>CM064539.1:9025968-9270968 GCA_032716605.1 Paralithodes platypus | reverse complement strand
CCTAATTTCAAGAAAGCAAACTTCCATAAACTTAGAGCTATGTTTAAAGAAACTGACTGGAGCTTTTTAATTAACAATAACGACATAAATACATCTTGGAAGTTATTCGAAACCACTTACCTAAAAGCAGTGCAAGACTGCATACCATCGAAAATACGGCGTCCAGGCCATAATAATAAGCCCAAATGGTGGAATAAAGATATTTCAAACTGCCTGCTTGCTAAAAAAATTTGCTAATGATAGATTAAAATCCTCACAAAATGACGAAGAACGGTTGAAATTTGTAGAGCTACGACGCAAAGCCAAAAAGTTAATTAAGCAAAGTAAAAAGACCTTAGAGTTACATATTGCGAATCAAAGTAAAACAAACCCGAAAGAATTCTATAGTTATATCAGAAAGAAAAAAGTAGTTACTTCAACAGGTTACTGTTGGACCGTTAGTCGATGAAAAAGGAGAATACACCAAAGACGAAGTACAAATGAGTAATGCCCTCAATACCTTCTTTGCATCAGTTTTTACAACAGAAGACCTCAGTGATATCCCTACACCATCGCCGATTCAGATTGATAATTCAGATGTTCTAAGCAATATCACCGTTACAGAGAGAGAAGTATTGAATTGTTTAGATAAACTCAAGGTAAATAAAACGCCAGGACCTGATACAATCTCGCCTAGAGTTCTAAAGGAAGCTAAGAATGAGCTCTCCAAACCACTGACATTACTATTCAATAAATCCTTGCAGTCTGGAACTATGCCTGATCAGTGGAAGCTAGCCAACGTAACACCGATATTCAAAAAAGGCAGCAAATCCCTACCCAGTAAACTATCGTCCAATTAGCTTAACCTCAGTTGTATGTAAAATGCTAGAAACGGTCATAAGAGACAGACTCGTAAAATCACTTAGAGGAAAATAACATACTTAAAGATACTCAACACGGCTTTCGTAAAAAAACGTTCCTGTTTAACAAACCTCTTAGACTTCTTCCACGATATCCTCAACCTCTACGATGAGAGTAAAGCTGTAGATATTATATACCTTGATTTTCAAAAGGCCTTTTGACAAAGTTCCCCACAAACGTTTACTGCTAAAACTAAAAGCGCATGGAATACAAGACGGTGTGTTGAAATGGATAGAAAATTGGCTCAGCAACAGAAAGCAAAGGGTAGTCATAAATGGTAAGGCATCTAAATGGACCAATGTAAGTAGCGGGGTACCCCAGGGATCGGTACTAGGACCAATTCTCTTTCTAATTTACATCAACGACATAGATGAGGGTCTCTACTGCACAATCTCAAAATTTGCTGACGATACAAAAATTGCAAATAGCGTACTCTCAAAAGAACAAGTTGACGATATGCAAACACAATCTAGATAAATTGTCATGTTGGGCCCAAATTTGGCAAATGAGTTTCAATGCGGATAAATGTAAAGTACTACATGTCGGATACCTAAATGAGAAAGCAAACTATTCGATGAATGGCACTCAGCTTAAGAATGTAAACAGAGAAAACTGATCTGGGAGTAACAATATCGAGTAACCTAAAACCGATGTCAACAATGTTCAGAAGTTGTTAAGAAGGCAAACAAAATAATTGGCTTTATAGGCAGGTCATTTGAGCATAAATCCAAAGAAGTTATCCTAACCCTTTACAATTCCTTAGTCCGCCCTCTTCTGGAATACTGCGTTCAATCCTGGTGCCCTTATTACCAAAAAGATATAAACAAGCTAGAACGAGTTCAACGTAGAGTTACCAAAATGATACCTAGCCTAAAGAACAAACCATACGAAGAGCGTCTTAGAGAATTAAATCTATTTCCTTTAACCCAGCGCAGATTAAGAGGCGACTTAATTCAAGTGTTCAAAATCATCAAAGGCATCGACAATATGAACTGTAGTAAGTACTTCACTATCGACCAATCTAATTACACGCGGGGAAACGGTTGCAAAATTATTGGTAAATCTTTTAACTCGCACGAATCTAAGAATTTCTTCTTCAATCGAGTTGTCAACTTGTGGAATGGGCTTCCCCGAGACGTTATAGACTGCAGCACCGTTGATTCATTTAAATTCCGCCTAGACAAATATCTCGCATCAAACCCGCGACTGACTGCGTTTGTAAATGAATAACTTTATCCTCCCCTCAGTTACTAACCCATATGTCCCCTACTAACTTCCTAGTCCTGCCACGTTAGTGGCAGGGCAGTAGTTCCCTTTCCAATGTTCCCTTACCCACTCTAAACCACTGTTTGGCACTTGATCCTCAGTGTTTTGGAGGACAAGCAACCTAGAAGGGTCACTAGATCTGTTGTTGCTTGATTTCCTTTGTACTCCTTTGTACTTTGTACTCTCTGATCCAAATGAGTTAATATCACTCGTATATACTTATGTTGGACATATACTCTACACTCGCGCTACATATGTTTCTACACTATCTCTCTCTCTCTCTCTCTCTCTCTCTCTCAGTCTCTCTCTCTCTCTCTCTCAGTCTCTCTCTCTCTCTCTCTGATCCAAATGAGTTAATATCACTCGTATATACTTATGTTGGATATATACTCTACACTCGCTACATTATGTTCTACACTATCACTCTCTCTCTCTCTCTCTGTCTCTCTCTCTCTCACTCTCTCTGATCCAAAAAGTTAATATCACTGTATATACTTATGTTGGACATATACTCTACACTCGCGCTCTGTTTCTACACTATCACTCTCTCTCTCTCTCTCTCAGTCTCTCTCTCTCTCTCTCTGATCCAAATGAGTTAATATCACTCGTATATACTTATGTTGGACATATACTCTACACTCGCGCTACATATGTTTCTACACTATCACTCTCTCTCTCTCTCTCTCTCTCAGTCTCTCTCTCTCTCTCTCTCTCTCTGATCCAAATGAGTTAATATCACTCGTATATACTCTACACTCGCGTTACATATGTTTCTACACTATCACTCTCTCTCTCTCTCTCTCTCTCTCTCAGTCTCTCTCTCTCTCACTCTCTCTGATCCAAATGAGTTAATATCACTCGTATATACTTATGTTGGACATATACTCTACACTCGCGCTACATATGTTTCTACACTATCACTCTCTCTCTCTCTCTCAGTCTCTCTCTCACTCTCTCTGATCCAAATGAGTTAATATCACTCGTATATACTTATGTTGGACATATACTCTACACTCGCGCTACATATGTTTCTACACTATCACTCTCTCTCTCTCTCTCTCTCTCTCTCTCTCTCTCTCTCTGATCCAAATAAGTTAATATCACTCGTATACTTATGTTGGACATATACTCTACACTCGTGCTACATATGTTTCTACACTATCACTCTCTCTCTCTCTCAGTCTCTCACTCTCTCTGATCCAAATGAGTTAATATCACTCGTATATACTTATGTTGGACATATACTCTACACTCGCGCTACATATGTTTCTACACTATCACTCTCTCTCTCTCTCTCTCTCAGTCTCTCTCTCTCACTCTCTCTGATCCAAATGAGTTAATATCACTCGTATATACTTATGTTGGACATATACTCTACACTCGCGCTACATATGTTTCTACACTATCACTCTCTCTCTCTCTCAGTCTCTCACTCTCTCTGATCCAAATGAGTTAATATCACTCGTATATACTTATGTTGGACATATACTCTACACTCGCGCTACATATGTTTCTACACTATCACTCTCTCTCTCTCTCTCTCAGTCTCTCTCTCTCTCACTCTCTCTGATCCAAATGAGTTAATATCACTCGTATATACTTATGTTGGACATATACTCTACACTCGCGCTACATATGTTTCACACTCTCTATCTCTCTCTCTCTCTCTCTCTCTCTCTCTCAGTCTCTCTCTCTCACTCTCTCTGATCCAAATGAGTTAATATCACTCGTATATACTTATGTTGGACATATACTCTACACTCGCGCTACATATGTTTCTACACTATCACTCTCTCTCTCTCTCTCTCTCTCTCTCTCTCTCTCTCTCTCTCTCTCTCTCTCTCAGTCTCTCTCTCTCTCTCTCTCTCTCTCTCTCTCTCTCAGTCTCTCTCTCTCTCACTCTCTCTGATCCAAATGAGTTAATATCACTCGTATATACTTATGTTGGACATATACTCTACACTCGCGCTACATATGTTTCTACACTATCACTAAATGTTTATCTGGGGTTAAGGGGGGGTGAGCGTATTTATTTGCTCATTTATGTATATGTTTGCTATTTGTTAACCCGTTCTGTACCGGCGACGTCTTTTAAGTAGTTTGATTTCAGCTACATTTAGACGATTTTATCAAGCTTAGCAAGGATATGTGATAGCTATAATGATAAATTGAGATCGTCTGTAGCCATTTTATGAGTAGATGTCCTTCCTAAGCCAAATATAATCGTCTAATCATTGCCAGAATAGGATATAAGGGACAGCGCCGGTACAGTAAGGGTTAAGGGGAGGCAGACCGTTTTTCTGGACCCCCTTCTCCCTAACGTTTAGCCCCACTAGTTTTGAGATTATTAGACGTTCGGCCCATTAGTTTGACGATTTTAACACCTTTCACCCCATTTTGTTGTCAATTTTAAGACCTTTCGTGCCATTTAGGTGTCGATTATTTCCTGGCGAGCGATAGCGAGCCTGCAATTTTAAGAGGAACTGGCCTTCGGCCGGGATATTTTTCTACCGAAAAATTTACAAATTTATCTTGAAGGGGAGTCTAGGGGGTGTTTTTCTAAGCTTGATGGAGGTCTAGGGAGGAAACTAAACAAATATATGAATAAATGAATTAATAGACCTAACAAACGGTCAGTCCCCTTTTAATTTCCTCCTTAGTCTTCCGTCAAGCTTATAAAATATCCGCAAAGACCAGCAACCTGAAGTTAGTTCGATATTCGATATTCGATATTCGAAATTCGAAATTTCGATAATTTTCATATTTTCATGATATTGTTACTAACAGTACATTTTCGATATGTCCGTGTCACATACCAATTTCAAGGAGGAAGATCGATATCAATATTGATTATAATATAAATACACAAATATTATGGACAAATATTGCTGGTAGAGAATTGACGGAAAATCGTTGTGTGATTCCAAGTTCATAGTGAGAAACATTGGTGTGTGTGTGTGTTTTTTGTTTTTGTTTGTGTGTGTCTGGGTGTGTGTGCGTGTTTTTGTGTGTCTGGGTGTGTGTTGTGTGTTTGTGTTGTGTGTGTGTGTGTGTGTGTGTGTGTTTGTTTGTATGTGTGTGTGTGTGTAGGTGTCTATGTGTGTGTGTGTGTGATGTGTATGTAATAATATGAACATTTTTACCTTTAATGATTTGATGTTATAGATAAATAACGATATTAATCTTATGTTGGACTACAGTTGTAAGTCAACATTCTAAATGTTTGATATTCGAACTTTGTAATGTGTTTGTATTATAGACTAATGTACAAATGTAGGCTGTGGTCAATACACTGTCTATCTATCTATTTATCTATCTATATGTATGTGCGTGTGTGTGTGTGAGTGTGTGTGTGTAATTTAAGTGTGTATGTGTATGTGTGTGTTTGTCCGGAAAGTTTGGTAATGCTTGGTTTCATGTGTAGAGTTAATTTGTCATATATCCTTGGTGAGAGAGAGAGAGAGAGAGAGAGAGAGAGAGAGAGAGAGAGAGAGAGAGAAATATGTGTGTATGTGTATGTGTGTGTTTGTCCGGAAAGTTTGGTAATGCTTGGTTTCATGTGTAGAGTTAATTTGTCATATATCCTTGGTGAGAGAGTACAAAGGAGTACAAAGGAAATCAAGCAACAACAGATCTAGTGACCCTTCTAGGTTGCTTGTCGTCCAAAACACTGAGGATCAAGTGTCCAAACAGTGGTTTAGAGTGGGTAAGGGAACATTGGAAAGGGAATTACTGCCCGGGAACTAATGTCCGTTGCAGGATTAGGAAGTTAGTAGGGGACAGATGGGTTAGTAACTGAGGGGGGGATAAAATAAAGTTATTCATTTACAAACGCAGTCAGTCGCGGGTTTGATGTGAGATATTTGTCTAGGCGGAGTTTAAATGAATCAACGGTGATGCAGTCTATAACGTTTCGGGGAAGCCCATTCCACAAGTTGACAACTCGATTGAAGAAGAAATTCTTAGATTCGTGTGAGTTAAAAGATTTACCAATAATTTTGCAACCGTTTCCCCGCGTGTAATTAGATTGGTCGATAGTGAAGTACTTACTACAGTTCATATTGTTGATGCCTTTGATGATTTTGAACACTTGAATTAAGTCACCTCTTAATCTGCGCTGGGTTAAAGGAAATAGATTTAATTCTCTAAGACGCTCTTCGTATGGTTTGTTCTTTAGGCTAGGTATCATTTTGGTAACTCTACGTTGAACTCGTTCTAGCTTGTTTATATCTTTTTGGTAATAAGGGCACCAGGATTGAACGCAGTATTCCAGAAGAGGGCGGACTAAGGAATTGTAAAGGGTTAGGATAACTTCTTTGGATTTATGCTCAAATGACCTGCCTATAAAGCCAATTATTTTGTTTGCCTTCTTAACAACTTCTGAACATTGTTGACTCGGTTTTAGGTTACTCGATATTGTTACTCCCAGATCGGTTTCTCTGTTTACATTCTTAAGCTGAGTGCCATTCATCGAATAGTTTGCTTTCTCATTTAGGTATCCGATATGTAGTACTTTACATTTATCCGCATTGAAACTCATTTGCCAAATTTGGGCCCAACATGACAATTTATCTAGATTGTGTTGCATATCGTCAACTTGTTCTTTTGAGAGTACGCTATTTGCAATTTTTGTATCGTCAGCAAATTTTGAGATTGTACAGGTGAGACCCTCATCTATGTCGTTGATGTAAATTAGAAAGAAATTGGTCCTAGTACCGATCCCTGGGGTACCCCGCTACTTACATTGGTCCATTTAGATGCCTTACCGTTTATGACTACTCTTTGCTTTCTGTCGCTGAGCCAATTTTCTATCCATTTCAACACACCATCTTGTATTCCATGCGCTTTTAGTTTTAGCAGTAAACGTTTGTGGGGAACTTTGTCAAAGGCCTTTTGAAAATCAAGGTATATAATATCTACAGCTTTACTCTCATCGTAGAGGTTGAGGATATCGTGGAAGAAGTCTAAGAGGTTTGTTAAACAGGAACGTTTTTTACGAAAGCCGTGTTGAGTATCTTTAAGTATATTATTTTCCTCTAAGTGATTTACGAGTCTGTCTCGTATGACCGTTTCTAGCATTTTACATACAACTGAGGTTAAGCTAATTGGACGATAGTTACTGGGTAGGGATTTGCTGCCTTTTTTGAATATCGGTGTTACGTAGGCTAGTTTCCACTGATCGGGCATAGTTCCAGACTGCAAGGATTTATTGAATAGTAATGTCAGTGGTTTGGAGAGCTCATCCTTAGCTTCCTTTAGAACTCTAGGCGAGATTGTATCAGGTCCAGGCGTTTTATTTACCTTGAGTTTATCTAAACAATTCAATACTTCTCTCTCTGTAACGGTGATATTGCTTAGAACATCTGAATTATCAATCTGAATCGGCGATGGTGTAGGGATATCACTGAGGTCTTCTGTTGTAAAAACTGATGCAAAGAAGGTATTGAGGGCATTACTCATTTGTACTTCGTCTTTGGTGTATTCTCCATTTTCATCGACTAACGGTCCAACAGTTGAAGTAACTACTTTTTTCTTTCTGATATAACTATAGAATTCTTTCGGGTTTGTTTTACTTTGATTCGCAATATGTAACTCTAAGGTCTTTTTACTTTGCTTAATTAACTTTTTGGCTTTGCATCGTAGCTCTACAAATTTCAGCCGTTCTTCGTCATTTTGTGAGGATTTTAATCTATCATTAGCAAATTTTTTAGCAAGCAGGCAGTTTGAAATATCTTTATTCCACCATTTGGGCTTATTATTATGGCCTGGACGCCGTATTTTCGATGGTATGCAGTCTTGCACTGCTTTTAGGTAAGTGGCTTCGAATAACTTCCAAGATGTATTTATGTCGTTATTGTGAATTAAAAAGCTCCAGTCAGTTTCTTTAAACATAGCTCTAAGTTTATGGAAGTTTGCTTTCTTGAAATTAGGGACTTTTTCGATGCTACTATTTGGTTCGTTACTAGTAAACTTTAAAGTGAAAGTTATCGTACGATGGTCGCTGTTACTGAATTCATCACCAACATTCAAATTCTCTATTAATTCTTCTTTTGTTGCAAGTACAATGTCAAGAACGTTATTACCACGGGTTGGCGTTCGAACAAATTGATAAAGCGAACTCTCTTGCAAGTTCGTATACAAGTCATGTCCGGAGTGTGAAGTAAGAGTATCGCCCCACTTGGTCACAGGTAAATTAAAGTCGCCAAAAATTACGGTATCTTGTGAGTTACTTACATCTGCAATTTGTTCGTAAATTTCTCGGTCAGTTTGCACTGATTGAGCTGGAGGTCTGTATATTAATGCAAGTATTATTTTTGTACCTTTATTATTCTTTATTAGCACAATAGATGCGTCGACGTTCACAATTTGAGGTTTTGACAAGAGGGTAGGGTTAAGACTTTCTTTGATATAAAGTAAAACGCCACCTCCATTTCGATTTATTCGGCTTTTCTCAAACATTACATAACCGGGAAGTGAATACTCTGCTAAAAAGTCTCTATCTTCTGTATTGAGCCAAGATTCTGTTATGCCAATCACATCATAATTTTCTGTAAACACTAGCTCCTCTAAATCTGAAAATTTATTGCGTATGCTACGAGCGTTTGCATAGAACACCTTTAAATTTGTTATTTTAGAACTCACGGAACGCTCTTTAATAATATTTTTGGTTCTTGTCGGATCTACATTTATGTTCATGGCTGTCCTCGGTCCTCGCTGTCTTCGGTCCTTATCGCTGGTGGTCCTCGGTTGCCTCTGTTTTTTCTTGGCGTTGGATGATTTATGTCACTGCTGCTTCTTCTCGGATGGCTTTTTTTGATCCATGGCTGCGGACTGCTTCGTGTAGGAGACGACCCATGCGTGCTGAACCCACAGGGTTTAGATGAGTGCCATCCTTGCGGAACAGAGTAGGCTGGTTGTAGAAGTTGTCCCAGAGGTTGATGAATTCAACTTCTTCCCTCAGACACAAATATTTTAGTCGGCTATTTGTGCTGAAGGCCTTGTCGTAGAAATTGTCAGGTGCGTCGATCTTGGGGAGAATGCCTGAGATGATGATATTCCTTGACTTGTTTTTGTAGTGCTGGATCATCTTGCGATATTTCTCCATCAACTCTTCGGATCTGGTGCGCATGACGTCATTTGAACCAGCATGGATGACAAAAAGGGTATTTTCATTTGCATCCTTTGTGGTATCTTCGAAGGCTTCCACAATGTCGTCCAGTCCAGCTCCTGGGATGCAAAGAGAGAGAGAGAGAGAGAGAGAGAGAGAGAGAGAGAGAGAAATATGTGTTTATGTACATATGGACCTTACCACACATACACACAGGTGACATATACTGTATTTATCCCAATTTATCATTACACATTTATATATATATATTTACTTTGCGCAAGCACACATACATATGTAAAGGCAAGCTAAACAAAAAAATCTATATTCCAACTACTCCCTCTCGGGCATAGGCTGAGAGCCTGTACATTCCGCCGTTCAGCACAGTGAAGCCCATGAGGTCTTGTTCCAGTCTGGGGAGTGAGACATGTGAAGCATCCATTCATGGCTCGAAGCAGCTCCATCTCTGAAGCGGCTGGTTGCTTCGTTCAAGTGCTTCACTGTCTCACCCTCCAGACTCAGACCCTCACTCTCAGAACGCCACCAATTGAGCAGTGAACTCACTAGGCATTGTCCCCCTGTAACATATTTTGAATATGGGAATATTCATACAGTGTTATTTAATCAGGGAACAATGAGGGTATTGTGTTGGCATTTCGGTGGGCTTTGTGGTAATGCACTGATACTAGGTACGTGTATGGAAGAGGCAGGAGGCATTGCTGTCTGTATCAAGTGCTTTCCCCAGAGCTGAATGACCAACAGAGATGTAGATTACGTCTGCTGTTCTATTACTCACACTTATAGATATCCGAGAACTCTATTTGCCAAATTTAAAGCACTAATGCTTTGATTTCTAGGTTTAAAATCACAGTTGACGATGACTCCCAAATATTGTTCATTATCTGAGTTTCTTATATTCACGTTATGTAATCATATCCTGCATTTTTTATCGATTTCCCAAATTTTACTATACTGCATTTATTTTATCTACATTGAACTTCATCTGCCAATTTACTGCCCATTCCTGTAGTGTATCTAATATATTTGGAGAGCCTGAATATCATGATCAGAATTTATCACTCTTCCTATTTTAGTGTAACCTGCAAATTTACTTATTTTGGTAGTTATTCCTACATCAAGGTCGTTAATATATATGATATTAATATGATCAGATCAGGAGCGAAGCTAGCATACAAGTGTTACATTCCAAATATAAATAAACACAGTTTAGATCAAATTGCATACTAATATATTAAATGCAGATTTAAGGCCATCCCTAGAAAAAGAAATGTGTCAATACTGAATTTTAATCGCCCTTGCAATACGCAAAAAAGTGATTAGTAAGTTGTGTCACTATTGTATTGTCAAGTAAACAGTTTAAGGTAATTAATGCGGTGTTTGATTAACTCCAGATTAATGTTCTCTCTCTCTCTCTCTCTCTATCTTGGAAATATAAACATGCAAATAGTCAAGGCAAGGAGAGGAGTTAGTGTCCGTATCGTATCAAGTAAACAGTTTGCTTATATATATATATATATATATATATATATATATATATATATATATACAGTATTTGTTTACTCTCTCTCTCTCTCTCTCTCTCTCTCTCTCTGTGAAATATAAATAGACATGCAGTCCTATGCCAATTTGGAATATATATTAGAGTATATCGTTCTAACTGCTCCGTGAACATTGTATTTAGCTTAGGAAGGGTCTTACATAATCACACGGTAATTGACGGTAGTTTGATTGTAAAGTATTTAATCCGCGGTGTTCCTCAATTTCAATGAAATCAACTGTGTGTAGTCTATGTAGAATAATATTAGAGGTGGTCTTCTGATATAGCAGGATCAAGAACACCTTCTTAATACTAGGTGTTGAGACACACACCACGAACAACTCTTCTATGCGAGTGCTATAAAAATAATCGATATTATTTCATCTCTCTCTCTCTCTCTCTCTCTCTCTCTCTCTCTCTCTCTCTCTCTCTCTCTCTCTCTCTCTCTCTCTCTGATATATAAATATGCAAATAGTTAAGGTAGGGGGCGGAGTTAGCTAGCATAACGGTGTTATACTACACCGGTATCAAAGACACTCATCAAAATATTATTAGTTTAGATGGAGCACAATGAGAAAGGGAAAAGGGAAACGAAGAAAGAAGGAATGTAAGGAGAGAATATGGAAGGAGGTAGGGTAAAGGTTAATCTATAGTCGTATCGGTCTTCACACCTCCGGCTGCTCACCTTGACAGGGACTTCAAGTTAAGAAATAAGGCCTACCGGATGTTCTCTCAGTATTTGATTAGTCACCGGATCGCCGCCTCCCTTTCACGTACTATTTCAGCCATAGCTGACCCCCAAATTAGGAAAGCTACTAAATTGTCTAGGAGACTTTTGCTACAAAATTCCATTCAGTCCTTAGGACACATCAGAATTGCAATTATGGAGGCGGTTCGAGCCCGCCAAAATCTGAGAGTCCATCTGGTTAGGAAGTTGCCGGCGGACATAGGGCGCCGGGTAACTCTCTCGCCGGTACTTACTGCCACCCTCCTTAACTCAGAAAGCTGGAATCTAGTGATTAATATGGAAAATGGTTGGAAGCAGGTTACTTCCCAAGCCCGGGAGGACCCTGCTAAGAAGCCCTTTCATAAATCAAAGGGCGGTAACAAGCCTTACCAGCCACAAGCTAAACAGTCACCAAGGGATCCCAGACTCCCTCCGCACCAGGGAGGTATTCTATACAAGTCCAAACAAGGTAAACACTGGGTATAAAGGCAAGGCCCCTCCGAAGGGTAATCAGGCCAATCATCAGCCAAATCTAGCCAAGCATCTGATGCCAATCCACCTCCCCCTCCAAAAAAATAGCCACCCATACTCTCAGCATCCCAGTACCGTGCTTAAGGCCACAGGATTTGAGAGTTGCCTTGAAGGTCGGGCCCCGGTTGCACCTGAGTTCGTTCCGTTCATTCCGCTTGGCATGGCCCAAGAAAAGCTGGGCCAGGAAAGTAGTGAGCAAAGGAATCATCTGGCGGTGGCTCCGGCAGCCTCGAATGCGTCAGCCGCGGGAATACACCAATGTGTCTCAGGAGGAGGAGACTCTACTTCTGGAAATGATTACCAAACAGGTCCTTATCCCAGTCAATGCCATTCACCCAGTATTTACTTCCAGACTCTTCTTAGCGCCAAAGAGGGACAGTGTGCAGATGCGACCAGTTCTAGATCTCTCGCAACTGAACACATTTATAGAGAATTCACCCTTGAGGATGCTTACAGTTCAGCAACTCAGACTCGCGCTTCCGCCGCAGGGTTGGATGTGCTCGATTGATCTCAAAGATGCCTATTGGCATGTCCCTATAAACAAACCGTTCCAAAAGTTCCTCGCTTTGAGGGTCAGGCAAGAGACTTATGTCTTCCAAAGAATGCCTTTTGGTTTGAACCTGGCACCGAGAATGTTCACAAAACTCGACCGGCAAGCTCTTTTACACCTGTTAATCCAGGGCATACAGGTGTTTTGGTATCTAGACGACTGGCTAGTAGTGGCGAACTCTATGGAATTATGTCAAGATCATGTAAACCAAGTGTTAGCTCATGTACAAACCCTAGGGTTCAAGGTGAACTTGGCGAAGTCTCGCCTTGTCCCCACAAGGACTATTCAGTGGATAGGGCTGGTCTGGGATACCGCCAATCTGACTCTTACTCAGAGTGTGGACATCCAAAACAGATTCCGCAAGAAACTGCTCCGTTTTCTCCACAGTCTGGATACGACCAGGAAGACGTGGGATTCCCTGGTCGGCTCTCTCAACTTGATACAATTAACTGTGAAGTTGGGCCGGTTGAAAGTCAAACGATTAATCCTGGAAGGCAACAAAGTTTTCCCTCTTGCCGGAGAAGTAATTATGGCCAATTCCTCCATTAATCCACAGCTTACTCTCGGTCTGGACCAAGCGAGAAGTCCTCCACTCTATTACGACATGGTTTTCTCCCCCTCCTACGGTATGGGTAGACACAGATGCCTCAGGGGCACTAGGTTGGGGCTATCAGTCCAACCTGGGCCATCAAGGTCAAGGCACATGGTCAGAGGACAGTCAGTCACATATCAACAAGCAAGAGCTATTAGTCCCTCTCTTTTTTCTCCAAACTCACGGTATGACTTTACAAAACAAATCAATAGCGTTCCGTATGGACAACCAAACTGCAGTTTATTGTATTCAGAAACAGGGCTCAGTGAGGTCGCGAGAGTTGCAGAAGGTTTCCGAACGGATTTTTACCATAGCCGAATCACTAGGCATTTTCCTGCATGCAACATATCTCCCCGGCGTGGCGAACGTCTGGGCAGACGCTCTCTCTCGCCGGCGGAGCACTCTAGTAGAATGGACAATCAAACAGGCTATCTTCGACAAAATGATTGCGAAGCCGCACCGTCCACAAGTGGACCTGTTTGCATCCACAGAGAACCACAGACTCCCCCTCTTCCTCTCTCGTCAAGGGGTAACCCCGGCGGGGGGTCCCGATGCATTGTTGGTAGATTGGAACAGGTGGACCTCAATCTATCTGTTTCCTACACCAGATTACGGCGCCGCTATGGCCAGCCCAGGTATGGTACCACCAATTGCAACAGTGGTGCAGGACCCCGGTGTCCCTCCAGGTCTCCGCTTTCCACTTGGAAACAATTGGCAATCTTCGGACCTCGCTCAGTTTTGCCTTATGGATATTTACCATGCCAAATGGTTAGCTCAATTTGGGGAAAGTGTCACTAATAAATTAATGAACCAGTACACTATGTCTACCAGGAGACAATATCAATCCCATTGGAAAACCTTCACAACCTGGATTGTAGAGTCAGGGTAAACTACTGCCTCAGGGGCTTTAATTTTCAAATATTTAGAATATCTATTCGAACAAATAAATTTTTCAGTAACTACTTTAAATAATAATTTGTCTGCCATTAGAACCCCCTTTTTTTATCACACTGGCCTTTCCATACCGCAGGCGGAGGAGAAAGGATTTATGAGGGCGTGTTTCAAGCTACGTCCACCGCCCCGTCAGCTCATGCCCACTTGGTCACTTGACAAAGCTTTATCAGTACCTCAATCGCGCAAAAATAATAATGCGCCGGATTTTGATTCACTTTTGAAAAAGGCTGTTTTCCTCATGGCTCTTGCCACCGGAAACAGGGTGTCTGAGCTGGCGGCGATGAGCAACGAACGTAATTGCCGTAGGTTTGGGAGACTGCACGATCATGTGCAAATCACGCCGTCTCCCACATTTATAGCTAAGAACGAACATTCTGGCCATGTATTTTCTGAATTTTCCGTCCCGTCTTTAAAGAGGGGCCTCTCTCATCACCTTTTATGTCCTGTGCAAGCACTCACAAAGTTTTTTAGGGCTGCGCAGCCTCGCCAACCAGGTGCTTTATCGGTCAACCAGACAGGCAAGCGTGTGACAAAACGAAAGTTAGCTTCCTTGCTTGTGGACGTTATTAGGGAAAGTAATCCTGGCGTGATAGGCAGGGCTCACTATATCAGGAAATGGGCAGTCTCTCTCAGATTTCTACAAAATTTCTCAGTAGAAGACATTGCTAACACTCAAGTATAGGCTTCCAATCATACGTTCCTAACACGCTACCTGTCTGTCGCTCTAGAGTCTAGATAAACCAAAGCGTACCTGTGTAGCTTTATGTCAACGGGTACAGTAGGTAATGTCCTATTTTGTTAAGTTTTGTTGTTAAATGGGGGGGGGGGGTGCGGAATAGTCCATATCCCCACTGTGCCCCTGAAGATTATGATGAATCACGATCTGTGATAGGACGGGTTCTACAGTCCAATATTATTTTTATGTTAATTCTAAGAAAATATCTCGCATAGTTGCAACTATGTATGTTTTCACAAAATTGTAAAAATATATTTAATGTACAAATAGTTTTAAGAATGGAACGAATAACTACTGCAGAGTTACAGTTCTCGGGAACACATGCGTATCCCACTTTATCATGCATACGATCTAATGTAAAGATCTGACCATGAGCAACCAGTTTCTTAATGTCACGCACTGCTTGCATATCTTTTATACTTTTTTATATATTGTTTGCATACAATAAAACTTAAAAAATTGTATTTGGATTCTTCTTCCCTAAGGTTAGGATATCTTACGAATGTCCCGCCTTCAGTCTTGCTAATCAGGCGAAGTCGTCAATGATGAAGGGGCCCTATTAAATTATAGGTTTGATTCCCGAAGGGAAGTAGAGAAAACCTAATATTTAGTAGGGCCCCGTAATCATTGACGACACTCTCCCTCCCGACCATCCCACTTCCCGTTCGTTGATTTCTATAGTTTATTCTTGGTATATCAGTGAAGGAAGACAATGGCCGCTAAAGGGCCTGGTGTTGGGGAAGCAAAACATGAGAAATCCACGCATATGGCAAGTCATATGATAACTGATATTAAGTTATTTTTTTTTATTTTTTTATTTTACAGAGTTTTTTTCTGTAGGGTACCCGATCAAAATGACGATCCCGATCCCATAAGGGAATTAAGCGTGCACTTATGACGAGTACTCCAGGATAACTTCCGCGCGGGCTATTCAAAATGCTGGCGCGGGATGTTGAATGGAGACTATTATACTAATAGGCGAAGTCGTCAATGATTACGGGGCCCTACTAAATATTAGGTTTTCTCTACTTCCCTTCAGGAATCAAACCTATTATATATATATATATATATATATATATATATATAATAACCTAGGTTAAGTAATTTAATTACGGAGATATGGAATCCGGAAAGGACGAAACTCATTTATTCACAAGGATTCATGCTCGTGGCAGACATTACTAACACATTTATTTTCACCATCAAAACTGGACCATTTCGTCTAGAGTGGCTTAGTCTTAACCATTTGCAATACAACAACTACTAATGCATTTTGATCTACATTTAACCTAAATTAGGCAATTTTGTGCATATATATGAATACGCAAAATTTACAAAACTGCACAGATTCAGCGGGTACGGAGTGGCAGGAGTATTTATAGGCGCCATGGAACGTGGATTACTGGATATTGAAATATAAAAAAATATAGATAATAAAGTCAGGTTCATATGCTTAAAATGAAGAGTAAAAACAATGGTTCTCTATAGGGTAGATACAATATGGCGTCCATATGTCAAGTTGGCATTACCCTCTCACAAAGCAGCTATCCTACTTTAACGTCGTATGAACATAATTATATGGATCAACTGTGTATCACCATGATTTCTGAATTTTGTATGGTCAGAAGTGGTTGTAGAATGTCATTGTTCTGTCAGAATGGCATTTTTTGGTGTGGGTGATATAAAGATAATGTAGTCAGACTTGCAAACACATTGATTTTTTTTTTTTTCTTTTTTTTTAAAGAGACAATGAACGGAGGAAGGAAAAACGCAGATAACACAAAAAAGGTCCATGTGCCTAAAGGCATCCTCCATTCATAAAATGTTTGTAACAACTGGATTTAAACTGTTGTAGATTGTAAGTTTGTGGAAAGCAACTCGAGGGAAGTGAATTCCAAAGAGTAGTAGTTCTGGGGATAAATTAATTTTGATAAGCAGAAGTTCTACATTGTGGAGGAGAAAGTGTAAATTCATGGGCGCTCTCAGCTGCCCTAGTTCTACGGGGAAAGATGTGGAGAGGCGGCACAATTGAAGCAAGTTCCTCGGAACAATTGCTGTGAAAATATCTGTAGAATAATGCAAGGGATGCAACGTTTCTTCGTATGGATAATGTAGGAAGGTCCTGTGTGATTGCAGGATTGTTGATTAATCTTATAGCTTTATTTTGAATTTTGTCCAACTGCCTCCATGCAACCACTCCACAGAGGTGAACAGTAATCCATCTGAGAACGCACATGACTTTTATATATTACGGCCAACTGCTCGTCAGTGAAGAATTCTCGAACTCTGTACAGGAGTCCCAGTTTTTTAGAGGCATTCTTAGCAATGTTTCTAACATAATGTGTCCAGCTCAGGTTAGTAGTTAATGTTACACCGAGAATGTCAATACTAGGGGAAGTGGGAATATTTACATCATTAAAAAATATATGGGAGTCAGTGAGATTCTGTCGGTTAGAAAATTGAATGTACTTGGTTTTCTGTGCATTAAAGGAAACTAGATTCTTTTGTCCCCATTCATTAATTCTAGAAAGGTCCTGGTTCAGAGAAATTGCAGTGTTTATTTTTGAATTTGTAAGATCGGGTTGGGTGAAATAATTGGTAAATGTGAAGGAATTGTGGAGTGTTGAGTCATCTGCGTAGGAATGTATTGGATTATGAGTGGTAGATATAAGATCATTGATATGAATGAGGAACAGAGTTGGTGCCAAAACTGATCCCTGGGGAACACCAGCATTTATTGAGTGAAATTGAGAATAAAGGCCATCTACTATTACACATATTTTTCTGTTATGAAGATAAGAAGAAATTAGTGGAACTAATGATGCAAGGCCGTAGTGGAAGTTATAGCTATTGGTCTGTAGTTTGATGGATCTGAAGAAGCACCTTTTTTAGGAACTGGATGGATGTTTGCTTCTTTCCAGAATACAGGGAAGCATGAGGTATGAGTACACAGACGGACATTTTTTGCCAATAAAGGAGCGAGCACCAAGGAGCAATTCTTAAGTACTATTGGAGGAATTTCATCTGGACCAGGAGCCTTATCTACTGAGAGATTCTGCAAAATAGTTTTGACATGTCTGGTGTGGATCTTAAGTGAGGGAATTTCAGGCGAATTAAAATTAAGTACAGGGATATCTTGATTTATTTCATCTAAGGTTGAGTTGGTGGAGAAAATATCCGCAAGAAGGTTAGCTTTACCTCGTGGGTCACTTACAAGATTGCCTGTCGGAGATTTTAATGGTGGAATGGATGAAGCAGTAGTGAAGTTGGATTTGAATGAGTTAAGAGTAGACCAAAATATTTTTGTTATCATTTGGATTATTTAGAAGTTTATTTGCCTGTTTTTGGAGAAAGTTTGATTTAGTTAGATTTAATACAATTTTGGCATGATTTCTGATGTTTCTAAAGTAACTAAAGGCTTCATGTGTTTTTGATCTTGTGTATGCATTGTAGGCTATTGCTTTTTGTTCAGTTACTCTAGCACAATTATGGTCAAACCATTTAGGTGAATTAGATCTTTTTACTGTACTTTTGATGAGGAAAAAAAGTTTCCATTCCAATTTTTATAAAATCTTGTATGTGGCTCAAGGTGGAGTGTGCATCATTAGAAAAAAAAGAGGTCCAGGGAATATCAATAAAGAAATCTTGAAGACCCTCCCAGTCTGCCCTATCTTAATGCCATTTAGTCACCAACACAGGTTCAGAGTGGGAAGGTGTGGTAGGTGATAGACAGGTGGCCTGTATCAGACAGTGATCAGAAGATCCAAGCGGGGACCTCACTGTAACATCATAATTTTCTGAATTGGTTGTTAAAAATAAGTCCAGTAGGTTGTAAATATGATCAGGATTATCTGGTACAAGACTAGCATCATCAGTCCTGGCTGAATGAGTGAGCCATTCAACATTATGGACATTAAAATCACCCAACACAGTGATTTCAGAAGAAGCATTTAAGTTGAGGACACTGAGTTGTGAGGACAGAGAATCAAAAAGACTTTGCTCTGGAGGAGTATTTGGTGAACGGTAGATGCAACATATGTATTTAAATTTACCAGCAGAAATTAATTTGTATATAGAATAATCAAAATAGGGACAATTGAAACTAGTAACCTCCTCCAGGGCAATTTCAGATTTTGCGAAGCAACATACACCTCCTTTAGGTCTGAAATTTTGGAGCAGATGATAACCTGGAAAATTAAATCTAGATGTGTCAGATGTGGATGTTACTTGAGTCTCTGTCAAAAAAAGGAGAGTAGGGGATTCTGCTTGAAGAAATTGGTGTACAGAATTGATGTTAGAGTGAAGTCCCCTTATATTGCTAAAGAAAAAGCTGCACCGAGGAGCAGCTTTGGGACGTTGCAATGCTCTTGATACAGTCGCATGATGACGACCGGGAAGGCCCTGTGTCGACGACCCAACCCTGCCGGGGGTGGATATCCGAGGGACCACCAGGTTTGCTCTTAACAATTGTACTGCCATGATTTATAAGGTACAGATATGTATAGTGTTGTATGTATGATATGTAGTGGGAAGAGTAGTGTTTTATGGATAGAGGATAGCGATGTAGGGCAATGCCGTGAAGTTGGATGTGTATGTTATATAAAGAGGGTTTTCCTGATACCCCTGATGTGTGAGGCAGAAACATATGTATCCAGCTACCAAGGCCTGGGAGAGAAAATGGAATTCAGGCTATTCCCTGAGTCTCCTGAAACCTTGGCGGTAGTACTTCCCTGGGATTGGGTGTTAGCATTAAAATTTACCATAAGTGTTTGCCCCAGAAACGGCATATAATTAATCAATGTTCAATAAATGTATTATTGTTGTTATTAGTATGACTACACACTAAAAAAAAAGGCAGGAATAATTGGGGCGCTCACGTTAGTCATAATGGTCAACATTGATTTATGATTCCTGTGATTGAACATGGCATCGTGACCATCCAAAAATTTGCCATGACCCATCAGGGGCATTCATTAGTAGCCATGATCCATGCACAGTTTCTATGTCGTTATTGCTTCATTGGGCAAATGTAAGTTTTGGATGGCCTCGTTAAATAAATACTCCGCGCTTGCCAAATATTCTATGATTTGGATACAATATCTGAAACTGAAGGCAGACCTATTGGATTATCTCCATTATATTTATTGAATAATATGGTAACTACTTCGCTGATTTACCACTCATAACAAAATAATGTTTATGTTGCTAGATTATGGATTTTAATAAAGCTATATTTGCACATAACATTAAGTCATCCCATATCACAGCCCTACTTTGATGGACAAAATCCATGTTATTATTTGTTTTAAACTGGATAAGGACAAATTATCTTATATTAATCAATATTCAGTTCATATGTTTATTTTTACATTTATTTTTTACATTTAAAAGTGGGATATTCTACTTAAGATGCAATAAAGAAAGGTATATGTGCATCAAATTTGGCTTTGGAATTCCGTTAGTAAGTGTTGCACCGATTGTTTTCACAGTACGCTAGCTTGTCTCAGAGAGATTTACATAGCTTTACATATATACACTGACCACACAGACCTTACGATCCCAGCGAGGTGGTCAGGACTTAATTCTAGTAGTGATAGCTAACCCGAGAGTAAGGGGCAGTGGAAGGAAAGGATTGCAAAGAAGAAGGCTCTCTCCCTACCCTCCGTTCCTTCCGGTAATTGCCGTAGCCTACATGAAGACAGTTGGAAGTGAATAACCTTGCAGATCTTGGAAACTGCCTGAAGGAACTTATAGAAAGTTGTAAATGGAATGCAAACCTTCACTTGTAGTAATATATACATATATATATTTATATATATATTATTTTCAATTAGCTCTTTTCAACTGGAAGCAGTGTTCGTTACTACCACATCGTTCTATTATTGGTTATTACCTACTCCATCGCTATTTCTCTGTGTTATGAGTCTAGACTTTTTGAAATGCATCTATTGAGACACTAGATATTACTTTATTTGGGAGTTTATTCCACTCGCTAATTATACTGTGAGTGAATAATGTTTTTGTTGTATCCAGGTTTGCTTTCATATCTATTAGTTTTAACTTGTTTCCTCTTGTAGAACTCTCTTTGGCTCTCTTAAATCGTTTATCGGGAAAGAGAGAGAGAGCGAGAGCGAGAGAGAGAGAGCCCAATAAGAATTTGCTTTTGTAGTCACACATATATCTTGAATCCAAAGCTCAATATGAATCTCCAATTTAATTTTACTAAGGCAACTATTAGACGTACAGTATTGTAAGTATACGGAGAGGTGCAATACAGTATTTTGTGATAAATAATGTCTTCCCTAAACAACTTTCATAAAAATACAACTAAGATTGCCAAAAATGTACATACATACCTACTGTAGATTGTAAATTGAACTACAGGCGAATCTTAGTATTATAACATATCCCAATGTCAGTGTTTAAATTGATGATCGTAGGTAATACTGATAATTGCAATACAGACAGAAAACAGTAATAGTAAGAATGTTATAGAAAAAGTGGTGCATACCCATGTGTACATTAGTCTGCAGAAAAGGGGTAGGAGCTAAAGGGCCTGTCACACTATGACGACTTAAGTGACGACGCACAACTACTTAACGTGTGCCGTGTGTCGGGGCCGACGCACGGCGGGTGGTGGAGATTATTGGGATGCATAGCACACGCAGCACGCAGACGACGACGTTTATGCGCTGCAGCGGCGTCAGACACATAGTCGGCGGGATCGAACGGCCTCATGCGGTGACATTCGTGGAATGTAAACAAAAAAGGCTAACGACTGACGCTGGCATGCAGGTGGCTAGCGCTCACCACTTTCGTCACGCGCATACCAGGCAGAAGACGCACCGCGCAGGTTGCAGTACGACGCCAACACATGCTCACAGTGTCACACTATTGCCAATTTTGTGTTGGCTACTGTACCCGACTAGATAAAAAAGGGCCGCGCAGCATACAAAAGCCCGCGCCCCCGAGTCTCAGCCTCAGTCACACTATCCCTTCGCTATACCGTCACGTCCATCGCTGCCTACAGCTATGCCCTGCGTCGCCTCAACCACCCGCACACGTACCCTCAACTATCTAAATATTATACTATTACTTGAGCAGGACAACACCGTCACTTAGATAGCTATCTAAGATAGCGCTGGCTATTGGCCCCCTCTGACGCCATTGCCTCCACGTGTGGCAGCCTGTGCCTCCCTGTGCATCCCCTAATAAGAAACTTGTGGTGCCGTGTGATGCCCCGGTACCGCAGCATTATGTTTTACGTTGTAACAAGGCCGCAGCCTCCCGCAGCCCCACGGTGACCTACCTTACATTACCGTGTTACGGCGAATGACCGGCTGCGTCGTTACATTGGTCGCATAATAGCCGTCACCACTCTACGGCGCCATCCTGCATTCGTTACGTCCATCGCCATGACCTCACAATCGCCGACCCAAGCTAATTATAGTTAAGCTGTCAAACTGTTTTCAACACCCGGGCTGACCCGTTCCGACCCGTTCCGACCCATACCGAGCTTCTACGTGAGTTGCCGTCCATTACCGATGAGCGAAGCATTTGGTGCCAACCTTGTTAAAACCACTAAATCGTGGTGCATCGGCACTTAAATTGACATAGTGTAACAGGCCCTTAACTCATTTCAGTTTCAGTGTAGTATCTGTTGTTGCTGGATACACCATGGGAAGAACCATGGAAGTACCTCTGCCAAGGAAGAAGTCCAAAGTTGAGCACTTTGTCTGTACAGTATGCAAAGGTGAGTCCGTGTTGAATAACCTGCTCGAAAGTGTGAGCTGTGGCAATGAGTCACTGTAGATGGTGGGCAAGTTGGGACAACTTAGGAGATGCCATCTCTGCTGGTGGTTAGGCCGAGGCTACCACTATCGGTAGAATTTGATGTGGCTGGGAAAGTTCAGAGAGCTGCTGCCAAATTTATCCATAAGAAGACTTCCTCTCCGCTTGATGGGAAATGTGCACACTTTAAGTATTAGAAGCACAATGACTTATGTTTCAGAAATAAGGTATGTCAAAGTGGACAATATCAACAGAATGGAAAGTAACGTAATGGCAATACTGAAATGGATGTGTTGGGTCAAACTGCAAGTTAATATATCTAATGAAGAGCTGAGGAGACGATTAGGTCTAATGAGTATCATTGATGATATGCATACAAGCAGGCTTGGATGGTATGAACATGTGGAGAGGATGGATGAACTAAGTTGGGTGAATGCAATTGCAAATTGAGTGGATGCAAGTCTGTGAATGTGGCACCAAGGGGTAGACCAAGAGATACGTGTGATCTGATCATATGATCTGACCTTCAATCATACCACCTGACAAGTGAGGCAGCTCTGAAGAGAGCTGACTGGAGCGCCGCCTTTAGGACGTGAGACTGTAACCCCACTTTGTGTGAAGCACTCTACCTTTAAATATATTTATGTATGTAGTACAGATACCTAATCTGCACAATGACTTAGTTCTGACTTTTCGATATTTTAACGTAGTCTAAAGCCATCATCACACATACAAGAGTCGGCGCCCGCCCGAGTCCAGCACGAGTGAACGATGGGTGACACTCTTCGTGACTCAGGCAAGAACCAGCCCGAGTAGGTCATTGGTCATGATTCTCCAAGAGTGCACAAGAGTCGGTACGTGTTCATCCAAGAGTCAGTACGAGTCACGGAGAGTCAACAAGAGTCACAAAGAGTGCAACACGAACCCAACACGAGTTGAGGAAATTTGAAAAATAACGGTCAAATTCCAGGGTACGAAAACAAAGAGTCAATAAGAATGTAACAAGAGTCAACAAGAGTGTAAGAAGAGCCAACAAGAGTGTAACAAGAGTCACAAAGAGTTTTCCATCATCTGGGGTGTCATCGGACAATGTACCGGCATATATGTATGTATGTGTGTATGTATACTCATGCACATCCTGTAGCTGGGGGTGGCTGACTCGAGACAGACCGAACAGAAACATTTAAAGATCCAATTTTTATGGTTTGGTACCAGTTTCGTGTTCCCTCACCCCTTTCTGTCTCGTCTACTAGATAAAATTTACAAGGGAAGGAGGATTCCTAGCCTACCGTTCCCAGAAGGAAAAGTAGGACAGTAAAATGGACAGATAGAAAATAGTAAGTACAACGTATATAATAGAAATATATAAAGAAAAGAAATATCGCTTAAAATGTCATAAATTGTGGCACACATTATCGCTTGCTTAGACCGAATGACCTCTTCCCCTCTATCAATCTACTGTATTTATCTTCAGTATCTAATTATCTTCCTTATTAATGAACACAATTATTTGTTGTTTCATGTTTTTTTAATCATTATTTAGTTTCTAATGCTATAGAATAGACAACAATACTATCCTACCATTACATTAATAACTATTATGAAAACAAAACAGCAATTAAAAGCATTCCCCTATCTTTTATGTAAGGCTGAACGTATGATTCCGACACCTTATATTATCATAGAGTATAGGCTTATTTCATAATTCGCACATTTTACGCTCACTTGGACCTAACGACCTTCGATCTTTATCTTCATTATCTAATTATCTCCCTTATTAATGGACAGAATTATATGTTGTTTGATGTAAATTTAATAATTGTTTAGTTTCTAATGCCGTGGAAATGAAAAAAATAATGTCCTACCATTACATTAACCTCTGAAGTGCGCATGGGGGTAATTGGAAACGTCCCCCTGTGCTGACGTATTTGAGGTGTTTCCGTCACTAACATATTCATTGTGCCATTAATAGCATTAATACTTATCCATATGCGCCTATTATGGGTTGATTATAAAGGTATTAACCTGAAACAATAAAACGAGTGAAAACAGCGTTTGGATGGTCAAAATCGGAGATATAGCCCGCGAGTTGTATAATGTATGGGTGAGGCAAGCTGCTTTCCCGCCAATTTCCCCCAAGGCCACTGAGACACAGTCGATCGATACTCTCTCTCTCTCTTGCACTCGCTTGCCATCAGTGATGACAACACCCTGCTTGCAACTCGCTAATGTTAGCACGAAAATATACCTCAGAATAAGGGAATAACAGGGAAAATAGGTGATAACTGAAGGAGAGGAGGAAAGAGGGGAAGGAGGGGAGGTAGAGGACTGAGATTTTGCATGGCCCAGGGGCCAACAACTTTTTTTTTTTTTTTTTTTTTTTTTTTTTTTTTTTCCCGATGTCAATTTTTTTTTTTTTTTTTCACTCACTCATAAGAGTCTCCCCGCAGTCCGCCGGGGGAACTCTTAAGAGTCTCCCCGCAGTTCCCGGGTTAATAATTATTATGACAAAAGAATAAAATATAAATTTCCCCGTCTTTTATTCCAGCTGATCTAGGCTATTGACAATTTATCGTTTCAAAAATGTAAGTCTGTTTCATATCAAGCTTATTTTTGCTCACGTTATCGATCGCTTTCCCTTCTCACTAAAGAATCGAGAACATAATTTTAAATTTTGTTTTAATCGACTTGTGTCATTTTGCTCATTATGTGTTAGTGGTATAATTAGTTTATTTAGCCCATCAAATCAGAAATTATTCACAGATTCCATAGAGACCAAATAACAAATATAAAAGCTGATAAATTAGGGAGATAGCTAGATACAGATGGAAATAAATACAGTAGATAGAAATATAAGTAATAGAGAGAGAGAAAGCAGATGACAGGGAACATTATAAAACGAAATGTACACAAATAACACTAGCCGTCTCTGTTTTCTAAAGGGTCACCGAAGTTATGATGTTTTCGATCTGTTTTCTAAAGGGTCTTTGCAATTTCGATGTTTTCATATGATTAGATATGGTTTAACCCTTAATTAGCGGCTCACCACATAAGTCGAGTTAAATAAAGCTGGACTATGTGGCGGCGCTCGACATAACTCGAGTGGCAATTTCAGCACGTAATGTTGCTGAGAGAGAGAGACAAGTTGTGGCAGGAGAGTAGCGAGCGTATGACTGCTCCAAACCACCGCGGCGAACCTACTGACACGAATCTCACCTCCCTCCTACCTCTCTCACTCGCTATATAAGGAATTGTATGGGGAAAGTGCCTAATTACATGCTTTTTGCACTCGCGTTGCACGGTTATTGCAAGAAAACTAGCCATCATAAAAGGATCGTTATGGTGTCATTCGAAAGCTCTGTTTATGCCCTTTCAGGGATAGATACTTGTTTTACGTTCTGAGTCTTATTTAGGCATGAAAATGATCACGTAAACAGCCCTATTTTGGCTAAAAACACCCCGCTGGGCGGTACATATAAATAAACCGCATAGGCCGCTCTTAAGGTGTTAATGTTATTTTTTTAAGAAGTTGGGTCACAAGCGAGTCATGCAGACTTCAACACAAGTCAAGACAAGTCACGAAGAGTCAACAAGAGTCAACACATATTGACTTGAGTCTACATGTATGTCCTTCGGGACTCGTGACGGGGACAAGATATTTCATGCAGGTTTGAAATTTCTAGGCCACATCATGAGTACCCAGGACACACCCCGATACCAACAGTACTCACACGAGTGTAACACGGAGTCACGAAGAGTCACGAAGAGTATGCCAGAGTCATTGCCGAATATTGAAATTTCATCACTCGTGTTGGGCTCGGGCACCGACTGACTCGTGTATGTGTGATGATGGCTTAAGTAATTGTCACCAACGATTCTTCCCGGTATTTCCCAATCTAATCCAAGAGACCAAATTGAGGTTTATTGCAGGTGTTTGTGTGTGAGTGATGCATCGGGCTGCTGTAACTCAAAACCAACACCTAGATTATGTGGATTGTGTGAGTCTTACCTAGAGATCAATGAGGGAGAGTGAACCTTAAATTTCGATTAGACTTCTCTTTCTCTTCTTCTAAGCTTTGCTTTAGTGTATATAAATATCAGAAAACACGTTTTTGCTCTCTCTCTCTCTCTCTCCTTCTCTCTCTCTCTCTCTCTCTCTCTAAAAACATTAAAATTAAACATAAGTAGTATACAATATTTCTCAACTTTCTCGTTTACTAAGAATTTCCCAGTAGAAATGTACTCATTCTGCTGGAGGCCTTGTTTCCCAAAACTAAATATCATGCCGACCCAAGGTCGGAGGGAGTGGTGGGTGGGGAGAGAGCATTCTGCTTTGGTATCCTTACCTTCCACTTTGTAGCAAGTTCTATGTTAGCATTAAGCGTGGAGTGCCTAGTAGGGACTGTAAGGTCTGTGCAGTCTGTGTATCTATGTACACTCTATGTAATTGTTCTAAAATGAGGTTTATCAGTCAAATTTGATTTTTTGAATATTTTGTGCTATTACTAACCAATTATATATGATATAATTATATATACACTGAACAAATTGGATGATATAAAAGTGCTTGTAATATTTCTAATTGAATCATGTTGTTCTTTTCTATGTGTATAAAGGAGACAAAAGGCAGGTTGCCTGTACGAGTGTCTCCCCCAAAGTTTACAAAATATACTCTTTCATTCAGATGACACTTTACTGGTTTCCTACGAATAATCTAGTACAATGGACACATTGTATTCAGCTTATGAATGAATTCAATTTGTAGAGAGGAAAGTTACATTTATATTAGAACACTTTACTTGTAAACAGAAATGGAAGATATACAACCCAAAATATTTTGGTACAGATGGAGAATGTAAGTAGAATGGTGGTTGATGAGGCCTATTTATTATAAAACAAAACAATCAAAGCATACTCAACAAGTTAAATCTGGAACTCTTCCTCAATCAAAATGTCCTTCATCCCATGACTTAAACTGCTTTAAACTTCTTGTGTCCAGGCATTTTGATCTCAACATCCCTTGAATTCGGCCCTTTCACTCGTTCGGCTTTGGGCTAGCCACTCGTTACAGGCAACCTGCCTTTTGTCTCCTTCATACACGAAGACACAAAAATACTAGAAGCAAAGAAGAGTATTGGTCCGCCCCCATTCTGAATGGAAAAAGCCATTGTCAAATAACATGTTTAAATTATGATAACTATTACACAGTGCACAATACAGTATGTCAGTATAGGCTATACAAATATTAATTTTATTTGCAAATCATAATCCAAAATATTAATTTCACAGTTAAATTAAATTGTTTTGTTATGATCTTGATATTCAAGCACCTGTATGGACTGGCTCTGAACCGGACAGTCAAACAGATTGACTATATTGTGTATAGAATTCCAGCTGATTTAATCAATTACTATTTACATTGTTGTTCGGTGTTATTTTGTATAATATAATATTATGTTATTATATTGTGTCTCAACCACAAGATATGCAGCTTTACACTAACCAATAACTCATCCAATGCCACAAAATCATAGAATTATGCTCCTAGATTTCGTTCGTTTCTGATTATGTAATCTCCTTAAATGGTAGCACCATATTTTGGACGCCACATATTGCTTGGAAAATGTTGCCAGACTCTCTTCACAGTCTCTTTATATAAGGGTAATTCTTGGCTTGTTAGTGCATAACTCCAGGGTTGTTGGGATCACCTCAGATTAACCCTCCCATTCCTGTATACTTGATCCTGTGACCTGTCTTCGTAGTCTTCGTAGCGCAATGGATAAATGCACTGAATTTCGGTGTGAAGATCCTACTGTAGGTTCGAAAAAACATGGACTGCCAAATGTATTTGTTGATTTCATTAATTGAGTTTAGGAGTAAAGTCGGTTGGTGGAGGGAACATAATAATTCTGCAGGCCGCCACGGTATGCATTCTGAAGAGAGAGAGAGAGTTACAAAAAGTTATAAAAAATAGTTTGTATCTCAGAGACCTTATGGTCCATTCCGAGGAGATACTTGAAGGAGAAGCAGAAAGACTGTTTAGTGCACTACACTCGATACACCTCCCCGTGGCATAACTGATAGCGCGTTCTGGCTCACAACCAGAAGGTCCCGGGTTCGAGACCCGGGCAGGGAAGAGACATTTGGGCAAGTCTCCTACCGGTGTAGCCTCTGTTCACCTAGCAGTATAAATAGGAACCTGGTATAAGTGGACGAAGTTGTGACGTCCCATCTGGGGTTGGTGATCGGTTACAAGGCGAGATGGGTATCGTACTGGTCAACCTAAGCTACTGGTCAACCTAAGCCTTCGGGTGAGACTGGTACCGTAGTGAGAATGGTACCGTACAGATTAACCCTAAGCCTTCGTATCCAGATGTCGCCAATTGGCTAAAATACAGACTACACACACATCCACAGCCATTCCAACGATACATAAAACACTTAACATGCATTTCACGCAATACATTCCCAGTTAAGGAGGCGCGATAAAAATGAGCTTAGCTCGCATTGCGTGGATTCCCCTTAACGAACAAGTAACTGAGTAACAAAGTGTGCAAACTACTATCTACTCTCTTCTTGAACTGTACACAACTTCTGAGGGCAGTTGTTCCAGCTCTTGTATGTGAAAAAGTGTCCACAAATACTAGTGCTGAACCTTTTCAATTCTTATTTCCAGCCATGGTTGCGGGTTGTATTCATATTGAGACTAAACATCCTGCTATAATCCACATTGTCAAACTAATTAAGTATTTTAGAAATTTCAATGAGCTGACTTTGTAGTCTGTGTGTTTCCAATGGGAACAGATCATGAGCTCTCAACCGGTCATAGCTCAGTCTTCTAAGCGATGGGATAAGCTTTGTAACCCTATCTTGTACTCTTTCCAGTCGCTCTATATCATTCCTGAGTGCTGGAGACCAGAATTGAACAGCATACTCCAGGAGAGGCCGTATCAGAGCGTTGTCAAGTTGTCAAGTGTGAGGACTATTTCCTTATTTCTTTACTTAAATTGCCTCTTAATATAGCCCAATAATTTCTGAGCTTTCTTCTCTACTTCAATGTACTGCTTGGAAAACTTTAGGTCACTGCTAATCAGAACACCCAAATCCTTTTCCAAGTCAGGGGCACTCCCAATAGTGATTAGCCTGACTTGGAGTGTGCTTGGCCGATATGCATCACCTTGCATTTTTCCAAGTCTCTGATCATTCACCCAGTCTGTTGAGGTCCATCCTGAGCTGTTCAACCACTTTGGGGTCTTTCACATTCATTCTAAGCTTTATGTCAACTGCAAACTCGGAGATCACACTCAACAGACCAATATTGATGTCATTGACATATATGATTGAGATGCCGGACGATAAAATAATTCCAGACACGAACACCAATTCATTACCACCGATAGCCAGCTTGCAAGACCAACCAATCCGGATTGCAAGCATAAGAACATGCAACAACAACAGAAGCCAATCCAAAGAAAACCAAAATGGAGAAGACACCAGAGAGAACGCGATCGACAGGGGAAACTATGATAGCCTTCCTGATCACCACATTGCCGCACTCAACACACACGACTCCAACAACACTATGCAAATTAACCATCAACCTCAACAATGTGCATCATCAATAGACTTTCTAATACATAGTGAAGTGTACACCGAGATGCAAAATGAATAACTAAAACCAGTGTTAACATACCATCACAGTGCATAGAATGAAAAACTAAACAGGCCAGAAATAACAGAACAGCCTCACATGGCCTATGTAAATATCCCTCAGATCCAGAACAAGCCAAACATGAAAGTGAAATCCATTCATGCACCACCCCAACATAAATCCCAAGTGCAAATAACCCCTAGTGCGACAGGCTCCCTGAAAGAACACAAAGCCAGATTGTCACACATGCCCCTCTTGTCCCGAAACCAGGCAACCAAAACGTCAAGAAACACAAAGTCACTATGCGCGCTGAACAGAGTAGAATCAAGCAATCGGCCTGCTGGCTTAAAACCATATTTTGGTTCTGTTCTCGCAACTCCTAGGTTAGAAGGGAGAAGGAATAGTATCGGTTACTGTGAAGAAGGAAATTCTTTGTTCTCTGGCTGCACCAACAAAAGTGGGTCAGAGGATAGTTTAATCAGGGTCCGCACCAACAGATGTGTGACCAAGATCGAGCTGCATAATCGTACACAAAGTAGGCCTTTTTATTTGGCCTCTGACTACACTGACTAAGGTCTGTAGTAGAAGAACTCAGTACAATTAGTGCAAGTCTGCCCAAATCACCTAACCCTGGACTTGCCTCAAAGTACTCTATCGAGATTCAGGATAGTAACAATCTTAACTGTCCACTTACACCCGGAAATACTTTGTGTTTACCGAGTGCAGGGGATCCTTTAGTTTTATCCCCCAGGTTAAGCATGAATAGTGGTGTTGTGAGTCGCACTAAGACGAGGGAGCGAAAGAGTGTAGCAGAGCGTATCCTGGAATTGTTTGGACCTGAACCTAGCTGGGAAGTGTGAATGTCCCAGGGCCCCTGTAGTCATGAAATATGACAACTGTGCCTAAACCAGTGTGCTCCAAACTCGTTTTTCCAGTGTTCCCACTCTCTATGATATCCTATTAGTGCTTTTCCTAGTTCGTAATGATAACGATGATTACAGTGAGGGTTTAGACTTAGCTATGTCAAGGTTCATATATTAACGTCAGAATAGAAGATTTTGAATTCTTCCTTTCTTTACTTGATATCCGTTACTCTGTTTTGGGAGAACAGTACACACTCTATCGTGCGGAAAATATTTACATACTTCCTCGAATTCAGGCTCCTGTATTCTTCGGCTTGGAAATATATATATATTTATCCGTTTATATAGACATACACTTACATGTAAAACTTGAACACTTTGTCAGACCTGAGCTTACGCGCTACATATCATCCGGGTACAGATCCAATAGTGAAACTTCAGTCGCAGAGTAAATTGCTTCCTCAGTCACGTATAGTTGACTAATATAATTATTATGCTTTTATTAAATTTATCTTTCATACTTATTACTCTTTGAGTTATTATAGTTTAAATACTTATTCAAGTTGCTTTACTTATTGTTTGTGTTGAGATTAAATATGTCCTATTTTCCATACTTATCAGTACTACATTTCCAAGATCGCAGTAACTATTATTTATCTACATTCAAGCCATATTTGAGAGCTTTGAATATTTATTTCAGGACTTTATTTCTTGTGATTTGAGACTTATCCTATCTGTGTATTATTCATATGTTCATTTGTAACATTATTATTATTTGCATATGAATTCTATACTTACTTTTCCAGAGACATATTGAGATTGTACCCAAATAGTTAAGGAATAAAACCTGTATATCCTTAACCTATGTGTTTTGTGTCCATTGATAATTACTATTGTGTTGATTAAGAGAATTAAGGCCAGTCCCTCACCTAGTGGAGAGGTACCTAAGTTGATGATAAACGCTGATTCCTAAGTTGGAAATCGCAATCTGATTGTCTTACGTTATTTGAAAACGTGACATAACAACGATAAACAGAAGTGGGCCAAGGACAGATCCCTGTGGAACTCCAGAAGTGACTGGAGTCCACTCAGAAGAAACACCATTGATTAATTATCACTCTTTGTTGTCTACCTGTAAGCCAACTTTTTTATCCAATTTGTGACGTCTGTATTGATACCTAGTGCACTTACTTTTGATATTAGCCTGCAATGAGGCACTTTGTCAAAAGCTTTTTGAAAATCTCAGTAAAGGATGTCTATGGCTCTACTTGCGTCATACTTACTCAGCATTTCATGGAAAAAATCCAGCAAATTGGTAAGACATGATCGGTGACGCCTGAATCCATGTTGGGAATCTGTAATTAAATTGTGAATTTTTAGGTAGTCACCTCTCTTGTCTACTAGTATCCATTCTGAAATGTCGGGTTGGTATTTCAACTCGATTAGTTATAATCTCGATAACAATCTTATAATAAGATATCTTGAGATAGAATAATATGTTCGACAGGGTCACGTCTAGCTTTATATATCTTGCATCAACTCTTTATCCCAAGGCAGCATTCACACAATAAGAACACAACATTACTTCACACTTTAGTTTTTTCAAAGGACATCAGCTATGGTATATAGTGTATTGTTCTGTCATATAGGGCAGACAATACAGGTACTCAAGTGACGTATCAAATATAGAATGGTCTATAATGATAACTTAATTGTATTTGGTCACGTTACATTTACACACAGTATAGGTAATATAAATATGCAGGAATAATAGTGTTACACATGTACCATAGGTAATCAAGCCAAATGATAACACGTATGTGAGTGTAATGTGTAACGTGAAGACTTCTGGCATAAGGCGAATTGACTTAAAACAGCGTTCACGAGCGTGGGGCGGTGAGTGCTTATCAAGGGGATTAACGGAAGGGTCACACAGGTAACATAAATAAAAGGTAGTGCGTTCGACCCAAGGTCAGAGTGAGTGCTTTGGTATGAATTTATTATTCGAAATAGTGTGACTATAAGACACTGGTGAATATTAAATATATACTAAGGAGCTTATCGACAGGGTGGTTTAAGTTGGAATTTACTTACCTAAGCGTTTTTTGTGAAAGACTCGACACACGGATACGAAAAATAGATTTACACCGGGTAAGAGATTGATACACACAAGTATAGAATTCAAATTTAAATTTAGATCAATGAATCACTATAACAGGTTTTGGAATGAATGTAAGTTAATATAAAATGAGGAAAAGACACTCAATTAAAATGCGACTGGAAATCACAGTAAATTAGAATTCGGAAGAACTCAGAATACAAAACGGCGTAAACGACGAAGTTGTACCAGGTTAAAGTACTACGGTAGTAGTATTAAAGGAAATTTGAATATATTAGCAAATCCCTATCTGGCAATACGTGGATCAAATATATGGCGTATGCGAATTACATAAACATACAATGTAATTAAATAGTTACTATGGAAATAGTAACATCGAAGTAGTAACGGTCTCTACGATAATATGGAGACACGAATAATAAATAACTTGAACAAGAATTACTATAAATGTGTGAATATAATTATTAATTACCCACACACGTAGATCAGATTAATTCACAAGCACTGGTATAAACTAGATAGCTCGAATAATAGAATTAAAGTTAACTCAATAGGGGGTTCTTGACTTTTTGGTAAGGAAAGATAGATAGATTAAAATTTGGGCATAAATCCTAGGTAAATGGTAGCAAATTAGGGAATATCTTCACGGTACATGTTTACACTTCAACTTGGATACACAAGAGAATAAATAACATATATTGGTGACATCTGAGAGTATTCCGTCTTGAGCCTGGATCGAGATGAATGTATATAACTGGTGTACAATTGATAATTAAGGATAACACCTCAAGCAATATATATCAAAGGGGTATGCGTAGCAACATCTGGTGCGATGAATTCACTTGCACAGATCAAGATTTATGGGAGGACAAATGACTATATAACGTGTACACAGATCGAAAATTGAACAAATAACAGGCACAGATTAACTTATTAACACTTCCGGAATACTCGCATATATTACCTTACCTGCAACAATAATCACAAATTGAGATACGCAGAAACACTTAGGGGTAGCGTGGAGTAGGAGAAGGGCCAAGTACAAGGGCCGAGCGTCACAGAGGTTCGGGCACGTCAGCTGGACGTAATTGGGCCACTCGTCAGGGGTCCAGGGGGCAGGGCCAGACGTCAGGGTACTGCTTCAGCAGGAGTCCAAGGGCAGGGGGGCAGTGGACAGCAGGCTCCTTCTCTCTCTCAGGGCAAAACGACTCCCGGACAGACTTATCCGGACAGAGTGTTTAGGTAGTTATACTCCCGGACATATATCCGGACGGAGCAAGCTACTGAGTGTGAACTGACTTCCTGTAGTTTCAGTCAGTAGGTCTACATATTTGGGTTATTTCTCTTGGTCAGGTTGCGTGATCTTGTATGAATAGGGGCATAGTAAATACATAAAAATGGGCTATGTTGAGGTTAATAATTATATGAAAAATATAATATGGTGCTTAATGACATCGCACTGAGGTCCTCGTCTATTTGACCTTTGGTTCTTCCTTATATCATCAAGCTTGATGATGTAATTCGTGATTTCCTGTTCACTAATTGTTTTGGCTATTTGGATTGTTTACGTAATGATTTTCTTCTGTGGCACTTCATATCACCATTTCACTTTTCTTCTCGTCTGGCAGCTTCTTGAGGATGGAGGGCCCCAACGACTTAAATATTCCCAGGGCTCTTTATGCTTAGATTGCATAAACACTTTTTCATCATAGTATTCGAGGGGGGGGGGGGGAAGTTTTGCCTTGGCTATTTGAGTCCCGCCCTGTGATTGGCGGGGCTGCGTGAGGTAATGATTGAAGGGGCTTGACCTGCCCTTCGGGGGTAACTCACCTGTTCAGAGAATGGGTCCAGTGGTCAGATTTCCCGTCTCTGGAGAATGGGAAATGAATCTATTTCTAAATCCTTTTCTTCTGGTCTCCCTGGATTCTCTTACAGTGGCTATCTTGTGTGGTTGTCCTTTAGGCTCCGTCATTTCACCTTCTAAGAGTTTTACTATGATAGAAGTCAAGCTAATTGGCCGATAATTCTTGGGACATTCGTGGTCCCCTTTCTTAAGGATTGGGGTCAGATTGACCAGTGTCCAGTCTTCAGGGACCTCTCTATTTTCTAGTGATTTATTGAAGATGTCTTCCAAGAAAGGTGCGATTTCATCTCACACGTCTCGTACAACTCGGGGAAGAAAGCTATCTGGGACGGATAACTTGAACCTATTTAACTTATCTATTCTTTTTGCTACCTCCTCTGGGGTACATCTAATTCTGCTAAGAACTTCACCCTCATGTACTAATCCTGGATTTGGCATGTCACTGGTATTTTCCCTTGTTAACACCTTACGAGCGGCCTAGGCGGTAATTTATATGTACCGCCCAGCGTTTTTTTTTTACCATAAATGGGGTTGTTTCCGTGCTCTTTTTCATGCATAAACAAGATGCAAAGCGTAATACAAGTATGTATCCCTGAAAGGGCGTAAATTGAGCTTTCCAATGACACCCGAACCATCCTTCTACGATCACTAGTTGTCTTGCAACGATCGTGCAACCGAAGGGCAAAATCGCTAAAATACGGTAATTTTCTTACATTATTACGTGTGTAGCGAGTGAGAGAGGGTGAAGGAGGGTGCAATAAATCTCAGTAGGTCCACGGCGGCCGTGGCGAGCGGTCAGGAGGTAATCTACGCTCCTCCCACCGATCCGCTCTCTCTCAGAGCACATTACGTTCTCAAAATTGCACTCGACAATAGCCGTGACCCGCCACATAGGCCACATTTATTTCACTCGACAATAGCCGGGTGCCGCCAGTTAAGGGTTAATACTGAGGCAAAATAGTTGTTTAAGGATTTAGCTATATCAGTGTCAGACGTTTGTAGTTGGCCTGTTGGATCCTTTAGACTTTAGAGGTTCAATGCTACTTTTGAATTGCTTCCTGCTGTGCACATAGCTGAAGAACTCTTTAGAACTCTCTTTGCAGAGGGCTGCAAGCCTGAGTTCTTCATTCCGCTTTGCGTCCTTTATAGGAAATTTCACCCTTTTACACATACTCTTTTAGGAATCTAAATCTCTTTGGTCTTGATTTACTTTGCCCTCTCTGTATGCAACCTTCCTCTTTCTAATTTCTGTAGTTTGTCACTTGTGAACTATTTTGGTTGGGTTGAGCCTGATTTAGCAAATTTATTAGGAACAAATTAATGCAGCTTGTCGATCCATAAACTGCTGTTTGAATGAGCACCAAATTGCATTAACCCACTGAGTACCAGCGACGACAACGTGTCGTCGGTAATGTTTGTTCCCCACAGACCAAGACACACAAGTGTCGTCAGGGTTTAATTACTCCGATCCTATGGCACCTAGAGGGCTCAGATTTGTATGGGAACTGTGTAAGTATCCCACGCAACCATGCCGACGGTTAAAAACTCTCATAGTCCAACCGCCTGCGCGTGAGCGCGCAAAAACATGGTTTTTGGGTGTTTTTGCCTTCAATTTTTTACTCTTGTAAAATCGACTTTCGGGGCTCCGTAGGACCCCTTTTTTACCTTTTTGATCATTATTTTGGGGGCGGTCCTTCATTCCTAACCCTTTTGCTATTGTTTCTGGAGAAAAAATAAATAAAACCTGCTGGTCCCTGGTGGTACATTTATTTATAACTAGCTGGGGCTCAGTGGGTTAACATACTCACCCTCAAGTCTGATCTGAAATAAGAGTCAGGCTTTCAAAATTTGCACAACGGAAATCTAGTTTTGCACTTTAAGGACTGGTGGGTCTGTTGCTAAAGGTGCGAAGCGAGAACCTAACTAGATTGTGGTTACTACCTGCGAGTGATTCCCCAACAGGTCACAGTTTCATCTTCAGTGGTGAACGCAAGATCTAGTATATTGTTGCCTCTAGTTGTCTCGTTCACCCACTTGGTCAAAAAGTTATCATTAGCAAAGTCCACAAGACGCATACCTTCAGCATCGGCAGTTCTTGCTTCCCAGTTTACTAGGCAATTGAAGTTAGCTAAGATCACACTGGTTTTACCCTCGATAACAGCACTCAGTCTTATGTACCGAAGTTCATCCTTTTCAACATTTTGATTTGGAGGCCTGTACACCAGGACAATCCTATAGATGGAGTTACCTAGATTGAGGACTACTCCAAGCAGTTCATGTTCTGATCTAATCTTCCAGTCAATTGGATTTAGAAAATATTTGATGTACGAAAGAATTCCGCCCCTTCCTGCATACTTCGGTCAAAGAGAGAGAGAGAAAGAGAAGAAAGAAAAAAATACAAATATATATATATATATATATATATATATATATATATATATATATATATATATATATATATATATATATTGAGTACATATCACAAATACACGTGAGCCACTAAATGTTTCTAATCTCTCAATAGGGTTTGAACCGCCGACCGTCAGGACGATAGCCGACGCTTTAATCAACTACACCACGGCAGTCTAAAAGACACTCAACCCTCTATCCTATTTATGTTAGGGAGAAGGGAAACCCACTAGGCGAATATATTTCAATTCATACCTAGTCGTAGGATGCATATTCCAGAATACCATACAAGGATTTCTGAGTGTCCCGACGCAACTCGGGCCGAAATTGATTTAATTTAATTCAAACCCACCAAGAATGAGAGTTACACATATTGAGTATATATAACAAATACATGTGAGCCACTAAATGTTTCTTATATCTCAGTGGGGTTCGAACCGCCGTCCGACGCTTTATTCAACTACACCACGGCAGTCTAAAAGAAACTCGACCCTCTATCCTATTTATGTTAGGGAGAAGGGAAACCCACTAGGCGAATATATTTCAATTCATACCTAGTCGTAGAATCCATATTCCAGAATACCATACAAGGATTTCTGAGTGTCCCGACGCAACTCGGGCCGAAATTGATTTAATTTAATTCTAACCCACCAAGCATGAGAGTTACAAATATTGAGTACATAATTATCACAAATACATGTGAGCCACTAAATGTTTCTAATCTCTCAATAGGGTTCGAACCGCCGACCGTCAGGCCGATAGCCGACGCTGTAATCAACTACTCCACGGCAGTCTAAAAGACACTCAACCCTCTATCCTATTTATGTTAGGGAGAAGGGAAACCCCCTAGGCGAATATATTTCAATTCATACCTAGTCGTAGGATGCATATTCCAGAATACCATACAAGGATTTCTGAGTGTCCCGACGCAACTCGGGCCGAAATTGATTTAATTTAATTCAAACCCACCAAGCATGAGAGTTACACATATTGAGTATATATAACAAATACACGTGAGCCACTAAATGTTTCTTATCTCTCAGTGGGGTTCGAACCGCCGTCCGACGCTTTAATCAACTACACCACGGCAGTCTAAAAGACACTCAACCCTCTATCCTATTTATGTTAGGGAGAAGGGAAACCCACTAGGCGAATATATTTCAATTCATACCTAGTCGTAGGATCCATATTCCAGAATACCATACAAGGATTTCTGAGTGTCCCGACGCAACTCGGGCCAAAATTGATTTAATTTAATTCTAACCCACCAAGCATGAGAGTTACAAATATTGAGTATATATCACAAAAAAATCTTCCTGACGGTCGGCGGTTCGAACCCCACTGAGAGATTAGAAACATTTAGTAGCTCACGTGTATTTGTGATATATACTCAATATTTGTAACTCTCATGCTTGGTGGGTTAGAATTAAATTAAATCAATTTTGGCCCGAGTTGCGTCGGGACACTCAGAAATCCTTGTATGGTATTCTGGAATATGGATCCTACGACTAGGTATGAATTGAATTATATTCGCCTAGTGGGTTTCCCTTCTCCCTAACATAAATAGGATAGAGGGTTGAGTGTCTTTTAGACTGCTGTGGTGTAGTTGATTAAAGCGTCGGCTATCGTCCTAACGGTCGGTGGTTCGAACCCCACTGAGATTTTAGAAACATTAAGTGGCTCACGTGTATTTGTGATATATACTCAATATTTGTAACACTCATGCTTGGTGGGTTAGAATTAAATTAAATCAATTTTGGCCCGAGTTGCGTCGGGACACTCAAAAATCCTTGTATGGTATTCTGGAATATCCCTGCTCAGGCATATTGGCCCCATATGGGGCAAAAAAATATGCATAAAACAGTTTTTTTGCGAATATTTCACGGCCGGAGGCCGATGGCAAGAAGTTTTGAAGACGAGCAGGCAGTCCGCATCGTCCTACGACTGAGAGAGGGTGTTAGCCGCCGCTCTCTCTCCTCCCCTCTCCTGTACCAACCTGTCCGGTCACCATATGGGGTCCATAATTCCAAATGTGTACTACTAATTTCCCATTCCTATCAAACTTTTGTTTAGCCCCAGAGTTCTGCCTTGTTGTCACCCAAGACCGTCAGCCATCCCCTCCACAGCCCTGCGACCAAATTAATCCAGCTTATGTAATGTATGAAATATGCCTCACTTTTGTTGACCCTTTTTTTCACTACTTTTTTTTATTTTTGTATATATGACTTAATATTTACAGTAGTGTAATTTGCTCTTAAAATAATATTAAGCATTAATTGTAATTTCTATTGGTAACAAGAAATTTAAAATACATCAATCAGTTTTCGGGTGAGAGCCGTTTAAAGTGCCGGTCCCCATATGGGGCCACATTGCTAATTTCGCCACACTTCTGGAACATTACCTGAGCAGGGATATGGATCCTACGACTAGTAGGAATTGAAATATATTCGCCTAGTGGGTTTCCCTTCTCCCTAACATAAATAGGATAGAGGGTTGAGTGTCTTTAGACTGCCGTGGTGTAGTTAATTAAAGCGTCGGCTATCATCCAGACGGTCGGCGGTTCGAACCACACTGAGAGATTAGAAACATATATATATATATATATATATATATACTGTATATATATATATATATATGTATATTCTAAAACAATGTACAATTATGTACACTTTTTGCTACAGTGAGTTTTAAGCTGTCACTGTTTGGACATGGATACTCTGTTAACATTTTATTTTAGCAAAGCATCATGTTTTACCAAGGTTGCATTTTTCATCCCCACCATGTATTCATACTTCCCCAGGCACCAAATTCAAGCAACCTGACATAGAAAGAGCAGTTTACATTATCATTATTATGGCAGCACATTATTTTGTGTAGCTAATACCAGTTGGTTTAACTCCTATAACGAAGCTAATACTCCAAAAAAACACACCTCACATTCCCCTAGCTACATCACAACAAGTGTTTAGGCCATTACACTCCACAAATACCCTTCCTACAGATCTCACTCAAAAACATTTTAGTGGGACCAACGATGGCAAAGCATTCCATGCAATTCCCCGCCACAATCTTACAAACAGGATTCTCAACACAAACATTCACAACAACACAAAAAGATGGCTGGCCAACTATCTAACAGGCAGATGTGCACATGTAACATTTGCCGGCCATTCATCAAATACCAGAAACTTTACAAACGGAGTCCCTCAAGGACCTGTTTTGTCACCCATACTCTTTAATCTATACATGCACGACCTACCCACAGTCCAACACCTCACATACCCCAGATACATACAGTCTCTTACGCAGACAAAATACCACTCGTATGTACACAGCAAGATGAAAATACAGCTGTACAACTCCTTTAATCCTACCTCAACACACTACACGACTGGCTCATCACAAACAGACTCAAACTCTCTGCAACCAAATCTACAGCGACCCACCTCACAAACTGTACAGCATAAAAACGTCATATCCCTTTTTTCACCTGAAGCAACATCCCCATAACATAAACACACACACTAACAACATTCGGACATCATTTAGAAAGTACCACCATCATCGGCTACCCACATTGTATACGCTCTGTGATGGAACATACTAGCCTCGCTTGGGCATATACACACACACACATATATATATATATATATATATATATATATATATATATATATATATACTGTATATATGAATGTGAGAGGCGTGGATGATGACACAAAAGAGAGAGAGGTCCTGGAAGTGTTAGTGAATGCCAAGCTGGATGTATGTGGAATGACTGCGACAAATTGGAGGGGTACAAATGTGAGAGAGTGGGAGTGTGGAATGGGTGTGTGTGCTGGAGTGAGTGAGGGAGCAGCGATAGAAGGTGCGTGTTTGTTTGTAAGTAACAAATGGAAGGAGCGTGCAAGAGACTATGGGTGTGTGTGTGTTCAAGAATTGTGAGGGTGAGAATGAAAGCAGGATTACAAACGTGGGTGGTTGTGTGTGTGTATGCTCCAACAGAGGATAAACATGAAAGAGAGAAAGAGGAGTTCTGGGTGAATGTGGAGGTATGCCTGGATATGTTTGGCATGAGCGAAAGAATATTTCTGATTGGAGATATGAATGGGAAGGTGGGTGCTAAGAAAGTTGATGGAGTGGTGGGAGGGGGGGGTGTACCGTTAGAGGTGAATGGGAATGGTAGTGCACTTGTGGACGTATGTGTGGGGAGGGAGGCTGTGGATAGCCAACACCTTCTCCTGACAAAGAATGATACACAGGTACACATGGCAAGTGGTGTGGAATAAGACAGATAAGACAGTGTTGGAACGAAAGGCACTGATTGATTATATATGTGTGGATGAACAAACAAAGAAATATGTGCTGGATGCTAGGGTGTATTGGAAGCGGTCTGTCTGACCATTATGTAGTAGTAACTAAAACTAGGATACAAAGAAGTGGGTGAGGAGAGCTGGAGGAAGGCGAGAGGAAGGTGGTATGGCGAGGAGGGTAGAGAGGTTGCAGGAGGAGGAAATCAAGGAAGAGTAAAGAAGAGCAGTAGAAAGATGACTAGGTAAGTTTGACCTGGAAGGTATGGAGGAAGTGGAGGAGATGAGCAAAGTGTTTAAGGAAGAGATCTGTGCAGCATGTGAGGAGGTGGTGTGTGGAGTAAGGAGAAGGGGGAGGGGAGTGAAGGGTACAGCATGATGGACAGAAGAGGTAAAACATAGGTGTGGAAGACAATAAAAAAGCATATAGATAGTGGTTGGGTAGTAGAGGGAATGAAGATTTGGAGAGACAGAAATGAGTGAGTTACTTGGAGAAAAAGAGAGTGGTGAAGAGAGTAGTGAAGGATAGTAAGAGAAGAGTAGATGAGGAATTTGGAAGGAATCTGAGTGTAAAATGGAGGGAGTGTAAGAAACTGTTCTGGAAAGAAGTCAAGAAAGTTAGCGAAGGTAGCAAGGGAAACAGTATGGGTGTGAAAGATAAGAATGGACGAATACTAGCCAAGAAGCAAGAGAGGGTCAAAAGATGGAGGGAGTACTTCAACGAATTGCTGAATGTAAGGAATGAAGTGCTAGCAAACATAGTTGGATGGGGTATGAGAGGGAGAAGAAGAGAAGCAGTGGAGGAGGAGGTGGGAATCAGGAGGTCAGAAGTGTGGGAAGCCATAAAAAGAGTGAAGTTGGGGAAAGCACCAGGAATAGATGGAGTGTGTGGGGAAATGCTGGGGTATGGTGGTGAGATAGTGATCGAATGGGTATGGAAAATGTGCAAACTAGCATGGGAGAAGGGGAGTGCACTGGATGACTGGAAGACAGGCATAATAGTCCACCTATATAAGGGTAAAGGGGAAAGAGGAGTCTGTGGCAACCACAGAGGAATATGTCTTCTAAGCATAGTAGGGAAGGTGTACAGTAGGGTAGTGATTGAGAGAGTGAGAGCGAGAACGGAGAAATCGATTGGTGACGAGCAGGGCGGTTTAAGGAAGAGAAGAGGATGTGTAGATCAGATTTTTACTCTGAAATGTGTTGTGGAGAAATATCTGGAGGAGCAACAAACGCTGTATGTTGCCTTTATGGACTTGGAGAAGGCCTATGACAGAGTGAATAGAGAAGGTGTGTGGAAAGTACTTAGAATATACGGAGTAGAAGGCAAGTTGCTGAAAGCAGTGAAGAGCATGTATGAGGGTGCAAAGGCGGCAGTATTTGTGGAGAATGAGCAGAGCAAGTTCTTTGATCTGAATATTGGGTTGAAACAGGAGTGTGATGTCCCCGTGGTTGTTTAATGTATATATGATTGGAGTCATGAAATAAATACAAGGAAGAGTAATGGAAGTTGGTGTATCGCTGATAAGGGAAGGAAATGAGTGGAAGCTACCTGCATTTGCTGTTTGCTGATGATACAGTTCTGATGAGCGATAATGAATGGGAGTTGCAGGGTCTGGTAAATATGTTTGGAACAGTGTGCGAAAAACGGAATCTGAAGGAAAATGCAGGGGAAGAGCAAGGTTATGGTCTTCGAAAGGGGTGAAGCCACAGAGTGTGAAGTGAAGTTGAACGGTCAGGCTATGGAGATTGTTAGCTCATTTAAGTATCTGGGCTGTTTACTGAGTAAAGATGGGAGTATGGATGAAGAAGTGCGGGAGAGGGTGCAAGAGGGGAAGAGGGTTGTAGGAACGCTGCAAGCAGTAACAAGAAATAGGGTGGTCTGTATGGAAGTGAAGAAATCCTTGCATGACAGTGTGGTAATCCCGACACTGACTTACTGAAGCGAAACATGGATGTTGGTGGAGAAACTCAGACCAAGAGTGAGAGGGGGTGGAAATGAGTTACTTGAAAAGTGTGTTTGGAGCTACATGGAGGGATAGACAGACAAATGAGAGAGTAAGAAAGAGGTGTGGTGTGGAGGTAGATGTGCTGGAAAGTGTGAAAAGGAACACCTTGAGATGGATCGGCCATATGGAACATATGGGAAGCGAGAGAATGACTAAGAGGGTGTACAAGAGCGAGGTGGAAGGACTGAGAGGGAGAGGTAAACTGAAGGAGAGGTGGAAGGATAGAGTGAAGATGTATATGGATGAAGGCCATGCTAGTTGGGAGGAAGGGTGTCGACTGGCTGGGGACCGAGGTGCATGGGGGCGTTTCGTTCGTGGCCATCCCTTCGGGGATCATGGCGTCAGGCAAAAAAAAAAAAAAAAAAAAAAAAAAAAAAAAAAATATATATATATATATATATATATATATATATATATATATATATATATATATATATACATATATATATATATATATACAATATATATATATATATATATATATATATATTTATTTTCTTTAATACATACGAGGTTGAAAGAAATGGCAATTTCTGCGTTGGAAATTGTATTATTCAAAGTTTCCAGGTCTCTGATGAGTTTTCGCTGGGTGGCAGGAAGTAGATGAATGAGATTAGCAAAATTCATGGTGGTACAGGGTTACATTAATGTACATGATGATACAGGATATACGACGCATTTCACTGGACAACCAGCATTATCAAGTAAGGATAGAATGATATAAAAGGTAAACAGGAAGGGTAAATATAGAGGGTGGAGGATCAGAGGAGGCGAAAATCAGGGGCAAAAGTCTGCTATTGGTGGAGCGGTATTCTAGGAGAGAAAAAGAGAGAACCGCTTCACGCATGCGCACTGGATGCGGGAAGGTGGTGGTCGGTTGGCGGGGTCGAAGCTGATTGTCTGCGTGTCGAGGGGCGTGGCCTAAGTTGCGTAGTACATGTGGCGCCGGCAGAAGACGAAGCTGAAGGAGGTAGCGCGGGGGGCTGCGTCAAGGGCACCGGGGGGCGAGGGGGGGCGTTTGGTCCTGTAGGAAAATGCCTTTTGGCAGAAGGAAGGATCTGAAGGTCCAGAGTTTGGTTGTTGATATTGGAATGTAAGGCTTGGATATATAATGCTTCGAGTATAGGTAATCTCCTTGGGTCACTTTCTTTATCGAGTATGGTGGAGTGTTTCTCTAACTCGTTGCGTGTGAGGTGGGGGTGGTTAGGGGTTAGATAGTGGTCTTTGATGGCTCCAGCCTGAAGGTGAAGAGTTAACCGACGTGAAAGACGAGTCTGCGTTATACCAATATAGGAATGAGGTCCACAGTCCTCATAATTACAGATATGTTGGTAAATGACGTGATCATCGGTCATCGGGCTCTTTATCTTGGTGGAAGCTGGTTTGTTGCGGAGAACGAGGTTGGAGGTCTTGGGGGATTTGTAATAAATTATTAATTTGATTTTGTTTTCTGGGTTGGTTGGGTGGACATGCTTGGAGATTATTTCTTTTAAGACAGCCTCGTCATTTTTGTGTTCAGAGGACATACAATTGCGGTAGAAGATCTTAATTTCATTGGGGGGGGGGGGCCAATGTTGGGAGGGCTTTGGGTGTACCATTTTTCAAGATGGTGGTTGGTGGTGCTGGAGATGTCGGAGTTGGAGTATCCGTTATTCACTAAAATTGGGATTGCCTTTCTAGTTCCTGGTGGGTGTCGGCCCAGGTAGAGATGTGCGTGAGGGCTCTCCGTACATAAGCGGAGATGGGGGATAGAAGAAAACGGCGGGTGCATTCACTATCGCCATTGAGGCATTGTCCTGTGTTAGTTGGTTTAGTGTAGACGGTGGTTTTGAACCCATGGTCGTTCAGAGCTACGAGGATGTCGAGGAAGGGGAGTTGTCCATTGTTTGATTTTTCAAAGGTGAAGTTAAGTCCGGAGGAGGTCATGAAGCGATGCTGGAGCTCCTGTAGTTCGTGGAGGTCCTTGATTTGCACGAAGATGTCATCCACGTATCTACAGTAGACGGCGGGTCGTTAGGCAGCTAGGAGCTCTTCCTCGATGGTACCCATAAAAAAGTTCGCAAAAAGAACTCCTAGGGGGCTGCCCATCGCCACGCCGTCTATCTGCTTGTACATGTTGCCCCGGGGGCAAAGGAGGGGGGCCTCCTTGGTACATAGCTCCAGCAGTGTTTTCAGGGCCTTCTCCGGGATGTCCAGTGTTGGTGTATCAGGGCAATGGTAAATTCGACGTAGAATCATGTCAATGGTCCTATCCACTGTCACGTTGGTGAACAGGCTTTCTACGTCGAGGGAGGCGATTGTGTGGTTGTTGTTCCGGGGGGGCGTCTCGTAAAATTTCCAAGAAATCGTGGGCAGAGTTAAGGTTGTATTGGCAGGGCACGTAGGGGGTGAGGAGGTTGTTCAGGGCCTTGGCGATCTGGTAGGTGGCAGTGGGGATCTGGGAGATGATGGGGATGAGGGGGTTCCCAGGTTTGTGTGTTTTGATGGTTCCATACGCATAATTAACCCATAATTGGCGGCGCGCAACTTATGTCGTGTGAAATAAATTTGGACTAACTGGCGGTTCACAACTTATGTCGTGCGCCATTTTCAGCACGTAATGTTGCTGAGAGAGAGAGCGGAGCGGTGTGAGGAGCGTAGTAAGGCTATGACCGCCGCCCACCACTGCGGTGGACCAACTGAAGTCAAAACCACCCTTCCCTCCACTCTCTCACTCGCTACACAGGGAATTATGTAGGGAAATTACCTAATTACAGGGTTTTTGCGCTCGTGTTGCACGATCATTGCAAGAGAACCAGCGGTCGTACAAGGATGGTTCGGGTGTCATTGGAAAGCTCTGTTTTTCGCCCTTTCAGGGATAGATACTTGTTTTACACTCTGGGTCTTATTTAGGCATGACAATGATCACATAAACAACCCAATTTAGGGTAAAAACACCCCTGCTGGGCGCTACGGTCCGCTAGACCACCTAGCCCGCTAATAAGGTGTTAAGGTGGACCCCTCCTTGTTTGGCGTTGATGGCGGTGATGGTGGTGTTGGCAGTACGTTTGATTTCGTCGGTTGGGTTGCGGGTGATCCTTTTTAATTTGGTGTTGTCACTTAAGATGACGTCTATTTTCCTAAGATATTCCACCTTGTCATGAATCACGAGGCAGGAAGCTTTATCCGCACGACGGATGATGATGTTGGGGTTGTCTCTTAATTGTTTGGCAGCTTGGAAGTGTTGTTTGTTGAGGATTTTAATCCTCAGGATAAAATCCTCAACAAACAACACTTCCAAGCTGCCAAACAATTAAGAGACAACCCAAACATCATCATCCAACATCATCATCCGTCGTGCGGATAAAGCTTCCTGCCTCGTCATTCATGACAAGGAGGAATATATTAGAAAATGGACGTCATCTTAAGTGACAACACCAAATTTAAAAGGATAACCCACAACCCAACCGACGAAATCAAACGTACTGCCAACACCACCATCACCGCCATCAATAAATGAATTCTGATAAGCGGAAGTTCTGCATTGTGGAGGAGAAAGTGTAAATTCATGGGCACTCTCAGCTGCCCTAGTTCTACGGGGAAAGATGTGTGGAGGCGGCAAAATTGAAGCAAGTCCCTCGGAACAATTGCTGTGAAAATATCTGTAGAATAATGTAAGGGATGCAATGTTTCTTCGTATGGATAATGTAGGAAGGTCCTGTGTGATTGCAGGGTTATTGATTAATCTAATTGCTTTATTTTGAATTTTGTCCAACTGCCTCAATGCAGCCACGCCACTTCCACCCCACAGAGGTGAACAGTAATCCATCTGAGAACGCACATGACTTTTATATATTACGGTCAACTGCTCGTCAGTGAAGAACTCACAAATTCTGTACAGGAATCACAGTTTTTTAGAGGCATTCTTAGCAATGCTTCTAACATAATAAGTCCAGCTCAAGTTAGTAGTTAATGTTACACAGAGAATGTCAATACTAGGGGAAGTGAGAATATTTACATCATTAAAAAATATGGGAGTCAGTGAGATTCTGTCGGTTAGAAAATTGAATGTACTTGGTTTTCTGTGCATTAAAGGAAACTAGATTCTTTTGTTCCCATTCATTAATTCTAGAAAGGTCCTGGTTCAGAGAAATTGCAGTGTTTATTTTTGAATTTATAAGATCGGGTTGGGTGAAAGAATTGGTAAATGTGAATGAACTGTGGAGTGTTGAGTCATCTGCGTAGGAATGTATTGGATTATCAGTGGTGGATATGAGATCATTGATATGAATGAGGAACAGAGTTGGGGCCAAAACTGATCCCTGGGGAACTCCAGCATTTATTGAGTGAAATTGAGAATAAAGGCCATCTACTATTACACATATTTTTCTGTTATGAAGATAAGAAGAAATTAGTGGAACTAATGATGCAAGGCCGTAGTGTGACATCTTCGACAATAAGGATTGATGCCAGACTCTATCAAATGCCTTTGATATATCCCGTGCTATTGTATGTGTTTCACCATGTTGGTCTGTAGCTTGGTTGATTTGATGCGTAAGAAGGCAAAGAATGTCTGCAGTTGATAGACATCGTCTAAAACCATATTGCCTATCACTGATTAATTTATTATTCTCAAGATGCTTAATTATGTGATTATTTAATATAATTTCAAAGACTTTACCAAGAGTGGAAGTTATAGCTATTGGTCTGTAGTTTGATGGATCTGAAGGGGCACCTTTTTTAGGAACTGGATGGATGTTTGCTTCTTTCCAGGGTACTGGGAAGCATGAGGTATGAGAACACAGACGGAAACATTTTGCCAATACAGGAGCGAGCACCAAGGAGCAATTCTTAAGTACTATTGGAGGAATTTCATCTGGACCAGGAGCCTTATCTACTGAGAGATTCTGCAAAATAGTTTTGACATGTCTGGTGTGGATCTTAAGTGAGGGAATTTCAGGCGAATTAAAATTAAGTACAGGGACATCTTGATCTATTTCATCTAAGGTTGAGTTGGTGGAGAAAATATCCGCAAGAAGGTTAGCTTTACCTCTTGGGTCACTTACAAGATTGCCAGTCAGAGATTTTAATGGTGGAATGGATGAAGCAGTAGTGAAGTTGGATTTGAATGAGTTAAGAGTAGACCAAAATATTTTGTTATCATTTGGATTATTTAGAAGTTTATTTGCCTGCTTGTGGAGAAAGTTTGATTTAGTTAGGTTTAATACAGTTTTGGCATGATTTCTGATGTTTCTAAAGTAATTAAAGGCTTCATGTATTTTTTATCTTGTGTATGCATTGTAGGCTATTGCTTTTTGTTCAGTTACTCTAGCACAATTATGGAAACCATTTAGGTGAATTAGATCTTTTAATGTACTTTTGATGAGGAATAAAAAGTTTCCATTCCAATTTTTACAAAATCTTGTATATGGCTCAAGGTGGAGTGTGCATCATTAGAAAAGAAAGAGGTCCATGGAATATCAATAAAGAAACCTTGAAGACCCTCCCAGTCTGCCCTATCGTAATGCCATGTAGTCACCAAAACAGGTTCAGAGTGGGAAGGTGTGGTAGGTGATAGACAGGTGGCCTGTATCAGACAGTGATCAGAAGATCCAAGCGGGGACCTCACTGTAACATCATAATTTTCTGAATTGGTTGTTAAAAATAAGTCCAGTAGGTGGGAATTATGATTAGGATTATCTGGTTCACGGGTGGGTTGGTTGACTAGTTGAGTGAGATTAAATGAGTCTGCAAATAGCTCACATTCAAGACCAGCATCATCAGTCCTGGCTGAATGAGTGAGCCATTCAACATTATGGACATTAAAATCACCCAACACAGTGATTTCAGAAGAAGCATTTAAGTTGAGGACACTGAGTTGTGAGGACAGAGAATCAAAAAGACTATTGGTATGACACAGACTCGTCTTTCACGTCGGTTAACTCTTCACCTTCAGGCTGGAGCCATCAAAGACCACTATCTCACCCCTAACCACCCCCACCTCACACGCAACGAGTTAGAGAAACACACCACCATACTCGATAAAGAAAGTGACCCAAGGAGATTACCTATACTCGAAGCATTATATATCCAAGCCTTACATCCCAACATCAACAACCAAACTCTGGACCTTCAGATCCTTCCTTCTGCCAAAAGGCACTTTCCTACAGGACCTAACGCCCCCCCTCGCCCCCCGGTGCCCTTGATGCAGCCCCCCGCGCTACCTCCTTCAGCTTCGTCTTCTGTCGGCGCCACACGTACTACGCAACTTAGGCTTAGGCGAGGGGCGTGGCGCCCCTCGACACGCAGCCAATCAGCTTCGACCCCGCCAGCCGACCACCACCTTCCCGCATTCAGTGCGCATGCGTGAAGCGGTTCTCTCTTTTTCTCTCCTAGAATACCCCTCCACCAATAGCAGACTTTTGCCCCCTGATTTTTGCCTCCTCTGATCCTCCACCCTCTATATAATACACTTCCTGTTTACCTTTTATATCATTCTATCCTTACTTGATAATGCTGGTTGTCCAGTGAAACGCGTCGTATATCCCGTATCATCATGTACATTAATGTAACCCTGTACCACCATGAATTTTGCTAATCTCATTCATCTACTTCCTGCCACCCAGCGAAAACTCATCAGAGACCTGGAAACTTTGAATAATAAAATTTCCAACGCAGAAATTGCCATTTCTTTCAACCTCGTATGTATTAAAGAAAATGTATTACCTGGCTTTACTAACATATATATATATATATATATATATATATATATATATATACAATTATACATAGAGTATTATATACTCTATATACCTGTATATACACAATTATGAATTTATCTCTTGTTTTCTTTCTATTTCCAGACGAGTTTATTCAGAAGGGAACATGGAGATCAGAGGGTTAATGAAATATTCTTTACCCCTGTAGTGCCCAGAAATCCTACCTAAAATGTATAAAATCGTCTAGTGATAGCCATAATGAACTGTTATAATGCGTCATAATCTTCAAAGGATTAAAGGAACACGGCGACTGTCACATTGATGGTTGCGAGAAACATGTTTATGTTTATGTGATTGTACAGCCGTGGTGAGGAATAATTGAACTTTTATTAATAAAAGGCAAGACCGTGAACAATTACTATCATAGCGCAGTAGAAATATATGTACATGTTCAGATTAATATTCAGGATTCGAAACTGCATAATAAATCATAGGCTTGTGCATATTTCTTAACTGTCTTGATAGCGTAATGTATAAGTGCGCGGAATTTCGGTGTGAGTATCATAGGTTCGAGTCCTTGGAGTGCCACATGTATGTGTTGATTTCATTAATTGAGTTTAGAAGTGAAGTTGGTTGGTGAAAACATTTAATTAATTCTGGTTCAGGAGCAATACATAGTGAGGCCTTCCCGAGGGTTAAGTGCCCCATTAATTACTGCTTATTCGGCTTTTCTCAAACATTACATAACCGGGAAGTGAATACTCTGCTAAAAAGTCTCTATCTTCTGTATTGAGCCAAGATTCTGTTATGCCAATCACATCATAATTTTCTGTAAACACTAGCTCCTCTAAATCTGAAAATGTATTGCGTATGCTACGAGCGTTTGCATAGAAAACCTTTAAATTTGTTATTTTAGAACTCACGGAACGCTCTTTAATAATATTTTTGGTTCTTGTCGGATCTATATTTATGTTCATGGCTGTCCTCGGTCCTCGCTGTCTTCGGTCCTTATCGCTGGTGGTCCTCGGTTGCCTCTGTTTTTTTCTTGGCGTTGGATGATTTATGTCACTGCTGCTTCTTCTCGGATGGCGTTTTTTGATCCATGGCTGCGGACTGCTTCGTGTAGGAGACGACCCATGCGTGCTGAACCCACAGGGTTTAGATGAGTGCCATCCTTGCGGAACAGAGTAGGCTGGTTGTAGAAGTTGTCCCAGAGGTTGATGAATTCAACTTCTTCCCTCAGACACAAATATTTTAGTCGGCTATTTGTGCTGAAGGCCTTGTCGTAGAATTTGTCAGGTGCGTCGATCTTGGGGAGAATGCCTGAGATGATGATATTCCTTGACTTGTTTTTGTAGTGCTGGATCATCTTGCGATATTTCTCCATCAACTCTTCGGATCTGGTGCGCATGACGTCATTTGAACCAGCATGGATGACAAAAAGGGTATTTTCATTTGCATCCTTTGTGGTATCTTCGAAGGCTTCCACAATGTCGTCCAGTCCAGCTCCTGGGATGCAAAATCTTTTTCGTTGATTTGGGACTCTGTCGCAGAACTCTTCGACCTGTCCTCGTAGGATGGAATCCCCAACAAGCCTGGTCTCCTCTGGTTCGTCTTCCATCTCTACCAATATCTCAAATCTGTTTGACATTGTGACTGGTAGATGAGACCTTTTCTGCGTTGGCCGTGCACCGTTCCTCAATGGTGTAAATCCGGAAACCTGTGGTGGCGGGACTCTACGTACAGGTCGGGGAGAGGAGTGGTTAGAACGGGGGCGAGGGGTTGGTACTGTTCGTGCTAGCAGGCTTCTTGCACGAGGAGTGGGGGAGAGACTAAGGTGAACAGGGCGGCTGTCCTGGTTTGATGTCGGCTCAGGTTCGTCAGAAGCATCTGCTGCAGTGTCTACTGCAGGTGTTGGATTGTTGGCAGATGACGTTGGGGCGGTGGTGGATGCTGGAGTTGAAACAATTGGAGTTAGTGATACTCCAACGTTGAGTGTTACAAACTCTTGGAGTGATTCCAGCTTCCTGGTGAGGGCGTTGATCTTGTTGTGGGCTTCATCAAATTTTGTTGTCAAATCCTCTCGTTGCTGGCAGAGTCGGCAGACTTGTGGATCGACAGGAGCAAACATGGAAGCACCAAACCTACCGGCGCAGTTCGTACAGGCACGAGGCATGGTGACGATCACTTTCTTCAGATCACTTCACTCACTTAAAAACACTTAACTCACTTTAAAAACACTAAACTCACTTTAAAAACACTTCACTCCCTTCAGATCGCTTCAGTTACTTAAATAGGCCTAACCGAAAACAAAAATGTTGAAATACACACAAATAGGTTATCAGCGGTGATAGCCTAACCGAAAATTAAAACAAAACTAAATTAAATTTGAATACGCAGTGATAGCTGAACCGAACACAATTTTACGTATATTTAAACAGAAATAGGCCACCAGGGGTTATAGCCTATCCTAACCGAAAAAAACAATTATGAAATAACGGTAAGCAGAAATAGGCCACCAGCGGTGATAGCCTAACTGAAAATTTAAAAATTGAAGTACGCAGAAATAGGCCACCAGGGATGATAGCCTAGACTAACCGAAAACCAAAATAACTGAAAACCAAAATTATGAAATACCGGTACGCAGATATAGGCCACCAGCGGTGATAGCCTAGACTAACCGAAAACAAAAATAACCGAAAAAAAAAATTATGAAATGAGAGAGAGAGAGAGAGAGAGAGAGAGAGAGAGAGAGAGAGAGAGAGAGAGAGAGAGGGAGAGAGAGAGAGAGAGAGAGAGAGAGAGAGAGAGAGAGGGAGAGAGGGAGGGAGAGAGAGAGAGAGAGAGCTACATAGAGCTACATAGATACACAGACCACACAGACCTCAAGGTCCTTACTAGGCAGTCTGGCCTTACAAACTATACATGTATATATGCATATATATATATATATATATACATATATATATACATATATACACCGGTACACACATATACACACATACACATACATACATACATATATATACAGTATATATACACATACTGTACAGTGCACACACATACACTTACATACATTTTTTTTTTTTTTTTTTTTTTTTCATATCACCCCAGCCCTCTGCAGATAGAGGTCAAGCCTTCCCTTGAAAGCGTTTATTGTGTCGCTCTCCACCACTCTCGCTGGTAGTTTATTCCACTCCGTCGCCACACTGTAGGTGAAGAAACTCTTTGTGACATCTAGGTTTGCCTTTTTGGTTTTTAATTTCATTCCATTTCCGCGAGTTTGATTAGTATTGTTTAATGTGAATAGTGCATTTACATCGACTTTGTCGAAACCTTTTAGTATCTTAACCCTTATTTAGCGGCGAGCAACATAAGTCGAGTTAAATAAAGCTGGACTATGTGGCGGCGCTCGACATAACTCGAGTGGCAATTTCAGCACGTAATGTGGCTGAGAGAGAGAGACAAGTGGTGGCAGGAGACTAGCGAGCGTATGACTGCTCCAGAACACCGCGGCGAACCTACTGACACAAATCTCAGCTCCCTCCTCCCTCTCTCACTCGCTACATACTCAATTATGTACTGAAAGTACCGAATTACCTGCTTTTTGCACTCCCGTTGCACGGTTTTTGCAAGAAAACTATCCATCATACAAGGATCGTTATGGTGTCATTCGAAAGCTCTGTTTATGCCCTTTCACGGATAGGTACTTGTTTTACGTTCTGGGTCTTATTTAGGCATGAAAATGATCACGTAAACAGCCCTATTTTGGCTAAAAACACCCCGCTGTGCGGTACACATAAATAAAACCGCATAGGCCGCTCGTAAGGTGTTAAAGCACTCAATAAGCTGACCCCTCAACCTCCTCTTTTTTAATGAGAACAGGTTCAATCGTTTAAGTCTTTCTTCATATGGTTTATTTCTTAATGAGGGTATCATCTTCGTCGCTCTACGCTGTACTGACTCGAGTCTTACAATGTCCTTGATCAGATAAGGTGACCAGAACTGCACACCATATTCAAGGTGGGGCCTCACCATACTTTTGAACAGTGGCACTATTACGTTTTCATGTTTATATGTAAATTTTCGTTTAATAAAGCCCAATGCTATGTTTGCCTTATTTGCAACTGCTATACATTGGTCGGAAGTTTTTAGGTTTTCAGATATTAGTACCCCTAGGTCTTTTACTACCGTTGCGGTTTTTATTTGTTTGCCATTCATTTCGTATTTGTATTTCATATTTCTGCTACCAACCTGCAGCACCTGACATTTATCGACATTGAAGGGCATCTGCCATTTTTTCGACCACTCTGATATGTTGTTTAAATCAGATTGCAACGCATTTCTATCATCTTCGTTCAGGACTGTATTTCCTATTTTTGTATCGTCGGCAAATTTGGAAATGGTGTTGTTTACCCCTACATCAATATCGTTAATGTAAATGAGAAACAGGACCGGTCCAAGGACTGAACCCTGTGGAACTCCACTAGTGACAGGCTCCCACTCCGATTCCACTCCATTTATCACCACTCTCTGTCTTCTGCCTGTAAGCCAATTTTTTATCCAAGAATGAATTTCACCTTTGATACCTATCCTCTCCAGTTTAGCCAATAGTTTTCGGTGAGGCACCTTGTCGAAAGCTTTTTGAAAGTCCAAGAAGATTATATCTAGTGATTTCGTCATGTCGTTATATGTGAATAGTTTGTTATTAAATTCAATCAATCAATTTGTTAGGCATGACTTATTTGATCTAAAGCTGTGTTGACTATTTTTGATTAGGTTGTTTGATTCGAGGTAATCTACTATCTTATCTCTAAGGATTTTTTCCATGATTTTTCCTACAATTGAAGTTAGACTAATTGGTCTGTAATTACTCGCTTTGGCCTTGCCTTCTTGTATATCGGCGTAATGTTCGCATCTTTCCAATCACTCGGTACAATCCCCTGTAGTAATGATAAGTTAAATAGTTGTGTCAGGGGTTTTGCTATTTCGTCCTTAACATTCTTAATTATTTTCTGGTGGAGCATGTCGGGTCCCGGGGTCTTGTTTACATTTAAATTACTCAATTTGCTTTGTACTTCGCTAACACTGATGGTGAAATCTCCTATCACATGAGTTGAGGTGTTATTTTCAAGGGTATGATCGATAATTTCTTCTGTGAAAACTGAGCCAAAATATTTGTTGAGCAGATTTGCCGTGTTTGTGTCACCTGTTATTGTCTGGCCATCTTCTATTAGCGGTCCGATTCCGCTTTTGATCTGTTTATTTTTATTTACGTAACTGTAGAATTTTTGGGGTTTGTGGCACTTTCTCTGGCAATAGTCATTTCGTAATTTTGTTTGTTCGCCCTAATTATTTTTTTCACTTCCCTTCTACTATTTTTGTACAAGTTTTTAATTACTTCAGTGTTTGTGTTATTTTTTACAAGTTTGTGGAGTTGATTCCTTTTCCTTATTGCCTTGCCAATGTCTCTACTGTACCAAGGGGGCATACTTGATTTCGTATTACGTTTTGGTTTCATGGGTACAAATTGTTTATGCGCCTCTGTAATTGTAGACTTAAAATGTCCCCATAGTTCATTTACTTCGTTTATATTTATGAGGTTTGAGTGTATGTTTGATAGCGATTCCTTAAGTCCGTCATAATTTGCGTCATTTGAGAGAGAGAGAGAGAGAGAGAGAGAGAGAGAGAGAGAGAGAGAGAGAGAGAGAGAGAGAGAGAGAGAGAGAGAGAGAGAGAGAGAGGGAGAGAGAGACAGACAGACAGAGGGAGAGAGAGAGAGATTTGATTGAACATTTATTATGTATGAAGAACACATTACATACGTACAGTTGGCCTAATAAATCATGTCCCAGCTGTCATTACGTTTGGCTCTCTCTGCGCTGTATTAATGTCTGTCAGATGTTGAATAGGGTGGGTAAGGGTAGGAGCATGTTGGTATATCTCACTCGAAACGAATAAATAAAGTTTTAGATATTGCCTAACAAATTATTGATCAAAACATACTTGGTGCCGAGACATCACTTATTAGCGCGACTGTACACTCGGATACCATAGTCTCTAGCCCACTCATAAATATTCCTGGACTTCACCTATTTCTAACAATTTGGAAGTATATCTCTGGAAACGAATAGAAGATTTTTTGTTTTCGATAAATCAAAATTAATCTGTATATACTATTTATTGAAAAACAAGTTATATCCAAAAATCAATCCAGATGTTTATAATTGCATAAAGGAAAGCATTCATTTCTAACAATATGGAAGTATGTCTATGAAAACTAATACATTAATATATTTGTCTTTTCTTTTACTCTCATGCATAAGATCATGGAGAGAAAGAGAACTTAAGGGGATAGTGCTTGTATTATTATTATTATTATTATTATTATTATTATTATTATTATATATATATAATGTATATATATATATTAATATATATATATTTTTTTTTTTTTTTTTTTTTTTTTTTTTTTTTTTTTGCTAGGACCTCCATCAAGTTATAAATAGCACCACCTAGACCCCCTTCAAGATGAATTTATACATTTCTCGGTAGAAAAATGTCTCGGCCTAAGGCTGTTTCTCTCTAAAATTACATGCTCGCTCTCGCTCGCCAGGAAAAAAATCGACACCTAAATGCCATGAAAGGTCTTGATATTGACACACAAATGGGGCGAAAGGTCTTAAGATCGACAAACTAATAGAACGAACGTCTTAAAATCGACAAACTAATTGAACCAACGTCTTAAAATCTCAAAACAAATAGGCTAAACATGAGTACAAAGGAGTACAAAGGAAATTAAGCAACACCAGGTCTAGTGACCCCTCTAGGCTGCTTGTCCTCCAAAACACTGAGGATCAAGTGTCCAAACAGTGGTTTAGAGTGGGTAAAGGAACATTGGAAAGGGAACTACTGCCCTGGAAGTAATGTCCGTGGCAGGATTAGGAAGTTAGTAGGAGACTGATGGGTTAGTAACTGAGGGGAGGATACAATAAAGTTATTCATTTACAAACGCAGTCAGTCACGGGTTTGATGCGAGATATTTGTCTAGGCGAAGTTTAAATGAATCAACGGTGCTGCACTCTATAACATCTCGGGGAAGCCCATTCCATAAGTTGACAACTCGATTGAAGAAGACATTTTTAGCTTTGTGTGAGTTAAAAGATATACCAATAATTTTGCACCCGTTTCCCCGCGTGTAATTAGATTGGTCGATAGTGAAGTACTTACTACAGTTCATATTGTCGAGGGAGAAGTGGGTCCCGCAAAAGCGACTACCTCCCCCCTCCCTTACTGTATGTGGGCAACGGTATACAAGCATTTCAACACACTCCATATAGTTTGGTATAGGGGTTAGGAAAATTAGCTTGATGGAGCAAATTAAGGGGAGATGGGTCTTATTTCTAGATCCCCCTTCTTGCTGTTTAGCCCCATTAGTTTTCAGATTTAAGGATGTTTGCCCTATTAGTTTGGCGATTCCAAGACCTTTCAACTCATTTCGTTGTCAATTTTGGGACCTTTCGTGCTATTTAGGTGTCGATTTTTTTCCAGGCGAACGAAAGTGAGCTTGTAATGTTCGAAGAACCGGTTTTCGGCCGGAAATGTTTTCTCCCGAAAAAAATTACAAATTAACCCTTATTTAGCGGCGAGCAACATAAGTCGAGTTAAATAAAGCTGGACTATGTGGCGGCGCTCGACATAACTCGAGTGGCAATTTCAGCACGTAATGTGGCTGAGAGAGAGAGACAAGTGGTGGCAGGAGACTAGCGAGCGTATGACTGCTCCAGACCACCGCGGCGAACCTACTGACACAAATCTCAGCTCCCTCATCCCTCTCTCACTCGCTACATACTCAATTATGTACTGAAAGTACCGAATTACCTGCTTTTTGCACTCGCGTTGCACGGTTATTGCAAGAAAACTATCCATCATACAAGGATCGTTATGGTGTCATTCGAAAGCTCTGTTTATGCCCTTTCAGGGATAGGTACTTGTTTTACGTTCTGGGTCTTATTTAGGCATGAAAATGATCACGTAAACAGCCCTATTTTGGCTAAAAACACCCCGCTGTGCGGTACACATAAATAAACCGCATAGGCCGCTCGTAAGGTGTTAACTTAGAAGGGGGATCTAATGGATGTTTTATTTGTTTTATTTTTAAGCTTGATAGAGGTCTAGGGAGGAAAATCGATGTTTTTGTAAAGTTTGATGGAGGTCTAGGGAGAAAAAAAAAAAAAAATATATATATATGAAATAACCGACTAAAAAATAAACACTTGCCCCTTAAAAGCGCATTTAAATAATAGGACCAACTAACCATTTGCGACTTTCAAGCTATAATAAGGCGGTGTTAAACGAGCAATTTACCGGCAATATTTACGGGCAATTGTAGTCTGGCATCTTCGAAAAATATTAGTTCCATTTTTTTTTTTTTTTTTATTTCTATTGTATATATTGTTATACGTTGTATTAGGTTTTTTCCATAGACCTCTAACAAACTTAGAAAAAAACCCTCCAAAACTCCAAAACTCCCCTTGGGAGGAAGCTAAAGATAATTATGAATAAGTAAATAAATAAATAAATATACTGTATAAATAATAAATTAAAAATAATATATAAAAATAATTAATTATAATAAATAATAATAAATAATAAATAATAAATAAATAAATAAGTAAATGAAAAAGTAAATAAATAATAAATAATAAATAATATATACTAATTAATAATAAATAATAAATAAATAACAACACAAATAATAATAAACAATAATAAATAATAAATAATAAATATTAATAAATAATAAATAATAATAAATAATAAATAATAAATAATAATAAATAATAAACAATAATAAATAATATATACTAATTAATAATAAATAATATATACTAATTAATAATAAATAATATATACTAATTAATAATAAATAATAATAAATAATAAACAATAATAAATAATATATACTAATTAATAATAAATAATAAACAATAATAAATAATGTATACTAATTAATAATTAATAATAAATACATAACAACACAAATAATAATAAACAATACTAAATAATAAATAATAAATAATAATAAATAATAAATAATAAATAAATAACAACACAAATAATAATAAACAATAATAAATAATAAATAATAAATAATAAATAATGAATAATATATACTAATTAATAATAAATAATAAATAAATAACAACACAAATAATAATAAACAATAATAAATAATAAATAATAAATAATAAATAATAAATAATATATACTAATTAATAATAAATAATTAATAAATAACAACACAAATAATAATAAACAATAACAAATAATAAATAATAAATAATAATAAATAATAATAAATAAATAATAAATAATAAATAATAATAAATAATAATAAATAATAAATAATAAATAATAAATAATAAATAATAATAAATAATAAATAATAAATAATAATAAATAATAAATAATAATAAATAATAAATAATAAATAATATATACTAAATAATAATAAATAATAAATAATAATAAATAATAAATAATAAATAATATATACTAATTAATAATAAATAATAAATAATAATAACTATTGAATAAGTAAATAAATGAACACAAAAATATATATAATTCCATAATATTTAGAATTTAGGTCACAGATGCGGACAATGTTAACCTCTTTAGCACCATGACGCCTCTTTTCTCTTTCTCTCCCTCTCTCTTTGGCTTGTATCCATTCGGCCCCATTCAGCCTACTGTTTTAAGACGTTTACCTCCATTCAGGTGTCAATATTTTCCTTGTCGAGCGGTAGCGAGCCAGCATATATATTTTTTGTTTTGAGAGCAAGCTAAATTTTTACATTTTTCGATAGAAAAATTTCTCCGGCGAAGCCGGATTTCTCCATACAATGCTGGCTCGCTATTGCTCGCCTGGAAGATATCGACACCTGGATGGAGATAAACGTTTTAAAACAGTTGGCTGAATGGGGCCGAATGGATACAAGCCAGAGAAAGGGATAAAAGGAGAGCAAGACATAAAAGCAGGTGACCCCCCTTAATGCCCCCAATATGTAATCTCCTTGGCACTTAACCCTTTCTGTACCATTGACGTCCTTTTAATTAAGGGGAGTTGGGTCGTTTTTCTGTGGTCCCCCTTCTTCCTCATATTTAGCCCCTTTAGTTTCCAGATTTTATGACGTTCGGCCCATTACTTTGGCGATTTTAAGACTGTTTGGCCCATTTATTTGTCCATATTAAGACTTCTTGTTTAATTTAGTCGATTTATTCCTGGCGAGCGATAGCAAGCCTGTAATTTTTCATGAGAAACCGACCGCCGGACGGGACATTTTTCTATCGAAAAACGTACAAATTTATCTTGAAAGAGGGTTTTGGTGGGTGTTTCTTTACGCTTGATGGAGGTCTAGGGGGGACACTAATACACAATAATAAAATGATAAATAAATGAGCAAATAAATACGCAGAGAGAGAGAGAGAGTGAGTGAGTGAGTGATGGAGGTCTAGGGGGGACACTAATAAACAATAATAAAATGATAAATAAATGAGCAAATAAATACGCAGAGAGAGAGAGAGAGAGAGAGTGAGTGAGTGAGTGAGTGATGGAGGTCTAGGGGGGACACTAATAAACAATAATAAAATGATAAATAAATGAGCAAATAAATACGCAGAGAGAGAGAGAGAGAGAGAGAGAGAGAGAGTGAGAGTGAGTGAGTGAGTGATGGAGGTCTAGGGGGGACACTAATAAACAATAATAAAATTAAAAATAAATGAGCAAATAAATACGCAGAGAGAGAGAGTGAGTGAGTGAGTGAGAGAGTGAGTGAGTGATGGAGGTCTAGGGGGGACACTAATAAACAATAATAAAATGATAAATAAATGAGCAAATAAATACGCAGAGAGAGAGAGAGAGAGTGAGAGTGAGTGAGTGAGTGAGTGATGGAGGTCTAGGGGGGACACTAATAAACAATAATAAAATGACAAATAAATGAGCAAATAAATACGCAGAGAGAGAGTGAGAGAGAGAGTGAGTGAGTGATGGAGGTCTAGGGGGGACACTAATAAACAATAATAAAATTATAAATAAATACGCAGAGAGAGAGAGAGAGAGACAGAGTGAGTGAGTGAGTGAGTGATGGAGGTCTAGGGGGGACACTAATAAACAATAATAAAATGATAAATAAATGAGCAAATAAATACGCAGAGAGAGAGAGAGAGAGAGAGAGAGAGTGAGTGAGAGAGAGTGAGTGAGTGATGGAGGTCTAGGGGGGACACTAATAAACAATAATAAAATGATAAATAAATGAGCAAATAAATACGCAGAGAGAGAGAGAGAGAGAGAGTGAGTGAGTGAGTGAGTGATGGAGGTCTAGGGGGGACACTAATAAACAATAATAAAATTATAAATAAATGAGCAAATAAATACGCAGAGAGAGAGAGAGAGAGAGAGAGTGAGTGAGTGATGGAGGTCTAGGGGGGACACTAATAAACAATAATAAAATAAATGATAAATAAATGATGAAATAAATACGCAGAGAGAGAGAGAGAGAGAGAGTGAGTGAGAGTGAGTGAGTGAGTGATGGAGGTCTAGGGGGGACACTAATAAACAATAATAAAATGATAAATAAATGATGAAATAAATACGCAGAGAGAGAGAGAGAGAGTGAGTGAGAGTGAGTGAGTGAGTGATGGAGGTCTAGGGGGGACACTAATAAACAATAATAAAATGATAAATAAATGATGAAATAAATACGCAGAGAGAGAGAGAGAGAGAGAGTGAGTGAGAGTGAGTGAGTGAGTGATGGAGGTCTAGGGGGGACACTAATAAACAATAATAAAATGATAAATAAATGAGCAAATAAATACGCAGAGAGAGAGAGTGAGTGAGTGAGTGAGTGATGGAGGTCTAGGGGGGACACTAATAAACAATAATAAAATTATAAATAAATGAGCAAATAAATACGCAGAGAGAGAGAGAGAGAGAGAGAGTGAGTGAGTGAGTGATGGAGGTCTAGGGAGGACACTAATAAACAATAATAAAATGATAAATAAATGATGAAATAAATACGCAGAGAGAGAGAGAGAGAGAGTGAGTGAGAGTGAGTGAGTGAGTGATGGAGGTCTAGGGGGGACACTAATAAACAATAATAAAATGATAAATAAATGAGCAAATAAATACGCAGAGAGAGAGAGAGTGAGTGAGAGTGAGTGAGTGATGGAGGTCTAGGGGGGACACTAATAAACAATAATAAAATGATAAATAAATGAGCAAATAAATACGCAGAGAGAGAGAGAGAGAGAGTGAGTGAGTGAGTGAGTGATGGAGGTCTAGGGGGGACACTAATAAACAATAATAAAATGATAAATAAATGAGCAAATAAATACGCAGAGAGAGAGAGAGAGAGAGAGAGAGTGAGTGAGAGTGAGTGAGTGATGGAGGTCTAGGGGGGACACTAATAAACAATAATAAAATGATAAATAAATGAGCAAATAAATACGCAAAGAGAGAGAGTGAGTGAGTGAGTGAGTGAGTGAGAGATTGAGTGAGTGATGGAGGTCTAGGGGGGACACTAATAAACAATAATAAAATGATAAATAAATGAGCAAATAAATACGCAGAGAGAGAGAGAGAGAGAGTGAGTGAGTGAGTGAGTGATGGAGGTCTAGGGGGGACACTAATAAACGGTAATAAAATGATAAATAAATGAGCAAATAAATACGCAGAGAGAGAGAGAGAGAGAGAGAGAGAGAGTGAGTGAGTGATGGAGGTCTAGGGGGGACACTAATAAACAATAATAAAATGATAAATAAATGAGCAAATAAATACGCAGAGAGAGAGTGAGAGAGAGTGAGAGAGAGTGAGTGAGTGAGTGATGGAGGTCTAGGGGGGACACTAATAAACGATAATACAATGATAAATAAATGAGCAAATAAATACGCAGAGAGAGAGTGAGAGAGTGAGTGAGTGAGTGAGTGAGTGAGTGAGTGAGTTAGAAATAGTTAGAGTGAGTGAGAGAGAGGTTGAACATGTGCAAGTTTACTAATTAATTGCCCTAGCCAATATTCTAGACCAAAATCAAAATATTGATAACATTAAATAGATTCTCAGTAAATCCTGAATAGAGAGAGATTATATTGGTCATTAATTTATAAATCTAATCTATCATGGGATATATTATATTATTTGGACTTTGCCGAGAGAGAGAGAGAGAGAGAGAGAGAGAGAGAGAGAGAGAGAGAGAGAGAGAGAGAGAGAGAGAGATGATCGATTAGATACAGAGAGAGAGAGAGAGAGAGAGAGAGAGAGAGACTCTTCACCTATAGCTCTACCATTCCATTATTTTTTGTTTTGTATAAATCGTCTCATTTCATATTTCTATCTATTTTATGTGGATAGGCTAACCCTTTTCATTAAAGATACAAATTATCGAGTAAAATAATCTAATGCTAGGAAAAATATAATAGATAGATTGCTAGAGATAGATAGATATAGACAAAAAGATAGATAGATAGATAGATATATGTGTGTGTGTGTGTGTGTATGAGAGAGAGAGAGAGAGAGAGAGAGAGAGAGAGAGAGAGAGAGAGAGAGAGAGAGAGAGAGAGAGAGAGAGAGAGAGAGAGAGAGAGAGAGTAAAATAAAAACACGTCCCCCTAAGCAATTATACATAAATACACGTATATAATTAGCTCTATACTATAACTGTCTTGTTAATAGCGTAATGCCTAAGTGCGCGGAATTTCGGTGCGAGTGTCCTAGGTTCGAGTCCTTGGAGAGCCACATGCATTTGTTGATTTCATTAATTGAGTTTAGAAGTGGAGTTGGTTGGTGAAAAATATAATACAAATTAAAAAGGGTATTATAAAGGTATATAAGATCATTGGGTATATTGATAGTGATTTACCTGCCTAAGGGGGGTCACCTGCTTTTTTGTATCTGCTTTTCTCTCGCTCTCTCTCTCTCTGGCTTTTATCCATTCGGTTCCATTCAAACTAATGTTTTAAGACGTTTATCCCCATCCAGGTGTCAATGTTTTTCCTGCCAAGCGGTAGCGAGCCAGCATATTTTAAAATATGTTTTTGCAAGCAGGCTAAATTTAAAAAAAAAATCGATAGAAAATGTCTCCAGCGAAGCCGGATTTCTTCATACAATGCTGGCACTTGGAAGGGGATAAATGTCTTAAAACAGTAGGCTGAATGGGGCCGAATGGATACAACCGAGAGAGAGAGAGGGAGAAAAGGAGATAAAAATAACAGGTGACCCCCCTTAACTGGTATAAGATGGGTTTATTTCCACCAATAAACCTTTAAGTGGGTAGAATATTGTGGACAATTTAAGGGGGGGTTACCTGTTTTTGTTCTCTTCTTTTCCCTCTCTCTTTGGCTTGTATCCATTTGGCCCCATTCAGCCAACTGTTTTAAGACGTTTATTCCCATCCAGGTGTCGATTTCTTCCTGGCGAACGAGAGCGAGCCAGCATTGTAAGGAGAAATCCGGCTTCGCCAGAGAAATTTTTCTATCGAAAAAATTTACAAATTTAGCTTGCTGTAAAACAAATATATATATATATGCTGATATTGACGCCTGGATGGGGGTGAACGTCTTAAAACAGTAGGCTAAATGGGGCCGAATGAATACAAACCAAAGAGAGAGGAAGGGAAAGAGAAAAAAAAGCGAGGTGGGTAGATTATTATGGACACCTTAAATACCCCTTTCATACCCATCTTGTTTGAGAGTGTTACGATTTTATGCAGTTTAAGGGGGGATGGTCGTTTGTTTTTTGGCCCCCCTTCTCCCTCATGTTTCACCACATTAGTTTTGAGATTTTAAGACGTTTACCCCATTAGTTTGACGAATTTATGATCTTTCACTCCATCCTTTGCCAATATTAAGAGCTTGTATGCAATTTAGGCGTCAACTTTTTCCTGGCGAGCGAAAACGAGCCTGAAATTTAAGAGCAATCGGCCTTCGGTCGGGCCATTTTTCTATCCAAAAAATGTACAAATTGATCTTGAAAGTGGGTCTAGGGGGTGTAATGTTAAGCTTGATGGAGGTCTAGGGAACAAACAAAAAACCTTCCCCTAAATCCTAGTGGTAGATCGTAAGCTAAAGACAATCGTCTAATGGTAACCAGAGTATAAAAGGGTTAAATAGTTCGTAATAATCTACCGTTATAAAGGTGTACACAAAGGAAAAGCAAGGAACAACAGATATATTGACCCATACGAGGCGACTTGTAAAAGCAGTGGTAGCGAACCCAGTAAAGGGTGGTCACCTTTTTTTCTCTCCTTTTCTCTCTTTCTCTGGCTTGTATCCATTCAGCCTACTGTTTTAAGATGTTTATCCCCATCCAGGTGTCGATTTCTTCCTGGCGAGCGATAACAAGCCAGCATTGTATGGAGAAATCCGGCTTCACCGGAGACATTGTTCTATTGCAAAATATACAAATTTAGCCTTCTGTCAAAATCATTTTTAAAAATATGCTGGGTTGCTACCGCTCGCCACGAACAAATCGACACCTGGATGGGGATAAACGTCTTAACACAGTAGGCTGAATGGGGCCGAATGGATACAACCCAGAGAGAGAGGGAGAGAGAGAGAAGCTTATAAATGGCTGGATGACCTTCTTAAACTGAATAAAATCGTCGAAAAATAACCTGAGTCAAGCTAAAAGGAAGTCACTGGTACTGAAAGGGGTAAATATAGCATAGCAATTTAAGGGGGGTCACCTGCTTGTTTTCTCCTTTCTCTCATTATCTCTCTTTCTCTTGCTTATATCCATTAGGCCCCATTCAGCCAACTGTTTTAAGACGTTTATCCCCCTCTAGCTGTCGATTTCTTCCTGGCGAGCGATAGCGAGCCAGCATTGTATGGAGAAATTCGGCTTCGCCGGAGAAATGTTTCTATCGAAAAATGTACAAATTTAGCTTGCTGTCAAAACAAATATTTATATGTGCTGGATTGCTACCACTCGCCAGGAAAATATTGACACCTGGATGGGGGTAAACGTCTTAAAACAGTTGGCTGAATGGGGCAAAATTAATACAAGCCAAAGAGAGAGGGAGAGAAAGAGAACAAAAGCGAGGTGGGCTCCCTTAAGTCACTATCAATATACCCAATGATGTTATATATATTTGTCATACTCTTTTTTTATAGCTTTGATTTTACCATTGCACACGAGTTTGATCGGGTACAGTCACGCTAATAAGTGAAGGCTCGGCACCAAGTATGTTTTGATAAATAATTGGTATCAGCAATATCTAAGCTTCATTTCTTCATATTAAGTGAAATATACAAATATGTTTCTACACTTACCCACCCTATTCAACATCTGACAGACATAAATACAGCACAGCGAAAGCCAAACGTAATGACAGCTATAGTCTATTCCCTGTAAGTAGGAGATAAATCATGACCTCTAACCTCTGTAACTCAAAAAACGACTGGAGTAATCGACCAAATATGTCTACCATTTGGGAAGAGTCAGTCAAGGAATATATGTGGAAATGTACAGCCAATTTGCTCAAGCCCTTTTCGAGTTACAGAGGATAGAGGTCATGATTTCTCGCCTACTAACAACGAATAGACTATAGTATTGGAGTCTTGATGGTGGTGTTAATAAGTCATGTCCTGGCTGTCATTATGTTTGGCTCGCTCTGTGCTGTATTAATGTCTGTCAGATGTTGGATAGGGTGGTGTAGGAACATGTTTGTATATCTCACTCGAAACGAATAAATCAAGTTTTAGACATTGCTGATGCCAATTATATAATTATTGATTAAAACATATACTTGGTGCCAAGACATCACTTGTTAGCGCGACTGTACAATCGCGCTAATAAGTGATGTCTCGGCACCAAGTATGTTTTTACTAATAATTGGTATAAGCAATATCTAAGCTTCATTTCTTCGTATCGAGTGAAATGTACATACATGTTCCTACACTTACCCACCCAATTCAACATCTGACAGACATTAATACAGCACAGAGCGAGCTGTACGTGTGATCATATTATTGAAGCCACTCTCTCTTAATTCAGGATCTCTAATTTATCCTCGCGATTATTTAAATATGTTCTGAGAATCTACTATTAACCCCTTCTATACCTGCGACGTCTTTTTACTTTATTTTGGACACTATTAGACGATTTGATTCCGTTTAAAATGGGCCTTCATCAATTAACAGGCTTTGAACTTTTTATTTAAGCTTGATGGAGGTCTAGGGAAGAAAATAAAACATGATAAAAAGATACATAAAGGAACAATATATACGCTCATTCCCACTTAAGGGAGCCCACCTCGCTTTATTTCTCTTTCTCTCCCTCTCTCTTTGGCTTGTATCCATTCGGCCCCATTCAGCCTACTGTTTTAAGACGTTTACCCCCATCCAGGTGTCAATATTTTCCTGGCAAGCGATAGCGAGCCAACATATATGTTTTTGTTTTGACAGTAAGCTAAATTTGTAAATTTGTCGATAGAAAAATGTCTCCGGCGAAGCCGTATTTCTCCATACAATGCTGGTTCGCTATCGCTCGCCAGGAAGAAATCGACACCTGGATGGGGATAAACGTCTTAAAACAGTTGGCTGAATGAGGCCGAAACGATACAAGCCAGGGAAAAAGAAAAAAGGAGAGAACGATGAAAACAAAGCCGGTGAGCCCCCTTAACCTGACAAGCGCGAAATAGACCTAGGGGCTAGGGTAGTTATTTGTGCATTTCTAGCCTTGGATTCTGACAGAATTCGTTATATTTACAATATAGAGCATTATTTGTTTTCGGTATGCTTTTATTTTACATATATGATGTATATATGAACCTTCAAGAGAGCTAAAATAAGTGGGAAAAGCATTTGGGTGGTGAAAAACGAAGATATTGGCCACCCGGTCATAATCTCAGGCGAGAGAGAGCCACAGGCAACCCTCCTCTCTCGCTGTCTGTGAGGTAACTGAGACGAGCGGGGCGGTGTGGGCCGTGTCTGGGTGTTGCATAACGATCTTTTCTGCAACCCACTTGTGCTACATTATCGCGGGAGAGAAAATACCCGATAAATGATGAGAAGAAGAGGAAAATTTGTATATAATTGAGGAGGGGGGGGAGGGGGGAATAAGGTGGGGAAGGAGGGGAGGGGGGTGGGTGAGATTTACATGGATGAGTACTGGAGGGGAATTATCTCACCTAGAGACAAATTCCTTTGTTTTGATAGGCCCTTCTTTTTTATGGAAGGCTTTTTTTATGGTCTTGCTTCCGTGAGGCCTATCGCGTTCCCTATAGGAAGCCTTCCGTGAGGCCTATCGCGCTTGCCGGGTTAAGGATTGAAGGAAGTTTGGGAAGGCGTTTTTGTTAGCCTAGGGGACAATCTAAAATACATTGCTCGATAATTTGTGTCCTAGGGGTAGAATACAAGCTAAAGAAAATCGTCTAGTGGTAACCAGAATAAAATGACAATTACTTAATTATGCTGAAGGAGTTAAGGGAGCCTACTTCACTTTTTTTTCTTTCTCTCTCTCTCTCTTTGTCTTGTATCCATTCGGCCCCATTCAGCCTACTGTTTTAAGACGTTTGCCCCCATCCAGGTGTCAATATTTTCCTGGCGAGCGGTAGCGAGTCAGCATGTATATATTTTTATTCTGACAGCAAGCTAAATTTGTACATTTTTTGATAGACAAATTTCTCCGGCGAAGCCGGATTTCTCCATACAATGCTGGCTCGCTCTCGCTCGCCAGGAAGAAATCTACAATTGGATGTGGATAAACGTTTTAAAACATTTGGCTGAATAAGGCCGAATGGATACAAGCCAGGGAAAAAGAGAAAAGGAGAGAAAGATAAAACAAAAACAAAAACAAATGTGGGGGCGCAAGGGTTGAGATAAACATGGAATGATAATCGCCAAGCTGTACATAATTATCTTGCAAAATGCAATGGCACTGACAACATTATTAACAATGGTATAAAGGATTTTTGTGGATCGCGTATACCGGGCCTGTGACGTCACAAGAGTGTAATTCCACCATCCAGTCCAGGATGAGTATGCTGGAGTGACGTCACTATAACGTCACAGGCCCGGAATAGACGATCCAAAAATCCTTTATACCATTGTTAATAATTATTTCAGTGACATTGTATTTTACAGGATAATTATATGCAGGTTGGTGATTATTTTTCCATGTTTACCTCAACCCATGCGCCCCCACCTTTAAGCAAACAGCTATGCCTACAATCTCTCAATAAATGGTGGACTATCCTTGACTAGCGAAATAGTTATGGGTTTGGATATCTTTGAAGGGGTAGTGGCTTTTTATTTATTTATTTATTTATTATTTTATGTTTGTATTTTTTTGTCTATTAATTAATGTATTTATATATTTTTTTTATTTTCGTCGCTAGACCTCCCTCAAACTTAGAAAAACACCCCCTAGACCCCCCTCAAGACAAATGTGTACATTTTACGGTAGAAAAATGCCGGTTCGTCCTAAATTACAGGCTCCTTATCTCCTGCCAGAAAACAATCGACACCTAAATGGCAAGATAGGTCTAAAATTTACCGAAATAGGGCGAAAGTTCTTAAAATTGTCAAACAAATGGGCCGAACATCTTCAAATCTCAAAGGCAATGGAGCTAAACACGAGGGAGAAAGGGGACCAGAAAAACGACCCATCTCCCCTTAAGGGGAGGTGTGGTGGAGTGGTCATGCCACTGGACTGGTAATCCAATGAACCTGGGTTCAAATCCCGATATGTCAATGGGAAGATATTATTGGGATTGAATTTGTGCTGTACCTAGTATCAGTGCATTACCACAAAGCCCACCGAAATGCCAAAAAAAATACCCTCAGTGTTCCCTGATTAAATAACACTGTTTGAATATTCCCATATTCAAAATATGTTACAGGGGGACAATGCTTAGTGAGTTCACTGCTCAATAGGTGGCGTTCTGAGAGTGAGGATCTGAGTCTGGAGGGTGAGACAGTGAAGCACTTGAACGGAGCAACCAGCCGTTTCAGAGATGGAGCTGCTTCGAGCCATGAATGGATGCTTCACATGTCTCACTCCCCAGACTGGAACAAGACCTCATGGGCTTCACCGTGTTGAGTGGTGGAATGTACAGGCTCTCAGCCTATGCCCGAGAGGGAGTAGTTGGAATATAGATTTTGTGTTTAGCTTGCCTTTACATATGTGTGTGTGGTTGCGCAAAGTAAATATATATATATATATAAATGTGTAATGATAAATGGGGATAAATACAGTATATGCCACCTGTGTGTATGTGTGGTAAGGTCCATATGTATATAAACACATATTTCTCTCCCTCTCTCTCTCTCTCTCTCTCTCTCTCACACACCAAGGATATATGACAAATTAACTCTACACATGAAACCAAGCATTACCAAACTTTCGGGACAAACACACACATACACATACACACTTAACTTACACACACACACACACACACACGCACATACATATAGATAGATAAATAGATAGATAGACAGTGTATTGACCACAGCCTACATTTTTACATTAGTCTATAATATAAACACTTTACAAAGTTCGAATATCAAACATTTAGAATGTTGAATTACAACTGTAGTCCAACATAAGATTAATATCGTTAATTATCTATAACATCAAATCATTAAAGGTAAACATTTTCATATTATTACATACACATCACACACACACACACAGAGACACATACACACACACACACACACACACACACACAACAAAAACACACACCCAGACACACAAAAACACAAACACACACCCAGACACACACAAACAAAAACAAAAAACACACACACACCAATGTTTCCCACTATAAACTTGGAATCACACATCGATTTTCTGTCAATTCTCTACCAGCAATATTTGTCCATAATATTTTTGTATTTATATTATAATCAATATTGATATCGATCTTCCTCCTTGAAATTGGTGTGTAAAACAACCATATTATTACAATATATGTGATATAGGCCCAGTATCATGTGGTATTGATATGAATATCCAAAGCTCAGGACTTCGATGTTTCCATAGTATTTGTCCTATTATAAAAGAATAAATATTGATATCGATTTTCCTCTTTAAGATTGATATGTAACACGATCATATCAGTACAACATATGTGATATAGACCCAGTATCTTGTGGTATTGATATGAATATCCAAAGTCCAGGACTTCGATTTTTCCCTAATATTGTTGTATTTATATTATAATCAATATTGATATCGATCTTCCTCCTTAAAATTGGTATGTAACACAACCATATTAGTACAAGATATGTGAAATAGGCCCAGTATCTTGTTGTATTGATATGAATAGCCAAAGTTCAGGACTTCGATTTGTCCATAATATTTTGTGTATTTAAAATATAATTAATATTGATATCGATCTTCATCATAGAAATTGGTATGTGACACGGACATATCGAAAATGTACTGTTAGTAACAATATCATGAAAATATGAAAATTACCGAAATTTCGAATATCGAATATCGAATATTGTAATAGATCATGCCCGGTGCCAATTGTAATAGTAATCCTGTCCAGATCGCCAATTGTAATAGATCATAAGACTAATAGGTTACTGTAACACTTGCCCATTATCTAGGAAATAAACCTATAATTGATAGTGTCGTTACTTTAGATCAAAAATAGACAAATATCCCTTGTGAAATTATGGCAACAAAAGTCCCAGAACATGCTATACATTTATATCTATACTGACTCGATGCAGTAATATATTTGAAAAGAAAATTGCAGTTCCCAGCTTGCGGGATAATAGAGTACACGGATTTATTGTAATGATAGGTATATATTGATAATAATTATATTCTTAAAGTTAGTAAGAATTAAAGAAACAAACATTCCTACTAAAATGGTTTTATTGAATAGCGACACTGAAATTGCATTAATCAAAGAGACAATTTCATTCACACACTCAGCCACTCAATCTAACCCACTTATCTAATCCACTTACCTAAATACAATTACCCAGTATTATAACTACCCCTAAGATTACCCCAAATCATTATACTGATTACTGCTTGTCACACGAAATCTCACATCAACCAACCCTTTAGTCTACTGTGTTACTGAAATCGTCTAGCCCAGCAAATGACCGCATGATCGAATAAGGTACGAGATTTTCCCACACTCACAGTACCCGTCAATCACACTCATCACTCTCTCTCTCACCTCCTCACCTCAGTTACGTGAATCGCTAGACTAATGAGAGTTGCCTAATTAAAGGGTCTCAAAACGAGCATTACGACAAGCCCTTCAAGCCGACAATCCTCTAGCGGTAACCATCACCCTCTGTGGGGTTAAGATGCTACGGCGTCACTCACTCACCCGCACACATCCACACACACGTGACTCGCTAGACTAATGAGAGTTGCCTAATTAAAGGGTCTCAAAACGGGCAGTACGACAAGCCCTTCAAGCCGACTATCCTCTAGCGGTAACCTCACCCTCTGTGGGGTTAAGCGTTACGGCGTCACTCACCACACCCGCACACATCCACACACACCCCTGGCCACGTGCATAGCTAAATCAGTGGGATATCGCCGCAGGAGAACTATGTCGCCTTGGGCATCCCTAGCCTTTAGCAAGCCCTCTGTGGGGTCATGCTTACACCTGCCATTCTCGGCCATAGCATTAAGCTAATTCGGTCGGCGTCACAACCTTGGCCATGTGCACGGTCTGGCTCAGTCCTGGTGACTGGCCAACGCACACAAGCACACCACCACACATCACTCTCACCACCACCACACATCACTCTGGATATCTCAATCAACGTTGACACTTGTCTAACTGAATTGGACTCACCTGATTATGGTTGAATTAGAGCACGAGGTGCCCTCGCAGCACTGCCGACCCATTCATCGCGGGCACAACAAAATTGGACTATCTCGTTGGGGTCGGGCAGGAGCAGAATAAGGCCTGTCCTGGGCATTCCTGCCCCCTTTATAACCTCGGTTTTCCCCTCCCCCATCACATTTTGAATTTGGTGCCAATGAAAAGACTGGACACTTCCTATGACCACGCCTACAACATGAACGCACACACACATGTACGCGTAACGGCGGCCTACCCACGCTCACAAGCAAGAACGCACACACGCACACATGTACGCGAGGCGCCTAGCGGTACACAGGCCTATGCCTGTGCCTCCACCCCTCACATCTCCCTTTCTCTACAGCTGTTCCCACCTCCCCAATTTTTCCCGCGCTTGAGAAATATACCTAACCCTATAGTATATAATCACAGTCACGGTCTGACCCGTGACATTCCCCTCTACTAACATTGATTTTGCTCTGCTAAAATCACTCAGGTGTCATTCAGGGTGTCTTCCATACTATGGTGTGAGTCTAACCTGTCGCTGGTGCATTAAATGATCTCCCTTGAGTAGAAAAACCCCTCTGCATTTACGTTAAAATTTCTACTGAAAGGGGAAAACTCCTGAGGTCTCATTCACGGCCAGCGACATAAACCTGGTGGTCAACCCACTTATTTTTACAGTGAAAACTAGTGGCTTTGCCCACTCATTTACAATGAACACACAATTAAGCTCAGCTAATGTCATGTAAAAAGAGATGTTGTGAGACACGGTTTACGAGGTATGTGAAGAAACAGTGTAAAACAAAAAATCGGCTCAACTCTATGGACTGCTGGGTATAAACATTTGTTTTGACTTGATGAGGGATCCTTGGGCGTAGTTTCTTGAGGGCCAGGATTCCTGCCGTGGGTTCTCCAATCTCCCGACGAACGCCTGGCTGACTCAGTACCTGTATAAAATTTGGAAGCGGCAGAATAAAAGCGAACAAACAACATTTCATCCCCTCCTCTCCCGTATTATATATCAAGCTACTTATTGTTGACTCCCTCTATCATCAGTCTCCACACTATTTAACCCGACTTACGCCCCAGACCTCATTCAACGATGGCCTTCCCGAGTTTTCATATGATGCTGGCTAGCAATATGCACTGTTGCTATTCACCACAGCACCCAGACTCTCCGCGAGCCTAATCCGCGCAGGCCTACCCTCTCATCACTACCCGACACTTTTCCCAAGTTTAAGCAGGATCGAGCCTCCTCTGACGCTCTCTCTCTGTCTCCTCTAACTTTTCCTATGGTCTTCCCTTTCTATCCCAACCCTTGCTGCTACGCAATCCCTCACTTATTTAGAATTCGTCCTATCCAATGCTCGTTCCTCCCTCTCCCTCTTGTCCTTGACAAGGAACAACAGATATTTAAGAGAGGAATAGAACAATCAAAGAAAACAAACAAATCTGGCCCGACACACAACTGACCCATATAACTGAAACTGTCTAGATTTATGATCCCGGAATAAGAGAAACAACAACGACTCGGCCGGATTACAAACACTTCCCTCTATCCTTAAACGATCGATCACAGCACTTGCGTATGATAAACGAATTTAAAGGAAACTATTCCACATAACACCTACTGCCTAAGATTTATGACACCGGCATAAGAGAAACAACAACGACTCGATCGGATTACAACACTTCCCTCTATCCTTAAACGATCGATCACAGCACTTGCGTATGACGAACGAAATTAAAGGAAACTATTCACATGGCATAAAATCACAGCGACAATCACAAAACAAAAAAATCAACAGAGATCAATTATAGACAAGCAAACAAAAATTATCAGACACAATTACTTCTCAAAGCGAATCGTAGAACTAAATATTATGAAACAATGTGGGGCGCGCGAGCGATGGGAAAAGGAATTCACTTGTTTACACAAGGAGGTTCACCGACGCTCCCAGGATGTGACTTGACCACGAGGGGAAAGAAAAAATAAAATTCCCGCGTGGGGCTACTTTTGTATGAACACAATTATACAACAAATCCTTCATTATCCGGTACATCTAAATCAGAAACTGGTCCTGTATCACGGTCGCCACTTGTAATAGATCATGCCCGGTGCCAATTGTAATAGTAATCCTGTCCAGATCGCCAATTGTAATAGATCATAAGACTAATAGGTTACTGTAACACTTGCCCATTATCTAGGAAATAAACCTATACTTGATAGTGTCGTTACTTTAGATCAAAAATAGACAAATATCCCTTGTGAAATTATGGCAACAAAAGTCCCAGAACATGCTATACATTTATATCTATACTGACTCGATGCAGTAATATATTTGAAAAGAAAATTGCAGTTCCCAGCTTGCGGGATAATAGAGTACACGGATTTATTGTAATGATAGGTATATATTGATAATAATTATATTCTTAAAGTTAGTAAGAATTAAAGAAACAAACATTCCTACTAAAATGGTTTTATTGAATAGCGACACTGAAATTGCATTAATCAAAGAGACAATTTCATTCAAACACTCAGCCACTCAATCTAACCCACTTATCTAATTCACTTACCTAAATACAATTATCCAGTATTATAACTACCCCTAAGATTACCCCAAATCATTATACTGATTACTGCTTGTCACACGAAATCTCACATCAACCAACCCTTTAGTCTACTGTGTTACTGAAATCGTCTAGCCCAGCAAATGACCGCATGATCGAATAAGGTACGAGATTTTCCCACACTCACAGTACCCGTCAATCACACTCATCACTCTCTCTCACCTCCTCACCTCAGTTACGTGAATCGCTAGACTAATGAGAGTTGCCTAATTAAAGGGTCTCAAAACGGGCAGTACGACAAGCCCTTCAAGCCGACAATCCTCTAGCGGTAACCATCACCCTCTGTGGGGTTAAGATGCTACGGCGTCACTCACTCACCCGCACACATCCACACACACGTGACTCGCTAGACTAATGAGAGTTGCCTAATTAAAGGGTCTCAAAACGGGCAGTACGACAAGCCCTTCAAGCCGACTATCCTCTAGCGGTAACCTCACCCTCTGTGGGGTTAAGCGTTACGGCGTCACTCACCACACCCGCACACATCCACACACACCCCTGGCCACGTGCATTGCTAAATCAGTGGGATATCGCCGCAGGAGAACTATGTAGCCTTGGGCATCCCTAGCCTTTAGCAAGCCCTCTGTGGGGTCATGCTTACACCTGCCATTCTCGGCCATAGCATTAAGCTAATTCGGTCGGCGTCACAACCTTGGCCATGTGCACGGTCTGGCTCAGTCCTGGTGACTGGCCAACGCACACAAGCACACCACCACACATCACTCTCACCACCACACATCACTCTGGATATCTCAATCAACGTTGACACTTGTCTAACTGAATTGGACTCACCTGATTATGGTTGAATTAGGGCACGAGGTGCCCTCGCAGCACTGCCGACCCATTCATCGCGGGCACAACAAAATTGGACTATCTCGTTGGGGTCGGGCAGGAGCAGAATAAGGCCTGTCCTGGGCATTCCTGCCCCCTTTATAACCTCGGTTTTCCCCTCCCCCATCACATTTTGAATTTGGTGCCAATGAAAAGACTGGACACTCCCTATGACCACGCCTACAACATGAACGCACACACACATGTACGCGTAACGGCGGCCTACCCACGCTCTACAAGCAAGAACGCACACACGCACACATGTACGCGAGGCGCCTAGCGGTACACAGGCCTATGCCTGTGCCTCCACCCCTCACATCTCCCTTTCTCTACAGCTGTTCCCACCTCCCCAATTTTTCCCGCGCTTGAGAAATATACCTAACCCTATAGTATATAATCACAGTCACGGTCTGACCCGTGACAAATATCGAATATCGAATATCGAACTAACTTCAGGTTGCTGGTCTTTTCGGATATTTGATAAGCTTGACGGAAGCCTAAGGAGGAAATTAAAAGGGGACTGACCGTTTGTTAGGTCTATTAATTCATTTATTCATATATTTGTTTAGTTTCCTCCCTAGACCTCCATCAAGCTTAGAAAAACACCCCCTAGACTCCCCTTCAAGATAAATTTGTAAATTTTTCGGTAGAAAAATATCCCGGCCGAAGGCCAGTTCCTCTTAAAATTGCAGGCTCGCTATCGCTCGCCAGGAAATAATCGACACCTAAATGGCACGAAAGGTCTTAAAATTGACAACGAAATGGGGTGAAAGGTGTTAACATCGCCAAACTAATGGGCCGAACGTCTAATAATCTCAAAACTAGTTGGGCTAAACGTTAGGGAGAAGGGGGTCCAGAAAAACGGTCTGCCTCCCCTTAACCCTTACTGTACCGGCGGTGTCCCTTATATCCTATTCTGGCAATGATTAGACGATTATATTTGGCTTAGGAAGGACATCTACTCATAAAATGGCTACAGACGATCTCAATTTATCATTATAGCTATCACATATCCTTGCTAAGCTTGATAAAATCGTCTAAATGAAGCTGAAATCAAACTACTTAAAAGACGTCGCCGGTACAGAACGGGTTAACAAAATAGCAAACATATACATAAATGAGCAAATAAATACGCTCACCCCCCCTTAACCCCAGATAAACATTTAGTGATAGTGTAGAAACATATGTAGCGCGAGTGTAGAGTATATATCCAACATAAGTATATACGAGTGATATTAACTCATTTGGATCAGAGAGAGTGAGAGAGAGAGAGACTGAGAGAGAGAGAGAGAGAGAGTGATAGTGTAGAAACATATGTAGCGCGAGTGTAGAGTATATGTCCAACATAAGTATATACGAGTGATATTAACTCATTTGGATCAGAGAGAGTGAGAGAGAGAGAGACTGAGAGAGAGAGAGAGAGAGAGTGATAGTGTAGAAACATATGTAGCGCGAGTGTAGAGTATATGTCCAACATAAGTATATACGAGTGATATTAACTCATTTGGATCAGAGAGAGTGAGAGAGAGAGACTGAGAGAGAGAGAGAGAGAGAGTGATAGTGTAGAAACATATGTAGCGCGAGTGTAGAGTATATGTCCAACATAAGTATATACGAGTGATATTAACTCATTTGGATCAGAGAGAGTGAGAGAGAGAGAGACTGAGAGAGAGAGAGAGAGAGTGATAGTGTAGAAACATATGTAGCGCGAGTGTAGAGTATATGTCCAACATAAGTATATACGAGTGATATTAACTCATTTGGATCAGAGAGAGTGAGAGAGAGAGAGACTGAGAGAGAGAGAGAGAGAGAGAGAGAGTGATAGTGTAGAAACATATGTAGCGCGAGTGTAGAGTATATGTCCAACATAAGTATATACGAGTGATATTAACTCATTTGGATCAGAGAGAGTGAGAGAGAGAGAGAGAGAGAGAGAGAGAGAGAGAGAGAGAGAGAGAGAGAGAGAGAGAGAGAGAGAGAGTGATAGTGTAGAAACATATGTAGCGCGAGTGTAGAGTATATGTCCAACATAAGTATATACGAGTGATATTAACTCATTTGGATCAGAGAGAGAGTGAGAGAGAGAGACTGAGAGAGAGAGAGAGAGAGAGAGAGAGAGAGAGAGAGAGAGAGAGAGAGAGAGAGAGAGAGAGAGTGATAGTGTAGAAACATATGTAGCGCGAGTGTAGAGTATATGTCCAACATAAGTATATACGAGTGATATTAACTCATTTGGATCAGAGAGAGTGAGAGAGAGAGAGACTGAGAGAGAGAGAGAGAGAGAGAGAGAGAGAGAGAGAGAGAGAGAGAGAGAGAGAGAGTGATAGTGTAGAAACATATGTAGCGCGAGTGTAGAGTATATGTCCAACATAAGTATATACGAGTGATATTAACTCATTTGGATCAGAGAGAGTGAGAGAGAGAGAGACTGAGAGAGAGAGAGAGAGAGAGAGAGAGAGAGAGAGAGAGAGAGAGAGAGAGAGTGATAGTGTAGAAACATATGTAGCGCGAGTGTAGAGTATATGTCCAACATAAGTATATACGAGTGATATTAACTCATTTGGATCAGAGAGAGAGAGAGAGAGAGAGAGAGAGAGAGAGAGAGACTGAGAGAGAGAGAGAGAGAGAGAGAGAGAGAGAGAGAGAGAGAGATAGTGTAGAAACATATGTAGCGCGAGTGTAGAGTATATGTCCAACATAAGTATATACGAGTGATATTAACTCATTTGGATCAGAGAGAGTGAGAGAGAGAGACTGAGAGAGAGAGAGAGAGACTGAGAGAGAGAGAGAGAGAGAGAGAGAGAGAGAGAGAGAGAGAGAGACTGAGAGAGAGAGAGTGATAGTGTAGAAACATATGTAGCGCGAGTGTAGAGTATATGTCCAACATAAGTATATACGAGTGATATTAACTCATTTGGATCAAGAGAGTGAGAGAGAGAGAGAGAGAGAGAGAGAGAGAGAGAGAGAGAGAGAGAGAGAGAGAGAGAGAGAGAGAGAGAGAGAGAGAGTGATAGTGTAGAAACATATGTAGCGCGAGTGTAGAGTTGCCAACATAAGTATATACGAGTGATATTAACTCATTTGGATCAGAGAGAGTGAGAGAGAGAGACTGAGAGAGAGAGAGAGAGAGAGAGAGAGAGAGAGAGAGAGAGAGAGAGAGAGAGAGAGAGAGAGAGAGAGAGAGAGAGTGATAGTGTAGAAACATATGTAGCGCGAGTGTAGAGTTGCCAACATAAGTATATACGAGTGATATTAACTCATTTGGATCAGAGAGAGAGAGAGAGAGAGAGAGAGAGAGAGAGAGAGAGAGAGAGAGAGAGAGAGAGAGAGAGAGAGAGAGAGAGAGAGAGAGAGAGAGAAAATTAAATTATTCCACCATGCTAGACCTGAAGAGACCATATAGCACTACTAGGGTAAGTTAGGATGGGCGCTACCCCACCCGCAAGGTAACGTGTCTGCGGCGGGACTCGAACCTGCGACCCCCTGATTACAAGTTGAGCACGCTAGCCACCACGCTACGCCCGCCCCCGGAGGCATATTTCCGAAGTCATTACTAGTATATATCATAGGGTCAATTAAGACCAATCAGAGGGCGCAGTGGCTGTGACATCACGCACAGGGGAGGAGCCAGTCTGCCTCACTCTCTCTTTCTCTCTCTCTCTCTCACTGGGTGAGGCTCCTGCCTGCCTCTCTTTCTCTCCCTGGTTAATAGAAGTAGTCACCTAGTATATTTCAAATATTAACCTTATTAAGGATATATTATGATTGTGCTATGTGTTGGTTATGAGTAAATAAGAGTAGCCTACCGTATTACGCGTATTGCACAGCCATGGACAGAAATTCCTTGACAATTTTAGAAGGCACAATAATATTTCACTGGCGAACTATATTGATAAACTGTTGACATTCGCTAAGTCTATTTATTTCCCAGCTGATGATAATGTTACCATCTTGGTTACTCAGCTATTATGTAGATTTTGTAGCGAAATTGTTTAGTAATTACGAAAACTTGGCATTAATTCAACACAGATAGAGGTCTATAGATATACATATTTTCAAAAAATTATCGAGAAATCCGTTGCTAAGGGATTCAATTTACCATCAGCAGAAATATAACAGACTATATAGCCTACCGTAGTTAATGTTCGCAGTCTGTTATTTTTGTATCATTTAAGAGGTGTTCAAGTAGGCCTAACCACGACTGTACTTATAAAAATATTCATTAACCCTCTCGCATTCTTAGGACGCGATCGCGTAATAACGCCACCAGCCCAAGAGTGCCCAAATGACGCAATCGCGTCATAATGCCACCTGTAAGTTAGAAATATTCGCCAAAAATAATTTTTTGACTCGATTTTGACGCAATTTGGACTGGTAAGTTAGGCATCAGTAAGTTACAAAAGGAAGTATCTAGCAAACCCCATAACGTCCCTCTCTGAGGAGCCCAGGCCTTTGTTAAGTCAGTAGTTTCCCGGCCCCCAGACTGTGAGGCAGGGTCCCGGCCCTTTAAATTCTTGGCTCCCTCCCTCTGGCCCACCATGCCTAGCTATAGGCAGGCAATTATGGATTATTTCATCTATCCAGTGAAAGTGTTTAGTGAATAATTCGAATTATATATGTATATAAGATGTTACTTGTGACTTTTGGTGACTGAGGGGAGTGAATCTTGGTTAACCCCTTGAGTATTGATGCAGTGTTCTCTAGGTATCATTGATGACTTTTCACTATTTTTTGCTTGAAAGACAAATATATTTATCAATAAATACTGCCTACAAAATAAATACATTATAATCACGAAGATATCACAGGAATGCTTACAGGAAGCTTACAGGAAGTATGGTAAGTACTCTATGGAATTTTAGTTATATTACAGTATTATTATATATATATTATATATATATATATACAGTATATAACAGCCCCAAGGTCCCGAGCAAGCCCAAGGCCCATAATCGAGTATTTATATTATTATTATATATATTTTTTTTATTTAAATATTTTTTTGTTTATTTATTATTGTTTTTATTTTATTTTTTTTATTTATTTCATTTGATTTATGTTTATTTTTTTTTTTATATATATATATATATATATATATACCGTATAAAACAAAATTATTTAGATTTTTATTTATTTGATTTATTATTGATTTTATTTATTTTATTTTATTTATTTTATATATATATATATATATATATATATACTGTATATACAGTATATACACTGTGTATATATATATATATATATATATATATATATATATATATATATATATATATATATATATATATATATATATATATATATATATATATATATATATATATATATATATATATATACTGTATAAAAATATATATATATATATATTATATATATATAATATATATATATATATATATATATATATATATATATATATATTATATTATATATATACGTATATATATTTATTTTTATTTTTTTATATTATTTCTGTTCCCCAGGGTGTCTAGCGGATCAGCCCCAAGGTCCCGAGCAAGCCCAAGGCCCATAATCAAGTATTTATATTATAATTACATTTTTATTTTATTTATATATTTATTTATTTGATTTATTATTGTTTTTATTTATTTTATTTTATTTATTTCATATCATTTATATGTTTATTTCGTTTATTTTATATGTATACATACTGTATATATAATATATATATTACATATATATATATATATATATGTTAGTATAGCCAGGTAATAGATTCTCTTTTAAACAGACGAGGTTAAAGGCAATAGCAGTTTCAGCATTCAGGATTTTATTGTTATTGTTTTCAATAGTTCTAACAATTTTCCTCTGGGGTTCAGAGATGAGGTACATAAGGTTAGCAAAATTCATGGTGGATCCAACGTTTCACAAGTAAACATCTTGCATCTTCAGGGAAAGGAGAGGTATTGATTAGAATAGGGACAAATCATCATATATATACAAAATTCGAGGATCAAGAATAGGGAGGTGGGCGGAGCTACTGGGTGTGTGGTGGCTGTTCATTGGTGGAAGGCAGTCTATTCGCGAGACGGGCACTAAATCTTATCGGTGGTTGGTTGTTGGCTGTGGGTGGCTGTGATTGGTTGGTGTTGTCAGTTGTGTGCTGAGCGCGGAAGCGTATGGGAGGGGGGCACAGGGCGAGAGGAAGGGGGGCAGGATGCCTGCAGCGCTTGCCTGAAGGAAGAATTTGAAGGTCTTGTGTTTGGTTGTTGATGCTGGGGTTAGGTGTTTGGATGTATAGAGCTTCTAAAATAGCTAGTCTTCTGGGGTCTGATTCTTTGTCGAGTATGGTGGTTTGTTTGTCTAGGTCGGCGCGAGTTAGGGCAAGATGGTGGGGGGCTTGATAGTGATCTTTTATAGTGCCAGATTGAAGGTGGAGGGTTAGTCGACGGGAAAGGCGAGTCTGTGTCATTCCAACATAGGATACGGGTCCACAGTCCCCAGAGGTGCAAATATGCTGGTATATCACATGATCGTCTTTCGGTTGGTTGGTGGAAATGGGGCGGTTACGGAGGACAATGTTGGAGGTCTTAGGAGATTTGTAGTAAATAATGAGTTTTATTTTATTGTCAGGGTTGGTGGGGAGGACGTTTTTGTGAATTAATTCTTTCATAATGGATTCGTCTGTTGTGTGGTCGGAAGACATGTAGTTTCTGGAGAAAAATGTAATGTTATTGGCCGGGTTGGTGCTAGGGGGGTCTTGTTTGTACCATTTTTCTAGGTGGTGGTTGATGGCATTGGTGACGTCAGTGTTGGAATACCCATTGTTGACTAGGACCTGGGTGAGCCTTTCCAGTTAATTGTGTGTGTCATTCCAGGTGGTGCAATGGGTGAGGGCTCTCCTGACATAGGCGGCGATGGTGGACTGATGGTATCGTTTAGGGCATTCACTTTCCCCATTGACCATTGTTAGTAGGTTTGGTGTACACTGTAGTTTTGAAGCCGTGGTCGTGGAGGGAGACAAGGAGGTCGAGGAAGGGTAGATGTCCATCGGTGGTTTCTTCGTATGTGAAGTTGAGTCCGGAGGCGGCCATGAAGCGCTGCTGGAGGTCCCTGAGTTCGCCCAGGTCCTTCACCCGCACGAAGATATCATTGATGTACCTGCAGCAGACAGTGGGCCGGTGGGCAGCCAGGAGTTCCTCTTCGATAGTTCCCATGAAGAAATTGGCAAACAGGACCCCCAGGGGGCTTCCCATCGCTACACCGTCGATTTGCTGGTACATACTCCCGCGGGGGCAGAGGAAATGGGACTCCTTGGTACATAGTTCCAAGAGCGTCTTCAGGGCCTTCTCCGGGATGTCCAGGGGGGGTGTATTAGGGCAGTGGTAAACTCGACGTAGGATAAAATCTATGGTCTTGTCAACGGGCACGTTGGTAAACAAACTCTCTACGTCGAGGGAGGCGATGATGTGGTCGTTAGCTGGGGGGGCATCTCGTAGAATTTCTAGGAAGTCATAAGCAGAGTTGAGGTATTGCCGAGGAACAATAGGGGTGAGGAGTTTGTTCAGGGCCTTGGCGGTCTGGTAGGTAGCAGTAGGGATCTGTGATATGATGGGGCGGAGGGGGTTCCCGGGTTTGTGGGTTTTTATAGTACCGTAAGCATAACCTGGGGTGAATTTGCCGATGAGTTTCTTCAGGTGTACGCCATCGTCTTTGGCGTTGAAAGCAGCGATGCTGGTGTTGGCTTTCCTTTTTATTTCGTCAGTAGGGTTGCGAGTGATCCTTGTGAATGCCAGACATCGTACTAGCACCCGCCAGTTTCGTGAAGAACTGATACGAGAAGAATTAGCTGAGAAACGAGAGACCACCACCAATCTCCGATATGAACGTGACGCCCTGCTACAGAAATGGGATGAAGAAGAAACCACCCCTAACCACATCAAAACAGAAATCAACCAAAAACTCCAACAACTCAACGAACAACACTGACGACAAACAGAGAACACTACCATCCAAAAACTCTCCCGTCTATATGGTGGAAACATAAAACTTCCCAAGCCAACAAAAGGATATATTAACCTCACCAACACCACCCTAACGCCGGACCAAGAAGACCTCCTGAACAAAGGCTTAAATTGCCACTACATTTCCAAGCCGGGACCCCACCGAAAACGCCTTGAAATTGAAGTCCTACTGGATGACATCCTACGATTCCAGAAAGACGGCAAGATCACCAGCACCCCAGCCCTACAACCCACCCTACTAGCAGAAGCCGCCAAAACCAAGGGATCCCACCAAAGCAAGCTCCTCAACAAACACCACTTCAAAGCCGTTAAACAACTTAAAGAGAACCCCAACATCATCATCCGACGAGCTGATAAGGCCTCCTGGCTTGTGATACACGGAAAAGAAGAATACCTACGGAAAATGGACGACATTCTTAGTGATGAAAACAAATTCAAAAGGATCACTCGCAACCCTACTGACGAAATAAAAAGGAAAGCCAACACCACCATCACTGTTATCAACGCCAAAGCCGATGGCGTACACCTGAAGAAACTCATCGGCGAATGCACCCCAGGTTATGCTTACGGTACTATAAAAACCCACAAACCCGGGAACCCCCTCCGCCCCATCATATCACAGTCCCTACTGCTACCTACCAGACCGCCAAGGCCCTGAACAAACTCCTCACCCCTTTTGTTCCTTGGCAATACAACCTCAACTCTGCTTATGACTTCCTAGAAATTCTACAAGATGCCCCCCCAGCTAACGACCACATCATCGCCTCCCTCGACGTAGAGAGTTTGTTTACCAACGTGCCCGTTGACAAGACCATAGATTTTATCCTACGTCGAGTTTACCACTGCCCTAATACGCCCCCCTGGACATCCCGGAGAAGGCCCTGAAGACGCTCTTGGAACTATGTACCAAGGAGTCCCCTTTCCTCTGCCCCCGCGGGAATATGTACCAGCAAATCGACGGTGTAGCGATGGGAAGCCCCCTGGGGGTCCTGTTTGCCAATTTCTTCATGGGAACTATCGAAGAGGAACTCCTGGCTGCCCACCGGCCCACTGTCTACTGCAGATACATCGATGATATCTTCGTGCGGGTGAAGGACCTGGGCGAACACAGGGACCTCCAGCAGCACTTCATGGCCGCCTCCGGACTCAACTTCACATACGAAGAAACCACCGATGGACATCTACCCTTCCTCGACCTCCTTGTCTCCCTCCACGACCACGGCTTCAAAACTACAGTGTACACCAAACCTACTAACAATGGCCAATGGGGAAAGTGAATGCCCTAAACGATACCATCAGTCCACCATCGCCGCCTATGTCAGGAGAGCCCTCACCCATTGCACCACCTGGAATGACACACACAATGAACTGGAAAGGCTCACCCAGGTCCTAGTCAACAATGGGTATTCCAACACTGACGTCACCAATGCCATCAACAACCACCTAGAAAAATGGTACAAACAAGACCCCCCTAGCACCAACCCGGCCAATAACATTACATTTTTCTACAGAAACTCCATGTCTTCCGACCACACAACAGACGAATCCATTATGAAAGAAATAATTCACAAAAACGTCCTCCCCACCAACCCTGACAATAAAATAAAACTCATTATTTACTACAAATCTCCTAAGACCTCCAACCTTGTCCTCCGTAACTGCCCCATTTCCACCAACCAACCGAAAGACGATCATGTGATATACCAGCATATTTGCACCTCTGGGGACTGTGGACCCCTATTCTATGTTGGAATGACACAGACTCGACTTTCCCGTCGACTAACCCTCCACCTTCAATCTGGTGCTATAAAAGATCACTATCAAGCCCCCCACCATCTTGCCCTAACTCGCACCGACCTAGACAAACAAACCACCATACTCGACAAAGAATCAGACCCCAGAAGACTAGCTATTTTAGAAGCTCTATACATCCAAACACTCAACCCCAGCATCAACAACCAAACACAAGACCTTCAAATTCTTCCTTCAGGCAAGCGCTACAGGCATCCTGCCCCCCTTCCTCTCACCCTGTGCCCCCCTCCCGTACGCTTCCGCACTCAGCATACAACTGACAACACCAACCAATCACAGCCACACACAGACAACAACCAACCACCGATAAGATTTAGTGCCCGTCTCGCGAATAGACTGCCTTCCACCAATGAACAGCCACCACACACCCAGTAGCTCCTCCCACCTCCCTACTCTTGATCCTCAAATTTTGTATAAATATGATGCTTTGTCCCTATTCTAATCATTACCTCTCCTTTCCCTGAAGATGCAAGATGTTTACTTGTGAAACGTTGGATCCACCATGAATTTTGCTAACCTGTTGTACCTCATCTCTGAACCCCAGAGGAAAATTGTTAGATCTATTGAAAACTATAAAAATAAAATCCTGAATGCTGAAACTGCTATTGCCTTTAACCTCGTCTGTTTAACCCTTAATTAGCGGCTCACCACATAAGTCGAGTTAAATAAAGCTGGACTATGTGGCGGCGCTCGACATAACTCGAGTGGCAATTTCAGCACGTAATGTTGCTGAGAGAGAGAGACAAGTGGTGGCAGGAGAGTAGCGAGCGTATGACTGCTCCAGACCACCGCGGCGAACATACTGACACGAATCCCAGCTCCCTCCTCCCTCTCTCACTCGCTATATAAGGAATTGTATCGGGAAAGTGGCTAATTACATGATTTTTGCACTCGCGTTGCACGGTTATTGCAAGAAAACTAGCCATCATAAAAGGATCGTTATGGTGTCATTCGAAAGCTCTGTTTATGCCCTTTCAGGGATAGGTACTTGTTTTACGTTCTGGGTCTTATTTAGGCATGAAAATGATCACGTAAACAGCCCTATTTTGGCTAAAAACACCCCGCTGGGCGGTACATATAAATAAACCGCATAGGCCGCTCGTAAGGTGTTAAAAAATCTATATATATATATATATATATATATATATATATATATATATATCTATATATATATCTATATATATATATATATATATATTATATATATACATATTATATATACCGGTATATACATATTATATATATATATATATATATATATGTATATATATATATATATATATATATATATATATATATACTGTATATATATATATACCCGTATATATATTTTTTTATTTTTTATTCCTGTTCCCCAGGGTATCTAGCGGATCAGCCCCAAGGTCCCGAGCAAGCCCAAGGCCCATAATCGAGTATTTATATTATTATTGTATTTGTTTTTATTTATATATTTATTTATTTTATTTATTATTGTTTTTATTTATTTTATTTTATTTATTTTATTTTATTTATATTTTGATTTTATTTATTTTATATATATATATATATATACCGCAAAATATATATATATATTTATGACATCTTGTATGTATATATATATATATACCGGTATATATAAATACCCACACACACATACACACATTTTTGTTACCATTCATTATATTTTGTTTGGCACCTTGTATAGAGTATATATAGGGGAGGTGTGGTGGAGTGGTCTTGCCACTGGCCTGGTAATCCAAAGGTCCCGGGTTCAAATCCCGATGTATCAATGGGAAGATATTATTGGGATGGAATTTGTGCAGTACCTAGTATCAGTGTATTACCACAAGCCCACCGAAACGTCAATAAAATACCCTCATTGTTCCCTGATTAAATAGCAGTGTATGAATATTCCCATATTCAAAATATGCTATAGGGGTGCAATGCCTGGTGAGTAATCTGCTCAACAGGTGGCGTTGTGTGTGTGTAAGTGTGAGAGTCCGAGTGTAGGGGTTGAGACAGTGAAGCACGGGAACGAGATGGCTTCAGAAATGGGGTCGTTTCGGGCCATGAGTGAGCACCGTGCCTCATGTGAAGGCAAGATGGCAGGTGCTCGTTGTACTCTACGTGCTTCACATGTCTCACTCCCTAGACTGGAACAAGACCTCACGGGCTTCACTGTTCATTGTAAAGCGGTGAAATGTTAAGGCTCTCAGCCTATGCCCGAGAGGAAGTAAGTTGGAATATAGAAAAAAAAAAAAAAAAAAAAAATATATATATATATATATTTATATATTTGTTTATTTGTGTGTACAATATAATTATTTCTGAATTTATTACATGAAGATATCCTGGCTTTCTTGTTTTATTTTGTTACTGTCAACCCCGGAGCCATTTTCCTTCTCATTGGAAAGGGTTGTCGCCCTACCAGGTAAGTAAAATTGATAACCTTCATGACTGACATGTGTGCTATGAACATTTTACAATTATTGGCAAGGAAAATTATATAATAGTGTTGTACATTGTGGCAAAGATATACAACTGTATAAATATTCTCATATATTTACATAACAATAACAATGCATGGAAACAATTGCACATAGCTCATGAACCAATTACGCTATATTATTTTGGTTGTCACTATTAGAAAGAGCATAATTTTCCGATTACGGTGATATAATCAGTTATATATGTATCTGTAACAGCGCATTTTGAGCGACTGTACACTCTAGGGTAACTCATATAATCACTTGTATAACTCACACCCTTATAACAATTATTCACTTGCTTAAGTATACTACTGTACATTCTAGTTGGCCATGGTCTCCCCTATAGAAGATCACCCCACCTATAAAGGCCTTGGTACAATTCTTGCAGGCTAAGCTGGGGTTCTCACGCTCCCCTCAGAGAATTGCAGCAACACCAAGATGATTGCTAGCAACTAGTATCGTATGACTCCACACTGGTAAGAAGCCGGCACGCTCGAGCCCCCAGGCCTTGGCCAGTAGCAGAACAGCCACCCATTAGGAAGGTTACCCCTTCAAGCGGCCGTGGTAATTAATACAGTGACATTACAGTGACAGTGCGATACTGTGCAATTAGTGTGTGTACCGTTTACCTATTTTCGCTATTCTTAATTCATCTATTCTTTACAGGAAGGAATTACAGGTTACAGGAATTATAGCTCAATCTAGTTGTTAGCCAGCTTACTGCTTTTTTTTTTTTTTTTTTTTTTTTTTTTTTTTTTTTTTTTAAAGAGACAATGAACGGAGGAAGGAAAAACACAGATACAACAAAAAGATCCATGTGCCTAAAGGCATCCTCCATTCATAAAATGTTTGTAACAACTGGATTTAAACATTTGCAGATTATAAGTTTGTGGAAAGCAATTCGAGGGAAGTGAATTCCAAAGAGTAGTAGCTCTGGGGATAAATAAATTCTGATAAGCAGAAGTTCTGCATTGTGGAGGAGAAAGTGTAATTCATGGGCGCTCTCAGCTGCCCTAGTTCTACGCGGAAAGATGTGGAGAGGCGGCACAATTGAAGCAAGTTCCTCGGAACAATTGCTGTGAAAATATCTGTAGAATAATGCAAGGGATGCAACGTTTCTTCGTATGGATAATGTAGGAAGGTCCTGTGTGATTGCAGGGTTATTGATTAATCTAATAGCTTTATTTTGAATTTTGTCCAACTGCCTCAATGCAACCACTCCACTTCCACCCCACAGAGGTGAACAGTAATCCATCTGAGAACGCACATGACTTCTATATATCACGGCCAACTGCTCGTCAGTAAAGAATTCTCGAACTCTGTACAGGAGTCCCAGTTTTTTAGAGGCATTCTTAGCAATGCTTCTAACATAATGTGTCCAGCTCAAGTTAGTAGTTAATGTTACACCGAGAATGTCAATACTAGGGGAAGTGGGAATATTTACACCATTAAAAATATATGGGAGTCAGTGAGATTCTGTCTGTTAGAAAATTGAATGTATTTGGTTTTCTGTGCATTAAAGGAAACTAGATTATTTTGTCCCCATCCATTAATTCTAGAAAGGTCCTGGTTCAGAGAAATTGCAGTGTTTATTTTAGAATTTATAAGATCGGGTTGGGTGAAAGAATTGGTAAATGTGAAGGAACTGTGGAGTGTTGAGTCATCTGCGTAGGAATGTATTGGATTATGAGTGGTAGATATGAGATCATTGATATGAATGAGGAACATAATTGGGGCCAAAACTGATCCCTGGGGAACACCAGCATTTATTGAGTGAAATTGAGAATAAAGGCCATCTACCATTACACATATTTTTCTGTTATGAAGATAAGAAGAAATTAGTGGAACTAATGATGCAAGGCCGTAGTGTGACATCTTCGACAATAAGGATTGATGCCAGACTCTATCAAATGCCTTTGATATATCCAGTGCTATTGTATGTGTTTCACCATGTTGGTCTATAGCTTGGTTAATTTGATGTGTAAGAAGGCAAAGCATGTCTGCAGTTGATCGACATCGTCTAAAACCATATTGCCTATCACTGATTAATTTATTATTCTCAAGATGCTTAATTATGTGATTATTTAATATAATTTCAAAGACTTTACCAAGAGTGGAAGTTATAGCTATTGGTCTGTAGTTTGATGGATCTGAAGAGGCACCTTTTTTAGGAACTGGATGGATGTTTGCTTCTTTCCAGGGTACTGGGAAGCATGAGGTATGAGTACACAGACGGATTTTTTTTGCCAATACAGGAGCGAGCACCAAGGAGCAATTCTTAAGTACTATTGGAGGAATTTCATCTGGACCAGGAGCCTTATCTACTGAGAGATTCTGCAAAATAGTTTTGACATGTCTGCTGTGGATCTTCAGTGAGGGAATTTCAGGCGAATTAAAATTAAATACAGGGACATCTTGATTTATTTCATCTAAGGTTGAGTTGGTGGAGCAAAAATCCGCAAGAAGGTTAGCTTTACCTCGTGGGTCACTTACAAGATTGCCAGTCGGAGATTTTAATGATGGAATGGATGAAGCAGTAGTGAAGTTGGATTTAAATGAGTTAAGAGTAGACCAAAATATTTTGTTATAATTTGGATGATTTAGAAGTTTATTTGCCTGCTTGTGGAGAAAGTTTGATTTAGTTAGGTTTAATACAGTTTTGGCATGATTTCTGATGTTTCTAAAGTAATTAAAGGCTTCATGAGTTTTTGATCTTGTGTATGCATTGTAGGCTATTGCTTTTTGTTCAGTTACTCTAGCACAATTATGGTCAAACCATTTAGGTGAATTAGATCTTTTACTGTACTTTTGATGAGGAATAAAAGTTTCCATTCCAATTTTTACAAAATCTTGTATGTGGCTCAAGGTGAGTGTGCATCATTAGAAAAGAAAGAGGTCCAGGGAATATCAATAAAGAAACCCTGAAGACCCTCCCAGTCTGCCCTATCGTAATGCCATTTAGTCACCAAAACAGGTTCAGAGTGGGAAGGTGTGGTAGGTGATAGACAGGTGGCCTGTATCAGACAGTGATCAGAAGATCCAAGCGGGGGACCTCACTGTAACATCATCATTTTCTGAATTGGTTGTTAAAAATAAGTCCAGTAGGTGGGAATTATGATTAGGATTATCTGGTACACGGGTGGGTTGGTTGACTAGTTGAGTGAGATTAAATGAGTCTGCAAATAGCTCACATTCAAGACCAGCATCATCAGTCCTGGCTGAATGAGTGAGCCATTCATCATTATGGACATTAAAATCACCCAACACAGTGATTTCAGAAGAAGCATTTAAGTTGAGGACACTGAGTTGTGAGGACAGAGAATCAAAAAGACTTTGCTCTGGAGGAGTATTTGGGGAACGGTAGATGCAACATATGTATTTTAATTTACCAGCAGAAATTAATTTGTATATAAAATAATCAAAATAGGGACAATTGAAACTAGTAACCTCCTCCAGGGCAATTTCAGATTTTGCGAAGCAACATACACCTCCTTTAGGTCTGAAATTTTGGAGCAGTTGATAACCTGGAAAATTAAATCTAGACGTGTCAGATGTGGATGTTACTTGAGTCTCTGTCAAAAAAAGGAGAGTAGGGGATTCTGCTTGAAGAAATTGGTGTACAGAATTGATGTTAGAGTGAAGTCCCCTTATATTGCTAAAGAAAAAGCTGCACCGACGAGCAGCTTTGGGACGTTGCAATGCTCTCAACACAGTCGCATGATGACGTCCGGGAGGGCCCTGTGTCAATTCCCCAACCCTGCCGGGGGTGGATATCCGAGGGACCACCAGGTTTGCTCTTAACAATTGTACTGCCATATTTATTGGGTAAGGTGTATGGTGTTACATGTATGATATGTAGTGGGAAGAGTAGTGTTTTATGGATAGAGGATAGCAATGCAGGGCAATGTCGTGAAGTTGGATGTGTATGTTATATTAAGAGGGTTTTCCTGATACCCCTGATGTGTGAGGCAGAAAGATATGTATCCAGCTACCAAGGCCTGGGAGAGAAAATGGAATTCAGGCTATTCCCTGAGTCTCCCGAAACCTTGGCGGTAGTACTTCCCTGGGTGGGGCTGCCTACCCCTACTACCTACAGTAGATAGGTAGATACTTCCCTGCTGGGCAATACAGTATCTACACAGACCTTATAACTATTTACAAACCGCATAGTTCTATATTTTGTGTTAAATAAATATATATAGAAAAGCCACCAGTGTCTTTGCTTCAAATCAATTACCTCTATGATTTACCTTTCAACATGTTTTTACAGTGTTAACCTGGACTACAAGCGTTACAAGGAAAATCAAGGTAAGAGGCAAAAAGGTATCAACACAGTTTAATCCCAGATACATAAGTGGTTGGCAGCTTATTGGGATACGTGTTCCTTAATACAACACAGAAAAGACCTCCGAAGAGCAATCATATTAAAAGCAGTAAAGAAAAGCTGAAAACAGAGCAACTAGATTTACCAAACATTAACACCTTATGAGCAGCCTAGGCGGTATAAAATATGTAGCCACCAGCGGGGTGTTTTTAGCCAAAATAGGGCTGTTTACGTGATCATTTTCATGCCTAAATAAGACCCAGAGCGTAAAACAAGTATCTATTCCTGAAAGGGCATAAACAGAGCTTTCTAATGACACCATAACGATCCTTTTATGACGGCTAGTTTTCTTGCAACAACCGCGCAACACGAGTGCAAAAAGCATGTAATTCGGTACTTTCCCCATACAATTCAGTATGTAGCGAGTGAGAGAGGGAGGGAGGAGGTGGGATTCGTGTCAGTAGGTTCACCGCGGTAGTCTGGAGCAGTCATATGCTCGCTACTCTCCTGCCACCACTTGTCTCTCTCTCTCAGCAACATTACGTGCTGAAATTGCCACACGATCTATGTCGAGCGCCGCCAGATAGTCCAGATTTATTATACTCGACTTATGTTGCGCACCGACATTTAGGGGTTAATGAGGTAAATGGAAAGAAAAACATCGATGAATGATAAAGACATAGAAGTGGATTCAGAGTGAGGTGGTACTATATCACAGTGCCCAGCACATCAGCGCTGACCTCAGCATTCCCTTCACTGAGCCAATGAGTCACGGTGAGCCCGCGCGCCAGCAACTCAGCCAGAGACTCACACGCACGCACGCACACCACGCCCAGGCAAGGGTATGACGTGTCTGTGAACTGTGACGTCACGGAATTGGTGACGACATCAGGAGAAGTCTTCGAAAGGGGTGAAGTCACAGAGTGTGAGGTGAAGCTGAACGGTCAGGCTATGGAGATCGTCAACTCTTTTAAGTATCTGGGCAGTGTGTTGAGAAAAGATGGGACTATGGATGAAGAGGTGCGGGAGAGGGTACAACAGGGGAAGAGGGTTGTAGGAACGCTAAAAGCAGTAACAAGAAATAGGGTGGTCAGTATGGAAGTGAAGAAGTCCTTGCATGACAGTGTGGTAATCCCGACACTGACTTACGGAAGCGAAGCATGGATGTTGGTTGAGAGACTCAGACCAAGAGTGAGAGCAGTGGAAATGAATTACTTAAGGAGTGCATGCGGAGTTACATGGAGGGATAGACAGACTAATGAGGAAGTAAGAAGGAGGTGTGGTGTGGAGGTAGATGTGCTGGAAAGTGTGAAAAGGAACAACTTGAGATGGTTCGGCCATATGGAACGTATGGAAAGCGAGAGAATGACTAAGAGGGTGTACGAGAGCGAGGTGGAGGGACAGAGGGGGAGAGGTAGACCGAATATGAGGTGGAAGGATGGAGTGAGGAAGTACATGAACGAAGGCGGTTCTGGTTGGGGGGAGGGGCGTCGACTGACTGGGGACAGAGGTGCATGGGGGTGGTTCGTTCGTGGCCACCCCTTCTGGGATCACGGCGTCAGGCAATAGATAGATAGATAGATCAGGAGAAGCAACTGCAACTCTAAGGGATCACCACTTCAAACTTCATTCTACAACAGCTGACTAGAAGACCTCAAACATCACAGCATTAATTCAGCTTTGTATCGGTTAGTCAGAAATAACAATACAAATTAAATATACTAGTAACTAGTGCTAGTAAAAATCCTGTCAACATAAACACAGCAAATGCCAGTGCCTTCTTTAAATTTTCTTTAGCAAATATCTCTACTTATTTACTCTACGAATTTTAAAGTGTGACTATACGTATATTTTAACTCCATTTCGAATTAGTAAATTCAAGTCTTGCTTTAAGAACTTTTATTCTCTCACTAAGAAACTTATATTTTACTTCCTTTTAATTCAAATTTCTCTCATTGAATTAAAATTTTAGGCCTACAGTAAATATTAGTTTACCAGCACAAATTTCTCAAGAAATTTATTTTAGCAGAGGATCATTTCTTTTCTCTTGCCTGTGCTACCTTACTTTAATTTTCTTAATAAGAGAGTATTCTTATACAGTGCCTTACTAAGTTGGATTTTCCAGATTTTCCTGTATTAATATTTCAACTGCTCACTCATCAGTCTAACCACCTTCATTCATCCATACAAACTAATATACGGGTGTGTGGTTAATAGAAGTTCCTTTTACCAAAAATTGTGTACCAGTGCTAACATTTTTGTGGGATTATTTGTCAATGACATTCAGTCCAGGTACCTTTACCATAAGTGTAATTTTTCCCCTATGTCCTTTAATCCTTTTGGCAAGAAGTCACCTCACAATGAGGAGGACTTAATTTCCTCAGACAGTACTACTGAGAACAACTCAGAAGAGGAATTAGAAGGAGCGAGAATTGAACCTCAGTCAGACACAGAGCTTGAGAAAGAAGTAGGGACAAAACTTTCTTCTGACCTTGACGACTTGACTGATCAACTTACTAACTTTTTCAAGGAGATATCGGACCACCCCGATACATCCTCTAGCGCCTGCGGAACAGTTAATGATACATTGGGTCACCCTGATAGAACATCCTCAAGCGCTAGCGCCAGCGCCAGCGAACCGTCATTGGTGTCCCAAGATCACCAACATTTTGCGAAACACGAGGTAAAACGAGATACCTCCGGCACCCAGAGCCATTTCAGCTTACGTCCTTCAATACTAGGTGGAGTCACCCTGCGATCAGCAAACACCTACTTGCCTGTAGTGTCGGCAGTGACACCTCCACCGGCAACGACTACCAGTACTTCATCTACAATAACGCCACCGGCTAATTCCACAGCAATCATGACAGGTCAGCCGCCACCACCGAAGATAAATCTCATGCAACGTGGGCAAGACATCGCCTACTTTACCGGAAAAGATTGTCCAAAACTACCCGGGAGGAGTTCTTATCTTCTTGCGGACCATCGAAGACCTCATGAGGAATAGTGACATAACGCCAGATGAAGACAAGATCGTGTTTGTAAGAGGATACCTGAAAAGCGGCTCCAGACCCGCACTCGCACAGTCCATCCTAGGTTTCCGGACCAAGGACATGGAGAACATAATTATCTGATTGAATGTTTTGGAGACGGCAACCAAGGAGGAGCATTGGCCTTCGTACACAGAATGGCCCACTAATTTGACGAGTCCCTTGGTAAGCGAGACATGCTCATGGCCCAAGTCATTGCAGGAGATGTTGTCGTATATGCCGAGCAAAGATTTTACACTTCAGATTGGGTAGATCAGGGAGCACAAACTATGACCCTGACAAATCTAAGTAAATTCCTAGAATACATGGTTTTCGTATGCGCACTGCCTACCACTCTTAGGAAGGAAATCATGAAGACTGAGTTTAAATCAACCAGTAACCTTCAGGAGTTTGTGGCAAAGAAAGCATTCAAAATCTCCACAGATGTAATACCAAAAGCCTTCGTAAGCCCAGTAAAAGCTTTTGGGACCAAACCCAGGCAGGCTACAAGCTCAAGGAACCACAACATCTGTGAACACTGCCAAAAGAAGGGCCATGACAAGAGATCATGCTGGAAACTGAACCCGGAGCAAACCCCGGACAGGTACAAGAAGAAGACAACACACACACCTTCCGGTGGGGCATCACAAAAAGCTGGACGAGCACAAGGAACCCCCACAAGCCAAGGAACACAAAGTCCGAGGAAGAGCTGTATGATCCATGGAGAAATGGGACATTCCACAGAAGACTGCCAAGCAGCCAAGGATCTAGTCAGTAAGTACCACAAACCTTCGTCGGGGGAAGCTCAGGGCAGGACGCCCGAAAATCAAACGTAGTAAAGACTACTCCGTTACCTACCAATGTACACTTGTCGCCCTTACACGTGCCCTCTATCGTTGCGTCTGTCACACGAGTGAACATTATGTCAATTCCAGTAACGGTAGGTAACAGGAAGATCTCTTTGGCTCTTGACTCCGGCGCCTGCGCCAACGTCTTGTCCTACGAGTCATTGATAAATCTTCAAAACCAGCTTAAGTGCAACTGGACACTTAAGCTCCCAGACATGCAACTTAAAGGAGTTACATGGGATACCCTACAACTAGTTGGTATGGTGGACATTCCGTTTAGATTCACACGTTGCGGAGACCCGAACATCAAGACAAGGTTTTACGTGATAAAGGATTTTCCACTCCCAGCCGATGGCATCATCGGCATTGGAACGATGAAGGACAACCGCATCGTCTTAGATCCTTCCGAGCAGAGTATGACATACAACCGCCACACGTATTCTACAATGCAGAATCCACGACCTCTCCTACACTCGACCATTGCAGCGACTGTACCAGCAAGCATGGACAATTTACCTGCGCGGTCCTTGGGGTTCCCTACTCCAAGTATCCAGAGTGTTGGATCAACAGGTCAGGGTTCTCGATTGTATCCCATAGTAGTTTCCGGAAAACAAAGGATGCGTGCTAGAGAGGGTGCACACCTTCCAGTTAGGTTACCCAAACTAAAGAAAGGCACGGATGCAAGTTGTCTAAGTGAAAGTGCATGTGTAAAGGGACTAGCTCTCGAGTCAACCTTGTACAAGTTACACAATAACGCAAGGACGGAGATACTAGTCTACAACAGATCTAATGGTCCAATTACGCAGAAGTCCGGTTGTACCATCGGAAACGCTTTTGTGTACGACTATCCAGTAGATTCAGAACCCCCGGAGTGGCCCTCCGCACAAGCGCCCATAGCTGTGATGACAGCATCGAAACCTTCCAAGATGTCAGAATCAGATCCTATCAAGCTGCACCTCAAGAATGTAGACTTTCCAGAACTGGAGGACTCCCTTCTGAGCTTACTACAGCGGTTCAGAGATGTCGTTGCGCTCCCAGGAGAACGACTAGGTAAAACGGATCTGACAACGCATTCCATACCCCTAAAACCAGACACCAACCCCTTCTACACAGCGGCATACAGATTGCCACACTGTCAAAGGGATGTGGTTAAAGGGATGGTAGACGACATGCTTGAGCAAAAGGTTATCCAACATTCATCCTCGCCATGGAATTCACCTCTTTTCCTGGTTCCTAAGAAGGATGGAGGATGGCGCCCAGTGATTGATTATCGCAAGGTCAATCAAGCAACCATACCTGATAGATTCCCCATGCCTGTACTGTCCGAGCTACTACAAGGCATTGGTAAAGGGAATATAGTGTTCAGTACGCTAGATCTCCTCAGCGGGTACTGGCAAGTTGGAATGGATGAAAAGTCAACGGAAGTCACTGCTTTCTCGACCCCAAGCGGACACTACGAATGGTTACGCATGCCTTTTGGGTTAAGAAACGCACCCCTCACCTTTCAAAGGTTAGTCAACAACCTTTTTGCGGGCCTCTTGGGTGACTCAGTCTTTGCCTACCTGGACGACATTATAATCTGTAGTAAAGATCATGATTCTCATTTCGACAAACTCCAACAAGTAATGGAAAGACTACAAATGGCAGGTTTACGTATCAAGATCAGCAAGTGTGACTTCCTTAAAAGAAAAATCAAGTTCCTAGGTCATCAAGTAGACGTAGAAGGAATCCACACTATGGATGATAAGATCCGTGCGGTACAAAATTTCCCACGACCTAAAACTGTAGAGAATATCCGAAGCTTCATTGGCTTATCAGGCTACTATCGTTCTTTCGTGAAGAACTATGCGAGTCTGGCAAGGCCTCTGACCCAACTGCTCCAAAAGGAAGCACCGTTCGAATGGGGCCCAGAGCAAGAAGAAGCCTTCATCAGCCTTAAGCAGGCTCTCACCTCTACACCTGTCTTAGTTTTCCCTGACTATGATCAACCATTCACACTTTGCACCGATGCATCCCTCAAAGGTCCTGGAGCTGTACTGATGCAGCAAGATGAACGAGGCAAAATGCGAGTCATTGGTTACGCAAGTAGAGTGTTGAATGATGCCGAGACTAGGTATCACTCTACGAAATGGGAAACCCTTGCAGTAGCTTGGGCCCTGAAGCATTTCCGAGATATCATCCTCAGCTATGCGATCGATCTCTACACCGACAATGAGGCGGTCACGAAGATATTCAAGGGTGGTAAGAATCTCACTGGCAGACTAGCGCGGTGGTACAAAACGGTATTACAGTTTGATCCGACTCTGTATCATATCAAAGGTCTGGCTAACGTGGCGGCGGACGCACTCTCCCGAAATGTGCAAGTGGCCCCAGTGATCCAGCTACCGACGCTAATACACGCCCAGGTGCAAGAAGAGCAACGCAAGGATCATCTGTGGTCTACAGTCATCTATTATCTGGAATCAGGGGATGCTACAACTCTCCCAGCATTACCGGTCCCCCTCACGCAATTCCAATTGCAGGACGGACTTTTGGTTAGAGTTATTCCCAAAGCCTTCGACACACGACCCCGTGTAGTGATTCCAAATACTCTCACTGAAGCAGTACTTCAACAGCATCATGATGCTCCCCAAGCTGGTCACCCAGGACGGGACAGAACACTTGACGCTACCAGAAAGAAGTACTACTGGAAAACGATGAGAAAGGATATTGAACAACACATAGCAAGATGTTTCTCCTGTGCCCAGCACAAGGGAACCTGTGATGGTCCCGCACCAATCTTGGAGTATCCAATGCCTTCACTTCCATTTGACACTGTATCAGTGGAGTTGCTGAAGTTGCCGCGGAGTCACCAGGATTCACAGTATCTTCTAGTATGTGTTTATTTCTTCTCAAGATTCGTAGTTCTAGCCCCGCTTAAAACTAAAATAGCGGATGAAGTTGCTCATGCACTAGTAACGCATCTCATCTGTCCGTTCTCCTGCCCTAAGACTCTCCTCTCAGACAACGGGTTGGAATTCAAGAACCAGGTGATAGCAAGTATCTGTGATATCTACAATATCAAGCAATCGTACATTGCAGCATACCACCCAGCCTCAAATAGGTTGGTTGAACGCATGAACAGGACCCTCCTAGAAGTCCTACGCCATGTAACAAACCCGTTCCAGGAAGCGTGGGAAGACTAGCTTCCACAGGTAGCAGCTTGTGTAAATGGCTCTGTAAACTCCTCTACAGGTAAGACGCCACACTACATAGTCTATGGACAGGACAAGATTCTGCCATATGAACTACTCTCCAAGCCTAGCACACCAGTCTACAATCTAGAGGACTATGCTAAGAGACAACTCCAGGTCTTTAGCAAGATCCACCACCAAGTCCGAGATCATTTACAGGCATCCCGTGCAGAAATTATAAGGAAACAGCACAAAAGAGCACAGGAAACTGTCCTTGACGTAGGTGACAAAGTTATGTGCCTAGATCCGACGAGAATGTCTAATATAAGCTCTCGCCGAAGTATAGTGGACCCTATGTCGTTACGGACACAACATCCGGTAACAAGTTTGAGGTTCGAGACCCTACCACTAACAAGGTAGAAGTAATCCATGGTGATAGGTTGAAACGTGTGACTCCTGAACTCCCAGCAGATGGAGCACTCATACCTATCCCCTCACCTTCGACGGTGCAACCCACTGCACCCCTGTCGACTGACTCCGCGAACGTCAATGAGTATAAGCGGAAGCTCCGTTCTGCTAGCAGAGTGGATCATTGTTCTATTGAGATAGCATATCTAATGAAACAAGCCGCACACTCAGGTGTGTAGAAAGTACTAAACCAAAGCAACTCACCGTTCTGTTAACGTCACACTTCTAACAGAGCAGGCCGCTCACCCAAGTACATCCTACTGGGCGAGTGAAGTATTCAATTAGTACACATTTCTAATAGAATATTGTCCTTTCGTCAGAGAAAGATGAACTGGTTAGTGAAAACACTTCTACTACTTGGAACACTAATAGTGGCTGATGCAGCATCACCTTCATTGCTGAAGCCCAGCGCCCTTGTTGCCCAAGTAGGGAGAGTGCTAATTGCGGAAGATGTAGTAGCAGTTCAGTATGATTTCGGAGACTTCTTTGACATTCCCCGTAGTGTTCAGACGCTCCAACGTCGCCTAGACAAATTACACTCTACATTTACCTTCCTACTGACTAATCAGACACTTCCCCGTGACTTACGACTTACAGTTATACTCCAACGCTCACGTGTAACTCGTATGAATCGTAATTTACGGAAGATCCAATTGGTCCTGCCTGAAGAGCCTATCCAGGTAGCCAAACACGCTCACTCACGGCGTACAAAGAGAGTACTTTTCAATTTTGTTGGCTTGATCTCCCATGAGCTCTTTGGAACAGCCCGAGCTTCTGATGTTGAAAAGCTGGGAAAGAGACTTAGTGTACTGGAGACAGCAGCAAGAGCCATGAATAGAGTCTTGAAGTACGACTCAATAGCAATGACGGATGTATTTACGACAGTTAACTCGGTAATTACGACTATTAATAACTTGACACAAGTAGTTAATTCTCTAGTTTCTGATGGACATTCCACAGATAAAGTAATTTACTTGTCCGAGATCTTGCAAGCTACTGAGGATGATGTTAGCGATTTATTTCAGGGTACGAAGAGGGTTCTAGCAAATCTCGTTGATGCTGCCCTAAGCCGAGTCACCAGTGACCTAGTACCTGTAGAACATCTCAGTACGGCAATAGAGATAGCGAAAGATCAGTTTTCCCTGATGCCGCTATTTGATGCAGGTGAATGCGAGTTCTACTACCCTCTACTGGAAGCAGTTCTTACGCACTCATCCATTTTAGTCCACATTCCGTTCAAGTCCTCACATATGTTCAATGCTTGGAGAGTTATTCCGTTCCCGTTTCTCTTAGACGGAAGATTACTAACCGTGACTGACACAGCGGACATGATGCTCGTCTCCGACGACCTTCAACTTGTGACTGTGACTGACAATGACTTAACTTATGTCGGTCCTCGTATCTTCATCTATATGTGTGTCCAGCATATGTGTTTTCCTTTACGTCCCCGGACAAAACTGCATGCGAACTTAGTTTGACTCAAGCCACTGTGACTGACACTGGAGCTATGAAATACTGTACGTACGCCCCAGCTCCTGAGCTCCCCGTGTTTCATAAACACTTTCTAGATATTCAGTTCTCTTACTTCCCTAACCAGACCCAGGTGTCACTCATTTGTCAAGATTCTAGAAATGTATTTCATGCACAAGGGATGTATCAGGCCCCTGAACACTGTGAAGTAAGGAGTTCACTCATTCATACTCTGCCTTCTCATCAGCACCAAGCCCTGATTACTAACCTCTCTTCTGAGTTCATCCCTCTTAACATTTCTATCACAGGCAACTCCTCAGACCTAATCATCAAGTCACGTAGCATTAACCCGTACAGCCCCAGCGACGCGTCTGACGCGTCGGCGATGTATGTAACGCACAGCCCCAGAGACGCGCCTGACGCGTCACCCTAATTGCGCCGACCGTAACCTCAGGTGTAGCCACTCAAGAGGGCTCAGATTTGTATGGGAACTGTGTACGTATCCCACGCAACCGTGCCGATGGTTGAAAACTCTCAAAGTCCACGTGCGTGCGCGCGAGCGCGCAATAACCTGTTTTTTGGGGATAATTGCCTTCAATTTTTTACTCTTGTAAAATCCGTTTTCGGGGGCTCTGTAGGACCATTTTTTAAGCTTTTTGAGCGGTTTTTCTTGGTTTTTCCTTCATTCCTAACCAATTCGCTATTGTTTCTGGAATAAAACCATTTTTTGAAAACCGGCCGGGTTCTGGTGCGCAAACATTACAAAACTAGCCGGGGCTCCACGGGTTAAATTATTAAATGCATTGAATTCTTCTGAGTTTACTAATCTACTTAGTTCATCTCTCCCCCTGTCCATCAGACCGGACGTTATCTATCCTACAGTACTAACCCCCGCTTTGGCTCTCTCAGTAATAATTATAATCCTTGTAGGCCTCTTCCTTCGCCTGAATTTCAGGGTTAATCGCCTGACTCGTAGACGTAAGGCTAAGCTGGCAACTGCCGAGGCGACTGTGTAAGTTAGTCCTTACCCTTTCATACCTTCTTTGGCATTGCTATACACTGGGAATAGGGTTATGTAAGTCATAGGAATGATAGGTATAATATGTATGTTCGGTGGGCCTCACTTTACGTGGCCGAGCGGTGTAACAGCGCATTTTGAGCGACTGTACACTCTAGGGTAACTCATATAATCACTTGTATAACTCACACCCTTATAACAATTATTCACTTACTTAAGTATACTACTGTACATTCTAGTTGGGCATGATCTCCCCTATAGAAGATCATCCCACCTATAAAGGCCTTGGTACAATTCTTGCAAGCTAAGCTGGGGTCTCACGCTCCCTTCAGAGAATTGCAGCAACACCAAGATGATTGCTAGCAACTAGTATCGTATGACTCCACACTGGTAAGAAGCCGGCACGCTCGAGCCCCCAGGCCTTGGCCAGTAGCAGAACAGCCACCCATTAGGAAGGTTTCCCCTTCAAGCGGCCGTGGTAATTAAAACAGTGACATTACAGTGACAGTGCGATACTGTGCAATTAGTGTGTGTACCGTTTACCTATTTTCGCTATTCTTAATTCATCTATTCTTTACAGGAAGGAATTACAGATTACAGGAATTATAGCTCAATCTAATTGTTAGCCAGCTTACTGCTTTTAATTAGGTAGATACTTCCCTGCTGGGCAATACAGTATCTACACAGACCTTATAACTATTTACAAACTGCATAGTTCTATATTTTGTGTTAAAGAAATATATATAGAAAAGCCACCAGTGTCTTTGCTTCAAATCAATAACCTCTATGATTTACCTTTCAACATGTTTTTACAGCGTTAACCTGGACTACAAGCATTACAAGGAAAATCAAGGTAAGAGGCAAAAAGGTATCAAAACAGTTTAATCCCCGATACATATCCGAGCAAATAAAGCAACGGCGAGGTGGGGAACAGCTCGGAACCCGGCTAGCGTCGGCGGAACGGAGACGAGTGAAGCGTAAATATTCGCATTTTGGCTCTTCATTTCAAATATTCATAGAGCAAAAAATATTTGCCGTAGGAACTTCTATTTTTGTTATTCTCTTCACCATTATCTGCCGTATTCATACAGCCTAAATTGAGAACCATAGACATCATAACAACGAAATAATTCGAAAATGTTATAAACCATATCATGCAAAGTCATAAATGTTTTGTTTTCGGTCACTGCTTGAGAACTATTGAAGATAGACAATTTTTGTTTTTAGATTTGGAAAGAGCAGAAAAAATACTATTATTTGAGCAAATAAAAATATATGGTCATCACTCACAATTTCGAGATAGAACGGTGTGAAGACAATTGCCCGGGGTAAACTTTTATTCCGGAGTCGTTTACACTTTCATATTGCGATTTTTGTTTTTAATTTTTTTTGTATAATGTAGTATAGTCATTCTTCTTGCCATTGACATATGATACATCACAATAAACAGCATTCTGGTTGATGAAAATACAGAAAAACACTAGGCTTCGAAAACTTGCCTAGCCTGGTATTTCATGGCAAATTAGAGAAGGGTTCACCATTTTCAATATAAATATGTTACCAGAAGCGAGAGGGTTAATTATATCAGGCTGGTCCAACTTCTGGAAAACTATGGGCCACTTCAGCATATTCCTTTAATGCGTGGGCCACACACACACAAACTCATTTTGAGAGGTGGTTGGAAATATGATATGTGCGGCACTTACTAGGCTGCAAAACGGAGGTAAACTGACGGGTGGTGAGTCTGGTGACTCAGACTATGCCTCATTGTCAGGGTTGCCATTGTTTGCGGTTTTTCTTTCAAATATTCAAGGTGAATTTGTGTTATGTTCGTTAATGTTACTGGGAAACTAATACAATACGTCGATACACATATATCGAATATTCAGAATCCAGAATATATTTAGGATTTCCGTTGTTAGATACGGTAACGGTAATTAATGCAAAGTCACATGTCTCAAGATCTAGCAAGAAATTGATAAATCTGCAACACTGGGCTGTCCAAGAGTGAGAATGAGAGAGAATTAACAGGAAATGAACACGTAGTATAAGTAACACATCACGTTCGGAGCTAAAGCAAGAGAGAGAGAGAGAGAGAGAATTAACAGGAATTAGACAAGTAGTAACGGTTCACATTCGGGTCAGAAGAGAGAGAGAGAGAGAGACTACACTAATGTATGAAGACATCATGTATCATACCATTTTAGTGTTATATTTTAAATGAGAATTGAGTGCTTGTGGGCCATAAATAATCAACCCGCGGCCTGTGGGCCTGTAGTTGGACCAGCCTGAATTATATGATCATTAATTGCCACAGCTACATACAACGGTAACATTTAGTCAACAATGTAAATAATCCCCATCTATCCATCTATTGCCTGACGCAGCGATCCTCGTAGGGGTGGCCAAATAATACCAACAACAATTATAATAATAATAATTATAGTTGCAAGCAACGTTGTCCGGGGTTCGAGAGGTTTTGCAAGCAGGGTATTGTGTTGGACGCAAAAGATGTGTCACAGATATCAAAAGATCATTTAATTTATCGGGCATGGAGCAACTACAGAAGGAACAGATTGTGCAAACAAACACGAGCGAGAGAGGGAGAGATTCAATGTATAAGGGATCTGCCTCTATTCGTTTGGTAAGAGAGTTGTAGATATGTGGAATAGGCTACCGAGTGCTATAATGGGATGAAGAACAATAGAGCTTCAACTTCAAATTAGATAGAACGAGATGGGTTGGGTGTGAAAGGGATCTACCATGTGTAGGTCCATTGGCTCTCTGCATCCACCCGTTTTCTTATTTTGTTTATGTTCTCATTTGTGAGGGAGAGAGAGAGTATGGCAAGAGAGAATAGGATGTCGTAAACGTAAGGAAGATAGCGATAAATATGAGAGAGAGAGAGAGAGAGAGTGCGGGATAGGTTGGGTGTGAAAGGGATCTGACATTTGTGAGCCAATCGGCTCTCTGCAGCTTCCGGTTTTCTTATGTTCTCATTTGTGAGAGAGAGAGAGAGACTAGGATGTCGTAAATGTAAGGAAGACAGAGATAAATGAGAGAGTTTTTATGAGAGGGGTTGGGTGTGAAAAGGATCTGTCTTGTGTGGGCCAATTGGCTCTCTACACACTCCCATTTTCCTATGTTCCTATTTCTTACAATTGTGTTTTGGTTGCAGGTATATGATAACATGGGTGTATAGTAAGTAGTGTAAATAACAGGTAACGTTTATGAGATGGGTTCGGTGTGAAAGGGATCTGCCTTATGTGGGCCACTTGGCTCTCTGCAGACTCCCATTTTCATCTTGGTTGCATGTGTAAGGGATCTGCCTCATTTGTACCGGTGTGCAAACAAACAAGAGCGAGAGAAAAAGAGATTGGCTGTGTAAGGGATCTGCCTCTATTCGCTTGGTAAAAGAGTTGTAGATATGTGAAATAGGCTACCGAGTACTATAGTGGGATCAATAACAATAGAGCTTCAACATACAATTTGATAGGACGAGATGGGATGGGTGTGAAAGGGATCTGCTTTGTGTGGGCCAATCGGCTCTCTGCAGACTCACATTTTCATCTTGGTAGCATGTGTAAGGGATCTGCCTCATTTGTACCAGTGTGCTAATAAGAGAGAGAGAGAGAGAGATTGGCTGTGTAAGCGATCTGCGTCTCTCGTAATAGAGTCGTAGATATGTGAAATAGGCTACCTAGTGCTATAGTGGGATCAAGAACAATAGAGAATTTCAAGATAAAATCAGATAGTCATATGGACGAAATGGGTTGTATGAGAAAGGGATCTGCCTTTTGTGGGCCACTGGTCTCTCTGCAGATTCCCATGTTCATCTTAGTTGCATGTGTAAGGGATCTGCCTCATTTGTACCGGTGTGCAAACAAACGAGCGACAGAGAGAGACTGGGTGTGTAAGAATTCGAGAGTAAACAAGGTGAAATTTACCTATAAACTCACAAGAGTTAACTTACTTTATTGTTGATAGTGATGGATAGTTCAAGGATAGTGTTAGGAATAGATTGAAGGTATAGAGGCCACTAAGAGTTAACAATTAAATAACTTAGCATGAAACAGGTGTTTGTATTGGAGCGGCTGTAAGGAGGTGTTCTCGAGGTCGTAACTAAAGCGAGTCTGTTGTTCCTGGCAATCAACCCGCCAGTGCCGAAAATGACGCATGTGCAGTTACTTATCCACTAATGCGTCATTTAACTAACTACAAGATATACCGGATTGATTATAATGATAACCCGATATAATTATGGATAATAAACCCATATTGACTTAATACGAACTAGTACATATCTTTTATAAAGATATATAACGTAGCCTTGTTCTGGTGCCTAATTTGAACTTCCAGTATGTTTACTTAACCTAAACTGTCGAGTTACTTACAAGTCTCGACACATTCCCACCACCAATATTTACATTATCTACAGTAATCCCGAAGCGATGTTAGATCTCCAAAGCTGTGAAGAACTAATACCGGCTCGGCAAAGAGGTGGTTTTCCAACAGGATCGTTACTGGCAGATGGTCCAGCGACCGCTGGTGACATAGGGGTGGAGTCGTGAGAGCTAACACCATCACCAGCGTCTGCCGGTTGAGGGATCGAAAACCTTTCGATTTCCTGCTACAATGGATACAACTTGACGATGGGTCGAGTGATCAGGCCAGTTTTTGTCCTAATTTGGACCACTCTAACCAGGTCCCTCGTGATGTATAAGAACGATGTAATTTACCTTTGGCCTAACACTGCTTGATGAGCCTCTTTTATTCTTATAGGCTTCTCGTAGTGACGCCAAGTATTCACTAGACCAACACCTCCATAGGTCCCGGATCAATTTATTGATGTAATTGTACCTGCTGTGTATCGCTGCTTTACTATTGTAACTAGGGTCCTGCAGCTCATCTAGCTGAATTACGTCCTTTGGGAAGTCACAAAGTCTACAACCTTTAACCAGCATGGATGGCGTAATAGGGCAAGGGTCCTCCAGATCACCCGAGACATATGTTAAAGGGCGATCATTCACGGTAGCCTCCAGCTCCAATAGGACAGTAGTTAGTTCCTCAAAGGAGACTAGAGCATGACCTAGTACTTTTTTAAGCCCAGCCTTCACAATACCTATGGCTCTCTCCCAAATAGCTCCGAACCAAGGCGCACGTGCTGGGATAAAATGCCATTCACATCGGATTTCGGTAAGATGAGCCTGAAGACTGGGATCGCTTTGGATGTCTTCCAAGTGCCTGGAAACTCCTACAAATGTAGCAGCATTGTCACTTAACATTATCTGTGGAAATCCCTGCCTGCTACAAAATCTCCGGAATGCATGGATAAAGCTGTCACAGGTCATATTGCTAACTACTTCAATGTGAATCGCTCTTGTAGTAGCACACGTAAATAAAAGCATATGAGCCTTGTTGTTGTGTGAGCCCCGGATAGGAATTGCTCCTGGATATTCAACCCCCGTGACCTCGAAGGGTTCTCTAGTAGTAGTCCTGATGTCTGGTAGAGGAGGTACTCTAGCTTTCACGTAGGTAATACCCTGTATTTTACGACAGGTTATACACTTACTGGTGACTTGTTTTACAGCTTGTCTTATCTTAGGAATCCACCACCTTTGTCGTATAATTATATGCGACCACGTGATTGACTCCATAGTGACAACAGACATGATGGCACATATTGATGAGCATGGTAGTGAAAGGATGTTTGGAAGGCAGTAGTATCGGATATTTCTTTGTATCCGGAAGAGCCGCTAACTTCAATCTACCCTCACATACAATTAAACCTCCTTTCATGACAAGTCCTAATTAGTGTACCAAATTATTGCGATTACCCTTGTCACCAGACAGCATCTCGTACTCCTTTGCGAAGCATTCCTGCTGGCATCTTTGAGCTGTAATCTTTTCTTCTACTTTTAGTTCCTTTATGCTGAGGAGGGTACTGTCTGTGGGAGACGTCCCTTTAATTTTTGCCTTCAAATTATTCTTGTATCGAATAGTCCATGCAACTATCCGAATGAATTGATCATAACTGCCATATTTTTCCCAGTTCCATAACCGTGTGTCCTGTTCATCATTGGTCCCAATGACTTGGCTAGTTACTTTTGGCATTGGGTCATCTGGTAATATGTCTTCTGGCCACTCGTCTTTGTTTCGGAGCCACATGGGTCCCCCCCACCAAAACGCAGAAGATTTCAGATGTTTTGCCGAAACACCTCTAGACAGTAAGTCACTAGGGTGTTCTTTAGAGGACACGCACCAGATTTCTACAGTCGGAATAAGGGATTTTATTTCGTCAACACGGTTTGCAACATACACTGGAAGCTTCTTCATACTACGCAACCAATGCAATGTAACCTGGCTGTCACACCATAAAACAATTTTGTTGACTTATACAATATTATGATAGGCTTCCTCTACAAATTTGATTAATCTGGCGGCTAGCAAAGCAGCAGTTAGCTCTAGTCTTGGTATTGTTATGGATCTTATGGGAGCGACCTTTGCTTTAGCGATGACCAGACAGCTATGTTCCGGGCTCACAATATATATTGCAGTGCCATAGGCGACACCACTTGCATCGCTAAACTCATGAAGTTCCACTGAGTCAGCATATACCGATCTCCGAGGATAAGTAAAGTCACAGCAGAGGTTGAGGTCCTTGGTAATTGTAGATCATTCGGTAGCGCAGTCTTCAGGTAGTGGATCGTCCCAATCTAGTTTCAGTCTCCATAATTGTTGTAAGAAAATTCTGGACCTTATTGTAACAGGCAGTAGTGCACCGAGTGGATCGAACAGTTGTGCCGTCACTCTTAAGCACTCTCTTTTTGTTGCCTTAACCCTTGGAATCCGGCAGGACTCGTATGAGGCAAAATGCACGGCTAAAAAACGCCGCTATAATCATCAGAACTCGGCAACCACGTGTTGTAGCGACGTCATCTCTGCAGCATTCTACAGACAACAAAAAGTTCTACAATTTGCAAAAACATTGACTGCTCTAAGTGGTCTCAATCAGTAGCCACTGAATTATGAAGTTTGACTAAACCAAAATTTATATGAGGCCCCCGGATCCCATGGGTTAATGGTCTCTGGGAGACTAACGTTGAACTTCAACAGATCAGAGTCGGGTAACCATAAGAGTCCTAATGTCTTCACTCGCTCTTGATTCTTGGCAGCAACACATTGGTTGAGAGACTCAGACCAAGAGTGAGAAGAGTGGAAATTAATTACTTAAGAAGTGCGTGCGGAGTTACATGGAGGGATAGACAGACTAATGAAGAAGTAAGAAGGAGGTGTGGTGTGGAGGTAGATGTGCTGGAAAGTGTGAAAAGGAACAACTTGAGATGGTTCGGCCATATGGAACGTATAGAAAGCGAGAGAGTGACTAAGAGGGTGTACAAGAGTGAGGTGGAGGGACAGAGAGGGAGAGGTAGACCGAAGGAGAGATGGAAGGATGGAGTGAGGAAGTATATGAACGAAGGCGGTGCTGGTTGGGGGGAGGGGCGTCGACTGACTGGGGACAGAGGTGCATGGAGGTGGTTCGTTCGTGGCCACCCCTTCGAGGATCACGGCGTCGGGCAATAGATAGATAGAACGAACACCATCCGATTGCAGGAGGTCACGTAGTTGAGGACTATTGGTAGCCCACTCTCTAAGATATAAATGTGCTTGAGACATTATTCTTTGGGCATCCCAGTAACGCTTAATGACAGTCTCTACATCACTGCCTGTACCCTGGAGGTTGTCTATGTACAAACCTTCCTTAACCCAGCAAGTGCAGATCTCCTCATAAGAGTTTTACCGGTGCGCTGCGGATCTCCTCATATAATCCAAGGCCTAAAAAAAAACATTTAAATCAGCCCAGTATATATATATATATATTTTTGTTTGTATTCCCCCTTGGCCATGCCAAATATCACTCCTCCAGATCCCCTCCTTCCACCCTCCCCCCTCCTTCATTCATCACCTATTCTCCCTTATTCTTAGGTATATTTTCGTGCTAACATTAGCGAGTTGCTAGCAGGGCGTGGTCATCTGTGTTACCAAGCGTGGGAAATAGCGAGAGAGAGAGTATTGCGCAACAGTGTTTCTCCAGACGTGGGGAGGAGTGGAGGAGAGGGAGGCTGCCTCAGCCATAAGTTATGTAACTCCTGGCCTCTATCGCCGATTTTGACCATCCAAACACTGTTTCCACTTGTTTTATTGTTGTAACAGGTTAATACCTTTATAATCAATGTAAAATAGGCACAGATAGATAAGTATTAAAGATATTTATGGTACGATGATGATTTGAGTTTAGGAAACAGTCAAAATACCTCCACACAGGGAGGGGTGGCCAATACCCCACATACGCAGCGGAGAGGTTAATAGCCTCCACAACTTCGGAATCCTCTTTGATAATGGAAAGATGCTTGAAGATCGTGGCATTAAGAAGAAACTGTGAGCAAGTCGCCCCGAACAACACTACCTTAAATCGGTAGCAAAGTAAGGGTGAAGATAAGTCCAAGGGATCTTTTGGCCACAGAAATCGGGTGTAGTCACGATCTTCTTCATGAAGTCTCAACATGAGAGAGGCTTTCTCGATGTCACTTATCCAGGCATATATAGTATGTGTACCCTGAATCGCAGCAATATTTTTGCTAGATCTGGCACTGATGATGGCCCTGTATAAAGGCAGTCATTAAGACTTGGTCTGCCTTTGCCAATACTAGCGGAACAGTCATACACAATACGAACGGACGTCGTTGTGCTATTCTTGGTGACCCTGTGATGTGCCAAATAATTACTGTTTTCAGTAACATCGAAAGGAACCTCTTCAATAAAATCACGATGAAGTTGATCTTTAATAACGTTGGTATAGTGACTACAATAGACAGGTTCTTGTTTGAATCGCTTCTGCAGAGCCCTTAGGCGACCCGCTGCTAAACCATAATTAGAAGGCAGCTTCTCTTTTTGTTGGTTCCATGGCAGTCTGACTTCATATTGCTGATTCTGTGCAGAGTATGTTACTGTCTCCTTGTATATATCCAACGCAGTCTTGTTTTCCTTTGAATCTTCGTTTGGAGAAATTCCTAGATGATCCAGTTCCCACATACATTTTAATTCATTATGACATGGATTACTTGATTCCGTGTATATGTATTGATCCATCGGGGTGACCGCAACTTTCAAAATTGTAACTACCTATACTTGGGCGCTAGACTTGTCGTTGGCAGGAGCCACTTAGTGCATAGCCAAATTTATTGGGTAAGAGAATTATGTCACCCTCCTTTTTGTATCCTGGCCGCACTAGGTCATAATAATAATCGGCACCAACCAACAAGTCCAGTTGAGATGTCTGTGTCATTAGAGGATCAGCTAATTTGTAACCCTTGTTTCGCAAAACTTTCATGTCTGCTTCAAGGCATTCTGATCCTTTGTGCTCCAGGAGAGTTTCTACCACAACTGCTTGTAGAGGATAGTTTCTGCCCCGGAACTTGTATTTGAAGGACACTACTGGATACTTGCTGCTCTCACATGCTCCGGTAAACCCTCGCAACTCTAGCTCTTCAACACCCAATTTTTCATAATGGATAGAGTCTAGAGCGGAATTAAAAAAGAAGGTGCGCTGTGAGCACTAATCCAGCAGCGTATGCATCTTGACTGTTCCTCTTGATTCCTTTACTGTTGGCAGCATAACAGTTGGGAGGATAATACTAGTCTTCTTTGAAGCTACAGACATCGTGGTAGTTTGCGTCTCGGTCTTTGTTACCTGTTGATGTTTGTGCTCCTTCTTTGCACCGTCCCAATGAGATCTGGACTGACAGAGGATATGGTAGTGTCTGTTATGACAGAATTTGCAGTTACGGATGTCAGGGTTCACACAATTATTGCTCCCGTGGGTTGAAGATAAGCACCCGGTGCAAAGGTTGAGTTGCTTTGTGCGTTTTACTTTTAGAGCACTGGTTTTGTATCTGAGACACTTGAACCACACGTGTGCCCCTTCGCACAACTTACAACCCTTACTTCGCACCAAGGCCTCCTGCACTGCAAAGGATGCTGAAGCAACTGGTATGCGTGGTGTAGACCGTTCTGCTACACTTTCCATGTTAAAAACTTCTGTCTGGTAAGCCTGGACAAACCTTTCTAGATCCAGACCATCTTCACCTAAAGTTATCTTTAAGGTTTCCTTTAGTGGGGATGGCAATTTATTCATAAGAATCACAACACTAGCTTCAGGAAGGGTAATTTGTAGGGTTTCTATTGACCTCAGTGTATTTTCAAAACTAGCATAGAATCCCTTTAGTTCTTCAACATTGTAAGAGGGAGGATTCAAAGTAGTAAGGTTAGTTATATGTGCCGCCTTAATTCTATCCCTGTGCCCATAGGTTTTCTGTAGAAGGGCAGCCGCTGTTTTGTAGCTGGCTCCCTCAATTGCGAAACCTTCAATTAGTTGTTTTGCCTCGCCATTCAGTTGACCTCTTAACCCACTGAGCCCCAGCTAGTTAATAATAAATGTACCACCCAGGACTGGCAGGTTTTTGAAAAAAAGTGTATTTCCAGAAAACACCAGGAATGGGTTAGGAATGAAGGAAAAACCACAAAAAAACGATCCCCTAGGTCATTAAGGGGTCCTACGGTGCGCTCGAAAGTCGGAGTTAACATGGGGAAATGGGTAGGCAAAAACAGGTTTTTGCGCGCTCACGCGCATGCGGTTGGACTTTTAGAGTTTCAACCAACGGCATTGTTGCGTGGGATACTTACACAGTTCCCATACAAATCTGAGCCCTCTAGGTGCCATAGGATTGGAGTAATTAACAGTGACGCAACGTATGTGACGCTGGGGTTGGCAGAAAAATACATTTCCGACGCAAACAGTGCGTCGCTGCGGCTCAGTGGGTTAAGTAGGTGAATTTTTGGATGTCACTGAGCTCCGAATTGCTGTGGTCACTACAGTGGAACATATCCCAGAATCCCATCCATAGAGTGGGATCACTGTCAAACACAGGAAGGGTCATTTTCGGCAATCTTATACCGGCATTTCTGTTGACTGCAGCACGATTTGGCTCCTTTTGTTTTAGCTTACCTTTAAGAAGGACGATAACCTGATCAAGACGCTCTAGATAATCCATGTCTACTTCTATGTCTGCGAAATGCTCGGTGTCTTCTTCATAGAGTGTTTCCATTTCGCGGCGACATGAATTTAAATCTTCGAGCTGTCTTAATATCGAAGCCAATTTAGCCTCAATCGCATCCTTATCTGCATCAACCAAAAATGTAGCTATATCTTTGGTGATCCTAGTCAGACCACTCTTGATACCCCCTTGCGTCGCTTGTACTGGGTTAGTGTCAACGACATGATGGCAATAAACAGGAAATAGAATAGAATATTAATATATCTTACCTATATGGACGTAAAGCGCACTCAGAGAGTTAGCTGACGCCAATAAAGGCAGAGATATAGGGAACCCTGACTTAAAATGTAATCATTAATTAAACGTGTGATGTCGGGGTAGGGCAATAAGCGGGAAATATAACGCGGAACGCAATAATGAAAGTAAACGAACAACGCCTAAATATCTCCACTCTTAAATTTAATTAGTTAACCTTATATTAAATGCGGCAATTTTGTTGGTGTAGGGCAAAAATGAGGGAAATAATATGCAGAGCGCAATAATTAAAGTTAACGAATGCCTATACTATCTCCACTCACAAAATAAAGTAATTAACCTTACATAGATATGCGGCAAATTGTTGCTAGAAGAGTACAGTAATGAAGGGATGCCAAAAAGTTGTATAACAAGCCAATTTAATTTGTAAACATAATATAAACTAGGCTAGCCCAACATTTAATGGTAATTACCCCCTTTAAATTTAGTTAAGACCGAACAAAATCAATGTAACCCCTATAATTCTACTTTACATTAATTTAATTGTACCTATAGCCTACCACCTAATTGTTACTGAGATCTACCTTGGAAAAACTAGCCGCCTCCCACTCCTCATCTGACTGCTCCCTTAGAGCCTGTTTATCGAGTTTGAAGTGCTCCTGGGCAGCAGCCACGACCCTCTTAAACAGATCCTCGCTGGCATCATAAGTCAAGTGTACGCCGTCTTCACTGTAATCCCCGTCCCGCACCTCCATGGATTGGTAGCGGGACTTTGTGAATGGCAGTACTTTTTTCAGCCAGCGATTGATACCGATTCTAATGCTTTTGAACCGCTCTGCCATCAGACCGCGGAGCGCCGGTCTCGCCTCCAGGCCTATTATAATACAGGCCCCTGAGATATCCTCTATCTCTTTAGCAAGATCCTGGATGGCGTTGGCGACAGAGCGGATGTTTGTCTCGGGATGGATATCATTCCCGCCCAAAACTAAGGTCAGGTCCGGTTGGTAACGGACGTGGCTCTCCCAGGCCGCAGAGGGCTTGATAGTGTCCACTCGAGCACCCCCTTGGGAAAACGTTTTCACCTTGAAAAATGGGTGGTACACCGGCTTTTCCACATAAATTTCCCTGACATAGCTATGTCCCAAAATTGAAACTTTTCTAATAGGCTTGGGGTAGTAAGTGATCACACGCTTATAGTCCTCCTCCCTAACCCTCCCGCCAAAAGCGCCGGTCGGAAACACATGGCGGCAGCTCATATGGTCGGGTATAACTAGCGGGACCCTGCAGAAATTAGGCCACAGACAATAATCACCAGCCCGCAGCCTACAGGGGACACCAGGGAAGCGGAAACAGGGAACAGAAAGATGGAACAGCTAGGAAATAGTAGACAACAGGAAAGCAGGAGAAAGAAAATACAAAGAAGAAAAGTCAGCATACGGCAAAGTTCAGAGGTTCGAAGGACCAAATTGTAAGAATTCAAGAGTAAACAAAGTGATATTTACCTATAAACTCACAAGAGTTAACTTACTTTATTGTTGATAGTGATGGATAGCTCAAGGATAGTGTTAGGAATAGATAGAAGGTATAGTGGCCACTAAGAGTTAAGAATTAGAATGACTTAGCATGAAACAGGTGGTTGTATTGGAGCGGCTGTAAGGAGGTGTTTTGGAGGTCGTAACTAAAGCGAGTCTGTTGTTCCTGCCAGTCAACCCGCCAGTGCCGAAAATGATGCATACGCAGTTACTTATCCACCGATGCGTCATTTAACTAACTACAAGATATACCGGATTGATTATAATGATAACCCGATATAATTATGGATAATAAACCCATAAAGACTTAATACTAAATAGTACATATCTTTTATAAAGATATATAACTTAGCCTAATACTGGCGCCTAATTTGAAGTTCGAGTATGTTTACTTAACCTATACTCGACAGGGTGTGTAAGGGATCTGCCTACAAATACCGTTTATGAGATGGTTTGGGTGTGAAAGGGATCTGTCTTGTGTGGGCCAGTTGGCTCTCTGCAGAACCCCATATAATTATGTTCATATTTCTATCAATTATTGTATCTTGGTTGCAGGTTGATAACATGGGTGTATAGTAAGTAGCGTAAGTATCAGATAACGTTTATGAGATGGGTTGGGTGTGAAAAGGATCTGCCTTGTGTGGGCCACTTGGCTCTTGCAGACTCCCATTTCATATTGGTTGCATGTGGAAGGGATCTGCCTCATTTGTATCGGTGTGCAAACAAGAAATAGAGAGAGAGAGAGAGAGAGAGAGAGTTACCATAGACCTCCGAACTGTATGGGCTGGCAAGCCATGGCTGAAGCCCCCAAGTCTATTCTCAGGAATCTCGCAGAGCCTCCAGACAGGCAGACATACTGACAGACAGACAGACAGAGAGAGAGAGATTGGCTGTGTAAGGGATTTGCCTCTCATAACAGAGTTGTAGATATGTGAAATAGGCTACCGAGTGTTACAATGGGATCAAGAACAATAAAGATCTTCAAAATAAAATATGGACGAGATGGGTTGGGTTCGAAAGGGATCTGCCTTTTGTGAGCCACTTGATTCTCTGCAGATTCCCAAATTGCATGTGTAAGGGATCTGCCTCATTTGTACCAGTGTGCAAAAAAACAAGAGCGAGAGAGGGAGAGACTGGCTGTGCTAGGGATTTGCCTCTATTTGTTTAGTAACAGAATTATAGATATGTGGAATAGGCTACCGAGTGCCATAGTGGGATCAAGAACAATAGGGTTCCAACATAAATATCGTGACTTACGAGTGTCCACGATAGACCTTTCTATTTCCAGTTGGGATTGGTTAAAATGGGATCTATAATGCTGTATATACACAAAGTATCATGTAAAGTTAATTGGGTTTGTATATCAGATGAATAATATATAAGGGGTAATTAAGGTATAGGCTATGGTGTACATTTATTCTATAAAGAGTTAATTCGAGAATATAGTATTCCATAAGTATTAAGTACTATTTAATATAGTACTTAAAGTAATATGAGGAACGTTAGCAGCATCGAGAATTATTGCGCATGTCTAGCTTCACTTGTTACCAAGCTGACGTTCTAAGATATCTCCCTATAAAGGGTGCCACTCAATAACAACAACCCTTACCAGCAACACCGGCGATCGGCCACATCTATCGTCCCATATATTAAACATCCCAGCACCTACTATCCATCAACATGCTCCACTAACCAGCTAAGTCTATATATATTCACTGGTGGCCATTAAAATATAATTATGTAGACCATGTATAGCATGTGAATTAACAACAAAGGTGAGACGATCTCAATGCTTCCCCTTAGGCTAATAAACCAATCCCTTTACTTGTCTTGAAACTAATTCCAAAATCCACTATACGATCCTAAGTCTTGACAGTAAAGTATGGTGCCGTGACCAGGATTTAAGTATAGCCTATATGCCTTATTAATTAATATACTGTACCCCATTTTTGTGTTTAACCTAGGCCTAAATGTGGCTGGGCGTCTTCTTGGGCCTGCTTTTACCATCCCTGCTTTCTACTTTCTAGTGCTAGGCTATAGTTTACATACTAGCCAATGATTCGAGGGTCTGGGGAGGCACCGCGGGGCTGGGGCGGTATTGGCGAGAATTTTGAGCCGTCACCATCGCACAATAAACACCCGTTACCTATAGTTGCAGTGATTGGACACTCGTATGTCAATAGATTTGAACCGCCACCATCTCCTATACTCCGTGAAGGCTTCCAGCTGAACTTTCTGGCACAAAGTGGGGCCACAGTTGATTCAATCCGTAATTCGCCAGCCTTCGATAGTCTTGTAAAGTTTTGTCCGGATCTCACATTCTTGATAGTCGGAGGTAACGAATGTTTTTGCCGATACGGTAGTTAATGAGTTAGCTAGTAAAATAAATGATTTGGCTAAACATATTGAGGATAGAACAGGGGGGCATTGTAAAATTGTGGGAATAGAGTCTCGTACCTCCCACAGGGGCCTCAGTGCAGAACAATATAACAAAAAAAATGCCATCAACAGACATTTACGTCAGAAATTCCCATTCTCCAAGTCAAGGTTCAACCCTATGGAGATAGGTAAGGAGGACTTGGCATATGATGGCGGCCATTTAGGCCCTTGGGGGACGCACAAGCTCTATAACCTAATCGTCAGTAGAGCGGCGCGATATTTTGATGAGGAATAGGCTTGCCTATATTTATTTCAGTTTATTAGGCTAATAGTTTATTTTATCGTCGTTCATCGTCCATCCTGACTCGCCTATCCCCTATAAATTTGTGAATTGACTGGTAACAGTTTGGGTTCCCTTTAAACATGGACATCACCAAGCTGAAGAGGTTGAGGGCTGCGGCCAAAGGAGGCATTACTAAATTAACTAAGGATTTCACCACTTTCCTCAACAAAGCCACAAACAATGAAATATTTGCTAAAAAGGTCAGTATCAACAAGGCTTTACACAACATCAATTCTTTCAATGAGAAAATATATCTATTGTTAGAGTCTGAGGAAGATTTAAATGAAGAAGTGGCTAATGATATGATTTATGAGGAACAGGTACAAAACTTATTAGCCCCTTTGGATAGTAGACCGATACGTACAGAGGTCTCTCGCAGAGAGGCTATAAAGTCGGTAGTAAAATTACCAGCCTTAACCCTCCCGAAGTTTGGTGGTGATCCTGCCCGGTGGAACGGATTTTGGGATTTATTCCAATGTTCGGTTCATGGGCGTCAGGACCTAACAGATATTCAGAAATTCACATATTTGAGGGGTCCGCTAGAGGGAGAGGCCTTGCAGCTCATAGCCGGATTTAGCTTAGAGACCACAAGTTATACTCCTGCCGTAACACTTCTCCTCGAGACCTACGGACAGATTGACCGCATCAAGTCTGCCCACGTTGCCGCCTTTTGTGAGATTCCTGGTCCTCGATATGATGCGCAGGACCTTAGACATTTCCATGCGGCTGCTGAATGCACACTAAAGTCGCTTAAATCTTGCAATGTGACGTTGGAGGACTTTTGTGCCGTAATGTTGTATAATAAGATTCCGTCTCCTTTGCGGGAGACTATTCGGCGAGAACTGAAGGATGACTGGTTACAGGTTGGTGCGGTCACTCGGACCCTATACGAGGAGATTTGTAACATGGAGGGGGCTGGCCTGCCTACACAAGAAAAATATAAACCTACTGCTGCTTTTACTATTCAACAAAACAAGGTAGCACATTACAAGGCGGGAAGCAATGGCTCTGATAAGGGCTGTAAACTGTGTGGCAAGTCAGGGCAATGCTGGTTTAAATGTTTCAAATATCCTAATGCACAAACCAAAATAAAGAGGGCGAAGGTATTAAAGGTGTGTGTTGGCTGTTTGGATAGAGACCATGGTCGAAATGGTTGCACCAACCCAAAAGTGGAGCCGTGCAAACATTGTCAGGGCAAACATTACCATAGTCTTTGTCCGAATAGGGGCCAGGAGTCGCCACAAGCTCATTCGGAACACCCAGTGTTACGACTGAGGTTTAAATATATCAGGGCTCTTATTCATTGGACTAGTAATGGCATAAATGCTACAACGGAAAGCGCTAGATCCAACCTCTGATGTATATTCCCAGTGAACAAAGAACACAAATACTCTACAGAGTTCTATATGCAATAATAGGTTATTAAACTCTCAATAAATGTGCGTCTACTCTAGGCTTAATGTTATGTGAAAACAGCCTATTACTACCTATAACCGAAGGTGCTTGGTTATGGTATGCAACGTAAGGTGGTAAGAGAAGTTACAGCTTACGTTACTTTAATCAATAAATGTCAGGCACTCCTGCATGAAAGAAAGTGCACTAAAGTCCTTCAACACCAACAAGGAATCTTCTTTAAATGTTAGATGCTATCAAGATGCTCGAATCAGAAATGGAACCCAAAAAGGCCGGCAGCGGAACAATGCTCGTGCAGGCTATGCACACAAAAGGCAGGATATATAATGCAGTCGGGGCCAAGAATATCCTAAACGCTACAACAATAATAATCGCCACGACAATGCAGTATTCCTATCAACAAAAAGAGCCTAAGTCGTTTGTGTCTCCATACATCAAACTAGGCTGCGAAATGCTTGTGTAATCATAAATGGGTATGCATAAAGAGAGTAATTAGGTTAATATACTTAATGTCTACTGTGACTGATAAAGTCTAGCTAGAGTCATTGATACGAGATACTGGTGCGCATGGCATGCCGCATAGCCTAGTGCAAATCTCAAGTCTGTGCGTCAAATATTACGATATAGGGAAGGGTAGCTCTCGTGAGAAACCTTAATACCGAAGTATTAAGCGTTCTCCTGGCGTACCTCAAAGACAAACAACGAGCTTAGAACAGTGCAGAATGGTATAGGCAAAAAGCCCTCATTTGTGCATGCTCTACTCTCAATGGCACACAGACTAGAATTTACTCAATCAACTCCAGTTCTCAGGTATGTCGTGCAGCTTTCAACTAAAGCCAGCACTCATAGGAAACAATACCTTATAATATCAGACTCCTAGTCTAGCATTATCTAATCCAGCAGAACACTAATAATTATAGGAAGCGGTACTAAACAATATGAATGCCAACCAATGCTTCACATCATCACAACCGGCAATATGGCGTATGGCCAGGTTATATACCAGTAACCTTAGTGACCACCTGGTCAGCCTCATATTCCGATTGTGAATCTGGTCCAAGAACTTGAGAGGGTGATGATCTGTGTGGACTACAACGACCGGACCATAGGCTGGAACATTGACCTCGAAATGCCCCAGCGCAAGCACAACCGCCAGCAGCTCCTCCTCGACAACAGAGCAGCTCCCCTGGGCCGAATTGTACTTCTCCGAGCAGAAACTAACAGGATGCTCCAGCCCATAAACATACATGGGTTATATCAGACCTTAACGCACAATACAACTGGCCAGCATGAAGCTGATTATGCAGAGTTAACCAAAGGGGATATAATATGAATAAAAGGTGGTGAAAGGTATGGAAAATGAGAGAGATAGGCAGAGGAAAAGATTCTCAGGTGCAGAGCGGGGTACAGGTATCAAAGGATAAGAGGGATGCGTTCTACAAACCAGATCTGAGGGAGAAAGTGGCGAGGGAGCTGTATATATACTCGCACTAGCTCGAGCCGCGTGGGAAAAAAGCGGTAACAAGTCCTCTAACCACTACCAAAGTAGCTAGCAAAACATTACGTCACCAAGCATGGTAAAGAACTCCCTCACCAATCCCCACGAGGCCAGCCAGCTATGACGTCATCGAGTATAGCAAAACACTACGCGCCCCCTCTCACTCTGTTCTACTCTCTCTCTCTCTGATCCTATCATTACTAGTTAAGGATAAAACATATACTTTACAATTAAATATATAAAGCCTTGACATGGGTGAAAACAAAAAGCCTTTCTGGACTGCTCATGACACGAGCTTTCATATGAAATAAAGCACACAACAATACACAAACTGTAGCCACATCCACTGTCCTGGCAATCCTAGCGAGTCACTGTAGGACAAGCCATGCGGTTCTAACGGAGTGGTTAACGTCACACCGCCCCCAAGATTTTTCTCAGAGGCCCAAGGCTCACAAAAAACTGATGGTTAGAACCCATGCTATATCTCTACTTCCCATCACCCAGCGGCAGTAAAATATCTGGCACAGTTCCTCAACAAAACATTTTACAAAATTATAACCCTCTCCAACACAATAGGTTATATTATATGTAGTTATGCTCCTCAAGAGCGAGCTTCTCTAGCCCAGCATTCTGAGAGGAGTGGAACTCAGAATTACTGCTATAACATACTGAAAAAATTCAACTATCAAAGAAAGAGTTTTTATTTGATTTTTATGTTTTTAATTTGTTTATTTCGGCTGCACTATAGGGGCAAGCCTAGTTTTTTTCTTCTACACCAAACGCTCAACTCCTGCTTTACGACCCAATACGCTGGGCTACAATCGCGAGCCAACAAGCACCAAGCGCAAAATACTATTCAAACTAAAGCAGGAGGCTACCCGTGTGTCAATCTACCCAGGATCATAATTATACCCTTGAGCGACCATCTGCAACCACGTTATCACAACCGGCAATATGGCGTATGTCCAGGTTATATACCAGTAACCTTAGTGACCACCTGGTCAGCCTCATATTCCGATTGTGAATCTGGTCCAAGAACTTGAGAGGGTGATGATCTGTGTGGACTACAACGACCGGACGATAGGCTGGAACATAGACCTCGAAATGCCCCAGCGTAAGCACAACCGCCAGCAGCTCCTCCTCGACAACAGAGCAGCTCCCCTGGGCCAAATTGTACTTCTCCGAGCAGAAACTAACAGGATGCTCCAGCCCATCATCGTCCTTTACCACAAGGACGGCACCAACCCCCACACCACTAGCCTCCGTTGCTAGTTGGAAAGGTAGGCTAAAGTCAGGGGCCCTGAAGATCGGGTGAGTGCACAACAGGTGTTTTACTTCTCTAAACACCTTCTCACTCTCAGGCGCCCATTTGAACTTCTTATCCTTCCAGTTATTCCCCACCTGAGCTTGACTGTCCCATTCTCCTTCTCCACCTTGACTGCTAAACGTCATCACAGGCACAGTGAGAGGCTCAGGGGGGTTCCTCCCATACTCGTTCATGGGATTAACATGACATAACTGATTGCGCTTCCGTCTGTCTGGAGTGGCTACCAAGTAATCCAGGTCTGATAGCTCCTCCACCACCCTATAAGGACCAGCGTACTTCGCGGATAAGGGGTGACCTACATGGGGCAGTAGAATCAACACCTCCTGACCCACGTGCAACTCCCTGAGTTCAACCTTTAGGTCGTACCTGTCCTTCCTGAGGGCCTGAGAGCTAGTCAAATTACGGCCAGCCAACTCCAGACTGCGCAACATCCGTTCTCGACTGTCGAGGACACACTTGAGCATAGAACAAGATTTTTCTGCGCCCTCCCATACTTCTTCAACCATATGGAGAGGCCCTCTGACACGGTGTCCAAAGACGAGCTCATCAGGGCTGAATCCCAAACCTTCCCCAGGTATCTCCCGCACAGCAAACAAAACACATGGCAGGCCAAGATCCCAATCCTTCCCACTCTCAAAGCAACAACAACGAAGCACAGATTTTAAGGCTGAGTGCCATCGCTCTAACACACCCTGGCTCTCCGGATGATATGCAGATGACACAACCCCAACAATCCCATGCTGCGACATTGCTTGAACAAAGAGGCTAGAAGTGAAGTTGGGTCCCTGGACTGACTGAATCCCCTGCGGGTAACCATACCGGGAAAAATACACTAGCAAGTTCCAGACCACCGTCTTCGCCGACCCATTTCTCATAGGGTACGCGTCAGGGTACCTTGTTGCTACATCTCCCGACTGTGCATCACTGTCCTCCTTCAACTCTTTCGTCCTTTTAAGCCCATCCTCTGCCTTTTGAGGAACAGTTACTGGGTCTTCTCCAGACTCGAAATGTGGTCCTAATAATGAGTCCCCGAGAAGGTCCGTTGATACTAAACTCTCAACCGCATCAACTTTCAACCCCTTCTCGGTACCCTTCCTCCGCTGATCTAAAGATTGTTGACCAGAATGTGACTCCCTGGATGCAGGATCTCCGGTGACAACACACGCCATAGGCTGCACCGGACACTTCTCAACCCACTCCTGCTCCTCCTTACTCACGTTGGCCGGCTTCTCGGCAACGACCAAGGGTGGAGCCTCAGAAGTAGGTCCCGCAAAGTCGTTGCCGAGAAGGAGGTCGACGCGCCCAACAGGTAACTTCTCCACAATTCCTACATCCAGGTCCCGAGTCACTCCATCAACTTCCATCTTCATTCTTACAAGCGGGTATGACCTTGTCGCATTAACTCCCTGAACCACAACCACCCGCGCCGTATTGACAGGTTTACCAGTCAATTTCTCACCAGTGTTTGCGATGCCCCAGTGTCACGCAAAATTCTCACCTCATGTCTTCTACCCCCCCCCACTCCACACAACCGAGTCCCCTGTTGTCACTAAAGGCATCACGGACAGGGAATAAGCCTTCCGGATCCTTCTGCACTGGCAGTGTATTTACCTCGGAAGAAATGCCTCTAACAAACTCCGATGTCCTCTTGAACACTCCAATGCCGTGAGCAAAAGACACGGCTGCCGGAGGAGGTCGACTAGGGCACTCATTTGCCTTATGACCCTCCTGGTGGCAACTAAAACACATAAATTTCGGTTTCGGCTTATACTGTGATGTAAAAGGCCCCTGACTTTTCACATACGGTGCGGTGTAAGGTTTGGATTCAGTTTTAGTTTCATGGCTCTTCTGTTTAAATGTGTCATTGCTATGGGGAGGGGGAGAATAACGGTCCTTAGCACTTACATCGTACTTCTGTGAGGACCCGCAACCCCGAATCAACGACAGCCGTCGATCAGCCATTTCTGCTGCTTCGACTAGAGTTCTTGGGTTTTTCTCCTTTAAGTTCAAAGTTAGATCACCGCCCGTGCTCTTAAAGAACTGCTCCAACATCATCAACTGCTTAACTCCATCAAACGTTGTTACCTTCTCAAATCGGAGCCAGTTCCCCATAGCATCTGACAAGTCCCGGGCGTGTTCCAAAAAAGGTGCTATCTCTTCCCTTGGTTACACCCCGGAACTTCAAACGGTACGCTTCTGGTTGCAGTTCGTAAGCCCTCAGGACAGCCTCCTTGAGATCCTCATACACAATACATGACTCCAAAGGTAGCGCATCGTAGGCTTAACACCTTACGAGCGGCCTATGCGGTTTATTATATGTACCGCACAGCGGGGTGTTTTTAGCCAAAATAGGGCTGTTTACGTGATCATTTTCATGCCTAAATAAGACCCAGAACGTAAAACAAGTACCTATCCCTGAAAGGGCATAAACAGAGCTTTCGAATGACACCATAACGATCCTTGTATGATGGATAGTTTTCTTGCAATAACCGTGCAACGCGAGTGCAAAAAGCAGGTAATTCGGTAGTTTCGGTACATAATTGAGTATGTAGCGAGTGAGAGAGGGAGGAGGGAGCTGAGATTTGTGTCAGTAGGTTCGCCGCGGTGGTCTGGAGCAGTCATACGCTCGCTAGTCTCCTGCCACCACTTGTCTCTCTCTCTCAGCCACATTACGTGCTGAAATTGCCACTCGACCTATGTCGAGCGCCGCCACATAGTCCAGCTTTTTTTAACTCGACTTATGTTGCTCGCCGCTAATTAAGGGTTAAAGACCCTTGCCTATTAATCTAGAGGATTCAAATGCTGCCCATTTATTCTCTGGCCACTGGTGTTCCTGGCACTTCTTCTCAAAAGCGTGCGAAAAATTCTGTTACCCCACTCTCATCAAACACCGGAACCAGTTTCAATAAGTGCGAGAGAGATTGATCATGAGCATGGTTACCAGCCTCAAGTCGCTGTCCCGTTGTCTCTACTCGCGACTTCTCTACGTCCCTGTCGGCACAGTACCTAGTCTACTCGGCTTGGATTTTTGCTAGCTCTATTTGCTGCTGAAGCTTACCTGCCCTGCTAGCCTTTCTCTCTTCGATCTTAGCTGATTCTATTTGCTGCTGATGCTGAAGCTTAGCTAATTCGAGCTTAAACAATAATTCTGGAGATAACCCTTGAGGAGGTGAAGGTGCTACAATGTTTGAAATTACCGGTGGTCCCCCCAGGGGTACCCTGCCAGTCACCACCCAACTGTGGAAGCGTACCCGGGGTCGGCAAACCACTGGGATGGCTGGGAGTCGAGTGTAGGGGAAGCAAGGCCTAAGGGCTCTGAGCACTCAACCCATCTCGCTCACCAGTCACCCTGCCCAGTACACACGTTATCAAGTTATCCCTGGTCATGCTGCTAGTAACCGCATGACCGATAGCTGTGGCCAGGCATTGAAGACCGTACCGATCCATACCCTCCAACCGCTCGGCAGTAACAGGCCATTGCAAAAATATCCTAGCATCCTCCTCACAGTTCACCTGATTAACCAAATCATCATACTGCTGTTCCTCAGTTTCGACATTACGTACTGTGTCTCCATTCTCCTCTGATCCGGTATAAGACATGATGCTCACAAAAATTTCCCACCTCAATATTCAGAAAAGAAGCACCCCAAACTCTTATACCTCAATATACACACAAACATTCTCGGAAATACTCAAGGGCTATAGTATGTTGCAAAAAAAAATTATTCTTGCTGATCCCCGCAAAATATTCACCAAAGCAACAAATGTTCCCTGCTAATAAATGTAGGTTCACCAATTCCTAGGTAAGATCGCCATTTATTACGACTGAGGTTTAAATATATCAGGGCTCTTATTCATTGGACTAGTAATGGCATAAATGCTACAACGGAAAGCGCTAGATCCAACCTCTGATGTATATTCCCAGTGAACAAAGAACACAAATACTCTACAGAGTTCTATATGCAATAATAGGTTATTAAACTCTCAATAAATGTGCATCTACTCTAGGCATAATGTTATGTGAAAACAGCCTATTACTACCTATAACCGAAGGTGCTTGGTTATGGTATGCAAAGTAAGGTGGTAAGAGAAGTTACAGCTTACGTTACTTTAATCAATAAATGTCAGGCACTCCTGCATGAAAGAAAGTGCACTAAAGTCCTTCAACACCAACAAGGAATCTTCTTTAAATGTTAGATGCTATCAAGATGCTCGAATCAGAAATGGAACCCAAAAAGGCCGGCAGCGGAACAATGCTCGTGCAGGCTATGCACACAAAGGGCAGGATATATAATGCAGTCGGGGCCAAGAATATCCTAAACGCTACAACAATAATAATCGCCACGACAATGCAGTATTCCTATCAACAAAAAGAGCCTAAGTCGTTTGTGTCTCCATACATCAAACTAGGCTGCGAAATGCTTGTGTAATCATAAATGGGTATGCATAAAAAGAGTAATTAGGTTAATATACTTAATGTCTACTGTGACTGATAAAGCCTAGCTAGAGTCAATGATACGAGATACTGGTGCGCATGGCATGCCGCATAGCCTAGTGCAAATCTCAAGTATGTGCGTCAAATATTACGTAATAGGGAAGGGTAGCTCTCTTGAGAAACCTTAATACCGAAGTATTAAGCGTTCTCCTGGCGTACCTCAAAGACAAACAACGAGCTTAGAACAGTGCAGAATGGTATAGGCAAAAAGCCCTCATTCGTGCATGCTCTACTCTCAATGGCACACAGACTAGAATTTACTCAATCAACTCCAGTTCTCAGGTATGTCGTGCAGCTTTTAACTAAAGCCAGCACTCATAGGAAACAATACCTTATAATATCAGACTCCTAGTCTAGCATTATCTAATCCAGCAGAACACTAATAATTATAGGAAGCGGTACTAAACAATATGAATGCCAACCAATGCTTCGTGATCAACTTATCTTAACAACTAAACATACATGGGTTATATCAGACCTTAACGCACACAACAACTGGCCAGCATGAAGCTGATTATGCAGAGTTAACCAGAGGGGATATAATATGAATAAAAGGTGGTGAAAGGTATGGAAAATGAGAGAGATAGGCAGAGGAAAAGATTCTCAGGTGTAGGTTGGGGGACAGGTATCAAAGGATAAGAGGGATGCGTTCCAGAAATCAGATCTGAGGGAGAAAGTGGCGAGGGAGCTGTATATATACTCGCGCTAGCTCGAACCGCGTGGGAAAAAAGCGGTAACAAGTCCTCTAACCACTACCAAAGTAGCTAGCAAAACATTACGTCACCAAGCATGGTAAAAAACTCCCTCAACCAATCCCCTCGAGGCCAGCCAGCTATGACGTCATTGAGTATAGCAAAACACTACGCTCCCCCTCTCACTCTGTGCTACTCTCTCTCTCTCTCTGATCCTATCATTACTAGTTAAGGATAAAACATATACTTTACAATTAAATATATAAAGCCTTGACATGGGTGAAAACAAAGAGCCTTTCTCGCCTGCCCATGACACGAGCTTTCATATGAAATAAAGCGCACAACAATACACAAACTGTAGCCACATCCACTGTCCTGGCAATCCTAGCGAGTCACTGTAGGACAAGCCATGCGGTTCTAACGGAGTGGTTAACGTCACACCAGTTACTATGTCGGTTACTACTAAGAAAGAAATGGCATTACTCCCCACAAATATGGTAGCATTAAAAGGTAGGGAGACTTATGTTACACAACTTCGTGCTTTACTAGATCAATGCTCACAAAAGTCCTTCATATTGAAGTTCTCATTGGAGTTAATACAACATACAGTAGTTGGTAAAGAGACTCTACAATTAAGGGGGTTCACAGGCTCGCTGGAGGATGCAACTTATGATGTTGTTGCACTAAACTATCGACACAAAGGGCGATGGCGCCAAATGAAATCCATTGTTGTCGATCAGCTTCCTAGTTACTGTGCTCACAAGGGACTTACTTGTATCACTGACAAACTCACTGTGCAAAAGTTGAAATTAGCCGACAATGACTTTCATTCAAACAAACTCGATATGCTGATAGGGGCGGAGAATTATTATAAGTTTGTACACCCAGGCTTTAACCATTAATTAGCGGCGAGCAACATAAGTCGAGTTAAATAAAGCTGGACTATGTGGCGGCGCTCGACATAGGTCGTGTGGCAATTTCAGCACGTAATGTTGCTGAGAGAGAGAGACAAGTGGTGGCAGGAGAGTAGCGAGCGTATGACTGCTCCAGACAACCGCGGCGAACCTACTGACACGAATCCCACCTCCTCCCTCCCTCTCTCACTCGCTATATACGGAATTGTATGGGGAAAGTGCCTAATTACATGCTTTTTGCACTCGCATTGCACGGTTATTGCAAGAAAACTAGCCATCATAAAAGGATCGTTATGGTGTCATTCGAAAGCTCTGTTTATGCCCTTTCAGGGATAGATACTTGTTTTACGTTCTGGGTCTTATTTAGGCATGAACATGATCACGTAAACAGCCCTATTTTGGCTAAAAACACCCCGCTGGGCGGTTCATATAAATAAACAGCATAGGCCGCTCGTAAGGTGTTAAAAAGGGTTAATGGGATAGTTCTCCTGCCCATAATTTACGGGTTTGCTTTGAGTGGATCGTTCCACGCCCAAGGTTCAGAAACCACTGTCGAAGTGGTCACAGTTCTGAAAGCTGCTACCAGTCCGGTGGATACCTACTTACAGGACAGAGGGGGCCACTGGGAACACAAAGATATTTGTGGTAAACTATCAATGGAAGTTAAATATTACTAAGCTATAATGAATCAAATAAAATCAATCTAAATAAAAAATACTCTATATCTAAATTGAATTCAATCTGAAACAAGCTAATTTATATCCAAAGGTCTCACATAATAAATGTATATAATTATAGGGTAAGGTTATAAGGGTTAATATTAGCCAGGAATTAACTCACCAATAGTTCCACGTGGCAAAGAGGCAAGGGAGAACGTTTTACCCAATATGGCGGTGGACAATGGGGAACGAGACTTCGGTCCCAAGACACGAGTCAAGTTAAAGAAAGTATAAATGATTACATGGTAATGGACATGATTATTATAATTTATGCTTATCTATCAGTCAATCATGATGTCGATGAGAGCGTCGTGATGGTGTAGTTGTGTGTATTGCTGTATGTGTATTGTGATTAGAGGCACAAAAGCACGATCAACTGAGGGCGGAAAATTAGATGTTAACTGGTTGGTGTTCGTGAAGGCTCTGACGTACCTCAAAAGCACACCTTGCTGCCATGACAAACCGCCAGGAGCCCAAATTATCGTACCGCATTTAGGTTGCTCTATACGATAAATTATATTAATATATACGATAAATTCATATATACTACATAAGACCATGGCAATATTGCTTAATAGCAATTATAACTTAACTTATTTACAATCTTATAATATACGATCTACTCGTCCTACGTCGTGATGTAGGAGAGATCGTGACGTCACAAAGACATACAAGATCACAAAAGAGTCATATTCTATTGTATTTATACGATACACTCCCCCCACAAAAAAGACCTGAACCCCACCTTAAACCTAAAGTTGCCCAGAGGCTATCTTCTGACGCCACAAGTCGACGGCGCCAGCAGCAGTGATCGTAAAATGATGAGGTGAGTCGTTCCTTTGAGAATCCTCGGACCCTGCAATAACAGGTGGAGCCTCAGATTGCAATGCGGAATCGAGCTCCAAAGCGTACAAACGTGCGATAGGACGAACAGTAGTTCCAGTGGCTGTCTTTAATAGCGCCACCCGCTCTACAGAGTCTGCCCCCTTGTATACCTCCAATACACGGCCTAATTTCCAGTATAAACGAGGACTATCTTCTTTAATTAACACCTTACGAGCGGCCTATGCGGTTTATTTATATGTACCGCCCAGCGGGGTGTTTTTAGCCAAAATAGGGCTGTTTACGTGATCATTTTCATGCCTAAATAAGACCCAGAACGTAAAACAAGTACCTATCCCTGAAAGGGCATAAACAGAGCTTTCGAATGACACCATAACGATCCTTTTATGATGGCTAATTTTCTGCAATAACCGTGCAACGCGAGTGCAAAAAGCATGTAATTAGCCACTTTCCCGATACAATTCCTTATATAGCGAGTGAGAGAGGGAGGAGGGAGCTGGGATTCGTGTCAGTATGTTCGCCGCGGTGGTCTGGAGCAGTCATACGCTCGCTACTCTCCTGCCACCACTTGTCTCTCTCTCTCAGCAACATTACGTGCTGAAATTGCCACTCGAGTTATGTCGAGCGCCGCCACATAGTCCAGCTTTATTTAACTCGACTTATGTGGTGAGCCGCTAATTAAGGGTTAAAACAACGTCACCAACTGTAGGGGCCGTTGGTCTACCAGAGGGAGTAACACTCCTTTCCCTCAATGCTAGCAGATATTCACTAATCCACCGTTTCCTAAAATCCTCGATTATCCTGGATATATACTGGTATCTCTTAGACACCGCTACCGCAGAGTACAACGAGGGATCCTCTAACTCTACTATGGACTGAAAATCAGATGGAAACGCAGTCAATGGTTTTCCATATAGCAAGTGAGCTGGCGTTAATGGTAGTGGTTCTTGCAGGTCGGTGTACACATATGTAAGCGGGCGATCATTCACGACTGCCTCTATCTCTGTGAGGACTGTCGTCAACTCACTCTTCTTTAATAGAGCACGTCCTACAACCGCTCTTAGTCCTGACTTTTCTATGCCGACACATCGTTCCCACATTCCACCAAACCAAGGTGCCTTAACTGGAATGAACCTCCATTCGCACTTCTTCTCTCCCAAAAAAGTGATGATAGTAGGATCACTACTCATATCCTTTAGATATTTTGATGCTTGGACATAAGTGGGAGCATTGTCGCTAAGAATGAGTTGAGGGAATGAACGACGGGCACAAAACCGTCTGAACGCCAGCATAAATTCTTCGCTAGACATATTATCACATAGTTCTAGGTGTACCGCTCGAGATGTCGCACAGGTAAACAATAATATATAAACCTTCTCACTCTCCCTCGTCTTCAATGCCCCTGTGTAATCTAATCCTACCGCTTGGAAAGGTTCTACGTGCTTTACACGGCATTCAGGTAGGGGTGGAGCTGGTCCAGTTGCATATGGTTTACCCTTTAGTCTCTGGCATATTACACACTTTCTCACTACGCGTCGAGCTACTTGTCGAACTCTGGGTATCCACCATGTGAGACGTAAATTTGATATAATATGACATACCCCGTAGTGTTTTACTTCCCTATGTGCACGTATGATCAATAGATCAGTAACGTGATGTCTTGTTGGCATAAGTATAGGTCGGTTTGTGCCGTCTGGTACACCCGACCACTTCAGGCGACCCTCACACCTGATGAGGCCATTGTCTAGGTGCAACCTTAGTTGACGCACTATATTAGGCATTAATGTCTTATTCGAGCTTTTCAAGGATTCTAATTAATTGGAAAAGGTTTCTATTTGAACCCAATTGATCAAAGTTACTTCAGCTGCTTTAAATTCACGAGCATCAATGTTGTGACCCCTGTTGCAGAGTTGGCCCGTTACTTTAAGCTTGAGATTGGATACATATCGCAACACCCAAGCTACAACTCTGACTAGTTTATTATAGTCACCGAATCTTGCCCACTTCATGAAAGGACCCGGTGGCTCATTTGGTTGGGCTGTAACTGCCACTGTTTCCAGTGGCAGAAGTCCCTCACCAACAGCATGCCATATCGTCCATTCACTTTCATGGAGCAGCCACTTTGGACCATGCCACCACAATTCGGACTTCATTAACTGGCTAGCCGTTATACCCCTAGTTATGAGATCACTAGGGTTTTCCTTTGTATTTACATAATGATAAGCAACGTCTGGCAAAAGGGCTCTAATATCATCTACCCTATTCCGCACATAAACTGGCAGAGACTTCTTGCTATGTATCCAGTTGAGTGCGACCTGGTTATCGCACCATACATGAACGATTTCAATATTTAATTCGCTCTCGTATGCTGCGCGTACATGTTGCACCAGACGTGCTAATAGCAGCATGGCAGTCAATTCCATTTTAGGGATAGTTACCTTTTTAACCGGGGCTACCTTGGCCCGGGCTGTAACTAAATGTGCCCCAAATGAAGTAACAACATATATGGCTACCCCGTATGCCGTGGCGCTAGCATCGCAAAACGTGTGTAACGTAACATCACCGAACGCCGCCACTTTACGAGGTATAGGTTTAGTACATAGGATGGCATATTCATTTAACAACAATGTCCCTTGGTCATTCAGGTCCTCGGGCAAACTGTCATCCCATCCTATTTTACGTCTCCAAACTTCCTGCATTAGAATCCTAGCTCTTATGGTAACAGGTAATGCTAGACCCAAAGGATCAAAAAATTGCGCAACTTTGCTCAACAGACTTCTTTTGGTGTGCGCTCCTGTCTGCTGAGCAAAAGACCTTGTTTGAAAAGTTAGTATGTCATGTTTAGGTTGCCAGATCATCCCCAAATTTCTGGACTTGTCCTGGTTAAGAGATGCCGTACCATCCACTTGTATTAAACTCTGAAGATCTTCACTATTAGTAACCCACTCGCGGAGAAATAGATGTGCATCCGCAAACAATCTGCGTGCTTGCCAGTATGCATACAACAAATCATCTTGACTATCGCTAGTACCCTGCAAATTGTCAATGTATAATCCGCGAGATAGTTTACTTGTGTCCTCATGAGTGTCAGCTAGATGTTTTCTGATTGTGGCATTTAACAAAAACTGCGAGCAAGTGGCCCCAAAGAGTACAACCCGAAAACGGTATATTATGATGGGAATTTCAGAGTCGCTAATGTCGCCGAACCAAAGAAAGCAGGTAACATCTCTATCTTCCTCCTTTAGCTTGACCATCAAGAATGCCTTCTCGATGTCACTGGTATAGGCATACTTCCCCAGCCTAAACCGCAATAGATGTTGGGACAGGTCCGACACCATGGACGGACCTGTCAACAGGCAGTCATTTAGACTGGGTTGTTGTCCTTGGTGGGCAGAACAGTCATACACCACCCGTATTGGTGTGGTGACGCTGTCTTTCTTTACCCCATGATGGGCCAGATAGTGAACCCTACCCTTCTTACATGGTTCCTTGACATCGACTCTCTCTATAAAGCCCCTATCCTCATAACTCCGAAATACATCGTCATACGCCTGGCGCGTGCTCGGTTAGTTAGACAATTTCCGCTGCAATGCGCGCAAGCGACCTAATGCCAAACCATAGTTGGTAGGCAGGCTTATCTCACTGTTCTTCCAGGGTAAACTAACTTTATATTGCTTGTCTGAGGCACAGTAGCACACAGACTCGTCAAACCTTTGTAGCGCAACTTCTGAGTCATAATAAGTCTCCATAGGATTAATGCCTATGTGATCCAATCTCCACAGTCGTTCCAGGTCGAACTCGGCAGACATCTTAGGGTCACTAGGTTGGGAATCCTCCCTTCCCAACTCCTCTGCCGCGGTTACATTGACTCTATATATCGAGACCGTGTCGACCAGGACCTTTGACTGTGTAGTATGCACCTTTCCGCTCATGCAGTATCCAAATTTAGTGGGGATTAAAATTACACCACACATCTTTTTAAATCCAGGGTATACTACTTCATAATAATGATCCACACCAAGTAGAACATGCACCTCACTCCGATTTCCCATGGGATCTGACAAGTTAACCCCCTTGCTACGTAATGCGTGTTCCACCTTCTTCACACCCACAGATACATATTCTGGTAGGGTGTCTACTACGATACAAGTCATAAAGTACCGGTTTTTACGATAGAAATATGAAATCTCCGCTATCTCGTAGTCTTGTTTATCAGTAACCCCTGTGAATCCCTGTAATCGAAGAGTCTCAGCCCCTACGATTCGGTGCTTCAATCCCACTAGTACGGACCTCTTTATAAAGGAACGTTGAGATCCTTGATCTAGAAGTACCCGACAAACTTTGTTAATGTCATTACCTTCCATGGGAATCTGTATTGTGGGCAATATAGTGGTGTCTTGCGTGCTACCTAGTGCCACAGTTGTAGTACCCTCATTTTTGACGTCTTTGACTTTATCTGCAGTAGGACACAACTTATCAAAGTGATGTCCTTTGCAGTGCCGACAGGGCCTTAAGTATGTAGCAGTACATTGTCCCTGCTTACCATGTTCTTTACTTAGACAACCTACACATAGCTTCAATCTTTTCGCCTGTGCTAGTTTTGTCTCATTTGTTGGGGTTAACATGCAGAAACTCCATTTATGTTTGTTGTTACATAGCTCACATAGAATCTGAGCAGGTTTCTTATACACACCCTCTTTCTTTACTTTAGTCCCCACTGTCATGCTTACTGTTCCCCTCTTCTCAACATTCTCACTCCCTCCCGACTCATACATTCTCCCTTTGTTCAACTGTAGATTATTGATCTCCTTACTGAACTGAGTTTTGAACTCCCCCAGCTCAAATGATCTTACCTTATCAAGTATTGCCATAGGAAGCTTCTGACGCAAGATAATGACTATCATTTCCTGCGTGGTAAGCCCTAGGGTATCTAGCGATCGAGTATGGCACTCCATATTTGCCCTGAAGTTTGTCAACTCATCAACCTTATACTGTGGTTCTGCGAGCCCCAACAAGGCAACGACATGGGCCATCTTCAACTGCTCTCTATCCCCGTATGTGGACTCTAATAAGTGTACCGCTTCAAGATAACTACCACCCACTGCAAACCCCTCTATTAAATGTAAGGCCTCTCCTTCCATTTGTCCCTTCAGATAGTGAAACTTGCGGACATTATCCAAAGAGGATTCATGAACCGTAGACCGAAATAAGTCCCAGAAAGCTAACCACTCGGTTAACTTGCCCCCAAATGTAGGAAGATTGAGCTTTGGGAGGTGTACAGTATGTTTTGGGTCAGCCCTTCTATGGGCCTCATTATCGCCTCCCTTCTTACTTGCGACAGCACGCTGTAATAGGCGCTTCGCTCTAAAGACAGGTTCGTCATAGAGGGCGCGATTATCACACTCTGCATCTATCTCTTCCTCCTCTATCATGTCAGCCACAATCACCTCACTCAGAGCCGTAATACGACCGTGGGTAGCCTGGACGTTATCTAATCTTGCCTCCAATTCCTCTAGATCAACAGTAGTGATGAAAGTGTTTAAGTCCACAATTAGCCTATTTATTACTCCCCGAAGTCCCGGCCTTTGATTTTTAGGGGCTTTGATCAGCACCCCACTAGACGGTGTCTCTTTACCGTTTTTATCCATTTTGCTTGCGAGCCTATAGGCTATGTATCTAAATATTACGTTACAAAAACAACGGCCAAATAATAGGCTACTTAAACACCTTTACGAGCCTATGCGGTTTATTTATATGTACCGCCCAGCGGGGTGTTTTTAGCCAAAATAGGGCTGTTTACGTGATCATTTTCATGCCTAAATAAGACCCAGAACGTAAAACAAGTACCTATCCCTGAAAGGGCATAAACAGAGCTTTCGAATGACACCATAACGATCCTTTTATGATGGCTAGTTTTCTTGCAATAACCGTGCAACGCGAGTGCAAAAAGCATGTAATTCGGTACTTTCCACATATAATTCAGTATGTAGCGAGTGAGAGAGGGAGGAGGGAGCTGAGATTCGTGTCAGTAGGTTCGCCGCGGTGGTCTGGAGCAGTCATACGCTCGCTAGTCTCCTGCCACCACTTGTCTCTCTCTCTCAGCAACATTACGTGCTGAAATTGCCACTCGACCTATGTCGAGGGCCGCCACATAGTCCAGCTTTATTTAACTCGACTTATGTGGTGAGCCGCTAATTAAGGGTTAAGAGACGCCAACCGGCGGACTTCTATGTTATGGAGAAAAAATAGTACACTAAATAGCAATACCTACTAATGGATCATATTGAACAAGAAAAAATGTTAGGTCAGGTCATATGTCACAGGAAGTCTGAAACGGAAAAGAAAATTATTGGGGAAAGATGATGGGTGGGATGCAGAACTTGGGCAGGTGCAATGATGTGACCCTGCATTCCGGCTCTAACCATCGCTTGGCTAGCCTTGCCAGTTTATCATAGAGTTGTTCCTGCATCCTGTTATATGTCCCCTTGTTCATTGCCTTAAAATCCCTTACTGGTAGCTAATTCCCGGGCCTGGGCACCAATGTGGTAAACTATCAATGGAAGTTAAATATTACTAAGCTATAATGAATCAAATAAAATCAATCTAAATAAAAACTACTCTATATCTAAATTGAATTCAATCTGAAACAAGGTAATTTATATCCAAAGGTCTCACATAATAAATGTATATAATTATAGGGTAAGGTTATAAGGGTTAATATTAGCCAGGAATTAACTCACCAATAGTTCCACGTGGCAATGAGGCAAGGGAGAACGTTTTACCCAATATGGCGGTGGACAATGGGGAACGAGACTTCGGTCCCAAGACACGAGTCAAGTTAAAGAAAGAATAAATGATTACATGGGAATGGACATGATTATTATAATTTATGCTTATCTATCAGTCAGTCATGATGTCGATCAGAGCGTCGTGATGGTGTAGTTGTGTGTATTGCTGTATGTGAATTGTGATTAGAGGCACAAATGCACGATCAACTGAGGGCGGAAAATTAGATGTTAACTGGTTGGTGTTCGTGAAGGCTCTGACGTACCTCAAAAGCACACCTTGCTGCCTTGACAAACCGCCAGGAGCCCAAATTATCGTACCGCATTTAGGTTGCTCTATACGATAAATTATATTAATATATACGATAAATTCATATATACTACATAAGACCATGGCAATATTGCTTAATAGCATATTAGGCCTTTTATAACTTAACTTATTTACAATCTTATAATATACGATCTACTCGTCCTACGTCGTGCTGTAGGAGAGATCGTGACGTCACAGAGACATACAAGATCACAAAAGAGTCATATTCTATCGTATTTATACGATAATATTGGTGCACTATGGGAACTGGACCATATTGGCATTGCTTCTAAGGAAGCAGACATGGAGGCTAAATTGGTCATGTCAAAATTCAATGAGTCAATAGAGTACTCTCGTGTTAATAATCAGTACACTGTTCAGTTGCCCTGGAGAGACAACAAGCACTTACTTCCGAGAAACTATGGGATAGCCTTAGGATGACTTATAGGTCTTCAGCATAAGTTCATATGGGCCCCGGAATACTGCGAGCAATATGGAAGTGTTATTCGGGATCAGATAGCAAGAGGTTTCATTGAGAGAGTGTAAGTAGATAACCTTGACAGCACTAACCAGACTCACTATCTGGCTCATCATGGTGTTGAAAAGGACAGTCGGACCACACCTGTGAGGGTAATCTTCGACTGTTCAGCAAAGACAAGCACAAATAAGTTGAGCTTGAATGATTGTCTGTTTACAGGACCTTCTCTTGTCGCTGACCTAACCCAGGTCTTGTTAAGGTTCAGATTGAACCAATATACTTGGGTCAGCGACATTGAGAAGGCCTTTCTCATGCTCAAGTTGCACGAGGATGACATGGATTGCACGCGGTTTCTGTGGCCCGATGATCTGCTGGATATCGACAGTCCAGTATCGGTCTGGTGTGATAGTCAAATAAGTTTATGTTGGCTTGCAAGTAAGAAAGTGCTACCGGTGTTTGTTCGTAATAGAGATGACGAAATCTTAGCGTCATCTACGAACACTACGTTTAGGTTTGTCCCGACCGACGTTAATCCAGGCGATTTGCTCACAAGGGGAATTACTCATTCCTCCCTACACAGTTCTCGGCTTTGGTGGGAAGGGCCATCTTGGCTATCCCATCCTGAACAATGGCCAGATGGGGAGGAACAAGGTCTGTGGTTCAACAAATGTTTGCGACCTCTACGGACACTCCCTCGAACGAGACCCATGTAATAGAATGGCCTCGCTATAGTTCGTATGAGGGACTAGTACGCATCATGGCATGGGTGAAGCGCTACGTGGGTAATCTGAAAGCCAAATCGAAGGGGTCGCATCAGAATCACGGCATACTTACAGTACCGGAACTAAGAGCAGCTGAAGTCACTTTAATAGATGTAGCACAGAGGGTAGTTTACCATAAGGAGCAACAGGAACTTGACACTAGCACCACTGACAATAAGGTTAAGAGTAGCATTATTAAACAGTTGGGGTTATTTTTGGATCAAGGGATCATTAAATGTAAATGGAGACTACAAAGGGCTAAGATAGCTTATAATACTAAGTTTCCAATCCTTCTTCCAAACAAACACAGGTTAACCTCACTGTTGATAGACAATGCTCGTAAATTGTGCTTGCATTATGGGGTGGCATATGTGGTTTCGTATCTGAGAACGAGATGGTGGATTCCGAGAATGCTGCAAACGGTGAAGTCAGTAACTAGGAAGTGTGTCATGTGCAAGTGCTTTAAGGGCAAAAGCTATGGGTTGCAGCCATCTCCTCCACTACCTGATTTCCGCGTTAACAGGGTGGAACCATTTCAGGTAACAGGCGTGGACTACTCCGGCTCACTGGCTGTGAGGGGTGGGGGCGGTACTATTGAAAAGGTTTATATAGTATTGTTCACTTGTGCTGTAACGCGTGCTATTCATTTAGAAGTTGCTCCTGATTTATCTTGCGAAACCTTCATGCACATTTTCCGAAGGTTCTGTAGTCGTAAAGGTTATCCCCAATTAATGCTCAGCGATAATGCCACCACATTTGTCAGTTCTGCCAAATTATTAAAATCAAGACTAGATGATCCTCAACTCAAACAACATCTGAGTAAGTTTAAATGTGATTGGAGGTTTATCCCAGCCAGAGCTCCATGGTTTGGAGCGATCTGGGAGAGTACAATCGGCACAGTTAAGGCAGGACTGAAAAAGGTACTGGGTCGTGCCTCAGTCACACTTACAGAGTTGACTACGATACTAACAGAACTGGAGGCGGCTGTGAATGACAGACCATTAGGATATGTGTCAGGAGATTTAGAGGATCCTGTACCTATTACCCCTTCACAGTTGGCCAGCGGACGTAGACTTAGACTGTTTCCTGAACTGATGATCGACGATGAAATCACGGATCCCTCATTGTACGTTGTAGACAATGTCTCCACGCGATATAATTATGTCTGTAAATTGTCAAATGATTTGTGGAATCGCTGGACGACTGACTACCTGCTGTCTCTAAGGGAAAGTCATACTAATTTAATAAGAAATAAGGGTAAATCTTGGCCCAAAGTAGGTGACGTTGTCCTGATACACAATGAGGGTCCTCGTTTGTTTTGGAGATTAGGTCTCGTCCTAAAATTACTTCCAGGCCTAGATCAGCTTGTTAGAGTCGCGCAGGTCAAAACCTCTACCGGTATTACCACTCGTCCGATTGCTAAATTGTATCCAATTGAACAGAAATGTGAAGATGTGGGCGAGATTATTGCAGATAGTATTGCCGGTGCGGACGCACCAGCGCAGTCTGCTGCTAGCCGGGATGACAGTAATCTTCGTCCTCAGCGGCAGGCTGCTTTGGGTTCCACGAGACTCTGGCAATCATTGATAGGTGGTGGAGCCTTATAATTTTCCACATTAGTTTAAGTCCAAATTGTAAAATTTGTAAATATTTGGTGGCCGGGAATATATCGTGACTTAGGAGTGTCCACGATAGACCTTTCTATTTCCAGTTGGGATTGGTTAAAATGGGATCTATAATTCTGTATATACACAAAGTATCATGTAAAGTTAATTGGGTTTGTATATCAGATGAATAATATATAAGGGGTAATTAAGGTATAGGCTATGGTGTACATAATTTTATTCTATAGAGTTAATTCGAGAATATAGTATTCCATAAGTATTAAGGACTAATTAATATAGTACTTAAAGTAATATGAGGAACGTTAGCAGCATCGAGAATGATTGCGCATGTCTAGCTTCACTTGTTACCAAGCTGACGTTCTAAGATATCTCCCTATAAAGGGTGCCACTCAATAACAACAACCCTTACCAGCAACACCGGCGATCGGCCACATCTATCGTCCCATATATAAAACATCCCAGCACCTACTATCCATCAACATGCTCCACTAACCAGCTAAGTCTATAGATATTCACTGGTGGCCATTATAATATATGTAGACCATGTATAGCATGTGAATTAACAACAAATGTGAGATGATCTCAATGCTTCCCCCTTAGGCTGATAATCCAATCCCTTTACTTGTCTTGTAACTAATTCCTAAATCCACTATACGATCCTAAGTCTTGACAATAAAATTAGATCGGACGCGATGGGTTGCGTGTGAAAGGGATCTGCCGTGTGTGGGCCAATCAGCTATCTGAAGGCTCCCGTTTCCTTATTTTTCTTATGTTCTCATTTGTTAGAGAGAGAGAGAGGGAGAAAGAGAAGCATGGCGAGAGAGAATAGAATGTCGTAAACGTAATGATGACAGCGATAAATGAGAGAGAGAGAGAGACAGAGCGGGATGGGTTGGGTGTGAAAGGGATCTTCCGTGTGTCGGCTAATCGGCTCTCTGCAGACCCCCGTTTTCCTATGTTCTCATTTGTTAGAGAGAGAGAGACAGAGAGAGAGCCTAGGATGTCGGAATCGTAAGGAAGACAGCGATAAATGAGAGAGAGAGAGAGAGCTGCCTAATTTTTACAGGGATACAAACAAACAAGAGCAAAAGAGAGTGATTGGCTGTGCAAGGGATTTGCCTCTAATCGTTTGGTAACAGGGTTGTAGAAATGTTGAATAGGCTAGCGAGTGTCTTGAGTGGGCCAATTGGCTCTCTGCTGACTCCCATTTTCTTATGTTCCTATTTTTTACAATTATATCTTGGTTGCAGGTATGATAACATTGGTGTATAATAAGTAGTGCAAGTATCCTGTTTATTATTCCTAGGGGGTAAAGAAACAGATATAAATTAAATAATTAAACCTGGAAAGATGAATTGGCCTAGGCTATAAAAATGATACCGGGTCGGCGTTTGACTTACTTGTAAACATGTATGTGTAGGTTATCTGTGGTAGTCCCAGTAATATCTATGAAGTACTTCTAGTATTAACCCTTAATTAGCGGCTCACCACATAAGTCGAGTTAAATAAAGCTGGACTATGTGGCGGCGCTCGACATAGGTCGAGTGGCAATTTCAGCACGTAATGTTGCTGAGAGAGAGAGACAAGTGGTGGCAGGAGACTAGCGAGCGTATGACTGCTCCAGACCACCGCGGCGAACCTACTGACACGAATCTCAGCTCCCTCCTCCCTCTCTCACTCGCTACATACTGAATCATATGGGGAAAGTACCGAATTACATGCTTTTTGCACTCGCGTTGCACGGTTATTGCAAGAAAACTAGCCATCATAAAAGGATCGTTATGGTGTCATTCGAAAGCTCTGTTTATGCCCTTTCAGGGATAGGTACTTGTTTTACGTTCTGGGTCTTATTTAGGCATGACAATGATCACGTAAACAGCCCTATTTTGGCTAAAAACACCCCGCTGTGCGGTACATATAAATAAACCGCATAGGCCGCTCGTAAGGTGTTAAAGGAACTTAGCTGTGATGCAAAGAGTGTCGATTAGGTGATGGACATGTCGGTAGGTGAATATCAGGGAAGTTCTGGTGTTATGTGGCAGCAACTGGTGGTTTGTTGTTAGCGGGACGAAGTCTGTGTGAAGTGTGTCTGATATTCCCTTTTATCGTGACAATATAAAATATATTTAAGGGTTCTATCGTCCCCCCGCGATTAAATAATAAGGGAAAACAAACTAAGATATAATCGGTGCAACCACAGTAATCTTTATCCACAAAGATAAATAAAGTAATGTGTATAAACAAAAAGGAACCAGCTGTCGTGAACCCGGGAAATTCAAACTACGGTATATATACCAGCTAGGATTCACGACATACTCCGCCACCAGTTATATACAAAGCATTTACAATTGTCCCATCCCGATCATGGATCGCCACAACTGGGAGGAACCCAAAGCAGCCCGACGTGACGGCCTCTGAGGGGTATCACCTCGGTCCGCTCCAGTAGCAGGAAGGATATTAACAGAGTTCGGCTTGCTGTCGCCATCCACTACCTCTAAATCTGTCTTTAGTGGGTATAGCTTAACCACCGGTCTGGTGGTCAAACCGGCTCCTCTTTTTACCTGAACTACCCTACATTCGTGGTCAGGACCACAAAGAAGTTTCATTATCCGACCTATACGCCAAAAAAGCCGGGGGCCGTCATCATGTATTAGAACGACGTCTCCAACTTGTGGCGATGCTATCCCTCTTCTTACCGTTAAGTGACGATGTTGCTCTCTGGGTGATATCAAATAATCAGTGCTCCACCTTTTCCACAGGTCATGTGAGAGTTTTGTTACATATTGGAAGCGTTGGTTGACGGAATCGTTGTTACGCCATGTCGTGTCCTTGAGATCTTCATCCGTGACTTCTCGCCTTGGAAAGCTTCTGATCCGCCTCCCATGAACCAGTTGTGAAGGAGTGAGGGGTAGAGGGTCCTCAAGATCACTGTAGGTGTAGCCAAGCGGGTGATCATTGACTGTGGCCTCGAGCTCCAGTAATACCGTATTCAGTTCTTCTGTCGTAACCAATGCTCGACCCAGTACCTTCTTCAAGCCAGCCTTTAGGATACCAATGACCCGTTCCCATATGGCACCGAACCATGACGCCCTGGCCGGTATAAACCGCCACTCGCACTTGAATTCCGCTAGAGTACCTTTTAACCTTGCATCATCTATCAACTCCCGTAATGTACTGGCTCCGCTAACAAATGTGGTGGCATTATCACTCATCATAATCTCAGGGTAACCCCTCCTGCTACTAAACCTACGGAACGTTCCGCATGCAAAAATTATTCGCAGGAGAGGTTAGACACCGTCTCTACATGGACCGCTCTAGTAACTGCACAGGTGAATAAGACTACATATAATTTACTTACAGTACCCCCCTTCTCTTTTACTGGCAAGGCACCTGTGTAGTCAATTTAGTCAACCCCCGTTACCTGGAAAGGGCTCACTTCCTTAACCCTAAACTCCGGCAATGGAGTACAGCACGGTATGATGTACCTTGCAATCTCTTGCAGATGATACATCCCCATAAGGCTTTCTTTACTATCTGTCTAATCTTGGGGATCCACCATCTTTGCCTTATGTAATTTACAACATAATTAACACCACTATGGTTACACACTTTGTGGCAGTAATTACTAAGGAGAGTGGGTATACAATGTTTATTATGGATAAGGATAGGGTACTTGGTGCTATCATGTAAAGCTGACAAGTGTAGCCTACCTCTACAGCGCATCATGCCTCCCTCCATATAGAGGCCTAACTGCTTCACTATATTGCTTGGTGTGCCCTGTCCTTTTGACAAATAGTGGTGTTCCTCAGAGTAAGCTTCTCTCTGAGCTACCTAAATCATGGCTGACTCTGCTGCTCTTAATTCCGGCACCGTCAAGTATGCCGGTTTTGCCTGATAGTTCTCTTGTGTCTTCTCTCTAAGAGTCCTAATAAACCTAAGGACCCATGCCATTACATGCCATGACTTCATATATGAGCCATACCGGTCCCAATTCAATATGGCAGTAGGTGCAACCGGTACCGGCAATGACAGGGTTGCTTCTTGACTCGTGTTACAACCCACAGTGGTGTCCCCTCCTATTGAGCCCCCTATTGGGCCATGATCAGGCCATAGCTTTTGGTGAGGTAGCCATGCTCAATAGGAGCGAATAAGCAACAAAGGACACATATGAAATCCCTCTGGTGACTAGATCACTGGGGTTGTCCTCTGTGGACACATAACGAAAATGAGCGCCGGGGACTAATGACTTTATCTCATCAACTCTATTTTGAACATATATAGGCAAAATCGTTTTACTAGACAACCAGCATAGGGTTATCTGGCTGTCCGACCAGAGGTATACATTCTCTATAATCAGCTCGTCCGCGTAGGCCTTACATATATAACATGCGAGACGAGCTGCAAGAAGAACAGCAGTCAACTCCATCTTAGGTATGGTGAGGGACTTAATAGGCACCACCTTAGCTTTGGCCATTACTAACCTACTTACCTCATTACCAACCGCATAGGCCGCTACACCATATGCTGCTGAGCTAGCGTCACTAAATAGGTGCAACGTAACCCTCTTAGAATTAGTGACCTGACGGGGAAACATGATACCTGTACTATCTATCATATCGTCATAAATACCCTGCCAGTTAGCTCTTATGTCATCTGGAATGGGGACATCCCACCCACACTCTAATCTCCACAAGTCCTGTACGAACCTCCGCGCCCGGATGGTTACCGGTAGCAACACTCCTAGAGGATCGAAAACACGCGCGGTTAGACTTAGAGCCTCGCGTTTTGTAACCAATGCAGGGCTACCTACGCGGAAATTTACCTGTAACATATCCTTATCAGTCAGCCACGCAACGCTAAGTACCTTAACCCCGTCTTGTTTGGCGGAAGCTATACCCTTCAGGTGCAACAGTTCCCACAAACTCTCATTATTTGTGACCCACTCACATAAAGACAGGTTAGCGCTGGAAAATATTCTACGGGCATCCCAACATTATTGTTGCAAATCACTTACATCATCACCAGTACCCTGTAAGTTATCAATATACAACCCCCTTTTTAGCTTATTTACTTCACTGTTCTCCTGTATCATAGACAGGTGTTTTTGAATGGTAGCATTAAAAGGAGGAACTGGGAACAGGTGGCCCCAAACAGAACTGCACGGAACCGGTAGACAATGTAAGGACTTGCATCATCCAAGCGATCAACGGGCCACAGAAACCTAGTAGCCTCCCTATCCTTCTCACTCAACCCCACCATGAGAAATGCTTTCTCAATATCACTCACCCAGGCAAATTGATGGTATCTAAAGCGTAGAAGTACCTGGGTGAGGTCAGCCACTAGTGATGGACCTGTATGGAGACAGTCATTAAGAGTGAACGCCTTCTCGTCCATCCTAGCCGAACAGTCAAACACTATCCGTACAGGCGTAGTAACACTATCCTTAGTAATACCATGGTGAGCTAAGTAGTGAATGGGTTGACCAGCTTGATTCCTGTTTTGTACCCTTTCTATAAACCCCCTTTATATCTGATTATCCAGAACCTTTGTATACTGTTGACAGTAGTTGGGATCTTTTATACATTTACGCTGCAAGCCTCTCATTCTGCCCAGGAGTAACTTAAAGTTATCAGGTAATTTATCTATGTTATCTCTCCACAGCAATTCCATTATATACTGTCCCTGTGCTTCGGAATACTGTATCGTTTCAGAAAATCTATTTAAGACTCTCTCCCCACCCTTACCAGTCTCATTAGGACTTATACCAATATGGTCCAAGTCCCATAGAGCTGTCAGATCCTTTAATTCTGGAGATTTACTGCCAATATCTTCCTGTATCTCCACTAAAGGGTCTACTGCTAACTTAAGAACAGTGACTAACTCTACATGGGTCTCTTCTATGTCTGACTGATAAGTGCCACTCAGTGCATAACCATAAATTGTGGGTAACATAACTATACATCCTTCCCTGACATAGCCTGAATGTACAAAGTGGTAATAAAAGTCCACCCCAATCAGTAACCCTATCATATCTCCATCAGTGATACCTGGATCGGCTAATTTGTAACCCCGAGCCCTGATAGCATTTACCTCCATCTCTAATCCTCTCCCTGGTTTGTATACTGTAACTCCTCCACCACAACGGCCCTCAATTTACACACCCTTCTTCTGTGATGATAGGTTAACTCTACTATGTCATACTCAGTACTACCAAGTGAGCCAGTAAATCCCTGGAGCCTTAGATGTTCCTTACTGACCCTAACGTAATCAAGCTGCGATAAAGCAGAGCGCAAGACGAAGGTACGCTGCGCACATTGGTCCAACAAAGCTCTTACTTTACTGGTATGACCGTTTCTGTCGGTCAAGGGAATCTGAATGGTAGGCAACAACACTGCATTACGGCCCTAAGCTACAGCCATGGTCACTGTTGGTTCAGGGGCCACTGGTTGTCCAGTTTGTTCAAGGCGTGGCGTCGGACACAAATAATTAAAATGTTCTGTTGGCAGAATCGGCACGGCCTAATTTTAGGGTTAGTACACCCCTGGCTGCCATGTTCTGACGACAGGCACCCGACGCACAATTTAAAGTGCCTTGCTCTATTGGCCTTGGCGGGACTGTTCTAGTATTTTGCACACTTTGCCCAAAAATGTCCTGTCTTTAGACACAACTTACATCCATACTTCTCGGGTTTCTGATACACCGCATATGCTGCTGTGGCGGTCGCCCCAAACTGTTCTAGTGGATTATGTCTACTTTCTAGATTGCACACTTCAGTCTTAAACACACGAACATATTCATCCACATCCAGCCAGTTGTCTTTTAATTCACGCTTAATCACTTCAGAGAGTGCACTAGGAAGTTTATTATGCAACAGTACTGCACACATTTCACTTACTGTTACATCCATAGAGCGTAATGACTGTAATGCACACTCAAATGATGCGGAAAAATCTTTCAGAGCACTGACCTCCTGGCTAGGATGCGGGAGATTCCACAGTTTCGCTATGTGAGGTGCTTTGATGCGATCCTTTTGACCATAACTGGTTTTCAGTATAGTGACCGCTGGTTCATAACTTGCAGCACCCAAACTAAACCCACTAACAATTTGTAGAGCCTCTCCACTAAGTTGTCCCTTTAGATTTCTGAATGTCAGTTAAGTCTGTTTGGGAGTGAACACTACAATCAAAGAGCTCCCAGAAACCCACCCACTGTGTTGGATCCCCGTCAAAAACTGGCAACTTCAGGGAGGGTAGCTTAATACCCTTCTGTTTCCTACTTGCTGCACTATCATGAGATCTACCAGTAGTGGTTGTCTGTAGAGCACTATCTAACTCAGCTAACTGACTGTTTACTTGATTAACATACTGCATATCTTTCACCATCTCCTCCTCTAACTGATCATCTGAATATAAGCTATACAACTCTACGTTATACGACTCGATATCAGCTAGGGCCTTTTCTAAAGTTATTTTCACACCTTTTACATCATGCAGTGTAGCAGCATGTTCAATAAATTCAGACAGATTAGAGGTAAGCTTAGTAATCCCTCCCTTCTTGGCGGCCACAGCCGTTGTCATAGTCTTTAGATCTAGCCTATTGCGTCGACTGCTCCTCCTCGGCCCTGTCCTTCTTCTCAAAGAAGGCATGCGCTCTGTTCAGTAGCCTATCTAATACCTTCCGGCTCCCTGGCACATCAAACCCAGGCTGAGGTCTGCCTGACAGTGTCCACCCTTGCCCCTGGTCTATAGAACTGCTTAACAAAAAAAAGCAGGGCACTGCACTGGACGGTCCAGCGGAAAATCCAGGACATATGCGCCCCTCAACATTTGTCCACTGGATCGCCCGGCAGACAAGTCAGGCCTAATACCTAATACCCCCCCCCAATTTGTCTTCAATATACAACAGATGGCCCAGTATCCTGGTCACTCGGCACCAATTATATCCTGTTTATTATTCCTAGGGGGTAGAGGAGAAACGGATATAAATTAAATAATTAAACCTGGAAAGATGAATTGGCCTAGGCTATACAAATGATACCAGGTCGGCGTTTGACTTACTTGTAAACATGTATGTGTAGGTAGGGGTAGTAGGGGTAGGCATCCACGCCCAGGGAAGAACTACCGCCAAGGTTTCGGGAGACTCAGGGAATAGCCTGAATTCCATTTTCTCTCCAAGGCCTTGGTACCTGGATACATATCTTTCTGCCTCACACATCAGGGGTATCAGGAAAACCCTCTTTATATAACATACACATCCAACTTCACGACATTGCCCTATATCGCTATCCTCTATCCATAAAACACTACTCTTCCCACTACATATCATACATGTAACACCATACACCTTTACCAAATAAATATGGCAGTACAATTGTTAAGAGCAAACCTGGTGGTCCCTCGGATATCCACCCCCGGCAGGGTTGGGTCATTGACACAGGGCCCTCCCGGTCGTCATCATGCGACTGTGTCAAGAGCATTGCAACGTCCCAAAGCTGCTAGTCGGTGCAGCTTTTTCTTTAGCAATATAAGGGGACTTCACTCTAACATCAATTCTGTACATCAATTTCTTCAAGCAGAATCCCCTACTCTCCTTTTTTTGACAGAGACTCAAGTAACATCCACATCTGACAGTCTAGATTAAATTTTCCAGGTTATCAACTGCTCCAAAATTTCAGACCTAAAGGTGTATGTTGCTTCGCAAAATCTGAAATTGCCCTGGATGAGGTTACTGGTTTCAATTGTCCCTATTTTGATTATTCTATATACAAATTAATTTCTGCTGGTAAATTTAAATACATATGTTGCATCTACCATTCCCCAAATACTCCTTCAGGGCAAAGTCTTTTTGATTCTCTGTCCTCACAACTTAGTGTCCTCAACTTAAATGCTTCTTCTGAAATCACTGTGTTGGGTGATTTTAATATCCATAATGTTGAATGGCTCACTCATTCAGCCAGTACTGATGATGCTGGTCTTGAATGTGAGCTGTTTGCAGACTCATTTAATCTCACTCAACTAGTCAACCAACCCACCTGTGTACCAGATAATCCTAATCATAAGTCCCACCTACTGGACTTATTTTTAACAACCAATTCAGAAAATTATGATGTTACAGTGAAGTCCCCGCTTGGATCTTCTGATCACTGTCTGATACAGGCCACCTGTCTATCACCTACCACACCTTCCCACTCTGAACCTGTTTTCGTGACTAAATGGCATTACGATAGGGCAGACTGGGAGGGTCCTCAAGGTTTCTTTATTGATATATTCCTCATCAAAAGTACAGTAAAAGATCTAATTCACGTAAATGGTTTGACCATAATTGTGCTAGAGTAACTGAACAAAAAGCAATAGCCTACAATGCATGCACAAGATCAAAAACACATGAAGCCTTTAATTACTTTAGAAATATCAGAAATCATGCCAAAACTGTATTAAACCTAACTAAATCAAACTTTCTCCACAAGCAGGCAAATAAACTTCTAAATAATCCAAATGATAACAAAATATTTTGGTTTACTCTTAACTCATTCAAATCCAACTTCACTACTGCTTCATCCATTCCACCATTAAAATCTCCGACTGGCAATCTTGTAAGTGACCCACGAGGTAAAGCTAACCTTCTTGCGGATATTTTCTCCACCAACTCAACCTTAGATGAAATAAATCATGATGTCCCTGTACTTAATTTTAATTCGCCTGAAATTCCCTCACTTAAGATCCACACCAGACATGTCAAAACTATTTTGCAGAATCTCTCAGTAGATAAGGCTCCTGGTCCAGATGAAATTCCTCCAATAGTACTTAAGAATTGCTCCTTGGTGCTCGCTCCTGTATTGGCAAAATATTTCTGTCTGTGTACTCATACCTCATGCTTCCCAGTACCCTGGAAAGAAGCAAACATCCATCCAGTTCCTAAAAAAGGTGCCTCTTCAGATCCATCAAACTACAGACCAATAGCTATAACTTCCACTCTTGGTAAAGTCTTTGAAATTATATTAAATAATCACATAATTAAGCATCTTGAGAATAATATATTAATCAGTGATAGGCAGTATGGTTTTAGACGATGTTGATCAACTGCAGACATTCTTTGCCTTCTTACGCATCAAATCAACCAAGCTACAGACCAACATGGTGAAACACATACAATAGCACTGGATATATCCAAGGCATTTGATAGAGTCTGGCATCAATCTTTATTGCCGAAGATGTCACACTATGGCCTTGCATCATTAGTTCCACTAATTTCTTCATATCTTCATAACAGAAAAATATGTGTAATGGTAGATGGCCTTTATTCTCAATTTCACTCAATAAATGCTGGTGTTCCCCAGGGATCAGTTTTGGCCCCAACACTGTTCCTCATTCATATCAATGATATCATATCTACCACTCATAATCCAATACATTCCTACGCAGATGAATCAACACTCCACAGTTCCTTCACATTTACCAATTCTTTCACCCAACCCGATCTTATTAATTCAAAAATAAACACTGCAATTTCTCTGAACCAGGACCTTTCTAGAATTAATGAATGGGGACAAAATAATCTAGTTTCCTTTAATGCACAGAAAACCAAGTACATTCAATTTTCAAACCGACAGAATCTCACTGACTCCCATATATTTTTTAATGATATAAATATTCCCACTTCCCCTAGTATTGACATTCTCGGTGCAACATTAACTACTAACTTGACCTGGACACATTATGTTAGAAGCATTGCTAAGAATGCCTCTCACAAACTGTGACTCCTGTACAGAGTTCGAGAATTCTTCACTGACGAGCAGTTGGCCGTAATATATAAAAGTCATGTGCGTTCTCAGATGGATTACTGTTCACCTCTGTGGAGTAGAAGTGGAGTGGTTGCATTGAGGCAGTTGGACAAGATTCAAAATAAAGCTATTAGATTAATTAATAACCCTGCAATCACACAGGACATTCCTACATTATCCATACGAAGAAACGTTGCATCCCTTGCATTATTCTACAGATATTTTCACAGCAATTGTTCCGATGAATTTGCTTCAATTGTGCCGCCTCTCCACATCTTTCTCTGTAGAACTAGGGCAGCTGAGAGCGCCCATGAATTTACACTTTCTCCTCCACATTGCAGAAGTTCTGCTTATCAAAATTAATTTATCCCTAGAACTACTACTCTTTGGAACTCACTTCCCTCGAGTTGCTTTCCACAAACTTACAATCTACAAAAGTTTAAATCCAGTTGTTACAAATATTTTATGGATGGAGGATGCCTTTAGGCACATGGACCTTTTTGTTTTATCTGTGTTTTTCCTTCCTCCGTTCATTGTCTCTTAAAAAAACAAAAACAAAACAAAAAAGTTATCTGTGGTAGTCCCAGTAATATCTATGAAGTACTTCTAGTAGTAAAGGAACTTAGCTGTGATGCAAAGAGTGTCGATTAGGTGATGGACATGTCGGTAGGTGAATATCAGGGAAGTTCTGGTGTTATGTGGCAGCAACTGGTGGTTTGTTGTTAGCGGGACGAAGTCTGTGAAGTGTGTCTGAGATTCCCTTTTATCGTGACAATATAAAATATATTTAAGGGTTCTATATCGTCCCCCGTGATTAAATAATAAGGGAAAACAAACTAAGATATAATCGGTGCAACCACAGTAATCTTTATCCACAAAGAAAAATAAAGTAAAGTGTATAAACAAAAAGGAACCAGCTGTCGTGAACCCGGGAAATTCAAACTACGGTATATATACCAGCTAGGATTCACCACTGCAAGTAACATATAAAGCTTATGAGATAGAGTTAGGTGTGAAAGGGATCTGCCTTGTTTGGGCAACTTAGCTCTGCTGACTCCCATTTTCATCTTGGTTGCATGTGTAAGGGATTTGCCTAATGTGTACAGGCTACAATTATACACAGGATAATAAAAGCAAATACGAACTTTAGACCATATTATTATTCGCCGAGGTGAGGGAGGATGGTGGGTGATTCGCAGTGTTGCCAAATGTAGACTTTTTATATATTATATAATTTAGCTACACTTGTCCAAACTGGTTAAGTTAACCCTTAAATGGCGGCGCACAACATAAGTCGAGTATAATAAATCTGGACTATCTGGCGGCGCGCTACATAGGTCGAGTTGGTATTTCCCGCCGTAATTTAAGTGGAAAGCAAAATCTAGCGGTCTGGCAGTGTACTACTAAGTCCCACCCACACATCCCCACCGCGTGAGCTTGGTTCAGTACCGCTCTAGCCGCCACAATGGAGAGACAAGATTTGCCAGTGTTCGATTCGGTGCCCGGCCCCAGTACGTCGCGCCAGCCAAGGCGTAGGGCCCCGCTCTCAGCCGAGGAGTTATTTCTGCTGATGAACTCTTCAGCGGTATCTAGAATATCAGTGAATGAAAGCATGGAAGGGCTTGGTGAGAGTGGGGGAAGTGAGGAGGAAGAAGAACTGGAAGATAACCCTTCATCGGTTTTCACAGACGCCATAACTTGCGGGGCGAAGATGGCGAAGATAGTGACGAGGAGCTTGGTGAACACACTGGTGTGGGTGTTGGTAAGTACAATGTACATTTATATTATTTGAGAGATTGATAGAGATTATATAATTATATTATATATATCGGTGTACAGTAGAATACATTCCTTACGCATGTGACTGAAATTGCTTGCAAGTTTGATTGCAAGCGATTGAAGATTGTGGTGCTGGTCTTCATATATTACGTTTCCATTCATTATCTTAGGCGTAGGCTATATAATACATATATATCGGTGTACAGTAGAATACATTCCTTACGCATGTGACTGAAATTGCTTGCAAGTTTGATTGCAAGCGATTGAAGATTGTGGTGTTGGTCTTCATATATTACGTTTCCATTCATTATCTTATTATAGGCATAGGCTATATAATACATATATATCGGTGTACGGTAGAATACATTCCTTACGCATGTGACTGAAATTGCTTGCAAGTTTGATTGCAAGCGATTGAAGATTGTGGTGTTGGTCTTCATATATTACGTTTCCATTCATTTGATAGGCGTATATCACGGTGTAGGGTTGATTTCATAGTATGAAATCAACCCTACACCGTGATATATACGCCTATCAAATGATGGTATTGATATAATTATTTAGTGTTTGCGAGTTTTCATTCATTTGATAGGCGTATATCACGGTGTAGGGTTGATTTCATAGTATGAAATCAACCCTACACCGTGATATATACGCCTATCAAATGATGGTATTGATATTATTATTTAGTGTTTGCGAGCTTTCATTCATTTGATAGGCGTATATCACGGTGTAGGGTTGATTTCATAGTATGAAATCAACCCTACACCGTGATATAGACGCCTATCAAATGATGGTATTGATATTATTATTTAGTATTTGCGAGTTTTCATTCATTTGATAGGCGTATATCACGGTGTAGGGTTGATTTCATAGTATGATATCAACCCTACACCGTGATATATACGCCTATCAAATGATGGTATTGATATAATTATTTAGTGTTTGCGAGTTTTCATTCATTTGATAGGCGTATATCACGGTGTAGGGTTGATTTCATAGTATGAAATCAACCCTACACCGTGATATATACGCCTATCAAATGATGGTATTGATATTATTATTTAGTGTTTGCGAGTTTTCATTTATTTGATAGGCGTATATCACGGTGTAGGGTTGATTTCATAGTATGAAATCAACCCTACACCGTGATATATACGCCTATAAGAAATGATGATATCAATATACGGTATATATATATATATATATATATATATATATATATATATATATTTTTCTTTAATACATACGAGGTTGAAAGAAATGGCAATTTCTGCGTTGGAAATTTTATTATTCAAAGTTTCCAGGTCTCTGATGAGTTTTCGCTGGGTGGCAGGAAGTAGATGAAGGAGATGAGCAAAATTCATGGTGGTACAGGGTTACATAAATGTACATGATGATACAGGATATACGACGCGTTTCACTGGACAACCAGCATTATCAAGAAAGGAAGGAATGATATAAAAGGTAAACAGGAAGGGTATATATAGAGGGTGGAGGATCAGAGGAGGCGGAAAACAGGGGGCAAAAGTCTGCTATTGGTGGAAGCCTAAATTAAGAGAGAGAAAGGGGTTAACCGCTTCACGCATGCGCACTGGATGCGGGATGGTGGTCAGTAGGTGGGGTCGAAGCTGATTGGCTGCGTGTCGAGGGGCGTGGCCTAAGTTGTGTGGCGCCTGCAGAAGACGAAGCTGAAGGAGGTAGCGCGGGGGGCTGCGTCAAGGGCACCGGGGGGCGAGGAGGGGTGTTAGGTCCTGTAGGGTAGTGCCTTTTGGCAGAAGGAAGGATCTGAAGGTCCAGAGTTTGGTTGTTGATGTTGGGATGTAAGGCTTGGATATATAAAGCTTCGAGTATAGGTAATCTCCTTGGGTCACTTTCTTTATCGAGTATGGTGGTGTGTTTCTCTAACTCGTTGCGTGTGAGGTGAGGGTGGTTAGGGGTGAGATAGTGCTCTTTGATGGCTCCAGCCTGAAGGTGAAGAGTTAACCGACGTGAAAGACGAGTCTGCGTCATACCAATATAGGAATGAGGTCCACAGTCCTCATAATTACAGGTATGTTGGTAAATGACGTGATCGTCGGTCATCGGGCTCTTTATCTTGGTAGAGGCTGGTTTGTTGCGGAGAACGAGGTTGGAGGTCTTGGGGGATTTGTAATAAATTATTAATTTGATTTTGTTTTCCGGGTTGGTTGGGTGGACATGCTTGGAGATTATTTCTTTTAAGACGGCCTCGTCATTTTTGTGTTCAGAGGACATGTAATTGCTTTGGACATGTAAACTCCGACATCTCCAGCACCATCAACCACCATCTTGAAAAATGGTACACCCAAAGCCCTCCCAACATTGACCCCCCCAATGAAATTAAGATCTTCTACCGCAATTACATGTCCTCTGAACACAAAAATGACGAGGCCGTCTTAAAAGAAATAATCTCCAAGCATGTCCACCCAACCAACCCGGAAAACAAAATCAAATTAATAATTTATTACAAATCCCCCAAGACCTCCAACCTCGTTTTCCGCAACAAACCAGCCTCTACCAAGATAAAGAGCCCGATGACCGACGATCACGTCATTTACCAACATACCTGTAATTATGAGGACTGTGGACCTCATTCCTATATTGGTATGACGCAGACTCGTCTTTCACGTCGGTTAACTCTTCACCTTCAGGCTGGAGCCATCAAAGAGCACTATCTCACCCCTAACCACCCTCACCTCACACGCAACGAGTTAGAGAAACACACCACCATACTCAATAAAGAAAGTGACCCAAGGAGATTACCTATACTCGAAGCTTTATATATCCAAGCCTTACATCCCAACATCAACAACCAAACTCTGGACCTTTAGATCCTTCCTTCTGCCAAAAGGCACTACCCTACAGGACCTAACACCCCTCCTCGCCCCCCGGTGCCCTTGACGCAGCCCCCCGCGCTACCTCCTTCAGCTTCGTTTTCTGCAGGCGCCACACAACTTAGGCCACGCCCCTCGACACGCAGCCAATCAGCTTCGACCCAACCTACTGACCACCATCCCGCATCCAGTGCGCATGCGTGAAGCGGTTAACCCCTTTCTCTCTCTTAATTTACGCTTCCACCAATAGCAGACTTTTGCCCCCTGTTTTCCGCCTCCTCTGATCCTCCACCCTCTATATATACCCTTCCTGTTTACCTTTTATATCATTCCTTCCTTACTTGATAATGCTGGTTGTCCAGTGAAACGCGTCGTATATCCTGTATCATCATGTACATTTATGTAACCCTGTACCACCATGAATTTTGCTCATCTCCTTCATCTACTTCCTGCCACCCAGCGAAAACTCATCAGAGACCTGGAAACTTTGAATAATAAAATTTCCAATGCAGAAATTGCCATTTCTTTCAACCTCGTATGTATTAAAGAAAATTTATTACCTGGCTTTACTAACATATATAAATATATACGTATATTTATTGTTCTATATATGATATTTTGGAGAAATTTACTTTATCTCTCTCTCTCTCTCTCCTTCTTCCCATCTGTTTCTGTGACTCACTGTTTACCAGGTCAATCCCCAGAATACCCTTTTGACAATTAGCCCCGGGCACTACCATCATGTAGTATATTCTTTCTCTACCCTCATGTATTCATGTATTTATTCATTTCTTCGCGTGACTCCATGTTGCTTGCAATCATTTGATAGGCGTATATCACGGTGTAGGGTTGATTTCATAGTATGAAATCAACCCTACACCGTGATATATACGCCTATCAAATGATGGTAATGATATTATTTATAGTTTGCGAGTTTTCATTCATTTCATACGCGTATATCACGGTATACGGTACATTTGTTTCCTTACGAAGGTGACCTTGAAATTGCTAGGACTCTTCTCTCTCTTTTCGTAAGGAAAGAAATGTACTGTACACGTTATATATACGCCTATCAAATGATTGCAAGCAATATACACCAATATACAGTATATATATACTGTATATTGGTGTATATTGCTTGCAATCATTTGATAGGCGTATATATCACGGTATACGGTACATTTGTTTCCTTACGCAGGTGACCTTGAAATTGCTAGGACTCTCTCTCTCTCTCTCTCTCTCTCTCTCTCTCTCTCTCTCTCTCTTTCTCTCAAATCAATCATGTCTTAGTTGTCAAGTTTGAGTCTGCACATCCCTCATACGAAATACCATTCCCACAATTTTTATAGGCAACACAAGACAGGCCAAACGACGAAGATCGTCATCCCCACAGCCACGCCCATCCACATCCAGGCAGCGAGCTTCGTCAGAGCCTCCAGTGATGCCCGGTGAGCTAGGGAACATCTCGGGGGTAGTGCAGCTACCACTAACCCCCGCCCATGGACAACCAGGACCAGCGACGTCAACACCAGCTGTTGTTGCTCCTCCCAGGTTGTCAACGCCACCCGGGCTGCAGCGGATGAGGAGGATCAGGAGGACCAGGCGTCGGCTGACGATGTCTGAGAGTGATGCCGGCACCGGCTCAAGCTCTCCCGATTCGCCTGAAGCCAGGATATCCCCCACGCCAGCAAGCGATTCTAATGGCGGGCAGGCACAGCCACAGCCACAGCAGGGACCGCCACAACAGGGACAGCCACAGCAAGGTGCCCGGGGAAGGGCCCGAGGAAGGGCCCGAGGAAGGGCCGGAAGAGGTGCTCGGGTACGTGCTCGGGGAGGTGCCCCAGGAGGTGCCCCAGGAGGTGCCCCAGGAGGTGCCCCAGGAGGTGCCCCAGGATGTGCCCCGGGAGGTGCCCAAGGAGGTGCCCCGGGAGGTGCCCCGGGAGGTGCCCCTGGAGGTGCCCCGGGAGGTGCCCCAGGAGGTGCCCCACGAGTGGTCAGGAGGGGCAGGAGGCCGGACGAGCCACCTATCTTTCAGTGGGAGCACTGCGAGCCTCGGGATATGCCTGGGGTTCCACCCAATTTTGATAAGGGGCCAAATGGCGTCCAGCCTGCCTTTCCCTGTTCCGAAAATGACACCCCTTATGACTACTTCCGAGCATTCTTTGACGATGAATTGCTCGGGGACTTGGTAAGGGAGACAAACCCTTACGCAAGCCAGCACTCCGAAGAGATGGCCTCGCCCCACATGAGGAGATGGACGCCCATCGATATCCCTGAGCTCCTCGTGTTTTTGGCCCTCACCATGCTAATGCCCCACATGAGAAAGCACAACATGCTGGATTATTGGCTGATGCATGACATTAGATCAACGCCAGTCTTCAACATGTACATGCCCAGGGACCAATACCGACAAATTCTCAAGTGCTTGCACTTTGTCGACAACACTGCCGCACACGGAGCTGACAAGCTTTGGAAAATCCGTCCATTCCTGAACTCCCTCCTGACCAGGTATCGCCGGTTTTTCAAACCTTTTCAGAATGTTGTGATCGATGAGTCCTTGATCCTCTTCCGTGGACGTCTCTCTTTCAGGCAGTACATTCCGTCGAAGCGTCACCGCTTCGGGATCAAGTTCTTTGTACTGTGTGACTGCGAGACAGGATACGTGCTGGACCTCATCATCTACACCGCTACTGATGTGGACATTCCAAACGACCCACTGGGTCTTTCAGGGGCGGTTGTGAAGACACTGATGGAGCCATATCTGGATGCCAACCGTATCTTGTACAGCGACAATTTTTACACCTCTCCTCTCCTTGCCAGGTATCTCCTTGCAAGGAGCACGGGAAGCTGTGGAACTGTCAGGGCAAACAGGAAACACTGGCCCAAGTTTCATGCTACACAGAAAGGAGACATCTTCCGGACGAAGAGCAGCAGTGACAGTATACTGGCTATTTGTTGGCATGACACAAAGCCAGTCAATGTCCTCTACACCTTCCACAAGTCCACAATGCGAGATAGCGGGAAGAAGAGATACCACATGGACCCTGTCACCCGCGAGAAGCATCTAGTTGCTATCTCCAAACCTGACCTTGTTATGGACTACAACATAAACATGCAGTTGGTGGATAAGAGTGACATGCAAATCACTGCTGTTGACTGCCTCAGGAAGACGTGTAAGTGGTATAAGAAGGTGGTACTCCATCTTCTTGATGTCACTATCCTGAACGCGTACAACCTGTGGATGACGCGGACAGGAAGGAAGAGCTCGGTAAGGCTGTTCGCGAAGGAAATCATCGACTCCATCTTCAGGAAGCACGGAACCACACGTATGCTACCACCTCCGAGGCCGATCGTGAATATGCCTGCCCGCCTTGAGAGCCGGGACTACTTCTCGACCCACATGCTTGTGTTTTGCCCCCGCTCAGCATCACAAATCGCAGCCAACCGGAAGCACGGACTGAAGCAGTGCCACGTCTGCAGACACACAACAAGGAGGAACCAAATCAGGAAGGAAACCACATTCATGTGTAGTTATTGCAATGTGGGACTATGCGCTTCTCCATGTTACACCGAGTACCACACACTGGAACACTTCTAGACCTCTTCCAAGACCTCCTCCTCCTCTAGACCTCTTGCCAATCATTCATAAGTTCATGCAATCATTCATTCATCTATTTCAAACTACCTCATGAATTCATGTCATTCAATCATTCATATGGTGGAATAGCACACTACCCAAACACAAGTGCATTCATCATCAGCAACATCACCCATTACATCCATAAGTTTCTAATCTCATCCATCCATCTGCTTCATGGTCTACCTCATACTTCCATGTCATTTGTCTACCTCAATCATATAACTGCCTTTTATCTACCTCAATCCTATAACTGCCTTTTCTACCTCAATGAAATGTGGATTACACCTCCTGGGAACACCACAAAAAAAAAAAATGAGTCATCAACACTACCCCATAGGGTGATTTGGAAATGTGTTGAAATAATATTATTTATAAAACAAAACAAAAATTCCGGCAAAGCAAGCGAAACAGAGAGAGAGAGTGAAAATGCACGCCTATATATATGTGTATATATATATATATATATATATATATATATATATATATATATATATATATATATATATATATATATATATATATATATATATATCAAATGATTTCAATCAATATACGGTATATATATATATACCGTATATTGGTATCAATCATTTGATAGGCATACATATCACCATGTACGGTACATTGTAGGGACAGAAATGTACCGTATACCGTGATATATACGCCTATCAAATGATTGAAATCAATATACACCAACATACAGTATATATATTTATTGATATAAATCATTTGACAGGCGTATATATCACGGTATACGGTAAATTTCTGTCCTTACGAAAGGAGAGAGAAGAGTCATAGCAATGTCAAGGTCACATGTACGGTACATTGTAGGGACAGAAATGTACCGTATACCGTGATATATACGCCTATCAAATGATTGAAATCAATATACACCAATATACAGTATATATATATTGATATCAATCATTTGATAGGCGTATATATCACGGTATACGGTACATTTCTCTCCTTACGAAAGGAGAGAGAAGAGTCATAACAATTTCAAGGTCACCTTCGTAAGGAAACAAATATACCGTACATGGTGATATATATACGCCTATCAAATGATTGATATCAATATTCACCAATATACAGTATATATATATATATATATATATATATATATATATATATATATACCGTATATTGATATCAATCATTTGATAGGCATACAGTACATATCACCATGTACGGTACATTGTAGGGACAGATATCTACCGTATACCGTGATATATACGCCTATCAAATGATTGAAATCAATATACACCAATATACAGTATATATATATATTGATATCAATCATTTGATAGGCGTATATATCACGGTATACGGTATATTTCTCTCCTTACGAAAGGAGAGAGAAGAGTCATAGCAATGTCAAAGTCACCTTCGTAAGGAAACACATATACCGTACATGGTGATATATATACGCCTATCAAATGATTGATATCAATATTCACCAATATACAGTATATATATATATATATATATATATATATATATATTTATACCGTATATTGATATCAATCATTTGATAGGCATACATATCACCATGTACGGTACATTGTAGGGACAGAAATCTACCGTATACCGTGATATATACGCCTATCAAATAATTGATATCAATATACACCAATATACAGTATATATATATATATATATATATATATATATATATATATATATATATATATATATATATATATCATATATATATACCGAATTTGTACGGTAGCTTGTAAGGAATGAAATTTATTAGTGATAAATAAAAGAGAATACAGAAACTGAACTGAAAATAGAGTGAAAAAGATATAATAATACAGAAATATTACAAGCAAATAAAGAAAGAGGGATTAGAGAAAAGAATAATGAGAATTACATATACGAAAGGGAGAAATATAGAGAAGAGAGAAAGGGAGGAAGGGAGACAGCGCGTACGAAGAAGAAGGGAGGAGAGAGAGAGAAAGCGAGCTAGCCAGAGAGAGAGAGAGAGAGAGTCAGACAGACAGACAAGAGGAGTGAGAGACAGAAAGAGAGAGAGAGAGACTGAGAGAGAGCGAGAATACAGAGAATACAGAAATAAGGAGAAACAAGAGAAAATAAGAGGGCTTACCTAAGGAATAATAGACGTGCGTGAGGCCTAAGTCCAGACAAAGCGAACGCATCCCAACGCGCCTGGGAAATAGACCAAAAAGTAGCCTCTCTTCCTCACCTCCTCCCACCCTCCACACTCGCTCACTTCATTCAGAATAGACTTCTATGGGGAGACGGAGAGTTGCTCGTTCCAAAAATGATCGTTTCGTTCCGATTGGAGCCATAGTTACGGCGCTAGGGCGAGTGAAAGTGAGCGAATATTTCGGGATTGTGCCCGCTGGGCGGCTCGGTGTAAAATACTGCCTAGCCCGCCAATAAGGTGTTAAATATGGCTTACTTATGTCTATCAACCCTTCTGGATTATTACACCTACACACAGCAAACCATGAATTACTTGAAGACCGGAGCCTCATCAGAGAAGTTGAGAGAACTCAAGTCCCTTATGCACTCGTTAGCCTATTCCAAGTTTATGCAATTTGAAACAATTTGTTTGAGCTCTCTCGCTGTCACTGAGCTTAAAAAAATCGTAAATGTTCCCTTTATTGATCCCACTTGATCACCTCTATCATATTCCCTCCAACTCGGTGTCTCTCTAACGAATGTAAACTAATTTCTTCAACCTTTCTTTATATGGAAGATTTATAACATTATGGATAATTTTTGGCATTCTTCGTTGTAGTCTGCCCAAGGAATTTGTTTAAAAGGAAATAGGGGGGTGGTCATTTGATATTAGGAACATTTAGCAGATTAATATGAGCAAGATAGAATTAAAGGGCACACTCTCTCATACACACACACACAACGTGCACTTGCTCACACACACACACACGCACGCACTCGCTCACACACACACACACAGTATATGAAAAACATCGTGTGTATGTGTGTATCATAATTATCAATAATACTCACATAAACAGCTACTAACCAAATTTCTGCCACAAGTACAGAGTGGCTCGCAAGTTGTTTTCCCTAGATAGTTTTAGACAAGTGTTAACAACTGTATAGGCATAAGCTTCTTACTGCCTATTATTGCAACTTTGGCCCCTTATATTCGACCTTTGGGTGTGTTCGTCATTCTTAACCTGCTCTAAATATAAGATGGGGATAATTTAATAGTGTATGAGTTTATGGCATCTTTCTAAAGTACTTACACCATGCACAACATAGTTTCCCTATCCTTTTCATTTGAAGGGAAAATGGAATTTAAATACGAAAATCTGAAAATAATACCAACTTTAAGAGGCCATAGCTGCAAAATGATGCTAAAAAGCCTATGTTTCTAAGAAAGATTTATTCAGAATATCATACTCTTACATTTCTGTAAGTACCAGTATCTAAAAATTCGCGGGGGACTTCGTATTCAGCCACTAACAACATTGGTCACAAACATATCCACAACACAAAAATAATCACACTTACAATACATATAACCACTAATAAAAAGTACTTCAGACAAAAACGTAGATTAACACAAACATACAGCCACTAACAAATTAAGTATTGTCACACACACACACCCCTACAAACTACCATGTTTATAATTATAATCACCAACCCTAGCAATAAAGCTCGCTCATAAACACATCTGCTAACATCAATACAATATGAATCTTGCAATTGACAACTAGTTTGTATTAAACGTAAGGAAATAGCGAGAAATGAGAGAGAGAGAGAGAGAGAGAGAGATTCCTACTCTTACGTAAACACCATATGCCTTTCTGTATTACACGACTGCATAAGGCCGACATTACCGCGCCACTGCTTATCACAACATGATTTCAGCCTCTCTCTGTTTGAGTTTGACGTCTATGGGGAGAATTCGGCTATCTCTTCTTTATTGTATATCAATACTCTTCACTTCACTCAATATTTTGCCTGTTAGCGACATCATGTTCAAATAATATGTAATAGCACTGTCTATGGTTGTATTAGACAAAAATAGTGATAGGTTTCTATTTTATTTGAATAAATAGTATTAAGCCGAATAAACTAAATACCGAAAGTTAATTAGAGTGGATGTTCATAAAGTAAAATATATGAGGGAGGAGAGAGGTAGGAAGGAAGGGCACGTTGCTTTCTGTTTGAGGGAGGAGGGAAGGTAAGTCACACCACACCACAATTTGTCAAAACTTTAAAGGTCTAGAACTTCTTTATAAAACTAAGCATTTGGCAAAGGGAGGAATTGTAAAAACCTTAGCCAATACTCTCCTATTCACCAAAAATAAATTTGAATTATCATTATTATTTGGTAGGGTAGGTATGTATAGGTAGGTTGGTTAAATTATTGCTGGAATTCGTAGGGACTAACTATTTTGAGAGAGTTAAATTTAAAAAATGTATGGATCTGAATGATTAATATAACCATTATTAAGCAAAACTAGGGGATGCGGGGAAACCTATAGACTGAAAACATTGTGTGGGTAGCTAATATTTAAAGTAATTTATGAATAGAGAGTTTTCAATGCTGCGGCCAAACTATTCCACCAATTTCTATTATTTTGGTTCCAAAACTTTCAGAATTGCGAGCTTCACTCAACTACGTAAACATGGCTTTGATCATCCGCGTAGTTTTCAAAATGTGGATTTTAAGTGTTTCAAGTTTTATTTCAAAAGATTGCCGAAAAAAACCCCACGTGCAAAGCAAAAACCTTTTTCATGACATTTGCGGAGCATTAGTAGTGGAGTCCATTTTCCAAAGCCCAATCATTTCCTATGAGTGGGAGAGACGGTATTGAAGTGTCAAATTTCCCGGGAAAGGGGCTGCCACGGACCTGTTTGGCCGCCATTTCGGATGTTTAACCCTTAATTAGCGGCTCACCACAAAAGTCGAGTTAAATAAAGCTGGACTATGTGGCGGCGCTCGACATAGGTCGAGTGGCAATTTCAGCACGTAATGTTGCTGAGAGAGAGAGACAAGTGGTGGCAGGAGACTAGCGAGCGTATGACTGCTCCAGACCACCGCGGCGAACCTACTGACACGAATCTCAGCTCCCTCCTCCCTCTCTCACTCGCTACATACTGAATTATATGGGGAAAGTACCGAATTACATGCTTTTTGCACTCGCGTTGCACGGTTATTGCAAGAAAACTAGCCATCATAAAAGGATCGTTATGGTGTCATTCGAAAGCTCTGTTTATGCCCTTTCAGGGATAGGTACTTGTTTTACGTTCTGGGTCTTATTTAGGCATGAAAATGATCACGTAAACAGCCCTATTTTGGCTAAAAACACCCCGCTGGGCGGTACATATAAATAAACCGCATAGGCCGCTCGTAAGGTGTTAAAATATCAAATGTTGCCTAATACAAAAACGCACCTTGTGTGAAAGTTTGATTCCGAACCAAAAAGCGGTTCTGGAGTTAATGCGTAAAAACCGGCGCGGAAAAATATTTTGGAAGAATAAGGAGATTTAATTATTACAATAGGGGTTCCCCGCAGGGCTCGAACCCCGAATAATAATTATTATAATAATAATAAAAATATTAATAATAACATTAACGTTCTATTTGGCCCACTCTACAGGCACAGTCACCAAGAGAAACACCCCTACAGCTCATGCTTTCCTCAAGCAATCTATGAATTTAGTTAGTATGTATCGATATTTTTTAGAAGAAATTTTTATCCTTAACCCCTAACCATCGGGGGCGGACTTAAGTCCGTATCGAAAAACTTGGACTATGTGGCGGGGGCGGACTTTAGTCCGTGTGCAATTTTGGTGCAATATTGGCTCTGAGAGAGAGACGAGCGACGGGAGGAGCATGGGTTACCTCATGACCGCTCGCCACGGCAGCCATGGACCGACTGAGATGTACACCACATACATCCACCCTCACTCCCTCGCTACACACGTAATTATATAACGAAATGACCGTATTTTAGCGATTTTGCCCTTCGGTTGCACGATCGTTGCAAGACAACCAGGGATCGTAGAAGGATGGTTCTGGTGTCATTGGAAAGCTCAATTATCGCCCTTTCACGGATACATACTTGTATTACGCTCTGGCTCTTGTTTATGCATGAAAAAGAGCACGGAAACAACGCCATTTATGGTAAAAAAATAAACGCTGGGCGGCTCGGTCAAATATACCGCCTAGGCCGCTCGTTGAGTGTTAATGAATAGTAAAAAACCCAACAAAAAACAAAAAACAAAAAAACATAAGAGAATGATACCTTCGAGTCATATTTATGGGAAAAATTTAAGTAGGCTACTATAGTCTCGATACAACACTAGACATCTTACACTAAAATCATGCTAATGACTGAACCCACACACAACTAATACTATTGCCTATTTGTTATGCTTACGCTTGCTTTTACTCTTGATATCAATTGGCTAAATGAAATATATTATCCTTTATAAACAATTAATTTAATTTGACGTGATTGGCCAATCTTTCTATTATCTGAGCAAAATTGTAAAGATTGCGAAATGGTTCGAGAACTATATATTGTACTATTAACAAGCTATGAAACTATGGCTTCAGTTATGCTATTCAAAGCAAAAGGACTCCAATCATTATTACAATGTTTTGTTTTCAAAATGTATAAAAAATGAAAATTACAACATACATTACTGTATATAGCTCCCTGAGCCAAAGAGGACTGAATTACTCTTTGGAGTAATTCATGCCATGGGTAGCAATTAAATATATTAGAATTACATTGTAATAACACTTGACATATTCCAATATTAATAATAATAATAATAATAATAATAATAACAATAATAATAATAGTAATAATCACCACCATCATCACCACCACTAGTAACAATAATAATAATAATAATAATAATAATAATAATAATAATAATAATAATAATAATCACTACCATCTAGTAACAATAATATTCATAATAACCACAATATCAATAAAGTAATATTAATTACAATATTCAATACAATAATAATAACAAGAATAGCAACAGTAAGAAGCATGCGAATAAGGGCATGGACCTTGGCTTTGTACTCTCAAATTGTAAAATATATGTAGAGATAAGAGACTCTTTTACATTGTTGGAGGATACATCTGTGGGAAACAAAGTTATTTAGAACCTTTAGTTTGGTCACACACACAAACACACACTCTTACAATATGATTAATGCAACAGTTCAGGTTAAATTAACATTTTAAACTCCAAAAAAATTGCTATCTTGGCAAAATGTTAACTGTTAATAATCAACACAGATATTAGTTAATTCTTATTCCTGTTGGTAAAGTATCAACTAATATTGTCAACTTCAGCATCATCAACAAATATATTAATCTGTTAATTCTTATTCTTATCGGTAGCGTATTACAGAAAAGTGTGGTATACGTTAGAGCTTCAGAGGAAATTTAGAAGCACTACATGGAAATAATTAGTTTAGGCTCATCCACATACCAATGTTATTAATCATATTTACAAGTCATTCATACGGTACATACATACCGGTACGCAATTACAAATATTTGTCCGTCATTTTAACTATCACAAGATATCCCTAAAATGCTCATATAATGATCTTACTTTAACACTCCTCGAGCGGCTAGGTTAATGACTTCTACTACCAGCCCAGAGGGCATATTTACCCTAAATGAGCTTCATTCCATGCTCTTTTTCATGCATAAACAAGAGCCAGAGCGTAGTACAATTATGTATCCGTGAAAGGGCATTAATTGAGCTTTCCAATGACACCGTAACCATCCTTCTACGATCACGGGTTGTCTTGCAACGATCGTGCAACACGAAGGAAAAATCCCTAACATACGGTAATTTCCTGACATATTTCCCTGTCTAGGGAGGCAGTGAGTGTGGATATGTGTGGAGATGGTGCCAGTAGCGGCGTGGGAGCCGTGCCGAACGGTCAGAGCCAACCTACGCTCCTCCCACCGTTCGGACTCTCTCTCAGAGCCAATTATGTGCTCAACATCGCAACCGACTAAAGGCGGGCCCCGCTCTTTAGGTCTGGGTCCTCTAGAATGCCTTAAGTCAAGTCGGGCCCCGCCAATAAGGGGTTAAGAAAAAAAAAATAAATAAACAAAAGAATTACACCGTCTGAGTTACTTTGAAGTTACATATAGCACCAAAAGTAATATTTCATTAACTTATGTCAAAAGATAAGCTTTCATAACAGACAACTAGCATAGCAACATTATGGTTTCTTATTTAATAGAATATTATTCTGAAACTTGGTGTTACATATTCGTTTTCCCATTATTGTGCATTCTTTAGTCCTTCAATGGTTGCATTTAGATCTTTCATGGAATTTATTTGCCTTACCTTATTAATTTTATCTTTAACTGACCATCCACTGACCAGCATTAGTTTATTTTGTCATTACGTTTTGCTATTCTGGCTTGCCACAGAAGATGAGCTATTCCTTTAGTGAGATCTTCATTTATGAAGATAGATTGGCGTTCCGTAGTTCTGTTACGTCCAGGATGACCGTCACTAGGCTGGGTGGTGGTGTGGGTGACAGTTTCACCATCCCCTGTTCCCGGTCCCCCAGTTATCGTACCACTGTCACCAAGTCTATCCCCAGCTTCAGGTTCCGATCCACCATTCTGCGGGCCCGTCACTCCAGTCTCAGAACAAGCATGAGTAAACCAAGACTTTTTTGCATTAGTCTGAGAGAAAGAAGATGGAATGTATGCCTCGATGCCCGATAGGATTACCTCGGTAATGCATTCAGCACTCTCTGGGGGTCCCCGGCCATAGAAGCAAACATTATTCCATGGGAAATCAAAGAAGTACTGCCAGAGAGCCTCCTAGTCGGCAGCGCCAAAGTGCCACAAGCGCCGCCGGCTGGGAGGATCGGGTAGCCATGCTACAGAGATAGGACAGATGACAGAGATAAGGTAGTTTGTTGTGCAGATATGCACAACATCCACCTTTGGCTTTGAAACTAGGATAGAGAAAGTAGGAGGATACAGAGAAGGGGCTGCTGGCAGTTGTTTCAGATACCTGCATTTCAGTGAGGAAAAGAAGATCAAGTTTGTAGGAGGAGATATGGTGTTCAACAGAGGGAAAATTAGAGAAAAGGCTGCGAATGTTGCAAAAGTTAATAGTAAGAGTAACAGACTGAGGTCCAAACAATTTTGAGGGGTCTTCAGGGGAAGGTCGAGCGTGTGTTGGGCATTTATGGTCCCCCCCCACCCCCCATGGGGACTCCGAAGCTGGGCTATGGTTCATAATTTTTGTTTGTTTAATTTTGATGTGGAAGAATGAAGTGTGGTGTGCATGTTTACTGTAGTGAAGTAGATAGGAGGAGAAGGTGTTTGTGAGAGCTAGCTGGATTACTCTCAGTGTAAATGAGGCACAAAGGAAAGGAAATCAGTAAGAGAGGCCAAGCAAATGAAAAAGGAGTTCCAGCGACTCCATATCAAATGCCTATAACCTCTCCTGGGTCCTAGCCCTGCTCGATTGGTGCCTACAATGTCCCCCAAATAAAGTTATAAGTGATCTGGGAAAAAAGAGAGTAACGTCTTAGTAATACATATACACAGTAATCCTTGATGAATCTGAAGGGAGAATAAAATTATGTTATTAATTTACAAACACAGTCAGTCGAGGGCTTGATGCAAGATATTTATCTAGGCGAAGTTTAAAAGAAACAATGGAATTGCAGTCTATAACGTCTCGGGGGAAGTCCATTCCACAAGTTGACAACTCGATTGAAGAAGAAATTCTTTGATTCGTGTGAGTTAAAAGATTTACCAATAATTTTGCAACCGTTTTCCTGTGTGTAATTAGATTGGTCGATAGTAGAGTACTTACTACAGTTTATAGTGTCGATGCCTTTGATGATTTTGATGATATCACTGAGGCCTTCTATTGTAAAAACTGATGCAAAGAAGGTATTGAAATTTGAGGGCATTACTCATTTGTACATCGTCTTTTGTGTATTCTCCATTTTCATCGAGCAACGGTCCAACAGTCCAACTGTCTTGATAGCGTAATGCACAAGTGCGCGGAATTTCGGTGTGAGTGTCCTAGGTTCGAGTCCTTTGAGTGCCACATGTATTTGTTGATTTCATTAATTGAGTTTGGAAGTGAAGTTGGTTGGTGACAACAAATATAACTATAGAATTTGTTTGGGTTTGTTTTACTTTGATTCACAACATGTAACTCCAGGGACTTTGCTTAACCTAAGAAGTGCGCAGGGGGGGGGTAGTGACCACCACAGCCTGTGCGCACCTATTTCACTGTTTCCTGTCACTAAAATCGTTATCTTACCATAAATATCATTAATACTTATCCATATGCGCCTATTTTACGTTCATTATGAAGATATTAACTTGTTACAACAATGAAACAAGTGGAAACAGTGTTTGGCTGGTCAAAATCGCGAAATGAATGAGAGAGTTACATAAATAAAGTGTGAGCCAGCATGGCCAACATCCCCCTCTCATGGCGCCTGGAGCGATACTAACGTGTAGTGACGTCTGTCTTTCTCTTGCACTCGCTTGGTAACACATAATGACCACAGGCTGCGAGCAACTCGCTATTGTTAGCACGAAAATATACCTAAGAATAAGGGAATAACAGGGAAAATAGGTGATAATTGAAGGGGGGGAAAGCAGGGGATGTGGAGGAGTGATATTTGGCATGGCAAAAAAAAAAAAAAAAAAAAAAAAAATCATACTGGGGTGATTTAAATGTTTTTTTTTTAAGCCTAGGATTATGAGAGTCTTCCTGCAGCACACCGGTAAAACTCTTATAAGTCTACCGGCACGTGCCGGGTTAATTACCTAAAATTTTATCTTTGCGTCGTAGTTCTACAAATTTCACCCGTTCTTCGTCATTTTGTGGGGATTTTAATCTATCATTAGCAATCATTTTAACACCTTACGAGCGGCCTATGCAGTTTATTTATGTGTACCGCACAGCGGGGTGTTTTTAGCCAAAATAGGGCTGTTTACGTGATCATTTTCATGCCTAAATAAGACCCAGAACGTAAAACAAGTACCTATCCCTGAAAGGGCATAAACAGAGCTTTCGAATGACACCATAACGATCCTTGTATGATGGATAGTTTTCTTGCAATAACCGTGCAACGCGAGTGCAAAAAGCAGGTAATTCGGTACTTTCGGTACATAATTGAGTATGTAGCGAGTGAGAGAGGGAGGAGGGAGCTGAGATTTGTGTCAGTAGGTTCGCCGCGGTGGTCTGGAGCAGTCATACGCTCGCTAGTCTCCTGCCACCACTTGTCTCTCTCTCTCAGCCACATTACCTGCTGAAATTGCCACTCGAGTTATGTCGAGCGCCGCCACATAGTCCAGCTTTATTTAACTGGACTTATGTTGCTCGCCGCTAATTATGGGTTAACAATCAAACCATCTGAAAGCTCTTTATTCCACCATTTGGGCTTATTATTATGGCATGTACACCGTATTTTCGATGGTATGCTGTCTTGCACTGCTTTTAGGTAAGTGCTTGCAAATAATTCCCAAGATGTATTTATGTTGTAATTGTTAATTAGAAAGCTCCAGTCAGTTTCTTTAACCCTCAACCGACTGTGACCGTCATATGACGGGAGAAAGAATATTGGCCGTCTCTGCGGTGTCCGTCATATGACTCGTCCCTTATTGAGGCCATTATGAGCGATGAGAGAGAGAGCGAGCATTTCAAGGACAACAGGCGGGCTCGGTCCGCTCGCGACAGCGGCAGGACGGGCACTAAGGCCTACTGTATCGATTTTCAACCTACGTAGTTCTCAAAATAAGGATAAATCCGGGGAAATGACCTCATTTTAAGGTATGTTCACTTCCAGTTGCACGATCGTTGCACGAGAACCTGTTGTCGTACAAGGATGATTCAGATGTCATTGGAAAGCTCGTCTTTCGCTCTTTCACGGATATATAATTGTATTATGCTTTGGCCCTTGCTTATGCATGCAAAAGAACATGGAATGAACATGCACGACCTCCCGAAATCCATCCTTCCGAATCCTCCCTTCCTCGCGAGGACAGAGTCCACCTGGCCAGGCTGAGATGCGGACACCATCCAGCTCTCCTGAGCTATCAGAAGAGACTGGATGACTCCGTTGTCGACGCCTGCCCGGGATGTAACACAGCACCCCATACCATTAAACACATCATAGAAGACTGCATTTCACACAACCACTTACGCCAACAACACAATCTACACTCAATGAGAGCTCTGTGGGAAAGCCCGATCGTGGCCATGGCCTTTCTCAGGGACTCGGGGCTGTTCGGCCAGGCAGCTTAGGGAACAACAACAACAACAACAACATGGAATGATGAGCATTTTTGGTAAATATGCCCACCAGGCGCTACCATGAAACTCCCCCCCACTGGTTGGGAGTTAAACAGTGCTCTAAGTTTACAAAAGTTTGCTTTCTTGAAATTAGGGTCTTTCTCGATGCTGCTATTTGGCTCGTTACTAGTAAATTTTAAACTGAAAGTTATCGTACAATGGTCGATTTTACTAAATTCATCACCGACATTCAAATTCTCTATCAATTTTGTTCTTGTTGAAAGTACAATGTCAAGGACGTTATTTCCACGGGTTGGAGATCCAACACATTGATATACAGAACTCTCATTCAAGTTTGCATACAGGTCTTGTCCAGAGTGTGAAGTAATACTATCTCCCCATTTGGTCACAGGTAAATTGAAGTCGCCAAAAATTATGGTATCTTGCGAGTTACTTACTTCTGCAATTTGCTCATAAATTTCTCGGTCAGTTTGCATTGATTGAGCTGGAGGTCAGTATATTAATGCAAATATTATTTGTGTACCTTTATTATTCTTTATTAGCACAAAGGAGATGCCGACATTCTCAGGTTTTGACAAGAGGGTCGTGTTAAGACTTTCTTTGATAAAAAGTAAAATGCCACCTCTATTTATATTAATTTGTTTTATTTCAAACATTACATGACCGGGAAGTGAAACTCTGTTAACCCGGGAACGGCAAGAAAGCTCTTAAGAGGTTTTACTGGGCAACGGCGGCAAAGCTCTTAAGAGGGCAGGCCTAAAGAAAACATTTTAAAAGGCCCCAGTAGCACTTAAAAATTTGTTTTGTTTTTTCCATACATCATACCACTCCTCCACATCGACGCCTTCCCCCAGTGGCGGATCTGGGGGGGGGGGGTTCCCCCCCCCCCCCTTAGTGACCAAAATTGCGCCCTAACATGACATATACTGCATTTTATCTGAAATACAATACATATAAAGTTATGGCGCCCCTCATGTATATATATCAGCCCCCCCTTAAGCCTGAGCTGGATCCGTTCCTGCCTTCCCCCCTTTCCCCCCTCCCTTCAATGATCACCTATTTTCCCTGTTATTCCCTTATTCATTGGTATAATTTTGTGCTAACATTAGCAAACCGCTTGCAGCGTGTGCTTATGTGCCTAGCGAGTGTATTGGCAGGTGTAGATGGTGGGGTCTGGCTCTCAGTCACCCTCCAGAGCTCGCGAGGGGAGGGTTTGCCTGACTTTGCTCCACATATCATGAATGGGCCGCTCCATGTATATTCGCGATTTTGACCAGAAAAATTATATTTCCACTTGTTTTATTGTTGTTATAGGTTACTATCTTCATAGTAAAGGTAAAATAGGCGCATATGAATAAGTAATAATGATATTTATCGTAAAATGACGATTTTAGGCGGGAAAGAGGCCTAATATTGCCGCCCAGAACAGTGGTGTTCGCTACACCCTGCTCGCTCTTTATAAGTTAAAAAGCCTGTCTTCTGTATTGAGCCAAGATTCTGTTATGTCAATAACATTATAATTTTCTGTAAACATTAGTTCATCTAAATCTGAAAATTTATTGCAGATGCTACAAGAGTTTGCTTAGAAAACCTTTAAAGTTGTGGTTTTAGAAATCACGGAACGCTCCTTAATCAAATTATTGGTTCTGGTCGGATCTACTGCACATTTATGTATTTGTCTGTCCTCGGTCCTCGCTGTCATCAATCCTCACCCCTGGATGTCTTCGGTCCTCGCTGTCCTAGATCATTGTTCCTGGTGGTCCTCGGTCCTTGCTGTCCTCGATCATCGTCCCTGGTGGTCCTCGATCCTCCCTGTCTTCGATCGTCGTCCCTGGTTGTCCTTGGTCCTCAATCATCGTCCCCTGTTAGCATATCATGGACAGTTGAACCCTACCAATTACTACCCTACAAAATTAATAACCTACATATATCGTGTAAAACATTAAAGGATATCACAATGGCAAGCAATTGATACTATCAAAAGTGAATAGCTACAATAAAACAAATATAATGGCATAATATGAAGCAACAACAGATTTAAATAAATGGTACTATTTTAGCAAAGAACAATACATTTTAGAAAAAACAATAATACCAATAGACAGAGATTAATTACAAATACAAACAGACAAAAAGTAAACAGAGGTTATACAAAAAACCTCAAGTTAATTTACCAAATCTTAGTAGCTGGGAATATAAACAATTACTATCGATATTACTACTAGTGAAAGGAAAGTTTATTTCATCAAAATTATAATTGTCACCTTTGTTATCTATTTAAGTTTCGCACTTTTGTTTAACAGTCTGTATATTTAAAGTGCTAAATAGATACATAGAAGGCCTGGAAGTCGGACGACCCCTAAGTTGAGTGGTCAATCCTGTAAGTCCTTCAGTAAACTGGCATTGGTTATCCTTCTCACAGGGGATAGTTACGCTTGGGGGCATTTTGTTTATGTCCACCCTCATATAGAGGAGTAAAGGGGGTATCCCACTGTGCGACTTTTCGATGGCGAATGCCATGCGACCGTGTTTTTTTTTCTATGTCCCAAAATTTGCGGCAAATAGGGCGAATTCATAAGCGAATGAAGTCGAACAAGGCGAATTATGGCGATAGCAGTGCGGCAGAAGTACGCTCAAAGTCCGATTGTGGCGACTATTTAAGCGACAATGGCGAATGATGTGCGAGATTTGATGGCGAATTTGGTGATCGATGATGGTAACAGTAGCGTTTGAAGGGCAACTGTCCTACGAATGTTGGACGATGAGATTGCGAACACCACGAATGTTGTGCGAACATGGTGAATGTCAGACACCTATTGATTATTGGTGATTATGGCCAACAGGTAGAATTCATAATTACAAGCCTTTGAATAAGATGGAGCATTGTATTAACATTAAATATGACTCACTCTATCCAACCCGACGGGAGAATTTAAGTATTTAGCCCTCACCTTCCCCTATATAGATGAACACCATGATTACATTGATAATCAAGTATCATATTATTGATGTATGTGTATGAATGGGTGAATTGAGATCTATTCTATTTACTCATCATAAAAATTTGTCTTGTCACCTGAGGAATTGGCTTACTTATTGGTTATTCTAAAACAATTTCAGTTGACAATATTCATTTATTCATGGAATTATGTCAACCATTGACACCATTCATATGTTTATCTCTTTTGCATATGTCAGTTTAATTTTAATAGCAAGAATATAATTTGTTTATATAGTCGACTGTTATATTTGAATAGCAACAATTTATTTGTTTGACGTTTTCTACATTGTTATTACTAACCTGTTTTCTTGCCAAGATAAAATGATATAAGGTAGTGAAATGGGTAATTGAAAATAACCAAAACATGTATTATTGTTTTATTAAACAAAAATAAATAAATAAATAAATAAATGTAATGACAACACGCGCCTCCAGGACTGCCAGACAAACTCCGGACCCCTCAACAGCTGTGTGAGAAAAGAGAAAGGGAACGTTCATAAAATAATATAAATATTTATTCATACGAATATCGTTTACATAAATTTTTACGTCAGACATCCCAAACAGAGTCGCAAACCCTGTGTGTATACTAGACCCAAAGTTTGGGTGATAATCTCTGGCTTGTGTCGCCACCGTATCAGATGACACCAACCCTTCTGTCCATTCTGGCGCTATAAAAGGTCACTATCAAGCCCCCCACCATCTTGCCCTAACTCGCGCCGACCTAGACAAACAAACCACCATACTCGACAAAGAATCAGACCCCAGAAGACTAGCTATTTTAGAAGCTCTATACATCCAAACACTCAACCCCAGCATCAACAACCAAACACAAGACCTTCAAATTCTTCATTCAGGCAAGCGCTACAGGCATGCTGCCCCCTGCCTTCCTCTCGCCCCGTGCCCCCCTCCCTTACGCTTCCACACTCAGCACACAACTGACAACACCAACCAATCACAGCCACCCACAGCCAACAACCAACCACCGATAAGATTTAGTGCCCGTCTCGCGAATAGACTGCCTTCCACCAATGAACAGCCACCACACACCCAGTAGCTCCGCCCACCTCCCTCTACTTGATCCTCAAATTTTGTATAAATATGATGCTTTGTCCCTATTCTAATAATTACCTCTCCATTCCCTGAAGATGCAAGATGTTTACTTGTGAAACGTTGGATCCACCATGAATTTTGCTAACCTTTTGTACCTCATCTCTGAACCCCAGAGGAAAATTGTTAGAACTATTGAAAGCTGTAACAATAAAATCCTGAATGCTGAAACTGCTATTGCTTTTAACCTCGTCTGTTTAAAAGAGAATATATATATATATATATATATATATATATATATATATATATATATATATATATATATATATATATATATATATATATATATATATATATATATATATATATATATATATTCTGACATACGGAGCCCTGTATGTTAATTTAAGAGTTAGAATTAGAGTTGAAGGAGTGTCAAACTTCCCAAGCGGCGAAGCAAACTAGCGAGTGGGAAACCAGCTCGTCCGCATACCAGCAAACAAGCCTTCACACCTGCGTGCGTCATAGGGGACCCTGCAAACTACTTCGATAACCCGACGCTATGACGTATGTTCGACGCCAGGAGCTGTGATTGGATCATGCACCTGCTATGCAACTCGAGGAGCTGTGATTGGAGCGGGGACCACCCCCCGCCTCCTGATTCGTTCCTACACCATCATTGTTTAGTATATAAGACCCGAGTAGTGGGCATTCAAATCAGTCTCATTTGGAGTTGGGGAAGGTGTACTTGCAGCTGGAGGAAGACGGGGTGAAGTATTATAATGGGTTTGTGACTGTCAGTCAGATTATATAAGTGTGTGTTAAGTGTGTTCGGTGTAAACACTTATGTTATCTTGGTTAGTGAGATATGTGATTGGGAATTAACGTTGACGCTACTATTATGTGCTTAATTATTTGATTGGGAATTAACGTTGACGCTACTATTATGTGCTTAATTATTTGATTGGGAATTAACGTTAATGCTACTATTATGTGTTTAACTATTTGATTGCGAATTAACGTTAACGCTACTATTATGTACTTAATTATTTGATTGGGAATTAACGTTGACGCTACTATTATGTGCTTAATTATTTGATTGGGAATTAACGTTAACGCTACTATTATGTGTTTAACTATTTGATTGCGAATTAACGTTAACGCTACTATTATGTACTTAACTATTTGATTGGGAATAACGTTAACGCTACTATTTATGTACTTAACTATTTGGTTGGGAATTAACGTTAACGCTATTATTATGTACTTAACTATTTTAGTTGACTAACTTGTGGACTAAAGCAACTCTTTAAGTAATTGGGTTATGATGAAAGTAATACTATTGTTTTATATTAATACTTACGAGTTCTTTCATTTCTTTTAATTAAGCTTACATTGCTTAACGGTGCTTAGTACGGTGATGCTATTGTTTCATATTAGTACTATCGCCTTAGACTAACATGGCTGTGTTAATATTACTTCTAGTAATTTCCTAAGCTGAAGAAAATTCTTTTAGCTTCAAAATATTATTTTTGCTTTTCATATTATTTGAGTGAGACCTGAATCGAATCTATGAAACGATCCTGTAACTTAATTTACTCATAAGCAAACCTCAATGTTACGTGGTTAAGAAATACATTTAACTAATTATTAAATATATATCTAACTTTTTATGTGACTTTGATATTAATCCTGATGATAATTATAATATAATACTATTAACGTAAGACAAGAACCAAGAATAATTACATTAAATATAAATAAAAGGACATTAAGAAAACTAGCTATTCATTTAAAAAAGGGTAAGAGACAGAAATATTCTTACTTTAAATATTTATCTTTCAAGACTTTTTATAGAATGAATAGTCCTTCTTTAGATATAACTTATTCGGTTCATAACCATAGCCTACTAAGCTTCGGTTAAATAATAATTCTTTATAAATACTACATGATTTAATTAGTTTCAGTATTTTTCATAATTAAGAGTATCAGTCAATAAAGGATAATAAGTCCTAAGATCCAAAAAGGAAAGGAAGCAACAACAGGAAATAATATTATTAGATTTTACTTTTGTTTTGCCTTCAGCTGACTGATACCTTAATATATATCTCTGTGCTATCTAGATTCATCAAGTTAACCACTTGAGGATCAAGATACGTAACAATATATATATATATATATATATACAATATATATATATACAGAGAGAGAGACAGAGAGAGAGAGAGAGATAGTGAGAGAAAGTGATATATATTTTCATACCTTTAATTATCTGCTTCGTGGTCACTGGGGACGAACTCCACAGTTGTGTCACTATCGCCACCATCATCTTCAAGCTCTACCACCGCCTAAAAAGAAAAACAAAATATTATACACAGGAATATGAATAATAATGTTTGTTGAGAGACAGATACCATAAACAGCTCATATAAATGTGGGCAAATTTTAACAAACATTGCCTAGGTTTCCAGGATATGTGGTCAACTGCTTCGAAACCTGTAAATGTATATAAAATATTTATTTCAAAAATAAATAAATTCATAAATACAGAAACAGTTACAACATTTGTAATAAATATTAAATTAAACTTTGCGAGACACACTAGCAAAATTATTGTGAAAAAGTCCAATCAGGAATTACTGAAATTGATACATTATTGTAAAAAAATAATAAATCAATATTTATAATTACCTGCCGTTTGCGTGGATGCGTCCACACTTTCCCGATGTGAGGGTTCAGGTACCGGAAATAATTCAGGATCCACTACTCCCTCTCGGAGAATGGTTTGGCCCGCTTCTCCTGGGTCATTTTTGTGAAGCGGGTCTGGATTCCCCGGAACCAGGTCAAGAGCTGAATACCTGTTGAATAAGAAAAATATAATGTTTAATAAACATACATATTGTTTTTAAATTGTAGGACATAGTAAAAATGCGCTGGCGATCAATAACAACAATTAATCAGTGTCACTTTATAAAGGTCATATTTATGCCACTTATAATGTAATATATATGTCAACCAAAGCAAAAACTCACATTACATTACAGCAAAATTAATTATGTCACAAATAACGGAGCGTGTGTCCATGTTGACTGTGCAGTAAAGGAAAATATGCAAATGGCAAATTCCTTTAAACAAGGGCAGAGATTTGATAGCATTATTATTAACATAAACAAATTTTGTTTCGCACACAATGTCACCTAATTTTTATAGGTAAAACACTGTGTTTTTTGCATATTTCTACTTCACAATTCCATACTGACACATAATTTGATGATTTCAACTTACCAGTGACGTTGAGGGTTCTTGCCTTCTGGTTTAAGGCGTCCATCTTCATGTTATCTTTGTGGAATTTACTGAACAGGAATGGTCGTGCCTCAAACCAGCCAACCAGTTCAGCCTCCTGATCTTCAATGAAGATGCTTGCTTTGTATGGGGGTATCCCACTGTGCGCCGTATCGGAGGTCTCCAATCCTGGCCCGCCACATACTCCTCCACCTCCACTTCCACTCTCCCAGAAATTGGTGACCGTGACCCGGAACGTGATGACCGGCCTACGTCACTCGTGCCTGGTGTGGACTGTGATGTGGGTGTGGGTGTTGGTGTGGCTCCAGTCACCTCCTCCTCCATCTCCTTCTGGGCCTTCTTCATCGTAACTTTGAGCATGATGAGTGGTGCGCGGACGATAGTAGGGACGTGTCCTCTCAGTGGTGGTAAACTAGGTAATGACCCCCTCACACGACGGGTGTATATATATGGGTCAGTGAAACTAGAGCGACCATAGATAGTGTTATCGCAAGGGTCGCGGCGTCCCCGATATGATTTCTATGTCCAACGTTCGCCCTCACTCGACCTACATTCCCCCTCATTTGACCCATGTCGCCCTTTTGTCGTGTTGCATTAGCTGATATTCGCCGAAACATTCACTGCATTCGCACAATGACCGCACGGTAGTCGCCATAATCGAGTGAATTCGCTCACAAGGAGCGTTGCCAATAATGGCAATTCGCCATATTCGCTCCAAAGCTCGCAGGGCATTCGCCCACAATCGCCCATATTTGCCCAATATTCGCTCGGCATTCGCACAACATTCGCTCGATTCGCCCAACATTTGCCTAATTCGCCCACATTCGCCAGTAATGGCGAATACGGGGACAAGAGCACGAATTGTGCAACTATAGTGCGACCAAGGGGGAATGAAGCGAGACAAAGGGCGAATGTCGCACAACATTTGCCAAAATGTTGAATTCGCAGCCAATTTTGGGTATGCTCAAAATTGATGACGAATCTGGGGGAATGTGGGCTAACATGGGCGACTCGAGGGCGACCGTTGTGCGATTTCGGCGACAATGGGAGAATGTTCGATTGAATATGGCAAATTTTAGGGCATAGACAAAACAATCCTGTCGCCCTCTATCGCTGAGCGTTCGCCGTCGAAAAATCGCACAGTGGGATACCCCCTTAACCCGGGAACTGCGGGGAGACTCTTATGAGTGAGTGAAAAAAAAAAAAAAAAATGTTTGGCCCCTGGGCCATGCAAAATCTCAGTCCTCTACCTCCCCTCCTTCCCCACTTTCCTCCTCTCCTTCAGTTATCACCTATTTTCCCTGTTATTCCCTTATTCTGAGGTATATTTTCGTGCTAACATTAGCGAGTTGCAAGCAGGGTGTTGTCATCACTGATGGCAAGCGAGTGCAAGAGAGAGAGAGAGAGTATCGATCGACTGTGTCTCAGTGGCCTTGGGGGTAATTGGCGGGAAAGTAGCTTGCCTCACCCATACATTATACAACTCGCGGGCTATATCTCCGATTTTGACCATCCAAACGCTGTTTTCACTCGTTTTATTGTTGTTTCAGGTTAATACCTTTATAATCAACCCATAATAGGCGCATATGGATAAGTATTAATGCTATTAATGGCACAATGAATATTTTATTGACGGAAACACCTCAAATACGTCAGCACAGGGGGACGTTTCCAATTACCCCCATGCACACTTCAGAGGTTAAGGAGTCCGGCAATAGATAGGAAGATAGATATTTATATCAAGAACATTTTCGACTTTATCACTTTCATTACCTTGTATGAGGGGGAATGAATTTGGATATACTAGTTTAGCGACTTGATTACCATTTAACATATTGCAAACAAAAATATCATCGATTTATTTACTTTTATTACTGAACAATTTAGCAAGTACTGATTTTGCTGGGATGTAATTTTTCTTGCTACTGTCAACAAAGTATTTTATATATTTAAATTATAAGGAATCAAAAATATATCTGCTATCAAATTGCTAGCATTTCCGCCCATATGAATACTAAATATATATTTGAAAATGAAGGGCTCGAACCTAAAATATGTATTGAAAAGGATAATTTAAGGACATCTTTAAGTTTAGTTCTATCAAAATATACACAACTAGAAGGAGTAGAGCTAAGTGACGCATTATTATAACATGAATAATCAAGAAATAATTAAAATGTTAAACTAATCTGCCAAAGTGCTAATCTATAATATAGCAAAGCTTTGAAAATACAAAATGTAAAAGCAAATTGCTATACAAAATTGAAAAGTCGAAGCTATGTACTGAAGTAACTTTCGGCATGGTATAAATGTTATCAATAACTTCTAATGAAATGTCAATACTCCAATAATAGTTAATGTCAGTTCTAAATGTAATAGTATCACAAAATCGTGTATGAGTACTTCTAATGTACTCTAAGCAATGTACGTCTTGTTCTGACAGAGTTTTACTTTTAGCATATTTTGCTCCGGCAATAAAGTGATGGTATTTTATAAAGTCTTTTATGAAATTTAGGTAACATGTATAATTTTGAAATGCATTTACTGTTATCATAAAATATATTATCAAATGTTATATTTCTATACATACATACATACATATACAAGTATACATACATTCATACATACATACATACATACATACACATGTTCATAAATGTAAGTTATCAATAACTAAATTGTTTTGAATTTCATAAACAGAATTACCAGAAATATTTGTATGTAATATTTTACCTCTAATGCCTAATTCATTGTTCATGTTTTCTAGATAAAATGTCTTATATAATTATGAAGCTTTAATTATTGCTGGCTTATCTAAACTAATGATTGCAAAATTGCTATGCACATTTATCAAATCAATTTTATGTTCATTATATTTATTGTTTACAAAATCCGAAAGATTAAATAAAGTTTGTAAAGATAAAATTGTATTTCTATATACAGTAACTTAATTGTATTTCTATATACAGTAACTTAATCAATTATTTTGACCATGCTTCTAGCAGCTCCCTCGCTTCGCGGCGAACAATTTTTAACAATTTACCTATTACCTATTCTTAATTTAATCTATTCACTGAAAATAAAACCAATATATTTTAATATGTTGTTTCATGTTACTGTATTATTACCTATTCTATATTTAACACTTTTACGACTTAGCTATGCAAATTTGTCGTTTGCAAAATGTTAAGCTAGTTCTACATTACTTGTTAATATATGACCAGTCGGACTATAAATGAACCTTATTAATGCATTACCTCTGCAATCTGGCATATTCATGAGTCTTTCACTAACCCATTTATTATTATTGAAAATATGATTTTCTGAGAAATGTTGTAAAACTTTATTATAATTACACATAATTGATCCAACAGCTAGCTCCAATGCATAAACTATTAATGGTTTGAAATCTTTACATCCATCTGGTAATTTGTCCAAGATTTTAGAGGAATAATTTAGAGAGGATATAATTATCTTTATCTGTAATAGGGTTATCTGTGGATTAATTATAATTGGCTCTAATACATCCCATAATTATATTAGTGATTTGTTTTATTATTGTTTAGGATATTGTCTATTATTATGTTCCTTCCAACAACCAACTATACTCCTAAAATCGATTAATGAAATTTACAAACACATGTGGCAGTCCGTGGATTCGAACCCAGGACGCTCACACCGAAAATCAACACCTTATGCATCGCACCACGAAGACAGTTTATCAAAGGAACCAAACTTTTCTTCTGTAGGCCTTTCAATGAATATTTTATTATTTTAATTCCGAAATTTACATATAATGAATACAAATCATTGACAATCATGTTAATATCAGACCTGTTTTTTAATTAATTAATTTAGTCTTCTATTACCATGTCTTTTGGGTCTTTTGGTTCTAACTGGGAAATTAAAGTAAGGGTTATCAAAATCGCATTTTAAAGTCTTTATATAATATGTTGCCTACATCTTTAATTTGACTATTAAGTCCATATGGATAGATACTCAGTAATTTTCCTTTCCAATAATTTTGTGTCAAAAATATTTTGATCTCTTTGAACAATTTCAATAATATTGTATTTATAACCTAATTTGGTACAATGTGTGATACAATATTTATATATATTATAATCTTTAAGTCAATGCCGTTCAATGTTCATTAGCTTTTTTTCTTAAACATCGATCGCATTTCCAACATACTGAATACCACACTTATCGCAAGATATCAAATATATAATATTATTTACTTTACATAGAGATTTTACATCAACTGAAGATTTTAAAAACAACACCTTTTGTATTGGTAATGTAACTTAAATATATAATTGATGTTAAAAATAAATGTCAGTCATATAAGACTGAGAGTAACGTTGCACTCTTGGGTTGGAGAGTTGCACAGAGTAGGGATGGGATTGTGTTGCAAGACGTGTACCATGTACCCTACGTAGAGGATGTGGTATACACTGGGAGAGCTCTGAGGAGCATTGATTATTGTAGTAGCGATAGAATAGCGAGAGAGATGCAACATTGCAGTGAAGAGAGAGAGTTTGCAAAGAGTTGGTGAGTGGGTGGGAATTAATGATACGAAAGGCTTTCCTTTCTACTTTGTCTAGAAATGCGGTGTGAGTGGATCCTTCCCACACATGTGAACAATACTCAATACAAGGACGTACTGTGCCCCTGTACAGAGCAAGAAGCTGTGAGGGGATAAAGAACCCTTTGAGGCGGTTGAGCACACCCAGCTTCTGGGAGGCTGCCTTAGTAAGACTGGTAATATGGTCCTTCCAAGTGGGAGCAAAAGAAAAAGAGACACCAAGAATATTGAGAGAAGATGAAGGATTGATTTTTGTATTGTTGCAAGATAAAACATAGTCCTTTGGGAGTTCTGGATGGGTAGATAGAGGGAGAAATTGGGTTTTGGAAGCATTAAAGGTAACAAGATTTGCTCTGCCCCAATAGGAAATAGTAGTTAGATCAGAAGATAAGTGTTCTATGGCTTCATTTCGTTTGTCGAGGGGTTGCTGGCTGGGGCGTTCTGGAAAAATAATTGAGTAGTGCAAGGTAGAGTCGTCTGCGTATGAATGGATGGGACTGAAGGTACAGTTGAGAAGTTCGTCTGTGAAAATTAGAAAGAGAATAGGAGATAGGACAGAACCCTGAGGAACATCAGAGTTGATTGGATGAGGAAGTGAGCGATGGCCGTCCACAACCGCAGCTATGGAACGGCCAGAAAGAAAATTAGAGACAAAAGCACAGATGGAGGGATTGAAACCGAAGGAGGGCAGTTTAGAAATTAAAAATTTGTGCCAGACTCTATCGAAGGCCTTCAATATATCTAGTGCAATAGAAAAAGTCTCCCCGAAGTCCCGAAAGGAGGATGACTAGGAGTTAGTAAGATATGAAAGAAGATCACCAGTAGAGCGACCCTTAAGGAAGCCATACTGGCGATCTGAGAGCAGATTATGAGAAGAGAAATGCTTAAGAAATTTGGAAGCAAGAATAGTTTCAAGAACTTTAGAGATACAAGAGATGAGACCAATTGGACTATAGTTGGAGGGTTGAGAGTGATCACTCTTCTTTGGGACAGGTTGAAGGAGAGCAAACTTTCAGCATGAAGGGAAGACGTTAGAGGAGAGACAGAGACGAAAGAGTTTGCCTAGGCAGGGATTCAGCATGGAAGCACAGTTTTTCAGTACAACAGGAGAAACACCGTCCGGACCGTATGCCTTGTTAGTATTAACACCTTACGAGCGGCCTATGCGGTTTATTTATGTGTACCGCACAGCGGGGTGTTTTTAGCCAAAATAGGGCTGTTTACGTGATCATTTTCATGCCTAAATAAGACCCAGAACGTAAAACAAGTACCTATCCCTGAAAGGGCATAAACAGAGCTTTCGAATGACACCATAACGATCCTTGTATGATGGATAGTGTTCTTGCAATAACCGTGCAACGCGAGTGCAAAAAGCAGGTAATTCGGTACTTTCAGTACATAATTGAGTATGTAGCGAGTGAGAGAGGGAGGAGGGAGCTGAGATTTGTGTCAGTAGGTTCGCCGCGGTGGTCTGGAGCAGTCATACGCTCGCTAGTCTCCTGCCACCACTTGTCTCTCTCTCTCAGCCACATTACGTGCTGAAATTGCCACTCGAGTTATGTTGAGCGCCGCCACATAGTCCAGCTTTATTTAACTCGACTTATGTTGCTCGCCGCTAAATAAGGGTTAAGCCCAGAGAGGGTAGAAAGTACATCTTTAGAAGAGATTAGGATATTAGGCATAAGTAGGAGAGAGGGGGATGGAGAGGGAGGAATAGCACTGGAATCATCCAAGGTGGAGTTCCTAGCGAAAGTTTGAGCGAAGAGTTTAGCTTTGTCAGAGGAAGAAGTGATGGTTGTGCCATCAGAGTGGAAAAGGGGATTGAAAGACGAGGAAGAAAAATTGTTCGAGAGGTTTTTGGTTAGATGCCAGAAAGCTTGGGAAGAGCTAGAGTTGGATAGTTCAATGCAATTATTATTGATGAAAGAGGGCTTGGCAAGTCGAAGAACAGATTTGGCTTGATTCCGGGCAGAACATAGGAAGAATGAGATTCTTGAGTGTTAAGGCGTTGGTACCGTTTTAATGCTTCCTTCTTGTTGTGGACAGCAATAGAACAAACGTGAGTAAACCAAGATCTTTTTGCATTAGACTGAGAGAAAGAAAATGCAATATACGCTTCCATGCCCGAGAGGAATACCTCAGTAATGCGTTCAGCACTCTCTGAAGGTCCTTGGCCACGGAAGCAGAAGTCATTCCATGGGAAATCAAAGAAGAACTGCCTAAGAGCCTCCCAGTTGGCAGCGCCAAAGTGCCACAAGCGTCGCTGGCTGGGGACATCGGGCAGGAGGGCATCAGGGAGAGATAGGACAGGTAACGGAGGTAAGTTTATGGTCGGAGGAGCCCAAAGGAGAGAAGATATTGACAGTATAAGAAGAAGGGTTAGGTTGGGCCGATCTCCAAAGCAATCTGGGATACGGGTGGGTTGCTGGACCAGCTGCTCTAGGTAATTTTGGATAGAAATTACGTAGGCTTGTTCACCAGGTTGGTCAGTAGTAAGAGAGGAGAGCCATTGGCGGTGGTGAACGTTGAAATCTCCTTAAGGGGCCTTCCCACATCAAGGAGTTTTGGAGCCGAGTCTTTAGGAGTGTCAAGTCTGTGCTACTCCAGGAGAAATGGCATAGAGTGCTTCAGAGTGGGATAAATACACCGAGTAAAACGGGGTAGGACAGAGTAACACTGTCCTAGTCTGTTTCCTAACAGAATTTGTTAGGGGTATGATGGAGTGCAGTCGGTTATACATGCAGACTGCAACAGAGTACAACAGAGTCAATCAGAGTATATAGGAAAGTAAATAAGTACAGTTCTGCTCACGTACAGAGTAGTACAAAGTGGCGTACCAACTTCAATGACCATGCCTCAGGAGACATACTGTATATATAATAATAGTAATACAAATAAAATACAGTATATGTAGTGATTGGCAGCCCAATGAGCTGAACACATTTTATTTCACAATCTAGTGGATGAACATTAGAAATATATATATGAAAATATATATTACAATGTATTAGTATAATATAAATTGAAACATAAATGCAATAAAGAAAACGAGTGAAAGTGTACCATACAAATTAACTTCAATTACCCAAGAGTCTAACTGATATACTGTATAATTATGTTGTCTGCTTAAGATTGGAAACTTTATTTTGTGTTAACTTTAATTTTAATTAATAGCTCAAAAAGCCATACCTATCAGTACATTATACAGATATTATTTACATGGGGTATTTTTAACCTAATGTCTGAACACAGTATTGTTTTGGTATATAGTAATATATACGCAAATGCACATATACTGTACATACGCGCTAATGTATACAAACATACATACATGTAATACACAACTACACATGCCCATTTACATGTGCACACATACTTATACATGTACCTTCGCAACAGCAGAACGTGTATATAGAAATATTGCTACAATGCGGGAAGAAAGTATTGGAGAAATTGTATTTTAAAAGAGGGAAGCATTTTGTGTGTGTGTGTGCAGGTTGGGTCAGGTAAGGGTTATAATGGGAGATTAACCCTCAGGCGAGATCAAATGAGGCATTGAAAAGGGCAAAAGTGGAAACAGCTTAGCGGGGATTAGAGTATTGAGGATTTGTTTGTGTATGGGTGTGTGTGTGAGTATGTGTGTGACAAGGTGAAATGGAGAACAGTTGTACATTCTGTTTATAAAGGTTGAAACACATAGATGATAATGCACTAGCAATAATGGAAACACAAGTAACGGTAATAAAAAAAACATCAATACTGTAATAATTATACATAAATAGGGGCATGTATGAGCGACCCATGCCACACAAACCAATGTTTCCTTTTCAAAATCTATTTTTTAGTAAAACTCTAATCAATTTATTTGTATAATTATTTGACCATGAGAACCACAAAACATGAAAGTATTACCTCATATGAAATATATACAATATCATGAATATAATCATATAAGTATATGAACAAACAAGATAAAAACACAAATGAAGAAACTAGGAAGAAATGGAGGGAATATTAATTAATACAAGACAAAAATTGGGGTAAGGAAAGGAGAGAGACCGAAGGTAAGAACGTGTAAAGTAAGGGAAGTATTATTTAATCTCTGCCAGGTCATTCCACTTTTTTTCGCTCATTATAACTCGCCCTATCCTGTAAATTATCAGAGCGAACGAAACTGAACACGGCCCATTGACAAATTTCAGGAGGAATTTTCTTTATAAATGTAATTCAGCCCGAATGGCATTAACAAATAGTGATCGCTGGGAGAGGGACATTGAATAAACTAAGACATGTTGGTAGGGAAATGGGGAAAGAGAGAAGTTGAGAAATAGAAGTGGGAACTTAGGGTTGTATTATGATAAACGAATAGTATAGAACAGCAATGGATAGGAAATATATAGATTGGAGAAACGACAGGAGAATATGGAAGGAAAACGAAAAAAACAAATATATTAGTATTGTATTCGTCCATAACCCGAGTGGCCTTGATAACAACATTAATCACAAGCAGAAACGGAACTAGACATGTAAGGCAATTGAATACACAAAATAATATTTGAACCTTAAAAATACTAACTTCCGTCATTTGAATTAATGTACAGGTCCTATCAATCGTTTCTTTCAATTTTAATAAGGGGAAGTTTATATACAGTCCCTATCAAAGTAGTTTAAGTCAATTTAGGTTGATAGATTTCTATGAAGGGCAGGGACTATACAATAGTTTGTATATATATATATATATATATATATATATATATACCGGTATATATATATATATATATATATATATATATGGATGTTCCATACTGACAGGTAGATGGATTGGTTGGTGGAAAAAAACACATGGAAGAGCTATGATTCTTTAGTATGTAATGTTTTGCATTATGGTATTAGTCCAGTAAATCTAGCAATCATTTAACTGGACCTAGAACAAATTGCAATAGAAGGTTTTTTGGCTTTAACTTGTTTATTAGGTCCCTCTGATGAACATATAAAAAGTCTCCAACTTTTGGACACTGGGAAAGTGGTTAATTTGCATAAATTCAAGATGGCCGCCGTCCAAAGCTTCAATTTACAGATAACTTTTTTCTGGTTGCTCCTAGACCCTATAAATGTATTACAAACAACGTTTTTTGGCTTTAACTTGTTTATTAGGTCCCTCTGATGAACATATAAAAAGTCTCCAACTTTTGGACACCTGGAAAGTGGTTAATTTACAGCCGAAAAACCTTACAGACAGGCTGAACTGTCTCTTTCACAAGGGGTGACACAGGCACTTTGTGCTTGTATGGGTTTTTTGACCTGTTGTCCCTCTTTTTTATAAAAAAAAAAAAAAAAAAAAAATGACGTAGTATGACGTCATTCAGAGCCAATTATGTAATTCATGATAGGAGTTCGTATTCACTTGGATCATCGGTGCTTGCATCAAAGTTGCTATTTTGACAGAGTCCTTTACATTGACCACATGCACTGGAACATTCAAGCTCATTCCGTTTGCAACTACAGCGTTGAGTGTCACAGTTGCCCTTACACTGACATCTGACCAATTTCAGTAGTGAATCAGGAGCCACTGGCGAATCCATCGTCTTCGGTTCAAGCTGTCCCTTCCGCAGACACCAGCCCCATTTCTCGGGGTCCACACAGTTCCCCATCCATTCCTGGACCTGACAATAAACTCGGAACGAGTGGTATTTGGCTGCATCGGTTGTTGGGGGAAGGCTGTGAACTTCAACGGTAGTTGAACTTTTTGCCACCTTGTTGCAAAACTTTGTCTTTCGCAGTCCGTCAAGGGTGTCATTTCCTTTTCCCCCGTACAAATAAACCAAGGCCTTTTCACCAGCTGATGATATCGCGTCTTTACTTCCACTTTGGCAACAGAATGCTTCTATACATTTCAAGAAACCGTTGTCTTCCCTCACTTTCCTCAAGGCAGCCCCTTTACCAATACGATACAGTCATGAGGTTGTGTCACATCCACAGAGTGCATGGACAACTGGCAGGACACGACAGATGCTTTCACCGAGAGCTTCTGCTACTGAGTTAATATGCCAACATTTCCCACCTTCCTTGCTCGACTTGAAGTACAAATCATTCATCCCTCGTTCCGCATAATGACACAACAGCACCAACAAGTCTGTGTCCTCACCTATCACATATGTCACGGTTTCCCTTGCATGCTCAATTCCCTTCTTCGCAATCATGACATCTGCATCTGCTGGCGCATTGACACAGTCAATTCCATTTGCCTTGAATGTTTCACACAATAAGTCAATGAAGTTTTGCTTATTGTCCGAGTTTGACAAGAAGTTTTCCTTTTTTGACCGAAGGGGCATGGTTGGAGTGAACATCACCTTTTGACCAAAGACTCCTTTTGATCGTTGATTGTGTGTCATGTCCTTGGTAGTAGGTCCTGATTTATAACCGTCGAATACAACCACCGGGTTGAGAAAGTTTTTGGAAACATGCTTCATGTACATGCTTGCAATGTCCTCAAATGTGTCACCCTTCTTCCATGGAATCCTTTGCAATAAGGAACCACCATCCAGAACATGGGTCACAGTCCTTTCTTCCTCAAATGATTCCAATGACGACTTGGGAACAACAGCAGCTATCTCATCTCCTAGCTGTGGTTTATTGGCTTCCCTGAGCCTCCCCCACTTATCGAACAGAGCAGTAGGGTAGCTAGACAACTCATACGCAAAGACCTCTTCAACACCTAAGTCCCTGTTATTAGCAAAGATGAGGAGCCTCTGGAAAAGGAGCTGTGGGTCGATTGGTACTTTTTCAGCACTGATTGTAACCTTTGCACCCAACGACTCAACTTGATCTTTCTTCCTAAATGAAAAGTCAAAAGCATTGCTACCTTCCATCTTCTGCACAATGTTCATACCAACCTCATACAGTAAATGAGGATTGGCCGAGGCTGGTCCTGTCACACCGTTGGCAATATTCCTGAGTTCATTTGATTCTTGAAATGGATCATAATCCTTGAAGAATGCGAGAACCTTCTCTGTGTCCTTCCTATCTCGTTCACGCCTTGCTTCAGTCATTTCTTTGTGCTGCTCAGAGGTGTGGAAATGCTTCCCTGTCAGTTCTTGCATAACTTCACTCACCTCAGCGCAGGCTGGCATAGCAAGTAACCAGCGCAGGCGTTGCGTTTCCTCCATGCCCCTACCACGTGTCAATCCACCATTCGTTTTCAAAGAGCGCATCAAAACCTGCTCTATAACCAAGTCGCTTGGCAGTCCTGCCCACAGCCGATCACTTCGGCGGATCACAAATAGACCGGAGTTCAATTGACAGAACATGTCTGGGTTGAGCTGCTCAAGTTCAATCATGTCTTGAATGTACACATGGGCTGACTTGGCATAATTGTTATGACCACACGCTGCAAAGTACGGCAACATCTCTTGGAGTGTACAGTAGGAAATCGCCCATTCTCAGTGCCCTCAGGAAGCGACGCAGCAGGTCAATCATGTCCATGTATTGAATCCATAGCTTTCCCATCTTATGCTCTGCTAAGGAGCTCTTCTCAGCTTTAAGTTTTTCAGAAATTCTGTTGAAAACGTCTTTACTGCAGACTTCATCCGGTGAAACGTCTTCACGCAACAGCTTATCCAAAAGATCTGCAGCCTCCTGGAAGTCCTTGCATGCGTCACTTTCCTCATCTACCATTGAGAGGTTGACACCGTATGCCCTGCCTAACACAATCGAACTCAAGGCTGTGTCAACCAAGAAGTGGCCTCTGATTGCTCGTGCATAGGCTTTCCCACTCAGCATTTGGGTCACAGCATTTTCAGCGTATATAAGTTCCAAAACCTCCTTAAGCCCAGATGCAATGTCCTCAAATGTGTCACCCTTCTTCCATGGAATCCTTTGCAATAAGGAACCACCATCCAGAACATGGGTCACAGTCCTTTCTTCCTCAAATGATTCCAATGACGACTTGGGAACAACAGCAGCTATCTCATCTCCTAGCTGTGGTTTATTGGCTTCCCTGAGCCTCCCCCACTTATCGAACAGAGCAGTAGGGTAGCTAGACAACTCATACGCAAAGACCTCTTCAACACCTAAGTCCCTGTTATTAGCAAAGATGAGGAGCCTCTGGAAAAGGAGCTGTGGGTCGATTGGTACTTTTTCAGCACTGATTGTAACCTTTGCACCCAACGACTCAACTTGATCTTTCTTCCTAAATGAAAAGTCAAAAGCATTGCTACCTTCCATCTTCTGCACAATGTTCATACCAACCTCATACAGTAAATGAGGATTGGCCGAGGCTGGTCCTGTCACACCGTTGGCAATATTCCTGAGTTCATTTGATTCTTGAAATGGATCATAATCCTTGAAGAATGCGAGAACCTTCTCTGTGTCCTTCCTATCTCGTTCACGCCTTGCTTCAGTCATTTCTTTGTGCTGCTCAGAGGTGTGGAAATGCTTCCCTGTCAGTTCTTGCATAACTTCACTCACCTCAGCGCAGGCTGGCATAGCAAGTAACCAGCGCAGGCGTTGCGTTTCCTCCATGCCCCTACCACGTGTCAATCCACCATTCGTTTTCAAAGAGCGCATCAAAACCTGCTCTATAACCAAGTCGCTTGGCAGTCCTGCCCACAGCCGATCACTTCGGCGGATCACAAATAGACCGGAGTTCAATTGACAGAACATGTCTGGGTTGAGCTGCTCAAGTTCAATCATGTCTTGAATGTACACATGGGCTGACTTGGCATAATTGTTATGACCACACGCTGCAAAGTACGGCAACATCTCTTGGAGTGTACAGTAGGAAATCGCCCATTCTCAGTGCCCTCAGGAAGCGACGCAGCAGGTCAATCATGTCCATGTATTGAATCCATAGCTTTCCCATCTTATGCTCTGCTAAGGAGCTCTTCTCAGCTTTAAGTTTTTCAGAAATTCTGTTGAAAACGTCTTTACTGCAGACTTCATCCGGTGAAACGTCTTCACGCAACAGCTTATCCAAAAGATCTGCAGCCTCCTGGAAGTCCTTGCATGCGTCACTTTCCTCATCTACCATTGAGAGGTTGACACCGTATGCCCTGCCTAACACAATCGAACTCAAGGCTGTGTCAACCAAGAAGTGGCCTCTGATTGCTCGTGCATAGGCTTTCCCACTCAGCATTTGGGTCACAGCATTTTCAGCGTATATAAGTTCCAAAACCTCCTTAAGCCCAGATGCTTCCATAACATGGCCCATGCATCCCAAAAAGCTCATCACAGAGTGAAAGCCACCAAGGTTCAAAACAATGGGTTTCAGTTCGCTTCCTTCCTTCTCATGAACAATGATCGTCTTCGCTTTCCAATAAAGCGGTTGGTCGAATGTCAGCATTGGCGTCGTTCCCTGGCGATGGCTTTCCGCAGCAACGAAGTGAAGTGTTGAGTAAATACAACTCATGTCCGTAGGGTCCATGTCAATCATGGGCAAGAAATGGACGGATGATTTCCCTGGATGTGGTCCATGGCACACACTCTGCATTAAGCCGGACCAGCCTGGTCGTTTTGGTCGAAGCAACCATGACGTTTTCCACAGTATGTCCAGATTTTCAAGCTTGTCAGATGCTGAAATGGGGTCAAGCTTTCTAAATTCGAGAGGCCCACCCTTCTTGCGAACACTGCGGTAGTATTTGATTTCAATTTGAGCTGCCGTGAAGTTGTTTTCAGGTGACTGCAATCTTGGTATTGATGTTGTGTCTCTTACTTCAAGGGTGACAGCAACAATTATACCCATACCATGGTATGTTCCTCGCCCATCAAGCGTACGCAAGTTGTGATCAACATTGTCTGCAACGAACTGTCCAAACCTGCCTGCAGTGGATATGTTGGTGCCCCTGAAATTGGCAGCACACTTCGAAAACCTCAAAACTTCTGCGTAAGGCAGACAGAAGCCGTGGCTGTGTAAACTGTCCACAAGAAAGCGGGAACCAAAGTGCTGGTGCATTTGAACCGCCAATCCATACTGAATGGGTGCTACAATGGCCCTTGGTCTGGTAAGTTGCACGATACTTTGTCCAATTGATGCAACTTCAAGATCACATGACTTGCCACTGAACGTCTCTTGCAGCAATATACGAAGGGACTGCGGAACGTACGCCACATTCTTTTCCAGCGACCGGAGTTCAGAAGGATCTGGATAGAAATCTCTACAAGTATCAATGTTCTTTATATCTGCTTTGATCAACCGTGCCGCAGCCCTGACTATCTTTCTTTGTTCTGCTTCCTCATCATCAGTCTGTGGTGAGTCTTTGAATTGTTTCAAAATCTTTGCAGCACTTTCTTTGACAGTTACAACATCGCTGCGTCCATGCACGTTACTAATAACCAGTTCATCCCCAAAATATGAAATAAGTTTCTGTTTCATGTATTTTACACTATACGCTTCAACATCAGGGCACAACTGGGACATTCTATCAACGAGATCAACCACTGTAGTCTGTTCATCATCATTGCCACTGACTAGGTCCTCGATTGCGAGTAGAAATGCTTCCTCTCGTGAGGCATCTACTTTGCGACCCTTGCGAGGAGGTTCACTGTCTGCGGAATCACGATATTTGGAGGGGATCTGCCTATGTGTCTGGAAATTTGAGCTGCACTGCTTGTGATATATTGCGTCAGCTGCTGGAAGATCGCGTGCAAAGTTAATTCGGCCTCTAACAGTGTCAGCCCACTCATCAGCCCTGGCATCACATGCAGAAAGTATTGTCCTTTGAAAGTTGAAGGTGCGTACTGGATACACTTCTTCTGAATCATGCTTTGTGTCCAAATAGATTTTTGTACCACAAAAAAAGCAGTTCTCTGTAAAACAATAGTCTGGTGTCTGAGAACGAAGAGCAGGTTTTTCAGGACGTTTCTTCTGCTTCCCAGGAATTCTATTTGGCTTCGTATTGACATGCTTCTTTCGGCAATCAATGTGCACCGTTTGGCCCTCGGACACGGTAATTGATGGCGTTCCACGTTCAGTACTGGCCTTGTTGATAGTATCTGCTCCCTTCGCCCTCAGCTTGACTGTTTCTCCTTCGTCTAACGTGTTTGAGCAAATGCCGCAGGGATTATGCACCACCTCTTCTTCCATGGCTTCGGTAGATGTCGCACCAATCTGTTGAAACAAGAAACAAGATGATGGGATTAGTATAGGCCTAGGCAAAATGTAATAGACAATAATGTGCAGTAAAGGTAGGGCTTGACCTAGAACAAATTGCAATAGAAGGTTTTTTGGCTGTAAGGTTTTTTGGCTGTAAATTAACCACTTTCCAGGTGTCCAAAAGTTGGAGACTTTTTATATGTTCATCAGAGGGACCTAATAAACAAGTTAAAGCCAAAAATCGTTGTTTGTAATACATTTATAGGGTCTAGGAGCAACCAGAAAAAAGTTATCTGTAAATTGAAGCTTTGGACGGCGGCCATCTTGAATTTATGCAAATTAACCACTTTCCCGGTGTCCAAAAGTTGGAGACTTTTTATATGTTCATCAGAGGGACCTAATAAACAAGTTAAAGCCAAAAAACCTTCTATTGCAATTTGTTCTAAGTCCAGCCCTACTTTGACTGGTCTATATGTGCTCATCTTCAGAGAGATTGACAGATTTTAGACAATTCACAATATACATACAAAGTCATGACATTAATTGTTGGCATCATAGAACAGTGCTGCCATCTGTATGGCGATATTTATAATATTTAAAGTACAATCATTTTCTGATTAGCCTACCCTCAGGACGGGAATATTCTCTAATTTTGCCAATTACCGTGTCGACAACAGACTAATATTACCGTGTCGACAACAGACTAATATTACCGTGTCGACAACAGACTAATATTTGCGTTTTCACAATTGGGAACAGGAAAGGTTTGAACAAAAACAAATATTATTAATAATAATACAAAAGGAAATATATATATATATACTCTATAATGTCAACTGATTAATATACTCTATAATGTCAACTGATTAATATATATATATATACTCTATAATGTCAACTGATTAATATATACTCTATAATGTCAACTGATTAATATATATATATACTCTATAATGTCAACTGATTAATATATATATATATACTCTATAATGTCAACTGATTAATATATATATATATACTCTATAATGTCAACTGATTAATATATATATATATACTCTATAATGTCAACTGATTAATATATATATATACTCTATAATGTCAACTGATTAATATATATATATATACTCTATAATGTCAACTGATTAATATATATATATACTCTATAATGTCAACTGATTAATATATATATATATACTCTATAATGTCAACTGATTAATATATATATATACTCTATAATGTCAACTGATTAATATATATATATATATACTCTATAATGTCAACTGATTAATATATATATATATACTCTATAATGTCAACTGATTAATATATATATATATACTCTATAATGTCAACTGATTAATATATATATATACTCTATAATGTCAACTGATTAATATATATATATATACTCTATAATGTCAACTGATTAATATATATATATACTCTATAATGTCAACTGATATATATATATATACTCTATAATGTCAACTGATTAATATATATATATATATACTCTATAATGTCAACTGATTAATATATATATATACTCTATAATGTCAACTGATTAATATATATATATATACTCTATAATGTCAACTGATTAATATATATATATATACTCTATAATGTCAACTGATTAATATATATATATATACTCTATAATGTCAACTGATTAATATATATATATATACTCTATAATGTCAACTGATTAATATATATATATATACTCTATAATGTCAACTGATTAATATATATATATATACTCTATAATGTCAACTGATTAATATATATATATATACTCTATAATGTCAACTGATTAATATATATATATATACTCTATAATGTCAACTGATTAATATATATATATATACTCTATAATGTCAACTGATTAATATATATATATACTCTATAATGTCAACTGATTAATATATATATATATACTCTATAATGTCAACTGATTAATATATATATATACTCTATAATGTCAACTGATTAATATATATATATATATACTCTATAATGTCAACTGATTAATATATATATATATACTCTATAATGTCAACTGATTAATATATATATATTCTCTATAATGTCAACTGATTAATATATATATATACTCTATAATGTCAACTGATTAATATATATATATACTCTATAATGTCAACTGATTAATATATATATATATACTCTATAATGTCAACTGATTAATATATATATATATACTCTATAATGTCAACTGATTAATATATATATATATACTCCATAATGTCAACTGATTAAAGCATTTAGATATGTAGGTGTCCTTCCTAAACAGAATAACTTGAATATAATGAAAACTACCTCACCGGTAATATATATATATACTCTATAATGTCAACTGATTAAAGCATTTAGATATGTAGGTGTCCTTCCTAAACAGAATAACTTGAATATAATGAAAACTACCTCACCGGTAATATATATATATATACTCTATAATGTCAACTGATTAAAGCATTTAGATATGTAGGTGTCCTTCCTAAACAGAATAACTTGAATATAATGAAAACTACCTCACCGGTAATATATATATATACTCTATAATGTCAACTGATTAAAGCATTTAGATATGTAGGTGTCCTTCCTAAACAGAATAACTTGAATATAATGAAAACTACCTCACCGGTAATATATATATATACTCTATAATGTCAACTGATTAAAGCATTTAGATATGTAGGTGTCCTTCCTAAACAGAATAACTTGAATATAATGAAAACTACCTCACCGGTAATATATATATATATACTCTATAATGTCAACTGATTAAAGCATTTAGATATGTAGGTGTCCTTCCTAAACAGAATAACTTGAATATAATGAAAACTACCTCACCGGTAATATATATATATACTCTATAATGTCAACTGATTAAAGCATTTAGATATGTAGGTGTCCTTCCTAAACAGAATAACTTGAATATAATGAAAACTACCTCACCGGTAATATATATATATACTCTATAATGTCAACTGATTAAAGCATTTAGATATGTAGGTGTCCTTCCTAAACAGAATAACTTGAATATAATGAAAACTACCTCACCGGTAATATATATATATATACTCTATAATGTCAACTGATTAAAGCATTTAGATATGTAGGTGTCCTTCCTAAACAGAATAACTTGAATATAATGAAAACTACCTCACCGGTAATATATATATATACTCTATAATGTCAACTGATTAAAGCATTTAGATATGTAGGTGTCCTTCCTAAACAGAATAACTTGAATATAATGAAAACTACCTCACCGGTAATATATATATATACTCTATAATGTCAACTGATTAAAGCATTTAGATATGTAGGTGTCCTTCCTAAACAGAATAACTTGAATATAATGAAAACTACCTCACCGGTAATATATATATATATACTCTATAATGTCAACTGATTAAAGCATTTAGATATGTAGGTGTCCTTCCTAAACAGAATAACTTGAATATAATGAAAACTACCTCACCGGTAATATATATATATATACTCTATAATGTCAACTGATTAAAGCATTTAGATATGTAGGTGTCCTTCCTAAACAGAATAACTTGAATATAATGAAAACTACCTCACCGGTAATATATATATATATATATATATATAAGCTTCATTTAGTTAATTTAGTTAATGGGTGCGTAATACGCAGGAAACAATTTGTTTGTTATCAAATCGTCAAATACAGAGGTGCCTGAGTTTTGCTTTGTGTGGTGTCTGATCATATAGTTTCATGACAACTTTTGTCAACCGCTTTTCTTCACGGCTATTATGGCTAAGTTAATATATGTCAATATCATCGTAATAAATAGTGAATAGCGATAATCAACTATGAATGCTACCAGCAATAACAATATTCTGAAGTTCTTCTCACGTTTATAAAATGAAGCTGTGCATTTATTGCGAGGCGAATTGATCTGTGACCGTTTGTACAGTACATGAGAGAGAGAGAGAGAGAGAGAGAGAGAGAGAGAGAGAGAGAGAGAGAGAGAGAGAGAGTGCCTCGACTACCTCCACCTCCTCTCGGTAATTACGACGTCTGGCAATAGATAGATAGAATAGTATAGTGAACTCACGAATTATTCTACTATGACATTAACAATTTTTGCAATGATTTTTTTTTTTTTTTTTTTTTTCTATGTGATAGAGGGAGGCAAAAGGCATAACTGCCTATAGCGAGTGCCTCCCCCATAGTTGAAAGAGTGACAGGGCCAATATCAAGGGACGTTCCAGCCAAAATGCCTGGACACACAGAGTTTGAAGCAATTTAAGTCATAGGAAGAGGGAAAGACTGATTCTGGGAGAGAGTTCCAGAGCTCAGCTGTTGAGTAGAAGAAAGTTTGAGAGTAACGGTTCACTCTTGGGTTGGAGAGTTGCACAGAGTAGGGGTGGGATTGAGTTGCAAGACGGGTACCACGTGCCCTACGTAAAGGAGGTGGTATGCACTGGGATAGCTCTGAGGAACACTGATTATTATAGTAGGGATAGAATAGAGAGAGAGATGCAACATTGCGGCGGAGAGAGAGAGATTGCAGAGAGTTGGTGAGTGGACGGGAGTTAATGATACGAAAGGCCTTCCTTTCAACTTTGTCTAGGAGAGCGGTGTGAGAGGAACCTCCCCACACATGTGAACAATACTCAATACACAATAGACGAGGTTGTATGAGGAACAGATAACTATATTGGTAACAAGATAACCAGTGTAAGAACAATAATATAAAGGATAATTGTTAAAATATGTTATGTTCAATACTAACAAGCACACAAGGAAATGGCGAGCCCTGATGAAAATATATCACGAAGTTTTAATATGACATAATTCGAGCATAAGTGAGGACACTAAATCCCTTTAATACCATAGCAATTTATTAATGTATTTATTCAATTTTCAGGGATTAGACTCATACTGTCTCTTCGTAAGCTAAAAGCATCGTCTAACAAACTCAACATAATCAAATAAGCTTAATAAATGTCATTATACGGAACGAGTTAACCAATGTCTTAATCATGCCATATTTCAATTAGCTGGTTTTCGCGCTCATTGAATATATATTGTATATCCATCTCTTTTGATGTAATCTTTAAAATATCTTTCGTAGCGAGATGCGCTTCATTAAGGATGTCCTTCTCATTGTTAATGTTGTTTATGTTGGATAATATAATGTAGATTCCAAAGGCTCACATAATTATGACAGTGCTGGACAATCAGCGGGGGGCAATGAATGCCAGTAATTGTATATGTGTCAACACAATTTTGCATGACTTACTATAAAAAACAAAACAAATGTAGAGCACTATAACATTTGTTTGATAAGGGGAGATGGGGCGTTTTTTCTAGATCCACTTTTCCCTCATGTTTAGCACCATAGTTTTCAGATTTCGTGTTTGCTCCATTAGTGTGTCAATTTTAAGACCTGTCGCCCCATTTCCTTGGCAATATTAAGAACCTGTCTTGCTATTTAGATGTCGATATTTATTATCCTGATAAACGATAGTGAGACTGTAATTTTGGAAGAACCGGCCTAAGGCCGGAGCATTTTTCTACCGAAAAACGTACAAATAATTCTAGAAGGGAGATCTAATGGATTTGTTTTTCTGTTTGATGAAGGTCTAGTGAGAACACTAGAAAATAATTGTGACGCTTCTGCATAGTAGCCACGTGCGGGCATGCGCGCGCGTCGGCTGCCCAGCCGTTTAGAAACCGGCTGGTGGCAGCCGGCCGGTCGGATTTTCCTTATTATATATCCTACGACAATGTAACTAATGTCTGGGATATTCTTATGTTGTTTCACAGCTTGTAGCTGCCCTTATTCTTAACCAACGCATCTTAGTATATTTTATTCTCGATAGTTGATTGTTTCATTATAATATATAAGATGTAAGTCTAGTGAGAGTGGGAGGAGACGAGCGGGAGAGAGAGACCGGCTGGGTGACGTTGCTTCGCGCGGAGAGTCCAGCTTGGGACGAGCCTGATGTTGCCACATGCATTTTATTGCAACATTAGGCTTAGTTTCGACTCAAGCACGGGGTAGACGATTTTGACCCGGCAACTGTGTTGAGTGTTGCCAAGCCTGGGATGTATTTTGTATGCCTAGGGTGGGGGTCCAGACAGATTCAAGACTCAGAGCTCACCTCACTGTCGTACCCTTTGGACCCCCTTGATATCTATACCTCTCAACCCCACTTAGAGACTTTCTCTCTTACTTTGTATACCTTCCTTCCACTACTTCACCAATCTATTTAATTATCCCATCCCTTGATAGACCTTATATCTATTATTGTATTAATGACGAGCTCTCAGATAACTAGATAGGATTTTGGGCCTTATGCAGTGATGTAATTGTTAATGAGACCTAGGAAGCTTTTTTGTTGTCTCATATTTGGTGGTTTCATGCTTGCTAGTGTGTTCTTGTGTCAGGTTAGCAGGGGCTAGACCGGAGGGGAGGCTTTTTGCGATCCTTTAGGTAAAGTCTGTTGGTGCGAGTCCTGTGGACCCGCACGACTTTACTAGGATACCCGTGGGAGTCTGGGGGCATTTTCTTGTCTGTGTCCCTATGTGTCTAGTGTTGTGTTGTGTGAGGGCCCTTGCCTAGTCCACTCAGCACTGCGCTAGCACGTCTTGCTTTTGTTTTAGGGTCGCCAGGAGAGAGTAAGATACTTGCGATCTGAGTCTCTCAAGAGAGCACCCTTTCAATTAGAGTAATTTGGCGCACAGACTTGGGAACGTCCCTAGGCTAGAGCAGGTGGCTCAGCCCGGGTATCCGAAGCCTATATCCTTCCGGCTAGACCTCTGCCACCGGGCAGATTAACAGCTAGGGGTTTATCATCTTTGTATGCTTGTTATTGTGCCACAGTTTACCGTTTTTGTGAGCATTGTGAGTCAGGGTGGGGCTTAGAGACTCTGTCCGAGCAGGCTTGCCTGACTAAGAGTGAGAAGCACACCTGTATGTGGTTATGTTGCGAGATGCTGCCTTTATTTAATTATACCTATGCTATTATACACTGTATGGCCTATCACTAGTATTTATTCCTGCTTATGAGTTAAGAGTTCTCTAAATCCGTAACGTACTTTCTTTGCTAAGCATCAGATCCTACAGTAGCCGCATGCAGTTTAGAAACCTGCATCTTATCTACCTGTACGATGTTTTGAGGACTGTTTGCTTTCACCTTCTTTCACGCAGGGGTGATTAGTTGTATTAATTAACACCTTACGAGCGGCCTATGCGGTTTATTTATATGTACCGCCCAGCGGGGTGTTTTTAGCCAAAATAGGGCTGTTTACGTGATCATTTTCATGCCTAAATAAGACCCAGAACGTAAAACAAGTACCTATCCCTGAAAGGGCATAAACAGAGCTTTCGAATGACACCATAACGATCCTATTATGATGGCTAGTTTTCTTGCAATAACCGTGCAACGCGAGTGCAAAAAGCATGTAATTAGCCACTTTCCCGATACAATTCCTTATATAGCGAGTGAGAGAGGGAGGAGGGAGCTGGGATTCGTGTCAGTATGTTCGCCGCGGTGGTCTGGAGCAGTCATACGCTTGCTACTCTCCTGCCACCACTTGTCTCTCTCTCTCAGCAACATTACGTGCTGAAATTGCCACTCGACCTATGTCGAGCGCCGCCACATAGTCCAGCTTTATTAAATACGACTTATGTGGTGAGCCGCTAATAAAGGGTTAACGTAACGTAAAATGTACTTTCTTCTAGTTTGTTATTAAATTGTTTCTGCAATTTAATTCCGTTATCTATCTTTTCCTTGAAGCTTTAAGTCAACTTAATTGTGTGATCTTTTATATAGCCTGCTTGACTATCAGCAGTCTATAGTGCGTGCACCCTGTAACCGAGTCACAGGATACCTCGTTGTCCAGGCAGGACTCTTGACGGTTTAGGGTGGTTTGTTGCCTGGGTTTATAGATAAGGGTTGGATCTAGCGTTTTCCGTTGTTGCTTGTTGCCGCATACCTAGTCCAATAGAAAGAGCCCAGTGTTTATATATCCCAGGACGTAACAAATGGCGACCTTGCATAGGATTTACTGAACAGAGGAATATAGTGGTCATTTGTTTTGAGATTCCTTATGATTAGAGGAATACAGTGGACATAGAGGTTTTTTTTTGGAGCATCCAATATAACACATTAAAGACTTTAAATAACATTAGTATATACATACTTGCATAGGAGATAAGGCACATTCTATAACCGTGATAATTACTGCAGTACATAAACATGTCTAATACATCAGCACACAGTGATGGGTCAGGTCACGATGAGGGAGAAAGACCTGTGGAGTGGCTAGTCGATAGCAAGGAGGGTGCTAGAAGATTTTTAGAGGTGCCCCTTACCGCTGCCAGGGTGTTGAAGCTGAATAAGTATGGCTTAAAGTGTGTGGCAGGTCTTCAGGGTCACCAGGGTTTAAGTGGCATGAGGAAAGATCAGCTGAGGACTTTGATATTGGGTTTAGAAGGGAGAGACCTGGGTGGAGAGACGACTTGGGGCCCCGGTCCCCAGCCCCCCTCTCCACTCTACCCCCGTATCAAACGTCAGGGTGCCTGAATTTAGTACATTCCCCCAAGTTGATGGTCAATGGCAGTGTGGAATTCAATCACAGGGACCCTCTCCATTAAATGCACCTTCCCCTCCTCAAGGGTTGACTCCAGATTTGTTGTTTCGGCTTGAGATGGCCAAGGTTGAGGTTGCTAGAGCTCAGGTTGAGGCTACCGAAAGACAGGCTAGAGCTCAGGTTGAGGCTGCCGAGAGACAGGCTAGTGTGCAGGCTGAGGCTGCCGAGATACAGGCTAGTGTGCAGGCTGAGGCTGCAGAGAAAACAGCTATACGAGAGGCTGAACTGCAGGCAGAGTCTACTAGGTATCGGGCTGACAGGGAGCTGGAGAGATCTCGAGTGGAGGTAATAGGGCGAAATATTGGGGGAGGTAACAGACAACGGGACCAATCATTGTCACACCTGCTTAAACTAGTTCCTGTGTTCGATGAATTGGGTGAGGCTGAAGTTTTTATGCGATTTGAGAAGAAGTGTCAGGAACACCAGTGGCCTCAGGAAAAGTGGGCAGCATTAGTTTCATCAAGACTCCTAGGAAAGGGGCTAAAAGCGTATGATGCACTACCTTTAGAGTCCTGTGTAGTTTATGATGAGCTAAAGAAGGCTGTGCTACGGGCCTATGAGTTACAACCAGAAACTTACCGCTTGAAGTCTCGGGGTGTTACTAAGGGCAAGGATAGTACCTTCCTAGAACACGCCCGGGACTTGTCTGATGCACTACGACATTGGCTGCATTCTGAGAGGGCAGCTACTTTTGAGGAGTTGAGTGAGCTGGTTCTCTTGGAGCAGTTCTTTAAGTGCACAGGCGGGGACTTAACATTAAATATAAAGGAAACAAATCCTAGAACTCTCCAGGAGGCAGCAGAAATGGCTGACCGCCGACTGTCATTAATTCGAGGGTGCGAAGCAGCAGCTAGGAGTGAGTCGGGTGCAAAGGATCGTACCCCTCCCCCTCCCAAGAATTTTGATACACATAAATATACAAAACCATCTAGCACTGACAATAAAACTGAACATAAACCAAATACCGTCCCGTATAAGAAGTCTAATGGTACCTCCCACCCCCAAGGGAAACCAAAGAGTAAAGAGTGCTTTGCATGTCACAAGGAGGGTCACTTTGCAAATGCTTGTCCGAACAAGCCACCAACCAAGGTTGTGTCATTGGCCCGCAGCATAGGGGTGTCGCCTATATCTTCTGAGTTTGCCAAGGGTAGTTCATCAGAGGTTGGGACACAGCCTGTGTTCAAGAGTCCGGAAGGCTCGAACCCTGTCCGCGACGTCTTTGGGGGTCATAGAGGGCATGGTTTTGTGAGGTGGGCTGGCGAAAGGCGAGGAGTTAAGCTATTGCGTGATACAGGGGCTTCTCAGACCTTGTTAAAGAACTTTACTGGTAGGCCGATTTACGCTGCTCGGGTGGTGGTAGTTCAGGGGATCAATGCTACGAAGTCCTACCCGCTGGTGCGGATGGAGCTGGAGGTGGGTGGTGTGGCGAAGGAGCTGGATGTAGGAATTGTAGAGAACTTGCCTGTTGGGGGCGTCGACCTCCTCCTCGGCAACGACTTTGCGGTGCCTGCTTCTAAGGTTTCACCCTTGGTCGTTACCGAGAAGGCGGCCGACGTTAGTAGGGAGGAACAGGAGGGGGTTGAGAAGTGTAGCGTACAAACCATGGCATGTGTTGTGACGCATTCTCAGACATCCGGAGCCTTGCAGCCACCACCTCAGTCTATCAAACCGTTGAGGAAAGGTCACAAGAAAACGGGAAGTGTTGGTCAATTGGAGAGTTTTGAGCCGGCAGTGTTGTTTGGTGACTCATTATTGGCACCTATGTTAGAGTCTGGAGAGGCCCCGGGCCTGTCACCGCTAGTGCAGGTGCAGGGCAGGAAGAGACTCTGCGACAGCATCGTTATGCGCAGCGTGAGGAAAGGATGGCTCAGCGGGACATTGGAGGTGGAAATAAATTATTTAAGATGAACTTGGATAATCTCACACCTGCTGATATATGTTCCTTGCAGCTGGAAGATCCTGAAGTCAGGGCGTGTGGTAATGGTGCTGTCGAACTGGAGAGCGATGGGGATGCGCAGCCTGGTGATTTTTTCTTGTCCGAGGGGATCTTGTATCGGAGACATCAGGATCCCAAGAAAAAGTGGGATAGCGGGTCAGGATTAGTGGACCAGTTAGTAGTACCGAGGGTGTGCCGTGAGAGCTTATTGAGATTAGCTCATGATGTGCCTTTGGCAGAGCACCTGGGGGAACTTAAGACAGAGGCAGCTCTGAACAAGCTTTTCTGGTGGCCTGGGTTAAAGGCGAGTGTCGTGTCATGGGTGTCACAGTGTCTCACTTGTCAAGTTGTTGGGAAACACAATCAGGTCATCCCGAGAGCCCCATTACAACCCATCCCTGTCATTGGGCTGCCCTTCAGCAAAGTAGTTATCGATATGGTTGGCCCATTGCCCCGCACTAGTGCCGGCAATAAATGTTTACTAACTGTAATGGATGTAGCAACACGGTATCCAGATGCTTACCCCATGCGCAAGGGGATGGCTAAGACTGTTGTCAAAAACCTACTTGTCTATTTCTCACGTTATGGCTACCCTCAGGAGATCCAGTCTGATCAGGGATCCAATTTTGCTTCTGCTCTGTTTAAGCAGACCATGCAGCAACATGGGATATTGTCTGTGGTAAGGTGGCACTCGACTCTCAAGAGTATGTTGCGGTGTTATTGCATGAAAAATGGGAAGGACTGGGATCTAGGTCTCCCATACGTTTTATTTGCTGCGAGAGAAGTACCTGGGGAGAGCTTGGGATTTAGCCCGAACGAGTTGGTTTTTGGACACAGGGTCAGGGGGCCCCTCCACATAGTCAAGGAGATCTGGGAGGGAGTCACAAAGCCATGCTCGCTTCTAAAGTATGTAGTTGAAAGCCGTGAGAGAATGCTAAAGAGCTTGGAGGTAGCAGGTCGGAACCTTAAGAGTTCACAAGCTCAGATGAAGGACAGATACGACCAGAAGGTGAAGCTGAGGGAGTTTGAAGTAGATCAGGAGGTACTGATACTACTGCCTCTGGTGGGACACCCCTTGTCTGCCAAGTATTCTGGTCCGTATCGGGTTGTAAGGAAGGTTTCTGATCTCGACTATTTAGTAGCTACTCCTGATCGTAAGAAAAAGAACCAACTTTGCCATGTAAATCTGATGAAAGAGTATGTGAGGCGCCCCTCCGAGCCTCTCACTGTCCCGGTGTTGATCTGCAGCGATCGTGGTGGAGAAGGAGGAAGGGACAGTCAAGCTGCGGGGGAGGATAATTGGGATTGTCATGTTTCCGCGGATCAGTGGGCGGGGAATTCTAGACAAGTGGCTCACGAGTTGATATTGCACCTGCCTGAGCAACAGCGTGTAGCTGTGCAGCACTTGTTTGATTCAAACCCAGCTGTTTTCGCGGAGCATCCTGGCCTAACTACTCAAGCGGTGCACGATGTCCATGTTGGGGACTACCCGCCCTTTAAATCAGTGCCATACTGTGTTCCCCCTATTAAATTACCAGCACTTAGGGAAGAGCTGGATTATATGCTGAAACGTGGGCTGATTTCTGAGGGTGCAGTAAGGTGGACTTCCCCAGTCACACTGCAGCCCAAACCAGATGGCAAGGTGCGGTTTTGTATAGATTTCCGCAGGTTGAATGGTTTAACCCCCACAAATGCCTACCCTCTCCCTCGCGTGGACGACAGTGTGGATAAGATAGGAAAAGCCAAGTTCCTCACTAAGATAGACCTTGTTAAGGGTTATTGGCAAGTGCCCTTGTCTGAGCGAGCGCGAGAGGTGTGTGGGTTTGTGGTGGACGGTGCCATATATCGTTGCCATGTTATGCCATACGGGCTGAAAAATGCCCCTGCAACGTTTCAGAAATTAATGAACGACATTGTAGCCGACATTCCCAACTGTACGGTGTACCTAGATGATGTCATAATATACGACAATGATTTTAACAGTCTCTGTGCTCACATCGGACAGCTTTTTAATAAACTGAATGAAGCATGTTTGGTGGTAAACCTGGGTAAGTACGATTTTGTCAAAGCCACAGTTTTGTACCTGAGGTTCGAGGTGGGGATGGGTCAGGTGTGCCCTCCACAGACAAAGATCAAAGCCATCGATCAGTTTCCCCAGCCTACGACTAAGAAACAAATCATGCGGTTTCTAGGTATGATAGGCTATTATCGTCGCTTCATCATAGGCTATTCGACTGTACTTGCACCTTTAACTGACTTATTATCTAAGGAGAAGAAGTTCCGGTGGTCTCCTGAGTGTGCAGAGACGTTTTCCTTGGTGAAACACCTGTTATGTACCCACCCCATACTCAGAGCCCCGGACTTCAGCAGACTTTTTCAGCTGGCGACTGATGCAAGTGGCGTAGGGGCTGAGGCTGTCTTGTTACAGACAGATGATGAAGGTATCGAACATCCAGTGAGTTTTTACAGTAAAAAATTCAATAGTGCACAAAGGAATTACTCTGTAATTGAAAAAGAACTCCTGGCGATAGTGCTGGCGCTCAGGCACTTCGATGTATATGTTCCTGCTTTCGGACCAGTCGTAGTGGTTTATACCGATCATCACCCTCTGAAATTCTTGAATCAGTTTCATAACCGGAATATGAGGCTGACCAGGTGGTCACTCATGCTTCAGGAGTATAATCTGGACATACGCCATATTGCCGGTTCTGATAACCTGATAGCGGATTGTCTATCAAGGGTGGATGATGTTGGTTAGACTGCCACAGGATTGAGGGTTGAGTGTGGAGGAAAATAGGCTGTCACTGTAGTTCAGCCGGAAAAAACAAAAATTAAAAAAGCAAAATCCTTATAAAAACTTTTTATTTTTATAACGTGTAGAATTTTGTATAAGATGTTGTAGCAGTATCTAAGTTGAATGTTTTCGCTTATTGTCGCTAAGTTAGTTGAACTTGCTCGGTGGAGGGCAACATTTTTTTTTTTTTTTATATATAATGCCTTGTGTCGCAACAGTGTGTGGTACTATGAGAAGCTTTCTGTTAGATATGAAGAACTTAGTCAAGGGTCTTATATCTTGGGGGAGGTGTGACGCTTCTGCATAGTAGCCACGTGCGGGCATGCGCGCGCGTCGGCTGCCCAGCCGTTAAGAAACCGGCTGGTGGCAGCCGGCCGGCCGGCTTTTCCTTAGTATATATCCTACGACAATGTAACTAATGTCTGGGATATTCTTATGTTGTTTCACAGCTTGTAACTGCCCTTATTCTTAACCAACGCATCTTAGTATATTTTATTCTCGATAGTTGGTTGTTTCATTATAATATATAAGATGTAAGTCTAGTGAGAGTTGGAGGAGACGAGCGGGAGAGAGAGACCAGCTGGGTGACGTTGCTTCGCGCGGAGAGTCCAGCTTGGGACGAGCCTGATGTTGCCACATGCATTTTATTGCAACGTTAGGCTTAGTTTCGACTCACGCACGGGGAAGACGATTTTGACCAGGCAACTGTGTTGAGTGTTGCCAAGCCTGGGATGTATTTTGTATGCCTAGGGTGGGGTCCAGACAGATTCAAGACTCAGAGCTCACCTCACTGTCGTACCCTTCGGACCCCCTTGATATCTATCCCTCTCAACCCCACTTAGAAACTTTCTCTCTTACTTTGTATACCTTCCTTCCACTACTTCACCAATCTATTTAATTATCCCATCCCCTTGATAGACCTTATATCTATTATTGTATTAACGACGAGCTCTCAGATAACTAGATAGGATTTTGGGCCTTATGCAGAGATGTAATTGTTAATGAGACCTAGGAAGCTTTTTTGTTGTCTCATATTTGGTGGTTTCATGCTTGCTAGTGTGTTCTTGTGTCAGGTTAGCAGGGGCTAGACCGGAGGGGAGGCTTTTTGCGATCCTTTAAGTAAAGTCTGCTGGTGCGAGTCCTGTGGACCCGCACGACTTTACTAGGATACCCGTGGGAGTCTGGGGGCATTTTCTTGTCTGTGTCCCTATGTGTCTAGTGTTGTGTTGTATGAGGGTCCTTGCCTAGTCCACTCAGCACTGCGCTAGCACGTCTTGCTTTTGTTTTAGGGTCGCCAGGAGAGAGTCAGATACTTGCGATCTGAGTCTCTGAAGAGAGCACCCTTTCAATTGAGTAATTTGGCGCACAGACTTGGGAACGTCCCTAGACTAGAGCAGGTGGCTCAGCCCGGGTATCCGAAGCCTATATCCTTCCGGCTAGACCTCTGCCACCTGGCAGATTAACAGCTAGGGGTTTATCATCTCTGTGTGCTTGTTATTGTGCCACAGTTTACCGTTTTTGTGAGCATTGTGAGTCAGGGTGGGGCTTAGAGACTCTGTCCGAGCAGGCTTGCCTGACTAAGAGTGAGAAGCACACCTGTATGTGGTTATGTTGCGAGTTGCTGCCTTTATTTAATTATACATAAGCCATTATACACTGTATGGCCTATCACTAGTATTTATTCCTGCTTATGAGTTAAGAGTTCTCTAAATCCGTAACGTACTTTCTTTGCTAAGCATCAGATCCTACAGTAGCTGCATGCAGTTTAGAAACCTGCATCTTGTCTACCTGTACGATGTTTTGAGGACTGTTTGCTTTCACCTTCTTTCACACAAGGGTGATTAGTTGTATTAATTAACGTAACGTTAAATGTACTTTCTTCTAGTTTGTTTTTAAATTGTTTCTGCAATTTAATTCCGTTATCTATCTTTTCCTTGAAGCTTTAAGTCAACTTAATTGTGTGATCTTTTATATAGCCTGCTTGACTATCAGCAGTCTATAGTGCGTGCACCCTGTAACCGAGTCATAGGTTACCGCGTTGTCCAGGCAGGACTCTTGACGGTTTAGGGTGGTTTGTTGCCTGGGTTTATAGATAAGGGTTGGATCTAGCGTGTTCCGTTGTTGCTTGTTGCCGCATACCTAGTCCAATAGAAAGAGCCCAGTGTTTATATATCCCAGGACGTAACATAATGATAACACAAGTTAACCATCTTAAACCCCTTAAATGTAGCCTTATCTTCTAGATGGAATATATAAAGAATTATTTAGATTTAAAATACACATTTTACAGATGATTAAATACATTTCAGCATAGCAACATTATTGAGTGATCCAACTGCATTATTCATATAAAAATTATTATATTCAGAACCATATAGCGAAATATGTTGAATTATCCCGCAAAACTAATGCAATATTGAGAGAAACTCAAGACATGTTGATATGAAATGCGATGCAATAAGAATAAATGCACATTATAAAAAACAGAACCATATATAGCGCCGTTCACTAACACGTAATGTAAATATACGTATTTCTTGTTCGATCGCCCTTTAACCCGTGCAGTACCGGTGATATTTTGTTAATTATATTCCGGCAAATGTAAGACAATTTTATTCAGATGAATGTGTGACATTGTGGTAATCTGAAATTCGGAACTAAAGTCGAGTGTATTATTAATTCAGTTTTTCCATATTAGATTTAATCTTATTTCATCATGGTCACTATGACCAAGGTGTCCTCCGATAACTACATTACTAATTAGATTTTCTTTATTACTGAAGACTAAAACGAGTATATTATTCCTTCTAGTTGGCTCAGTTACATGTTGGGTCAAGAAATAGTCTTGTACTAATTCTATAAATTCATTTGATTCCTTGTCTCCTGTATTATTTCTCCAATTTATTTTGCTAAAATGAATATATCCTACAATACAAGCTTTACTAGACTGCAATTTCATTCCAAAGAATGTTAGCATCTATTCTACTTAGATTTGATGGTCTGTATATGAGGCCAATTAAAACACTGGCATGGCTATCATTGATTTCTAACTATACACTTTCACTTTTCTTTTCTAATAATATATCTGACCTAGTGTAGCAGTTTATCGAATTGGAGACATAAATTACTACACCTCTGTGTTTTCTCCCTTGACGATCTACATTATACATAGTGAATCCGTATATTTGATACTCTGCAACTAAATATCGAGTTTCCGTGTTCATCCACGTTTCTCTAACCGTGATAATATCAATATTTTCAGTAGAAACTATTGCTTTCGATTAATCTCTTTTATTCCGTAAACTTCTGCTATATGTGTGAGTTTCTTACCAACATCCTTGATCAATACCGCAATATCCTCGTTTCTAGTATGATGACCTGCATTGTTTCGCCTTAGATTAAAACTAGCTCATATATGCATACCATCGGTTATTTCGCTATTGTTATTGCTACCTTCAGTATTTCTGGCATAATTACAATCCTGAGCCTGAAATATAATTCTAGTCCTATCTGATGAACCGGTACGACAATTAACCCTATCTAGGCACTTTATCTTATAGTTTTAGGCTATACATTAAGCGAAACCCCAAGACCAACCAATCTATTGACCTAGCTAAATTTGCCACCCATAGCCTAGAAAGATGAACCCCGTCATGTGCATACAATTGGTTCTTACCATAGAATCAGTGCAGTAATTTTCCAGCCGACAATTTATAACCAATTGCCCTAGAAGACTGTTCCTTCCTGACCCCTCTCCTTGGCAAGATACTGTGTACCACAGGTATGCCTCCCTTCATCCTAACTTTATCTAACACCTCCCTGTATTGCCGAAGCAGTTCTTCGGTCCTTCCTTTACATACTGTACATCATTGTTCCCTGTACTGAGACAGATAATGAGGCTTTCTCCAGTATCTTTCATAATGTCATCTATTTTGTTAACCCCTTCCCAACCCTGGCACCAGGCAGACTGACAAGCTTCCTAACATTAGTACAGGTAGACCTACCTAGGTATCTGACCAAGGAGTCGCCAACAATTGAGAATGACTTACCTTTCCTTGTCGATGACACGGTGGCAGCTGCGGCAGAGGTAGGCACTCCTGGCGCAGCATCAGTCTTAGTTGCAGGTACTGCTAGGGCAGCAGCAGTTATAGGTGCTCCTAGGGGTGTAGCAGTCTCAGCCTTTCCTGAAGTAGCAGTGACAGGTACTCTTTCAGACCCACCCTTGTCCTGACTAGCCCGACCTTCACAATCGTCTTGCAAGGAAGCGAGTGTGTTACTCACTCTCACTCACCCCAGGGATCGGTATTAGGACCAATTATCTTTCTAATTTACATCAACGACATAGATGAGGGTCTCACCTGTACAATCTCAAAGTTTGCTGACAATACAAAAATGGCACTCAGCTTAAGATTGTAGACAGAGAAAGCGATCTGAAGTAACAATATCGAATAACCTAAAACCGAGTCAGCAATTTTCAGAAGTTGTTAACCTGGCAGCTACGGGGAGACTCTTAAGAGGTTTTACTGGGTGACTGCGGGGAGACTCTTAAGATCCTAGGCCTAAAAAGAAACGTTTAAAAGGCCCCAGTAGCACTTGAATTTTTTTTTTTTTGCCCCTTGGCCATGCCACATATCACTCCTCCAGATCCCTTCCTTCCTGGTGCCCTTATTACCAAAAATATATAGACAAGGTAGAACAAGTTCAACGTAGAGTTACCAAAATGATACCTAGCCTAAAGATCAAACCATATGAGGAGCGTCTTAGAGAATTAAATATATTTCCTATTACCCAGCGTAGATTAAGAGCGACTTATTTCAAGTGTTCAAAATCATCAAAGGCATCGACAATATAAAATGTAGTAAGTACTTCACTATCGACTAATCTAATTACACGCGGGGAAACGGTTGCAAAAATTATTGGTAAATTTTTTAACTCGCACGAATCTAAGAATTTCTTCTTCAATTGAGTTGTCAACTTGTGGAATGGGCTTCCCCGAGACGCTATAGACTGCAGCACCGTTGATTCTTTTAAACTTCGCATGGACAAATATCTTACATCAAACCCACGACTGACTGCGTTTGTAAATGAATACCATTATTTTATTCCCGCCTCAAATTCATCAAGGATTATTGCGTATATATATTACCAAGACGTAACTCTCTTTTTCCCAGATATGCAAAAGACCATTTATAGCTGTGTTATATTTTAACCCATCTGTCCCATACTAACTTCCTAATCCTGCCACGGACAATAGTTCCAGGTCAGTAATTCCCTTTCCAATGTTCCCTTACCCACTCTAAACCACTGTTTGGACACATGATCCTCAGTGTTTTGGAGGACAAGCAGCCTAGAGGGGTAAAAAGACCTGTTGTTGCTTGATTACTACATTTTTTTATGAGAGTGATTTTCCCACCCTGGTTGCCAGCCATCTTTCATGAATAGAAAGACTTGAAATCACAAATTTCCTTTGACCCCTTATTCGACTTGAAAGATTCCTTTGTAATGAGGCTCAAAGCTAAATTTTCATCTCTAAGCAAATTAACTTCCCTCTGGCAGTTAACGGTATCCTCCCTTAGAGTTAGAACCACCTTCCTTAGTTCAGCCATCTCTTCCCTTACCAGGAGGATAAGTTGGTGAAGATCAGGTGATGATTCGTTCTCCAAACCTGCAATGACAATTCATCCCAAGATTAACTAGAAAGCAAAACTAAACACACAGTTTAACTAACAGCTTTTCACTAAGATAAAACTCTCGGAGCACTTGCCACCACACTAATGGATAACCAAGTCGATCACGAAGGTCAGTAGCAGGTAAAAGGTCGTGATGCTAGGGAGGCTGGGCAATGACTACCAAAGAGTAGATTCCTTCTACCAACTTATCCCAAGTTATGACTAATGTTAGGATGTTTTGTACCTCCACAAGCTTTTCAAAAAACCCAAAATGATGTGGGTAACCGAATTCTGCGCCACCCTATATAAGGCAGCACGTCACAGAGGTATGGAAGATCATTATGTGGGTAACCGAATTCTGCGCCACCCTATATAGGGCAGCACGTCACAGAGGTATGGAAGATCATTATATGGGTAACCGAATTATGTGCCACCCTATATGAGGCAGCACGTCACAGAGGTATGGAAGATCATTATGTGGATAACCGAATTCTGTGCCACCCTATATAAGGCAGCACGTCACAGAGGTATGGAAGATCATTATGTGAATAACCGAATTCTGTGCCACCCTATATAAGGCAGCACGTCACAGAGGTATGGAAGATCATTATGTGGATAACCGAATTCTGTGCCACCCTATATAAGGCAGCACGTCACAGAGGTATGGAAGATCATTATGTGGATAACCGAATTCTGTGCCACCCTATATAAGGCAGCACGTCACAGAGGTATGGAGGATCATTATGTGGATAAACGAATTATGTGCCACCCTATATAAGGCAGCACGTCACAGAGGTATGGAAGATCAATGCCTGGGGTGGAATTTAACAGGAGGCGGCTTTTGATAGGGCGCAGGTATTAACAAGGACAGAGTTACATGAATCATCATTCCTGCATATTCTTACGAGCAACTCTTTCCTAGTAACATTTCTAAACTATTTTTCACTGCTAACGGTGACTAGACTCCAGTTGGATGATCAAATGTTACACAATTTGTATCAAATGTCTTAAGTTAAGACTGCCTCATTAGTATTGCCGATAACATAGATTACAGTGAATTCATGGGGCAGCATAGAGAACTAGGAATAAGGCTAGCTACTGTTATTATTTGGTGGTATTGCCATAGTTTCACAATAACTGAAATGACGTCATATCCACAATGCGCACTGTAATTGGTTGGAGTTTACTTAGAACGGAACGAACGCAACCAACATGGCTTCATTCGAGCAGTAATCTTCATACACTGAGGTAGGTGCATCAGCCAGCTCATCCCGTCGTGGGACTCCATTGTGGCTTAACTGGTAAGTAGAACAAACCCTTAGATGATCCAATGGTGCATTTATCTTCTGTGTTCTGGCTATCAGTAGACGATTTTATTCAGATTTGCAAGGGTATATGGAAGTCAGAGGGGTAATTGAGATAGTCTGTAACTCTGTACTCATATAATTCCCATCGATCCTTCCTAAACTGCATATAATCGTCTAATGATAGCCAGAATTTACGCTCAAAATGTGTCACAATCTTCAAAGGGTTAACGATCACAAGCCACCTTAACCACCAACATTAATTGTTTCCTTTATAGACCGAATACAGCGAGGACGGCAACCTGCAAAGGAATAAAATGCTAATCCGTCAAGAACCGCGAAATTGAATAAAGCTCCACCAACACGACCCAAATTTAAAACCGCCAGGGATAACGACCGAGGACCGAGGACAGCCATGAATGTAAATGTAGATCTGACCAGAACCAAAAATTTGATAAAAGAAAGTTCTGTGAGTTCTAAAACCGCAACTTTAAAGGTGTTCTATGCAAACGCTCGTAGCATACGCAATAAATGTTCACATTTAGAGAAACTAGTATTTACAGAAAACTATGATGTGATTGGCATAACAGAATCTTGGCTCAATACAGAAGATAGATACTTTTTAGCAGAGTATTCACTTCCCGGTTATGTAATGTTTGAGAACAGCCGAATAAATAAAAATGGAGGTGGCGTTTTACTTTATATCAAAGAAAGTCTTAACCCGACCCTCTTGTCAAAACCTCAAATTGTGAACGTCGACACATCTTTTGTGCTAATAAAGAATAATAAAGGTCCAAAAATAATACATGCATTAATATACAGACCTCCAGCTCAATCAGTGCAAACTGACCGAGAAATTTATGAACAAATTGCAGATGTAACTAACTCACAAGATACCGTATTTTTTGGCGCCTTTAATTTACCTGTGACCAAGTTGGGCGATACTCTTACTTCACACTCCGGACATGACTTGTATGCAAACTTGCAAGAGTGTTCACTCTATCAATGTTTTCGATCGCCGACCCGTGGTAATAATGTTCTTGACCTTGTACTTGCAACAAAAGAAGAATTAATAGAGAATTTGAATGTTGGTGATGAATTCAGTAACAGCGACCACGTACAATAACTTTCACTTTAAAGTTTACTAGTAACGAACCAAATAACAGCATCAATAAAGTCCCTAATTTCAAGAAAGCAAAGTTTCATAAACTTAGAGCTATGTTTAAAGAAACTGACTGGAGCTTTTTAATTAACAATAACGACATAAATACATCTTGGGAATTATTCGAAACCACTTACCTAAAAGCAGTGCAGGACTGCATACCATCGAAAATATGGCGTACAGACCATAATAATAAGCCCAAATTTTGGAATAAAGATATTTCAAACTGTCTGCTTCCTAAAAAGTTTGCTAATGATAGATTAAAATCCTTACAAAATGATGAACGGGTGAAATTTGTAGAGCTACAACGCAAAGCCAAACAGTTAATTAAGCAAAGTAAAAAGACCCTGGAGTTACATGTTACGAATCAAAGTAAAACAAACCCGAAAGAATTCTATAGTTATATCAGAAAGAAAAAAGTAGTTACTTCAACTGTTGGACCGTTAGTCGATGAAAAAGGAGAATACACCAAAGACGAAGTACAAATGAGTAATGCCCTCAATACCTTCTTTGCATCAGTTTTTACAACGGAAGACCTCAGTGATATCCCTACACCATCGCTGATTCAGATTGATAATTCAGATGTCCTAAGCAATATCACTGTTACAGAGAGAGAAGTATTGAATTGTTTAGATAAACTCAAGGTAAATAAAACTCCTGGACCTGATACAATCTCACCTAGAGTCCTAAAGGAAGCTAAGGATGAGCTCTCTAAACCACTGACATTGCTATTCAATAAATCCTTGCAGTCTGGAACTATGCCTGATCAGTGGAAGCTAGCCAACGTAACACCGATATTAATAAAAAGGCAGCAAATCCCTACCCAGTAACTATCGTCCAATTAGCTTAACCTCAGTTGTATGTAAAATGCTAGAAACACTCATAAGAGACTGACTCGTAAATCACTTAGAGGAAAATAACATACTTAAAGATACTCAACACGGCTTTCGTAAAAAACGTTCCTGTTTAACAAACCTCTTAGACTTCTTCCACGATATCCTCAACCTCTACGATGAGAGTAAAGCTGTGGATATTATATACCTTGATTTTCAAAAGGTCTTTGACAAAGTTCCCCACAAACTTTTACTACTAAAACTAAAAGCGCATGGAATACAAGACGGTGTGTTGAAATGGATAGAAAATTGGCTCAGCGACAGAAAGCAAAGAGTAGTCATAAACGGTAAGGCATCTAAATGGACCAATGTAAGTAGCGGGGGACCCCAGGGATCGGTACTAGGACAAATTCTCTTTCTAATTTACATCAACGACATAGATGAGGGTCTCACCCGTACAATCTCAAAATTTGCTGACGATACAAAAATTGCAAATAGCGTACTCTCAAAAGAACAAGTTGACGATATGCAACACAATCTAGATAAGTTGTCATGTTGGGCCCAAATTTTGCAAAAGAGTTTCAATGCGGATAAATGTAAAGTACTACATATCGGATACCAAGATGATAAACCAAATTATTTGATGAATGGCACTCAGCTTAAGAATGTAAAAAGAGAAACCGATCTGGGAATAACAATATCGAGTAACCTAAAACCGAGTCAACAATGTTCAGAAGTTGATAAGAAGGCAAACAAAATAATTGGCTTTATAGGCAGGTCATTTGAGCATAAATCCAAAGACGTTATCCTAACCCTTTACGATTCATTAGTCCGCCCTCTTCTGGAATACTGCGTTCAATCCTGGTGCCCTTATTACCAAAAAAGATATAGACAAGCAAGACGAGTTCAACGTAGAGTTACCAAAATGATACCTAGCCTAAAGAACAAACCATACGAGGAGTGTCTTAGAGAATTAAATCTATTTCATTTAACCCAGCCCAGATTAAGGGGCGACTTAATTCAAGTGTTCAAAATCATCAAAGGCATCGACAATATGAACTGTAGTAAGTACTTCACTATCGACCAATCTAATTACACGCGGGGAAACGGGTGCAAAATTATTACTAAATCTTTTAACTCACATGAAGCTAAACATTTCTTCTTCAATCGAGTTGTAAACTTATGGAATGGGCTTCCCCGAGATGTTATAGACTGCAGCACTGTTGATTCATTTAAACTTCGTCTAGACAAATATCTCGCATCAAACCCGCGACTGACTGCGTTTGTAAATTAATAACTTTATTTTATCTTCCCCTCAGTTACTAACCCATCTGTCCCCTACTAACTTCCTAATCCTGCCACGGACATTAGTTCCAGGGCAGTAGTTCCCTTTCCAATGTTCCCTTACCCACTCTAAACCACTGTTTGGACACTTGATCCTCAGTGTTTTGGAGGACAAGCAGCCTAGAAGGGTCACTAGAACTATTGTTGCTTGATTTCCTTTGTACCCATTTGTACTCCTTTGTACGAAGAGTCAACAAAAGTCAGCACGTGTTGACACTGTGTCCTTTGGATTCTTGACGGGGACAAGAAATTTCATGCAGGCAAGAAATTTCTAGGCCACGTCAGGGGTCCCCAGGACACACCCCGATACCAACACGACTCACACGAGTGTAACACGAGTTACGAAGAGTATGCACGAGTCATGGCCGAATCTGAAAATGTCCTCACTCGTGCTGGACTCAGGCACCGACTCTTGTATGTGTGAATCATGCTTTAGGAACCAGTTTACTAGCATGTTTCACATGCTCGCACCCAGTCAGGGGACATCCTAACGACGTATACAGACTAAACACACATAACAAAGCCACTCCAACAGCTTCCTCTCTCTCCAACACCCCTTCTCCCCTCTCAACACTCTTCTCTGAGCTAGTGCCGATACAAATGGCCAGTCCTGTATAGAATCGTGAGGTTCAGAGTCGTAAAGATTCCAGGACGAGCTCCATAGAAAATGAAAATGAATTAATGAATGGTTAAGGGGGCCCACCTCGTTTTTTTCTCACTTTCTCTCCCTCTCTCTTTGGCTTGTATCCATTCGGCCCCATTCAGCCTACTGTTTTAAGACGTTTACCCCCATCCAGGTGTCGATTTCTTCCTCGCGAGCGATAGCGAGCCAGCATTGTATGGAGAAATCCGGCTTTGCTGGAGAAATTTTTCTATCGAAAAATTTACAAATTTAGCTTACTGTAAACAACCAAAATATATACAGTATTTGCTGGCTCGCTACGACAGCTGGATGGGAGTAAACGTCTTAAAACAGTAGGCTGAATGGGGCCGAATTGATACAAACCGAAGAGAGAGGGAGAGAAAGAGGAGAACAAAAAGCGAGGTGGGCTCCCTTAAGTGTGGCCGAACAAGTGTATTAAATGCTAGAATATTGACTTCAATGGTTCGTGTGAGCAGACTTAAGGGGAGGCAGACCGTTTTACTGGACCCCCATCTCCCTAATGCTTAGCCCCACTAGTTTTGAAAGTTATAAGATGTTTGGCCCATTAGTTTGGCGATTTTAACACCTTTCGCCCCATTTCGTTGTCAATTTTAAGACCTTTCGTGCCATTTAGGAGTCGATTTTTTCCTGGCGAGCAATAACGAGCCTGCAATTTTAAGAGAAATCGCCCATCGGCCGGGACATTTTTCTACCGAAAAATGTACAAATTTATCTTGAAGGGGGGTCTAGGTTTTTTTTCTTTCTAAGCTTGATTTAGGTCTAGGGAGGAAACTAAAAAATATATATGAATAAATGAATTAATAGACCAAACAAACGGTCTGCCTCCCCTTAAGGGGGATGGAGTTCATGTATTGGTTTATCTATTTTATTCATTTATTATTATTTTAGTTTTCTCCCTAGACCTCCATCAAGCTTAAGGGGGGTGACCTGTTTTTGTTCTGTCCTTTTCTATCTTTCTCTGGCTTGTATCCATTTGGCCCCATTCAGCCTACAGTTTTAAGATGTTTATTCCCATCCAGGTGTAATTTTTTACTGGTGAGTGGTAGCGAGCCAGCATATTTTTTATTTTTGTTTGACAGCAGGCTAAATTTTTACATTTTTCGATAGAAAAATTTCTCCGGCGAAGCCGGATTTCTTCATATAATGCTGGCTCGCTATCGCTCGCCAGGAAGAAATCGACACCTAGATGGGGATAGACGTCTTAAAATAGTTGGCTGAATCAGGCCGAATGGATACAAGCCAGAGAAAAGGGCAGAAATAACAAAATGCAGGTCACCCCCCTTAACAAAACATCCCCAAGATCCCCTTTCGAGATGAATGTATACATTTATCGGTAGAAAGATTATCATATGAAAGACACACACACACACACATACATACATAATACATACATACACACACATACATCACTCACACATATTATACACACACAGAGACATACATACACACACATACATAGTACATACATACACACACATACATACACTCATACATATACACACACACAGACATACATATACACACACATGCATACATACACACACAGACACACACCCACATACATACATACACACACACACAGATGCCCTACACTGTTTATCCTGTACATACATACATACATACATCTTATGCTCCCTGTCTCATGTAAACCATTACAAGAGTCACTGCTAGTAATTACCATATGACACCTACACACACATACACACACAGACCCATTCTCTCTCTCTCTCTCTCTCTCATAAGAACATTACGGGACTGGCCTGAGAGCTTCCTATAACAGTCCTTCACCACACACACACACGCACACACATGCACATGTGTTTGTGTGTGTGTGTGTGAACAAAATATACAATGATAATTATTGCTGGTACTAAAGAGCGACCCATTTGGAATCCTCCTTCAAAACTGTCTTAACCCCTTCTATACCGGGACTTCCTTTGAACTATATTCTGGCTACTATTAGGCGATTTTATTAAGTTTAAGAAGGGTATCCAGCAATTAACAGGCTTTGAACTATCTTAATTAACCCTTTTTGCTACCACAGATCCTTTTTAAACGGCACAAAATCGACTAAATATAGCTAGAATAATATGAAAAAGACGTCGCCGGTATAGAAGGGGTTAACGAAAGGCTTGATTATAAAGTAAAACTAATCATAAGTACTATATTTTAATGACAATTGTAGATACACTCAAATATTGTTTATAATATATCTATAAATGGACAAAAAGCGTAAGATATAGTATATGGCATATTAACCCATTCAGTACCAGGGACGTTCATTTCACCTTAACCCTTAACTGGCGGCGCACAACTTATGTCGAGTGAAAGAAATTTGGACTATGAGGCGGCTCACAACATAAGTCATGTGGCATTTTCAGCACGTAATGTTGCTGAGAGAGAGAGACAAGTGGTGGCAGGAGAGTAGCGAGCGTATGACTGCTCCAGACCACCGTGGTGGACCAACTGACATGAATCCCACCCTCCTCCACCCTCTCACACTTGCTACACAGTGAATTGTTTAGGGAAAGAACCGAATTACATGGTTTCTGCATTCGTGTTTCGCGATTGTTGCAAGAAAACTAGCGATCATACAAGGATCGTTGGGGTGTCATTGGAAAGCTCTGTTTATGCCCTTTCAGGGATAGATACTTGTTTTACGCTCTGGGTCTTATTTAGGCATGAAAATGATCACGTAAACAGCCCTATTTTGGGTAAAAACACCCCGCTGGTGGCTACATATTATTTTTCGCCTAGGCCGCGCATTAGGTGTTAATCTGGCAACTATACAACAATTTTATTCAGCTTAGGAAGGACCTCTAGCAATAATAAGGCTTCAAACAATCCCAATCAACCTTTCTAACTACCACATATCCTTCCCAAGCTGCATTATATCCCTCAAATATAGCTAGAATAAAATATAACACACGTTGCTGGTACTCAAAGGGTTAATGAAGGTAATACCCATATGTGTGTCATATGTCAATTCGATATCTGAATTACGATGTTATATCAATATTCTTTAGACCCTCAATTTGTACATGATTTGGAATGCAGTTTTTAAAATACAGAAACAAATATATAGGCCTATATATATATATGCAGTATATATATACTGGCTTTCCATAGTTCATTCTTTAACCCATACAGTACCAGGGACGTCCTTTTCATCATATTCTGACAATTATTAGACGATTTTATTCAGCTTAGGAAGGATCTCTAGCAATACTAAGGCTCCAAACTATCTCTACCAACCCTTTTAACTACCACAGATTCTTCCTAAGCTGCACACAATCGTCTAATCTATTTTGTTATTAATTTCACCACACCACCAAACACCTCCAATGAAATTAATGAAAGCATATATGTGATCCACCGGGACTCGAACCTCGGTTATCACACACATATTTTTAGACACCTTAACCATTACACCACCAAGATGGTTAAAGGTTTATGCACACGCCTATGACTTATTATCCATTCTCGAATACTGGATATTAATCTAATCATGTTCATATTCCCACCGCACTATGGTAGCCTAATGTTTAAATGAGAGGAAAGAATATTCATGGGGCACACAACATATAGAACGGCCTCGCTACGAAAATATAGCTAGAATAAAATATAACACACGTCGCTGGTACTCAAAGGGTTAAAGGATATGTTCACACCAAGGCCCCAACTAGACATAATATGGCGCGAAACGTCCGTCTTGAAGTAAAATTTAATCTAATTGACACACCTATCCCTGCCTTTTCCTGATATGCATAGTTAAGCCGGTATCACACGAGAGCTTATTTAGTCAACATTCGATAACCAACTTTTTTCTGGCAACATATCTAGAATACTGTGAACTGGTATCGGAAACAAGACTGATGATAGATAAATTTAGGCAACTGCAATAGTTAAAATGTTTACCTCATAAGCTGCCAGACCAGTGTTGAGCAAAAATGTTGAGTGAAAAAGCACTCGTCTGATACCTGTTTTATGTTCATTATAGTAAACTACCTTGTTCATTTGTGTCATATTGTTTCATTGCTTGTACTACAGCGGGTATCACACGGGCGCTTTTTTACTCAACATTTATCCTTAACACTGGTCTGGCAGCTTAGGAGGTAAACATAATTATATAGTATTTCTGTAACTATTTATCCTTAACACTGGTCTGGCAGCTTAGGAGGTAAACATAATTATATAGTATTTCTGTAACTATTTATCCTTAACACTGGTCTGGCAGCTTAGGAGGGAAACATATATAGTATTTCTGTTACTATTTATCCTTAACACTGGTCTGGCAGCTTAGAAAGTAAAAATATATAGTATTTCTGTAACTATGTATCCTTAACACTGGTCTGGCAGCTTAGGAGGTAAACATATAGTATTTCTGTAACTATTTATCCTTAACACTAGTTTGGCAGCTTAGGAAGTACACATATATAGTATTTCTGTAACTATTTATCCTTAACACTGGTCTGGCAGCTTAGGAGGTAAACATATATAGTATTTCTGTCACCTAAATGCATCTCTCGTCAGTATAGTTTCCGATACCAAAGCAAAATATTCCAGAAATGTTGCTATAAAAATGTTGATCATCGAATGTTGACTATAAAAGCTCTCGTGTGATACAGGCTTAACTTCAACATACCCTTCCTAATATGAATACAATAGTTTAATATAAGCCACAATACAAATGCGTCCTAGTGGCTTGTGAGTGTTAAAGGAACACTGACTGTTTTTTTGGCCTATAAATTCATTCATTCATAAATTCTTAGTTTCCTCGCTAGACATCCCTCAAACTTAGAAAAACAGCCCTTAGACCCTCCCTCAAGATAAATGTGTACATTTGTACATGTCCCGGCCGAAGGCCGCTTCCTCTTCTTATTACAGGCTCGCTATCGCTCACCAGGAAAAAATTGACACCAAAATGGCACGATAGGTCATAAAATTTATAACGAAATGGGACGAAAGGTCTTAAAATCGCAAAAAAAATGGGCCGAACGTCTAAAAATCTCAAAACTAATGGGACTAAACACTAAGGAGAAAGGGGACCAGCAAAACGAGCGTCTCCCCTTAAACTTACTGGTGTGGTTGGCATTTAACATTACCGCGATGTGAGGTTCCCATGATCAAGTCCCCCTTGTTATTACCAGGCCAGACGTTATCTTATGATAACGTTGGTGGGGTCTGTGTGGTCAGTGTAGTGGCAAGTACACTAACTCAATATATAATCAGAGTATCGCGAACCTATTATCTATCTATTTATATGCTCAGGCCCAATCCCCACTTTTCCTATTTTTATTTTTATTTTCTGTTATTCTATTTTATTATTTTTTTTTTTCTCGCGAACCAATGGGATAATTATATAGATCTAGTGTAGCAAAAAGGAAGCAACCAACACCTTGAAACTCAGCTTTGATCATCTAAAGCGATATATGAAGCACCCAATACCTCAAAGCTTCAATCAATAATATTGGGGCCTCACAACAGTTACAGGCTAATGGACATCCTACATTTCCGAGGTTGAGAAAACAAAATTAGGATTAATGCAATAGTCTGCTGGTTGTGAGACATAGACACATAACAGTGATTTGGAGAGACACATCAACTCCTCTGGTACCAAGTGTCTACACAGGATCATGGGGTACCGCTGGCATGGCTAATATCACACCAGCGTCTACTTTCTGATATTAATTTGAGTCAACTTGGATGTTTAGTCCAGGAGTGCCAGCTTTGTCTATATGGGCTTGTGACCTGCCTCCCAGCCACTCCAACAGCTTCCTCTCTCTCCAACACCACATTTCCCCTCTCTATGCTCTTCAGAAAATAGGAAAGTAGCTATAAGGTGCCGTTGTAAAGGCTTATCCCTCAAAACCTTCACTATCACCATATACAAACTAATAACACACTCCAACAGCTTCCTCACTCTCTCCAACACACCTTATCCTCTCTTTACACTCTTCAGAAAATAGGAAAGTAGAAAGTAGCTATGAGGTGCTGTTGTAAAGGATTATCCATCAATACCTTCACCTGACCTGACCTGACCAGAAGCTGACCCTGTTGCTCATGTGGTAGTAGGTTTTGATGATGGGTATAACAACCCTGAGTGGTGGTGGTGACCAAAGGGAAGACCATGTGTGCTTAAGGGAGGTGAAGCTGACCCTGTTGTTCATGTGGTAGTAGGTTTTGATGATGGGTATAACAACCCTGAGTGGTGGTGGTGACCAAAGGGCAGACCATGTGTGCTTAAGGGAGGTGAAGCTGACCCTGTTGTTCATGTGGTAGTAGGTTTTGATGATGGGTATAATAACCCTGAGTGGTGGTGGTGACCAAAGGGCAGACCATGTGTGCTTAAGGGAGGTGAAGCTGACCATGTTGTTCATGTGGTAGTAGGTTTTGATGATGGGTATAACAACCCTGAGTGGTGGTGGTGACCAAAGGGAAGACCATGTGTGCTTAAGGGAGGTGAAGCTGACCCTGTTGTTCATGTGGTAGTAGGTTTTGATGATGGGTATAACAACCCTGAGTGGTGGTGGTGACCAAAGGGAAGACCATGTGTGCTTAAGGGAGGTGAAGCTGACCCTGTTGTTCATGTGGTAGTAGGTTTTGATGATGGGTATAACAACCCTGAGTGGTGGTGGTGACCAAAGGGAAGACCATGTGTGCTTAAGGGAGGTGAAGCTGACCCTGTTGTTCATGTGGTAGTAGGTTTTGATGATGGGTATAACAACCCTGAGTGGTGGTGGTGACCAAAGGGCAGACCATGTGTGCTTAAGGGAGGTGAAGCTGACCCTGTTGTTCATGTGGTAGTAGGTTTTGATGATGGGTATAACAACCCTGAGTGGTGGTGGTGACCAAAGGGAAGACCATGTGTGCTTAAGGGAGGTGAAGCTGACCCTGTTGTTCATGTGGTAGTAGGTTTTGATGATGGGTATAACAACCCTGAGTGGTGGTGGTGACCAAAGGGCAGACCATGTGTGCTTAAGGGAGGTGAAGCTGACCCTGTTGTTCATGTGGTAGTAGGTTTTGATGATGGGTATAACAACCCTGAGTGGTGGTGGTGACCAAAGGGCAGACCATGTGTGCTTAAGGGAGGTGAAGCTGACCCTGTTGTTCATGTGGTAGTAGGTTTTGATGATGGGTATAACAACCCTGAGTGGTGGTGGTGACCAAAGGGCAGACCATGTGTGCTTAAGGGAGGTGAAGCTGACCCTGTTGTTCATGTGGTAGTAGGTTTTGATGATGGGTATAACAACCCTGAGTGGTGGTGGTGACCAAAGGGAAGACCATGTGTGCTTAAGGGAGGTGAAGCTGACCCTGTTGTTCATGTGGTAGTAGGTTTTGATGATGGGTATAACAACCCTGAGTGGTGGTGGTGACCAAAGGGCAGACCATGTGTGCTTAAGGGAGGTGAAGCTGACCCTGTTGTTCATGTGGTAGTAGGTTTTGATGATGGGTATAACAACCCTGAGTGGTGGTGGTGACCAAAGGGCAGACCATGTGTGCTTAAGGGAGGTGAAGCTGACCCTGTTGTTCATGTGGTAGTAGGTTTTGATGATGGGTATAACAACCCTGAGTGGTGGTGGTGACCAAAGGGAAGACCATGTGTGCTTAAGGGAGGTGAAGCTGACCCTGTTGTTCATGTGGTAGTAGGTTTTGATGATGGGTATAACAACCCTGAGTGGTGGTGGTGACCAAAGGGAAGACCATGTGCTTAAGGGGGGTCACCTGCTATATTTCTCTCCTTTTCTCTTTTTCTCATGTTTGTATCCATTAGGCCCCATTCAGCCTACTGTTTAAAGACGTTTATCCTCATTCAGGTGTCTATTTCTTCTTGGCGAGCGATAGTGAGCCAGCATTGTATGGCAATATCCAGCTTCGCCGAGACATTTACTTATCAAAAAATGTACTAATTTAGCCTGCTGTCAAAAACTGTTTAAAAATATTCTGGCTCGCTACCATTCGCCAGGAAAAAATCGACACCTGGATGGGGATAAACATCTTAAAACAGTAAGCTGAATAGGGCCTAATGGATACAACCCAGAGAGAGAAGAATAAAAACGAGGTGGGCCCCCATAATGGTTAAGAAGAGTCAATCATTCATGTTGGAAACTGCTTTGGGTGAATCGAGTCGCGGCCTGGGAACTTGCATGGAGAGACCCCGGGAATGGAGTTAGAAGGTGAGTGCAGCTGCACATCACCACAGCATAAGACCCAAGTGAATGAATAATTGAACATAGGTGGGAAGTAAGTGAATTCCAGATAGCCAAGGTTTGTAGTATATCATACATATTGAAAAACAAAATATGTAAGTTCTGCACTTTGAAGGAGTGACAGTCCAGTTATGGGTACCAAAAAAGATATAGACAAGCTAGAACGAGTTCAACGTAGAGTTACCAAAATTATACCTAGCCTAAAGAACAAACCATACGAGGAGCGTCTTAGAGAATTAAATCTATTTCCTTTAACCCAGCGCAGATTAAGAGGCGACTTAATTCATGTGTTCAAAGTCATCAAAGGCATCGACAATATTAACTGTAGTAAGTACTTCACTATCGAGCAATCTAATTACACACGGGGAAAAGGGTGCAACATTATTGGTAAATCTTTTAACTCACATGAAGCTAAAAATGTCTTCTTCAATCGAGTTGTCAACTTATGGAATGGGCTTCACCGAGATGTTATAGACTGCAGCACCGTTGATTCATTTAAACTTCGTCTAGACAAATATCTTGCATCAAACCCGCGCCTGACTGCGTTTGTAAATTAATAACTTTATTTTATCCTCCCCTCAGTTACTAACCCATCTGTCCCCTACTAGCTTCCTAATCCTGCCACGGACATTAGTTCTAAGACAGTAGTTCCCTTTCCAATGTTCCCTTACCCACTCTAAACCACTGTTTGGACACTTGGTCCTCAGTGTTTTGGAGGACAAGCAGCCTAGAAGGGTCACTAGATATGTTGTTGCTTGATTTCCTTTGTACTCCTTTGTAGTACCACAAGGAAAGATGTCAAGATTAGGCACAATAGAAGTAAGAGTATTTGAACAATTACTCTAAAACTGTGCAATGGATACAACATAAACTGACTTCCTTGTTCCTTCTATTTGATTAGGATTATTATTAGTCAAAGCAAACCAAAAATAGTTTTTAATGCCCCTTGTTCCAAGTAGGTACAGTTGGCCACATTAATTTGCATCCACACCGTGAGTATATTAATTAATTAATACAAACTATTTGTCAACAGCCTACTGGGCAGAAGCCCTCATAAGGCTGGGAGGGCTTACAAGTGGAAATTGGTTAAAATAGTATAAATAAAAGGGGTAAAATAAATAGAAATGGTTCACCATAAAAAGAAAGAAAATAAATCATCATTTAAAAGAGGCAATACAATATGACTAGAAGAAATACAATATATTAAATCCGATGAAAGATTTTAATTTCTTTAAGGAAAGCAAAAAGATTGACAATAACAAAGGAAGGACTGTTAGACAGGATAGACTGAAGAGAAGGCTAAGAAAAATAATGCTGCTGCTGCCGAGCATACAGTGGGCAGTCGATGAGAAAGTGCCAAACAGTAATGTTCGTGTCACAAGTAGTGCACCATGGAGGAGGAGCATGTGGAGTGGTCATTAAGTGTCCATGTGTGTAGCGTGTATGACTAATATGGTGACGAGTGAGTATGACTTGATCCCTGCAATTGCCCTGAAAAGAGGAAGCCCACACGGAAACCATATCTTTTATAGCACGAAGATGGATGGTAAGGGTCTGTTAAGACCACTCACATAGCCATGCACGAGAGATGACTTCTCAAACTACGGCTTTCATGTCATACAGGCGCAAGAGAGGACCTTCTCCTGGACCGAGACAGGCTGTTTTAGCGAGCCGATCCGCTTTCTCATTACCCGCTATGGGCAGGAACCCAGCAAAATTGGATTTTCCAATTGGCCAAGGAAAGGTCATGTATTCGTTGGAGAATAGTGGAAATAAGTGGATCCATCGTAGAAAGATTTTGTAATGCCATAAGGGCACTCGGGGAATCACTATAAATAACCACCCGAGGGGTGTTGACCGGATAGGAAGGGACCATATCAACTGCCCCCAACAATGTATGCAATTCAGCAGTAAAATCAGATGAATATGGGGATAAAGCCAAGCTAAAAACAGAAGCCTCTGAAACCGCAGCACAACCAACTTTCCCATCCCTTATAGACCCATCAGTATATATGACACGGGCAGGGGCATGACTTAGCATATGCTGAAGGGCGAAACACCTCTGAACAGCGGGGAGCGAAGACTTAGGACTCTGAGCAAGAAATGTACAAACCATAGGTGATGATAAAAGCCAATACGGGATGGAAGGGTCAGCCACCTGCAGAAGGAGCATGGGTAAATCATGTTTCATAAAGAATCTGTGGGCCAAAACTGGAAAAATGGTAACAATGCCAGAGGGAACTCATCCACACCCACCTTCTCAAACAAGTTGCCCGCAGGTGAATCAGTAGACAGCAATTGTAGAGCAGAATTCATGAGTACATGCTCTCGATGGAGGGAGAGAGGAAGCTGGTCACTTTCTATGAGAAGGCTCGTAATGCGAGACGACTTGAAAGCTCCAGTGCAAAGCCGGATACCAAGATGATGGACAGGATCCAATGTTTTGAGCGTGGTCTGGGAATCTGTGCCATAAATAGCACACCCATAATCCAAGCCAGACAAAACCGTGGCCGTATATAACATAAGGAGGGTCCGACGATCAGCACCCCAGTTAACATTGTGACATTTCTTCAAGACAGTGAGACGTCTCAGGCACCGCACCTTAAGGTCTTTTACATGAGCAGACTAGTTAACCCTAAAAGGACGGGGCCGTTTGTGACATGACCTACCTGCCAGGTGGGCATATTAACCAAAAACGAGCTTCATTCCATGCTCTTTTTCATGCATAAACAAGAGCCAGACCATTTATGTATCCGTGAAAGGGCGATAATAGAGCTTTCCAACGACACCTGAATCATCCTTGTACGACCACGGGTTATCCTGTAGCGATCGCGCAACCGGAGGTGAAAATTCCTTAAATAAGGTAATTTCCTTGTTGTTTTCCTTGTCTCACGAGGCCGGGTGTGTGTAGGGTGGCGGCGGTAGTCCCACACGCGGCCCAGTGGTGTTGCCGAACGGTCAGAGCTCGCCTATCGTCCTCCCAATGCGCGGACTCTCTCTCACAGCCCCTAATGTGCTTAGAATGCCGCCCGTCATATGATGGGTACCGGAGGATAGTCCATTTATCTCTCGCCCGTCATATGATGGGCACCACGGTTTGAGTGTTAAGATATGTGACAAGGATTATTCCCAAGAACTTAACCTGATCAGAAAATTGTAACCGATGTCCATTCATTAAGAGGGAGATAGTCTGACCATGTAGGTGATGTTTGTCACCATAAAAGATAATTGCCTTGGTTTTCTCGCTGGAAAAGGTAAACCTTGTAAAAGATGCCCAACGTGTAACGTCACTCAAGACAGTATTAAGGCATCGCTGTATATGAGATAAACTGGGGGAGGTATAGTAAACAGCAAAATCATCCACATAAAGGCTGTGGGAGACCTGAGGAGGGAGGCAGGACACAACCCCATTGATGGCAATGGCAAACAGCGTACTACTAAGAACGCTCCCCTGAGCGTCTTGATAGCGTAATGGTTAGTGTGCGGAATTTGGGTGTGAGTATCCTAGGTTGGAGTCCTTGGAGTACCACATGTATTCTTACTTTCATTAATTTCACTAGTTATGTTTATTTGACAATTAATTGGCGATTTTGTGAAAACAAAAATGAATACATCCAATGAGAAACTTTTACAGGGGTTAAAACTTTTCTCTTCCAGAGAAGTTGTGTTCTTGTGAGTGTCGTGGTGATAATGTACTGTTACAGGTTTTAGCTGCTGTCACTTCCAGGGTTGCAGCTTATACTTTATATCACTGTTTCTGTTTGTGTCTCACCTACAAAGAGAGTAATCCAGCTAGCTCTCACAAACACCTTCTCCTCCTATTAATTTCACTACACTAAACAAGCGCACCACACTTCTTTCCAATACACCAAACTGTTAAAAAATAAATAAACCAACATCCCTTAATTTGACTCCGTCACTCCTTCAACTTTGGGGGAGACACTTGTTACAGGCAGCTTTTCCTTTTGTCTCCCTCAAACACATAGAAACAGAAAAAATAATACAATCACCATCGCCAAAGTTCCCTTAACGGGAGATGGGTCGTTTTCCTGGTCCCCTTTCTCCCTCGTGTTAAGCCTCATTTGTTTTGAGATTATAAGACATTCGACCCATTAGTGTGGCGATTGTAATACCTTTCACCCCATTTCGTTGTCAATTTTAAGACCATTCGTGCCATTTAGGTGTCAATTTTTTCCTGGCGAGCCTGAAATTTTAAGAGGATCCGTCCTTTGGCCGGACCATTTTTCTACCGAAAAATGTACAAAATTATCTTGAAGGGGGGTCTAGGGGGTGTTTTTCTAAGCTTGATGGAGGTCTAGTGAGGAAACTAAGAAATACAGGATTAAATGAATTTAATAGACCAAAAATAAAGGCAATCTCAACTCAATTGTGGTGTACTGTAGTGTGTTCTGAGCGACAGTGAATTGCTCCGGAAGAACTGGTGATTTCAAGTAATATAAGACCTGATTACTATTATTAATACTATTATTATTATTACCATTAGACGGTTTTCTTTTTCTTTAATCTACCTCTATGATTCAAAGGGGTAAATACAATATCAATAAACCCTTTGAATATCACAGGTCCTTCTTAAGCCTCATAACATTATTTTATAACCTACTTCTAGGACTCAAAGGGGTAAATACGATCTCAATAAACCCTTTGAATATCACAGGTCCTTCTTAAGCCTCATAAAATAGTCTTACAATCTACCTCTAGGACTCAAAGGGGTAAATACGATCTCAATAAACCCTTTTAATATCACAGGTCCTTCTTAAGCCTCATAATCTACCTCTAGGACTCAAAGGGGTAAATACGATCTCAATAAACCCTTTGAATATCACAGATTCTTCTTAAGCTTCATAAAATAGTCTTATAATCTACCTCTAGGACTCAAAGGGGTAAATACGATCTCAATAAACCCTTTGAATATCACAGATTCTTCTTAAGCTTCATAAAATAGTCTTATAATCTACCTCTAGGACTCAAAGGGGTAAATATGATCTCAATAAACCCTTTGAATATCACAGATTCTTCTTAAGCTTCATAAAATAGTCTTATAATCTACCTCTAGGACTCAAAGGGGTAAATACGATCTCAATAAACCCTTTAAATATCACAGATTCTTCTTAAGCTTCATAAAATAGTCTCATAATCTACCTCTAGGACTCAAAGGGGTTAATACGATCTCAATAAACCCTTTCATAAGCTGTATAAAATCGTCTAATTTAGCCATAATAAAAGACACACAGACATCATGGTGCTGAAGGGGTTAACAGATCTTAACTATGTACAGTAACCCATAATATGTACACTCACACGTACTAAAAGTTGCTCAGGGGTGGGCCCTTCCTACCCCTACTCCACCATGGGCAGGTGGAAGGGGGGAGTCGGGTCTAAGTCTACCCCCACCTTCCACCCCCAAACTATCCCCAACTGCCCCATGCACCTTCCTTCCCTAGCTGGCAGTTAGTGATTAGCGTCGATTGTTCTCATGTATTGCAAATTATTGTCAAACCATCATTGCATCGAAACTCATACAGTATTCAGGATATTATGTTCACCATTTTTGCAATAGACATCAACCTGCCCTCTACAATCTATTCTTAGGTTCTCAAATGACTTACACAGTCGGGTTTTTTATATCATAACGAGAAAGGACTAAATGCAAAGATTGGCTGGATAGTGTTTTGGCTGCTATTGATTGTTTCGTTTATCATTTCAATCAGTTTCTCCCATTTATTCAATACCATACATACTATAAACGGTCTGCATTTCATTCTATGTGGCCTATACACCTTTTTCAATCTATTAAATGTAGAACTCGATACAAATTACTATCAGAGTTGGTGTTAACTTTTAGTAAGGTTTGAGTATCGAAAACTTGAGTAGCAGGGCTCGCCTTTACATTTCCCCCTTTTCTGTCTCAATCTGTGATCCAAGCCTCTCACCTCTACAAACCCCCAAATAATTAATAGAATAAATAGACAGTTTTACCATCAACTCTCCTCTATATGTATCGAATGCAGGCAACATTTATCACACACACTAATGAAGGGAAATATACCACATTCGGACCCGTTAAATCTTGGTTGTAGAAAGTGCGGCTATGAGAGAGTCACAAGTAATAGTTAGTATCTCGAAGACCTTGCAGTCCATTACGAGGAAATATTCAGAGTGGAAGGAGAGACATTTTTCAGTGCACTACACTCCTTACAGAGTGTGCAAACTACTATCTACTGTCTTCTTGAACTATTAAACTGAGGAAATGTTTACAACTTCTGAGGAAAGGTTGTTCCAGGTAGAACAGATAATAAATGGGAAACAGTTTCAACAAATACTAGTGCTGAACCTTTTTCAATTCTAACGGCCAGCCATGGTTGCGTATTGTGTTTATATTGAGGTTAAACATTTTACTATGATACACATTTTCAAACCAATTACATATTTTTAAAAACTTGAATTAACTATCCTCGTAGTCTGCGTGTTAAGAGAGAGAGAAAAAAAAGAGATATGCAGTGGCAGAAGACCACTACAGCCGAGATTCTTGTAACACACATAGTGTATAGCGACTCATTTTGAGAATGCAATTATACAGTATATTGTATCAATAAATTCATAATATATTTTAAATGTTGACCATTGTAAGCATGTGCAATGATGGTTTAACAATAATGTATTAAACATGAGAACAATCGTCGCTAATCACTAACTGCCAGCTAGAGAAGGAAGGTGGGGGAGTTGGGGATAGCTTGGGGGTGTACAAAGGAGTACAAAGGAAATCAAGCAACAACAGATCTAGTGACCCTTCTAGGTTGCTTGTCCTCCAAAACACTGAGGATCAATTGTCCAAACAGTGGTTTAGAGTGGGTAAGGGAACATTGGAAAGGGAATTACTGCCCTGGAACTAATGTCCGTGGCAGGATTAGGAAGTTAGTAGGGTGCAGATGGGTTAGTAACTGAGGGGGGGATAAAATAAAGTTATTCATTTACAAACGCAGTCAGTCGCGGGTTTGATGCGAGATATTTGTCTAGGCGGAGTTTAAATGAATCAACGGTGATGCAGTCTATAACGTTTCGGGGAAGCCCATTCCACAAGTTGACAACTCGATTGAAGAAGAAATTCTTAGATTCGTGTGAGTTAAAAGATTTACCAATAATTTTGCAACCGTTTCCCCGCGTGTAATTAGATTGGTCGATAGTGAAGTACTTACTACAGTTCATATTGTCGATGCCTTTGATGATTTTGAACACTTGAATTAAGTCACCTCTTAATCTGCGCTGGGTTAAAGGAAATAGATTTAATTCTCTAAGACGCTCTTCGTATGGTTTGTTCTTTAGGCTAGGTATCATTTTGGTAACTCTACGTTGAACTCGTTCTAGCTTGTTTGTATCTTTTTGGTAATAAGGGCACCAGGATTGAACGCAGTATTCCAGAAGAGGGCGGACTAAGGAATTGTAAAGGGTTAGGATAACTTCTTTGGATTTATGCTCAAATGACCTGCCTATAAAGCCAATTATTTTGTTTGCCTTCTTAACAACTTCTGAACATTGTTGACTCGGTTTTAGGTTACTCGATATTGTTACTCCCAGATCGGTTTCTCTGTTTACATTCTTAAGCTGAGTGCCATTCATCGAATAGTTTGCTTTCTCATTTAGGTATCCGATATGTATTACTTTACATTTATCCGCATTGAAACTCATTTGCCAAATTTGGGCCCAACATGACAATTTATCTAGATTGTGTTGCATATCGTCAACTTGTTCTTTTGAGAGTACGCTATTTGCAATTTTTGTATCGTCAGCAAATTTTGAGATTGTACAGGTGAGACCCTCATCTATGTCGTTGATGTAAATTAGAAAGATAATTGGTCCTAGTACCGATCCCTGGGGTACCCCGCTACTTACATTGGTCCATTTTGATGCCTTACCGTTTATGACTACTCTTTGCTTTCTGTCGCTGAGCCAATTTTCTATCCATTTCAACACACCGTCTTGTATTCCATGCGCTTTTAGTTTTAGCAGTAAACGTTTGTGGGGAACTTTGTCAAAGGCCTTTTGAAAATCAAGGTATATAATATCTACAGCTTTACTCTCATCGTAGAGGTTGAGGATATCGTGGAAGAAGTCTAAGAGGTTTGTTAAACAGGAACGTTTTTTACGAAAGCCGTGTTGAGTATCTTTAAGTATGTTATTTTCCTCTAAGTGATTTACGAGTCTGTCTCGTATAACCGTTTCTAGCATTTTACATACAACTGAGGTTAAGCTAATTGGACGATAGTTACTGGGTAGGGATTTGCTGCCTTTTTTGAATATCGGTGTTACGTTGGCTAGCTTCCACTGATCGGGCATAGTTCCAGACTGCAAGGATTTATTGAATAGTAATGTCAGTGGTTTAGAGAGCTCATCCTTAGCTTCCTTTAGAACTCTAGGCGAGATTGTATCAGGTCCAGGCGTTTTATTTACCTTGAGTTTATCTAAACAATTCAATACTTCTCTCTCTGTAACGGTGATATTGCTTAGAACATCTGAATTATCAATCTGAATCGGCGATGGTGTAGGGATATCACTGAGGTCTTCTGTTGTAAAAACTGATGCAAAGAAGGTATTGAGGGCATTACTCATTTGTTCTTCGTCTTTGGTGTATTCTCCATTTTCATCGACTAACGGTCCAACAGTTGAAGTAACGACTTTTTTCTTTCTGATATAACTATAGAATTCTTTCGGGTTTGTTTTACTTTGATTCGCAATATGTAACTCTAAGGTCTTTTTATACTTTGCTTAATTAACTTTTTGGCTTTGCATCGTAGCTCTACAAATTTCAGCCGTTCTTCGTCATTTTGTGAGGATTTTAATCTATCATTAGCAAATTTTTTAGCAAGCAGGCAGTTTGAAATATCTTTATTCCACCATTTGGGCTTATTATTATGGCCTGGACGCCGAGTTTTCGATGGTATGCAGTCTTGCACTGCTTTTAGGTAAGTGGCTTCGAATAACTTCCAAGATGTATTTATGTCGTTATTGTGAATTAAAAAGCTCCAGTCAGTTTCTTTAAACATAGCTCTAAGTTTATGGAAGTTTGCTTTCTTGAAATTAGGGACTTTTTCGATGCTACTATTTGGTTCGTTACTAGTAAACTTTAAAGTGAAAGTTATCGTACGATGGTCGCTGTTACTGAATTCATCACCAACATTCAAATTCTCTATTTATTCTTCTTTTGTTGCAAGTTCAATGTCAAGAACGTTATTACCACGGGTCGGCGTTCCAACAAATTGATAAAGCGAACTCACTTGCAAGTTCGTATACAAGTCATGTCCGGAGTGTGAAGTAAGAGTATCGCCCCACTTGGTCACAGGTAAATTAAAGTCACCAAAAATTACGGTATCTTGCGAGTTACTTACATCTGCAATTTGTTCGTAAATATCTCGGTCAGTTTGCACTGATTGAGCTGGAGGTCTGTATATTAATGCAAGTATTATTTTGGTACCTTTATTATTCTTTATTAGCACAAAAGATGCGTCGACGTTCACAATTTGAGGTTTTGACAAGAGGGTAGGTTTAAGACTTTCTTTGATATAAAGTAAAACGCCACCTCCATTTCGATTTATTCGGCTTTTCTCAAACATTACATAACCGGGAAGTGAATACTCTGCTAAAAAGTCTCTATCTTCTGTATTGAGCCAAGATTCTGTTATGCCAATCACATCATAATTTTCTGTATACACTAGCTCCTCTAAATCTGAAAATTTATTGCGTATGCTACAAGCGTTTGCATAGAAAACCTTTAAATTTGTTATTTTAGAACTCACGGAACGCTCTTTAATAATATTTTTGGTTCTTGTCGGATCTACATTTATGTTCATGGCTGTCCTCGGTCCTCGCTGTCTTCGGTCCTTATCGCTGTGGTCCTCGGTTGCCTCTGTTTTTTTCTTGGCGTTGGATGATTTATGTCACTGCTGCTTCTTCTCGGATGGCGTTTTTTGATCCATGGCTGCGGACTGCTTCGTGTAGGAGACGACCCATGCGTGCTGAACCCACAGGGTTTAGATGAGTGCCATCCTTGCGGAACAGAGTAGGCTGGTTGTAGAAGTTGTCCCAGAGGTTGATGAATTCAACTTCTTCCCTCAGACACAAATGTTTTAGTCTGCTATTTGTGCTGAAAGCCTTGTCGTAGAATTTGTCAGGTGCGTCAATCTTGGGGAGAATGCCTGAGATGATGATATTCCTTGACTTGTTTTTGTAGTGCTGGATCATCTTGCGATATTTCTCCATCAACTCTTCGGATCTGGTGCGCATGACGTCATTTGAACCAGCATGGATGACAAAAAGGGTATTTTCATTTGCATCCTTTGTGGTATCTTCGACCATAGGTGGAAGGTGGGGGTAGATTTGGACCCGACTCCCCCCTTCCACCTGCCCAGGGTGAAGTAGGGGAGGGAAGGACCCACCCCTGAGCAACTTTTAGTACGTGTGAGTGTACATATATTAGTAATATCACTAATTATTAATTATTATATAACGTATATATATATATACAGTATGTCTAAATACTCCCAGCCGGGATCGAACATCCGACATACACTTAGAAACATTTATTAGCTCACGTGTATTTGTGAGATATACTTGACATATATATACTGTATACTGTATATGTATATGTATAAATATTTATATATATATATATATATATATATATATATATACAGTATATATGGTAGCGCATCTGATTGGTGATGGAAGGGTCTGGTGTTGGATCCCACACCGTACCATTGTTGTCACAGGCTGTGGTATGGTTGGTAGCACGTCTGACTGGTGATGGAAGGGTCAGGGGTTGGATCCCACACCGAACCATTGTTGTCACATGCTGTGGTATGGTAGAGAAAGTGCTCCACCGAGGTGGTGGATGGTCAGAAGAAAAAAAAATGTCTGGGACCATCAAGTCCTAATAGTTAAGCCCAAAGCTAGTACCTCTGTAGCTGCAAGCCCACCTGATTCTAAGGCTATTGAGAAAGCTTTGGCTGCAATCCCAATTAACAAATGTACTAAAACTGGATCAGGTGCTTTAGTAGTACGACTTCCATCAAAGAAAGCCAAAGAGGACGCAGGGAAGGCCATCAACCAGTGTCTTTGGACTGACAGCATCTTCAGTGTGTCAGAACCCAAGAAGATGCTACCCAAAATGACCCTGGTTGGTATCTCTACCGACACTCTACCCCAGCATCCTAAACAAGAATCCAAGCATAAAGTCTCTGGTCGACGAGGGCCTAACTCTAAATTTAGTGTTCACTAAGCAAAAAAGGGATGCACATACAAAAACAGCAGTAGGAAAAATGTCTCCTGAAATATTATGTTCTTCAATTGTCAACGAGGGCAACTCTGTGTATGTTGGACTCACAAAATGTTGTGCATACGACCGCTTCTGGGTGACGCAATGTTACCATTGTCAGGGCTTGGGTCATACTACTGACAGGTGTACGCTGAAAGGTGAGGACCCTAAATGTAGTTTCTGCGCTGGTACTCACAGTTCAAAAGGCTGTACAAATATAGCTTCCCTTAAACGCATAAATTGTGTAAACTCCTCATCAGTCACAGAGCCACCAACTCATTTCGCTTCAAGTAGAATTTGTCCTCTTATGATAGCCCAAAGAAATAGTTATTGAAAACACCAATTTTGTAAGTTCAAAAAACTGAAAAATGCCCCAAGGAGCCGGTTGAAACTGGGCATGCTAAATGTTCGTTCCATGCGCAACAAGATGAATTATATTGGTGTGGTCTTGGATGAGCTCAGTCTCTATATATTTTGCCTCACTGAGACCTGGTTGTTTGAGTCAGATCTAAATATTATTCATGCTGCGTTGCCTAAAACTCATTCAATAATAAGTGTTCCAAGGCCTTATAGTGATCATCCGGGTGGTGGATTAACGTTTTTATACTCTATGACGCTAGTAAATATCTCTCATATAAGTCATAACCCAGCCCTTCTTTTTTATGAACTGTTGCAATTGGAAATAAAAGTTGTCAACAATCCTAAGAATAGCAGTTATTTATAGGCCTTACCATCGGGGAACAGATAGAGGTTTTATGGGTGAGTTTGGGCAGTTTCTTGAGGAGTTTTCTGCCAAAACCAGAAGACTCTTGATATGTGGAGACTTTAATTATTTGATTGACAACCCTCATCTGAAACCATTTTCCTCTGAGTTCCTTGAATTGACTGACCAGAATAATTTTGTATAGATAGATAGATATATGAGAATCATAGTGCAAGATGACTCACCATGGTACAGCCCTTGAATCAAATTTCTTAGAAGAGAGCGTAGAAGAGCCGAACGTAAATGGGGGAAAAATAAAACTGACATATCATGGTTGCCATACATGTTAGCCAAAAGAGCCGTAGTCCACACAATCAAAGATGAAAAGAAAGCGTATTACCAGGGGAAAGTCGAGTCGTGTGGTGGTGATCAAAGCAAGTTGGCTTCGGTTGTCAGTAGCTTACTTGGAAAAAGACACGTGAACTCAAGACCTGCATCTGATGCGGAGTTAGGTGAAGACTTAACCATGGTCCTGGTTTGGCGAGACAAGCGCGTCGTCAGCATGGTGTCCACCTTCCACACCAAGGACACCATCCCAAAGCTAGTCTCTTTCAAAGAGAAGGACCGACAGGGCAACTGGCGTCGTGGACAGAAGCAGATCTTCAAACCCGTTGCGATTGAAGTCTACAACATCCACATGGGTGGGGTGGATCATTTCGATCAGATGGTCCAGTACTACCCCATCCAGCGAAGGACGGTCAAGTGGATGAAGATCACATTCTACTTCATCCAAATGGCCCTCTTCAACGCCCATGTCCTGTACAAGAAGTGCTACCCAAGGAGGACAATGAGCATGCTCGACTTCCAGGAACATGTTTGTTTATCCTTGCTGCACTTCGACCCTGCAGAGTGGCCTTTGTCGGGGAGGCCAATCCACCGTGCACAGGATTTGCCACATGACCAGCGTGAGCCACAGAGGCATGCATGCAGGCAATGGCAATCCAGTGGTTCGTCGGCACCTGGGTCGCCCTCAGAGGACGACAATCAAGAGTCCCCAGCCATTCCTGCTGCTCCTGGCACTCCACCCTCTCCTGATGCTGCTGCTGCTGGTGGAGGCGTTGGGAGGGCGCCACCTCTCGATGTCCCCCCCCCCCCCCACCACCAGTACCATATGATGCTGCTGCTGCTGCTTCTGCCACGGGGGGAAACTATGTCATGGTTGAATCCCCCGGGGCAAAAGTACCTGATGCAGCTGCTACTGCTGGTGACGATGGGGAAGCAGCTCTTGAAGCTGCCAACCGTCCGCCACCAGTACTGGAAGCAGTAGGTAGGGTGCGAGTCCGAAGACCTCGACCTGGAGCGGTCCCTTGGCCCCGTCCTGTTGTTCTCACCCATGTTCGGTGTGACAGGGCCTTGGACCATTCTCGGGAGAGGATTTCGGAGAAGAATCGACTCCATTGCTATTACAGCAAAGTTAAGCACGGCCGTCGCAAGGACACAAGCTTCCGATGCGTGACTTGCAAGGTTGCCCTCTGCATCGATGTCAACAACTGCTTCAACCTTTTCCATAGACCCGATGCAGGTGTCCCATAGCCAGGAGCCAAGTGCAATCATTCATTAATTTCTCTTCTCCATTTCTCTTCTTCATTCACCCACCTTCATTCACCCACCTTCATTCACTCACCTTCATTCACCCACCTTCATTCATCCACCTTCATCAACAAAGTGGATATAGGCCTCCTGGGGAAATCACTTTATAAAAAATAACGAGTCAAGTGCATTACCTCATTGGGTGACTTGGATATCTGAGTATATTTCTCTGGTTTGATACCTTTTAGAATCCCGGTGGATCATATATACTTTAATTAATTTCATTGGGGGTGTGGTGGTGAGATTAACTCTCCCAGACATATATGACGCGATCGAGTCATATGGCAGAGTGAACCAAAAACTCATATGACGCGATCGCGTCATATGGACTTATTATATTGCTAGAAAATAAGTTTATGACGCAATTGAGCCGGTTTTTTGGCTGGTAAGTCCGATAAGTTAGATGTACATGTGGAAAAATCTAGCAACCCCCTAGCGTCCCTGTGAGGGCCCCGCGGTGGTAGAGAGAGTCAGTTTCCACTCATCAGCCAGCCTAGTAGGTGGGTGTGTCCAGCCCTTTAAACCAAGGGGCCTCCATTTTGCCCATCCTGGCTGGTATTACCGCCCTAATATAACCCAAACGAAGTGCTATATCGTTGGGTTATCGATGGATTATTGTGTTATTCTTATTTAGGGTATAAAAACCATGTTAGTGAAGTGTTTTGCTAGTCTGGTGTACGTGACCCAGGTGGGCTCCACGAGGGGCCATGGTTTTGCTTGTTTGTGGATTCACTTTCATACCATATTGAGTCAATTATATTGCTATTTATCACTTGAAGTAGTGTATTTTACTTGTATAAGTGTTTATAGTGAAAACACTTTTATTACTGATCGAGCATTCTCTGGTGTAGGCTACGTGACCAAGGTGGTGGAGGGAGGGGCCATGCTTTTTGCCAAACGTTTTGCTTTGTTTGTGGAACACTTTCATATAAATATCATCCAATTATATTGCTATTTATCCGTTCAAGTAGTGTATCTTACCTTGTATTAGTGTTTCTTAGTGAAAAAACTTTCATTACTGGTCGAGCATATGTCGCCATGCTCCCTCAGCCCTGTGCATTTTTGCTCGATAATTTAGTGGTGGAAAGTGCTTGCATTTTTGCTCGATAATTTATTGGTGGAAAGTGCTGGGAGGTAAGTTTTTTATGGTCAAAAGCACTCTACATATACGGCTTGGTGGCCACGAGGGAATCTCAGCAGGGGGGGTAAGTACAGTCATAATTTTTGGTGGGGGTGGTGGTGGTGGTGGTGGAGATGGTCGTGGTGGTGGTGGTGGTGGAGATGGTGGTGGTGGTGGTAATGGTGGATGTGGTGGTGATGGTCGGGGTGGGGGTGGTGGAGATGGTGGTGGTGGTGGTGGAGATGGTGGTGGTGTTGGTGGAGATGGTGGTGGTGTTGGTGGATATGGTGGTGGGGGTGGCACCAATAGGGTAGGGGCCCTTTTCTGACCGTGGGCCAGGCCAGAAAATGAACCCAACCCTATTTGTGCCACCCCCCCCACCATCTCCACCAACACCACCACCACCACCACCACCATTTTATTATTTTTATTATTTTTGTGTTTAGGCCTATTTTATTATATGTATTATTATTATTTATTATTATACCTGTTATTCCTGTGTATGGGATCACCCATAAAAAAGTATGTTATATTTGTATTTCCTTTATATTTTTGCTTTATTATATTAATTTATATTATTATTATTATTATTTTATTATTATTATTATTATTATTTATTATTTATTGTATTTATTATTATACCCAACATAAATGTCCCCCACCACAAACTCTTATTATATATAATTATATATATAGATATATATATATATATATATATATATATATATATAGATAGATAGATATATATATAGATATATATATAATTATTATATATATAATTATATATAATCTATAATCTATATATATATTATAATTCGTGTTTATGTATTTATACTATGTTATGCCCCCCCCTTCCCCCATCCCTCCCCCCCCCATTATAACCTCCATCCCCTCCCTCCCGCCTTATCCCCTCTTCCCCCCTCACCTCCCCCCCCCCCTCCCCGCCCCTCCCATCCCCCTCCGCCTCTCCCTCCCCCCCATTATACCCTCGTCCCCCCCCCCTCCCAATACCTCGCACCTCTCCGTTGTCTCCTTCTCCTACCTCTCTCTCTCCTCCCCCCCCCCCCTCCCCCCTTCCTCCCCCTCCCCTCCCCCTCAACGGGCAGGGCTCCCCGACCAGCGGGCACAGGGGGTCCACAACAGCGTGGGCGGGGCAGTACCTGACGCTCCCCCTCCCCTTCCCCCCCTCCCCCCATATATATATATATATATATATATGAATTTATTTTTTTTATTTTTTTATTTTATTTTTTTTTGGGTGGCTGGGAGGGTTATATTTATTTGTTGTTTTATTTTTCTAATTGTAAGATTGATATATCTGAATAATATTATATAATATTTTTAATATATATAATTTATATATATATATATCTATACACAATATAACATATAAGGTTCGTGGTTTATGTATTTATCTATGTTATGCCCCCTCCGCCCTCTCCTCCCCCCCCCCATATCCCCCCCGGCCATTCAATAACAAACCTTCCCTCCCCCTCCCCCCCCCTCCCTCCCGCCTCCCCTCCTCCCCTCGCCCCCCATTATCCCTCTCTCCCCCCCCTCCCCCCCCTCCCCCCCATATATATAGCTATAATTATACTAATTTATATTCTTTCGTTTTTATGTCAGCACTTATTTATTTTTTTATCCTGTCGATTTGTGGGTGGGGGAGGTGGTATGTTTGACTTTAACTTTTTACTTTTGCACTCTACGATATTTTCTAATTGTAGATTGATCTAATCTATATATAATAAAATAGATATATATATCTCTATATTAGAATATAATTAGTATATATCTAATCTAATAACGTATATATTAATATGTAATACTCTAATTACTATATAATTCGTGTTTATATAATTTTTCATGGATCTATGTTATGGATGATGGCCCCCCTCCCACTCCCCCCCTCCCCTCACCATTCCCTCCCCCCCTCCCCTTCCCCCGCTCCCCCATATATATATATATCTATATATAGTAATGTTGTGTTTTTTTTTTGGGGGGTTGGGAGGGTTTTATTTTTTAATTTTTATTTTATTTTTTCTAATATGTGAAAGATTGTCATATAGAGATAGTAATCCTCTAATCTCATATATATATATATATATATACTATATAGCATATATATATGCTATCGTGTTTATGTATTTATCTATGTTCGTTTGTTATCTATGTTATGCTCCCT
>CM064539.1:8983495-9025868 GCA_032716605.1 Paralithodes platypus | reverse complement strand
ATAGTAGTCTGTAACTATTTATCCTTAACACTGGTCTGGCAGCTTCGGAGGTCATAGGTAAACATATATAGTATTTCTGTAACTATTTATCCTTAACACTGGTCTGGCAGCTTAGGAGGTAAACATAATTATATAGTATTTCTGTAACTATTTATCCTTAACACTGGTCTGGCAGCTTAGGAGGTAAACATAATTATATAGTATTTCTGTAACTATTTATCCTTAACACTGGTCTGGCAGCTTAGGAGGTAAACATAATTATATAGTATTTCTGTAACTATTTATCCTTAACACTGGTCTGGCAGCTTAGGAGGTAAACATAATTATATAGTATTTCTGTAACTATTTATCCTTAACACTGGTCTGGCAGCTTAGGAGGTAAACATAATTATATAGTATTTCTGTAACTATTTATCCTTAACACTGGTCTGGCAGCTTAGGAGGTAAACATAATTATATAGTATTTCTGTAACTATTTATCCTTAACACTGGTCTGGCAGCTTAGGAGGTAAACATAATTATATAGTATTTCTGTAACTATTTATCCTTAACACTGGTCTGGCAGCTTAGGAGGTAAACATAATTATATAGTATTTCTGTAACTATTTATCCTTAACACTGGTCTGGCAGCTTAGGAGGTAAACATATATAGTATTTCTGAAACTATTAATACTTAACACTGGTCTGGCAGCTTAGGAGGTAAACATAATTATATAGTATTTCTGTAACTATTTATCCTTAACACTGGTCTGGCAGCTTAGGAGGTAAACATAATTATATAGTATTTCTGTAACTATTTATCCTTAACACTGGTCTGGCAGCTTAGGAAGTAAAAATATATAGTATTTCTGTAACTATGTATCCTTAACACTGGTCTGGCAGCTTAGGAGGTAAACATATAGTATTTCTGTAACTATTTATCCTTAACACTAGTTTGGCAGCTTAGGAAGTACACATATATAGTATTTCTGTAACTATTTATCCTTAACACTGGTCTGGCAGCTTAGGAGGTAAACATATATAGTATTTCTGTAACTATTTATCCTTAACACTGGTCTGGCAGCTTAGGAGGTAAACATATATAGTATTTCCGTCACCTAAATTCATCTATCGTCAGTAGAGTTTCCGATACCAGAGCAAAATATTACAGAAATGTTGCTATAAAAATTTTGATCATCGAATGTTGACTAAAAAAGCTCCCGTGTGATACAGGCTTAACTTCAACATACCCTTCCTAATATGAATACAATAGTTTAATATAAGCCACAATACAAATGCGTCCTAGTGGCTTGTGAGTGTTAAGGGAACACTGACTTTTTGTTTGGCCTATAAATTCATTCATTCATAAATTCTTAGTTTCCTTGCCAGACATCCCACAAACTTAGAAAAACAGCCCTTAGACCCTCCCTCAAGATAAATGTGTACATTTGTACATGTCCCGGCCGAAGGCCGCTTCCTCTTCTTATTACAGGCTCGCTATCGCTCACCAGGAAAAAATTGACACCAAAATGGCACGATAGGTCATAAAATTTATAACGAAATGGGACGAAAGGTCTTAAAATCGCCAAAAAAATGGGCCGAACGTCTAAAAATCTCAAAACTAATGGGACTAAACACTAAGGAGAAAGGGGACCAGCAAAACGAGCGTCTCCCCTTAAACTTACTGGTGTGGTTGGCATTTAACATTACCGCGATGTGAGGTTCCCATGATCAAGTCCCCCTTGTTATTACCAGGCCAGACGTTATCTTATGATAACGTTGGTGGGGTCTGTGTGGTCAGTGTAGTGGCAAGTACACTAACTCAATATATAATCAGAGTATCGCGAACCTATTATCTATCTATTTATATGCTCTGGCACAATCCCCACTTTTCCTATATTTATTTTTATTTTCTGTTATTCTATTTTATGATTATTTTTTTTTCTCGCGAACCAATGGGATAATTATATAGATCTAGTGTAGCAAAGAGAAAGCAACCAACACCTTGAAACTCAGCTTTGATCATCTAAAGCGATATATGAAGCACCCAATACCTCAAAGCTTCAATCAATAATATTGGGGCCTCACAACAGTTACAGGCTAATGGACATCCTACATTTCCGAGGTTGAGAAAACAAAATTAGGATAAATGCAATAGTCTGCTGGTTGTGAGACATAGACACATAACAGTGATTAGGAGAGACACATCAACTCCTTTGGTACCAAGTGTCTACACAGGATCATGGGGTACCGCTGGCATGGCTAATATCACACCAGCGTCTACTTTCTGAAATTAATTTGAGTCATATTGGATGTTTAGTCCAGGAGTGCCAGATTTGTCTATATGGGCATGTGACCTGCCTCCCAGCCACTCCAACAGCTTCCTCTCTCTCCAACACCACTTTTCCCCTCCCTATGCTATTCAGAAAATAGGAAAGTAGCTATGAGGTGCCGTTGTAAAGGCTTATCCCTCAAAACCTTCACTATCACCATATACAAACTAATAACACACTCCAACAGCTTCCTCTCTCTCTCCAACACACCTTATCCTCTCTCTACACTCTTCAGAAACTAGGAAAGTAGAAAGTAGCTACGAGGTGCTGTTGTAAAGGATTATCCGTCAATACCTTCACCTGACCTGACCTGACCAGAAGCTGACCCTGATGTTCATGTGGTAGTAGGTTTTGATGATGGGTATAACAACCCTGAGTGGTGGTGGTGACCAAAGGGAAGACCATGTGTGCTTAAGGGAGGTGAAGCTGACCCTGTTGTTCATGTGGTAGTAGGTTTTGATGATGGGTATAACAACCCTGAGTGGTGGTGGTGACCAAAGGGCAGACCATGTGTGCTTAAGGGAGGTGAAGCTGACCCTGTTGTTCATGTGGTAGTAGGTTTTGATGATGGGTATAACAACCCTGAGTGGTGGTGGTGACCAAAGGGCAGACCATGTGTGCTTAAGGGAGGTGAAGCTGACCCTGTTGTTCATGTGGTAGTAGGTTTTGATGATGGGTATAACAACCCTGAGTGGTGGTGGTGACCAAAGGGAAGACCATGTGTGCTTAAGGGAGGTGAAGCTGACCCTGTTGTTCATGTGGTAGTAGGTTTTGATGATGGGTATAACAACCCTGAGTGGTGGTGGTGACCAAAGGGAAGACCATGTGTGCTTAAGGGAGGTGAAGCTGACCCTGTTGTTCATGTGGTAGTAGGTTTTGATGATGGGTATAACAACCCTGAGTGGTGGTGGTGACCAAAGGGAAGACCATGTGTGCTTAAGGGAGGTGAAGCTGACCCTGTTGTTCATGTGGTAGTAGGTTTTTGATGATGGGTATAACAACCCTGAGTGGTGGTGGTGACCAAAGGGCAGACCATGTGTGCTTAAGGGAGGTGAAGCTGACCCTGTTGTTCATGTGGTAGTAGGTTTTGATGATGGGTATAACAACCCTGAGTGGTGGTGGTGACCAAAGGGAAGACCATGTGTGCTTAAGGGAGGTGAAGCTGACCCTGTTGTTCATGTGGTAGTAGGTTTTGATGATGGGTATAACAACCCTGAGTGGTGGTGGTGACCAAAGGGAAGACCATGTGTGCTTAAGGGAGGTGAAGCTGGCCCTGTTGTTCATGTGGTAGTAGGTTTTGATGATGGGTATAACAACCCTGAGTGGTGGTGGTGACCAAAGGGCAGACCATGTGTGCTTAAGGGAGGTGAAGCTGACCCGGTTGTTCATGTGGTAGTAGGTTTTGATGATGGGTATAACAACCCTGAGTGGTGGTGGTGACCAAAGGGAAGACCATGTGTGCTTAACCCGGCAAGCGCGATAGGCCTCACGGAAGGCTTCCTATAGGGAACGCGATAGGCCTCACGGAAGCAGGACCATAAAAAAAGCCTTCCAAAAAAAAAAAGGGCCTATCAAAACAAAGGATTTTGTCTCTAGGTGAGATAATTCCCCTCTAGTACTCATCCATGTGTTTCTCACCCCTCCCCCTCCCCTCCTTCCCCACCTTATTCCCCCCTCCCCCCCCTCCTCAATTATCACCTATTTATCCACTTATTATCATCATTTATCGCTTATTTTTCTCTCCCGCGATAATGTAGCACAAGTGGGTTGCATAAAAGATCGTTATGCAACACCCAGACACCGGCACACACCGCCCCGCTCGTCTCAGTTGACTCCCAGACAGCGAGAGGGGAGGGCTGCCTGTGGCTCTCTCTCGCCTGAGATTATGACCGGGTGGCCAATATCTTCGTTTTTCACCACCCAAATGCTTTTCCCACTTATTTTAGCACTCTTGAAGATTCATATATACATCATATAGGCCTATGTAAAATAAAAGCATACCGAAAACAAATAATGGTTTATATTGTAAATATAACGAATTCTGTCAGAATCCAGGGCTAGAAATGCAATAATAACTACCCTAGCACCTAGGTCTATATCGCGCTTGTCAGGTTAAGGGAGGTGAAGCTGACCCTGTTGTTCATGTGGTAGTAGGTTTTGATGATGGGTATAACAACCCTGAGTGGTGGTGGTGACCAAAGGGCAGACCATGTGTGCTTAAGGGAGGTGAAGCTGACCCTGTTGTTCATGTGGTAGTAGGTTTTGATGATGGGTATAACAACCCTGAGTGGTGGTGGTGACCAAAGGGAAGACCATGTGTGCTTAAGGGAGGTGAAGCTGACCCTGTTGTTCATGTGGTAGTAGGTTTTGATGATGGGTATAACAACCCTGAGTGGTGGTGGTGACCAAAGGGCAGACCATGTGTGCTTAAGGGAGGTGAAGCTGACCCTGTTGTTCATGTGGTAGTAGGTTTTGATGATGGGTATAACAACCCTGAGTGGTGGTGGTGACCAAAGGGCAGACCATGTGTGCTTAAGGGAGGTGAAGCTGACCCTGTTGTTCATGTGGTAGTAGGTTTTGATGATGGGTATAACAACCCTGAGTGGTGGTGGTGACCAAAGGGAAGACCATGTGCTTAAGGGGGGTCACCTGCTATATTTCTCTCCTTTTCTCTTTTTCTCATGTTTGTATCCATTAGGCCCCATTCAGCCTACTGTTTAAAGACGTTTATCCTCATTCAGGTGTCTATTTCTTCTTGGCGAGCGATAGTGAGCCAGCATTGTATGGCAATATCCAGCTTCGCCGAGATATTTACTTATCAAAAAATGTACTAATTTAGCCTGCTGTCAAAAACTGTTTAAAAATATTCTGGCTCGCTACCATTCGCCAGGAAAAAATCGACACCTGGATGGGGATAAACATCTTAAAACAGTAAGCTGAATAGGGCCTAATGGATGCAACCCAGAGAGAGAAGAATAAAAACGAGGTGGGCCCCGATAATGGTTAAGAAGAGTCAATCATTCATGTTGGAAACTGCTTTGGGTGAATCGAGTCGCGGCCTGGGAACTTGCATGGAGAGACCCCGGGAATGGAGTTAGAAGGTGAGTGCAGCTGCACATCACCACAGCATAAGACCCAAGTGAATGAATAATTGAACATAGGTGGGAAGTAAGTGAATTCCAGATAGCCAAGGTTTGTAGTATATCATACATATTGAAAAACAAAATATGTAAGTTCTGCACTTTGAAGGAGTGACAGTCCAGTTATGGGTACCAAAAAAGATATAGACAAGCTAGAACGAGTTCAACGTAGAGTTACCAAAATTATACCTAGCCTAAAGAACAAACCATACGAGGAGCGTCTTAGAGAATTAAATCTATTTCCTTTAACCCAGCGCAGATTAAGAGGCGACTTAATTCATGTGTTCAAAGTTATCAAAGGCATCGACAATATTAACTGTAGTAAGTACTTCACTATCGAGCAATCTAATTACACACGGGGAAAAGGGTGCAACATTATTGGTAAATCTTTTAACTCACATGAAGCTAAAAATGTCTTCTTCAATCGAGTTGTCAACTTATGGAATGGGCTTCACCGAGATGTTATAGACTGCAGCACCGTTGATTCATTTAAACTTCGTCTAGACAAATATCTTGCATCAAACCCGCGCCTGACTGCGTTTGTAAATTAATAACTTTATTTTATCCTCCCCTCAGTTACTAACCCATCTGTCCCCTACTAGCTTCCTAATCCTGCCACGGACATTAGTTCTAAGACAGTAGTTCCCTTTCCAATGTTCCCTTACCCACTCTAAACCACTGTTTGGACACTTGGTCCTCAGTGTTTTGGAGGACAAGCAGCCTAGAAGGGTCACTAGATATGTTGTTGCTTGATTTCCTTTGTACTCCTTTGTAGTACCACAAGGAAAGATGTCAAGATTAGGCACAATAGAAGTAAGAGTATTTGAACAATTACTCTAAAACTGTGCAATGGATACAACATAAACTGACTTCCTTGTTCCTTCTATTTGATTAGGATTATTATTAGTCAAAGCAAACCAAAAATAGTTTTTAATGCCCCTTGTTCCAAGTAGGTACAGTTGGCCACATTAATTTGCATCCACACCGTGAGTATATCAATTAATTAATACAAACTATTTGTCAACAGCCTACTGGGCAGAAGCCCTCATAAGGCTGGGAGGGCTTAAAAGTGGAAATAGGTTAAAATAGTATAAATAAAAGGGGTAAAATAAATAGAATTGGTTCACCATAAAAAGAAAGAAAATAAATCATCATTTAAAAGAGGCAATACAATATGACTAGAAGAAATACAATATATTAAATCAGATGAAAGATTTTAATTTCTTTAAGGAAAGCAAATAGATTGACAATAACAAAGGAAGGACTGTTAGACAGGGTAGACTGAAGAGAAGGCTAAGAAAAATAATGCTGCCGCTGCCGAGCATACAGTGGGCAGTCGATGAGAAAGTGCCAAACAGTAATGTTCGTGTCACAAGTAGTGCACCATGGAGGAGGAACATGTGGAGTGGTCATTAAGTGTCCATGTGTGTAGCGGGTATGACTAATATGGAGACGAGTGAGTATGACTTGATCCCTGCAATTGCCCTGAAAAGAGGAAGCCCACATCGAAACCATATCTTTTATAGCACGAAGATGGATGGTAAGGGCCTGTTAAGACCACTCACGTTGCCATGCACGAGAGATGACTTCTCAAACTACGGCTTTCATGTCATACAGGCGCAAGACAGGACCTGCTCCTGGACCGAGACAGGCTGTTTTAGCGAGCCGATCCGCTTTCTCATTACCCGCTATGGGCAGGAACCCAGCAAAACTGGATTTTCCAATTGGCCAAGGAAAGGTCATGTATTCGTTGGAGAATAGTGGAAATAAGTGGATCCCTCGTAGAAAGATTTTGTAATGCCATAAGGGCACTCGGGGAATCACTATAAATAACCACCCGAGGGGTGTTGACTGGATAGGAAGGGACCATATCAACTGCCCCCAACAATGTATGCAATTCAGCAGTAAAATCAGATGAATATGGGGATAAAGCCAAGCTAAAAACGGAAGCCTCTGAAACCGCAGCACAACCTACTTTCCCATCCCTTATGGACCCATCAGTATATATGACACAGGCAGGTGCATGACTTAGCATATGCTGAAGGGCGAAACACCTCTGAACAGCAGGGAGCGAAGACTTAGGACTTTGAGCAAGAAATGTACAAACCATAGGTGATGATAAAAACCAATACGGGATGGAAGGGTCAGCCACCTGCAGAAGGAACATGGGTAAATCATGTTGCATAAAGAATCTGTGGGCCAAAACCGGAAAAAACGGTAACAATGCCAGAGGGAACTCATTCACACCCACCTTCTCAAACAAGTTGCCCACAGGTGAATCAGTAGACAGCAATTGTAGAGCAGAATTCATGAGTACATGCTCTCGATGGAGGGAGAGAGGAAGCTGGCCACTTTCTATGAGAAGGCTCGTAATGCGAGACGACTTGAAAGGTCCAGTGCAAAGCCGGATACCAAGATGATGGACAGGATCCAATGTTTTGAGCGTGGTCTGGGAAGCTGTGCCATAAATAGCACACCCATAATCCAAGCCAGACAAAACCGTGGCCGTATATAACATAAGGAGGGTCCGACGATCAGCACCCCAGTTAACATTGTGACATTTCTTCAAGACAGTGAGACGTCTCAGGCACCGCACCTTAAGGTCTTTTACATGAGCAGACTAGTTAACCCTAAAAGGACGGGGCCGTTTGTGACATGACCTACCTGCCAGGTGGGCATATTAACCAAAAACGAGATTCATTCCATGCTCTTTTTCATGCATAAACAAGAGCCAGACCGTTTATGTATCCGGGAAAGGGCGATAATAGAGCTTTCCAATGACACCTGAATCATCCTTGTACGACCACGGGTTATCCTGTAGCGATCGCGCAACCGGAGGTGAAAATTCCCTAAATAAGGTAATTTCCTTGTTGTTTTCCTTGTCTCACGAGGCCGGGTGTGTGTAGGGTGGCGGCGGTGGTCCCACACGCGGCCCAGTGGTGTTGCCGAGCGGTCAGAGCTCGCCTATCGTCCTCCCAATGCGCGGACTCTCTCTCATAGCCCCTAATGTGCTCAGAATGCCGCCCGTCATATGATGGGTACCGGAGGATAGTTCATTTATCTCTCGCCTGTCATATGATGGGCACCGCGGTTTGAGTGTTAAGATATGTGACAAGGATTATTCCCAAGAACTTAACCTGATCAGAAAATTGTAATCGATGTCCATTCATTAAGAGGGAGATAGTCTGACCATCTAGGTGATGTTTGTCACCATAAAAGAGAATTGCCTTAGTTTTCTCGCTGGAAAAGGTAAACCTTGTAAAAGATGCCCAACGGGTAACGTCCCTCAAGACAGTATCAAGGCATCGCTGTATATGAGATAAACTGGCGGAGGTATGATAAACAGGAAAATCATCCACATAAAGGTTGTGGGAGACCTGAGGAGGGAGGCAGGACACAACCCCATTGATGGCAATGGCAAACAGCGTACTACTAAGAACGCTCCCCTGAGCGTCTTGATAGCGTAATGCTTAGTGTGCGGAATTTGGGTGTGAGTATCCTAGGTTGGAGTCCTTGGAGTACCACATGTATTCTTACTTTCATTAATTTCACTAGTTATGTTTATTTGACAATTAATTGGCGATTTTGTGAAAACAAAAATGAATACATCCAATGAGAAACTTTTACAGGGGTTAAAACTTTTCTCTTCCAGAGAAGTTGTGTTCTTGTGAGTGTCGTGGTGATAATGTACTGTTACAGGTTTTAGCTGCTGTCACTTCCAGGGTTGCAGCTTATACTTTATATCACTGTTTCTGTTTGTGTCTCACCTACAAAGAGAGTAATCCAGCTAGCTCTCACAAACACCTTCTCCTCCTATTAATTTCACTACACTAAACAAGCGCACCACACTTCTTTCCAATACACCAAAATGTTAAAAAATAAATAAACCAACATCCCTTAATTTGACTCCGTCACTCCTTCAACTTTGGGGGAGACACTTGTTACAGGCAGCTTTTCCTTTTGTCTCCCTCAAACACATAGAAACAGAACAAATAATAAAATCAACATCGCCAAAGTTCCCTTAACGGGAGATGGGTCGTTTTCCTGGTCCCCTTTCCCCCTCGTGTTAAGCCTCATTTGTTTTGAGATTATAAGACATTTGACCCATTAGTGTGGCGATTGTAATACCTTTCACCCCATTTCGTTGTCAATTTTAAGACCATTTGTGCCATTTAGGTGTCAATTTTTTCCTGGCGAGCCTGAAATTTTAAGAGGATCCGTCCTTTGGCCGGACCATTTTTATACCGAAAAATGTATTTCTAAGCTTGACGGAGGTCTAGTGAGGAAACTAAGAAATAAAGGGATAAATTAATTAATAGACCAAAAATAAAGTCAATCTCAACTCAATTGTGGTGTACTGTAATGTGTTCTGAGCGACAGTGAATTGCTCCGGAAGAACTGGTGATTTCAAGTAATATAAGACCTGATTACTATTATTAATACTATTATTATTATTACCATTAGACGGTTTTCTTTTTCTTATAATCTACCTCTAGGATTCAAAGGGGTAAATACAATATCAATAAACCCTTTGAATATCACAGGTCCTTCTTAAGCCTCATAAAATTATTTTATAACCTACTTCTAGGACTCAAAGGGGTAAATACGATCTCAATAAACCCTTTGAATATCACAGGTCCTTCTTAAGCCTCATAAAATAGTCTTACAATCTACCTCTAGGACTCAAAGGGGTAAATACGATCTCAATAAACCCTTTTAATATCACAGGTCCTTCTTAAGCCTCATAAAATAGTCTTATAATCTACCTCTAGGACTCAAAGGGGTAAATACGATCTCAATAAACCCTTTGAATATCACAGATTCTTCTTAAGCTTCATAAAATAGTCTTATAATCTACCTCTAGGACTCAAAGGGGTAAATACGATCTCAATAAACCCTTTGAATATCACAGATTCTTCTTAAGCTTCATAAAATAGTCTTATAATCTACCTCTAGGACTCAAAGGGGTAAATACGATCTCAATAAACCCTTTGAATATCACAGATTCTTCTTAAGCTTCATAAAATAGTCTTATAATCTACCTCTAGGACTCAAAGGGGTAAATACGATCTCAATAAACCCTTTAAATATCACAGATTCTTCTTAAGCTTCATAAAATAGTCTCATAATCTACCTCTAGGACTCAAAGGGGTTAATACGATCTCAATAAACCCTTTCATAAGCTGTATAAAATCGTCTAATTTAGCCATAATAAAAGACACACAGACATCATGGTGCTGAAGGGGTTAACAGATCTTAACTATGTACAGTAGCCCATAATATGTACACTCACACGTACTAAAAGTTGCTCAGGGGTGGGCCCTTCCTACCCCTACTCCACCATGGGCAGGTGGAAGGGGGGAGTCGGGTCTAAGTCTACCCCCACCTTCCACCCCCAAACTATCCCCAACTGCCCCATGCACCTTCCTTCCCTAGCTGGCAGTTAGTGATTAGCGTCGATTGTTCTCATGTATTGCAAATTATTGTCAAACCATCATTGCATCGAAACTCATACAGTATTCAGGATATTATGTTCACCATTTTTGCAATAGACATCAACCTGCCCTCTACAATCTATTCTTAGGTTCTCAAATGACTTACACAGTCGGGTTTTTTATATCATAACGAGAAAGGACTAAATGCAAAGACTGGCTGGATAGTGTTTTGGCTGCTATTGATTGTTTCGTTTATCATTTCAATCAGTTTCTCCCATTTATTCAATACCATACATACTATAAACGGTCTGCATTTCATTCTATGTGGCCTATACACCTTTTTCAATCTATTAAATGTAGAACTCGATACAAATTACTATCAGAGTTGGTGTTAACTTTTAGTAAGGTTTGAGTATCGAAAACTTGAGTAGCAGGGCTCGCCTTCTCATTTCCCCCTTTTCTGTCTCAATCTGTGATCCAAGCCTCTCGCCTCTACAAACCCCCAAATTATTAATAGAATAAATAGAAAGTTTTACCATCAACTCTCCTCTATATGTATCGAATGCAGGCAACATTCATCACACACACTAATGAAGGGAAATATACCACATTCGGACCCGTTAAATCTTGGTTGTAGAAAGTGCGGCTATGAGAGAGTCACAAGTAATAGTTAGTATCTCGAAGACCTTGCAGTCCATTACGAGGAAATATTCAGAGTGGAAGGAGAGACATTTTTCAGTGCACTACACTCCTTACAGAGTGTGCAAACTACTATCTACTGTCTTCTTGAACTATTAAACTGAGGAAATGTTTACAACTTCTGAGGAAAGGTTGTTCCAGGTAGAACAGATAATAAATGGGAAACAGTTTCAACAAATACTAGTGCTGAACCTTTTCAATTCTAACGGCCAGCCATGGTTGCGTATTGTGTTTATATTGAGGTTAAACATTTTACTATGATACACATTTTCAAACCAATTACATATTTTTAAAAACTTGAATTAACTATCCTCGTAGTCTGCGTGTTAAGAGAGAGAGAAAAAAAAGAGATATGCAGTGGCAGAAGACCACTACAGCCGAGATTCTTGTAACACACATAGTGTATAGCGACTCATTTTGAGAATGCAATTATACAGTTTATTGTATCAATAAATTCATAATATATTTTAAATGTTGACCATTGTAAGCATGTGCAATGATGGTTTAACAATAATGTATTAAACATGAGAACAATCGTCGCTAATCACTAACTGCCAGCTAGAGAAGGAAGGTGGGGGAGTTGGGGATAGCTTGGGGGTGTACAAAGGAGTACAAAGGAAATCAAGCAACAACAGATCTAGTGACCCTTCTAGGTTGCTTGTCCTCCAAAACACTGAGGATCAAGTGTCCAAACAGTGGTTTAGAGTGGGTAAGGGAACATTGGAAAGGGAATTACTGCCCTGGAACTAATGTCCGTGGCAGGATTAGGAAGTTAGTAGGGGACAGATGGGTTAGTAACTGAGGGGGGGATAAAACAAAGTTATTCATTTACAAACGCAGTCAGTCGCGGGTTTGATGCGAGATATTTGTCTAGGCGGAGTTTAAATGAATCAACGGTGATGCAGTCTATAACGTTTCGGGGAAGCCCATTCCACAAGTTGACAACTCGATTGAAGAAGAAATTCTTAGATTCGTGTGAGTTAAAAGATTTACCAATAATTTTGCAACCGTTTCCCCGCGTGTAATTAGATTGGTCGATAGTGAAGTACTTACTACAGTTCATATTGTCGATGCCTTTGATGATTTTGAACACTTGAATTAAGTCACCTCTTAATCTGCGCTGGGTTAAAGGAAATAGATTTAATTCTCTAAGACGCTCTTCGTATGGTTTGTTCTTTATGCTAGGTATCATTTTGGTAACTCTACGTTGAACTCGTTCTAGCTTGTTTGTATCTTTTTGGTAATAAGGGCACCAGGATTGAACGCAGTATTCCAGAAGAGGGCGGACTAATGAATTGTAAAGGGTTAGGATAACTTCTTTGGATTTATGCTCAAATGACCTGCCTATAAAGCCAATTATTTTGTTTGCCTTCTTAACAACTTCTGAACATTGTTGACTCGGTTTTAGGTTACTCGATATTGTTACTCCCAGATCGGTTTCTCTGTTTACATTCTTAAGCTGAGTGCCATTCATCGAATAGTTTGCTTTCTCATTTAGGTATCCGATATGTATTACTTTACATTTATCCGCATTGAAACTCATTTGCCAAATTTGGGCCCAACATGACAATTTATCTAGATTGTGTTGCATATCGTCAACTTGTTCTTTTGAGAGTACGCTATTTGCAATTTTTGTATCGTCAGCAAATTTTGAGATTGTACAGGTGAGACCCTCATCTATGTCGTTGATGTAAATTAGAAAGATAATTGGTCCTAGTACCGATCCCTGGGGTACCCCGCTACTTACATTGGTCCATTTTGATGCCTTACCGTTTATGACTACTCTTTGCTTTCTGTCGCTGAGCCAATTTTCTATCCATTTCAACACACCGTCTTGTATTCCATGCGCTTTTAGTTTTAGCAGTAAACGTTTGTGGGGAACTTTGTCAAAGGCCTTTTGAAAATCAAGGTATATAATATCTACAGCTTTACTCTCATCGTAGAGGTTGAGGATATCGTGGAAGAAGTCTAAGAGGTTTGTTAAACAGGAACGTTTTTTACGAAAGCCGTGTTGAGTATCTTTAAGTATGTTATTTTCCTCTAAGTGATTTACGAGTCTGTCTCGTATAACCGTTTCTAGCATTTTACATACAACTGAGGTTAAGCTAATTGGACGATAGTTACTGGGTAGGGATTTGCTGCCTTTTTTGAATATCGGTGTTACGTTGGCTAGCTTCCACTGATCGGGCATAGTTCCAGACTGCAAGGATTTATTGAATAGTAATGTCAGTGGTTTAGAGAGCTCATCCTTAGCTTCCTTTAGAACTCTAGGCGAGATTGTATCAGGTCCAGGCGTTTTATTTACCTTGAGTTTATCTAAACAATTCAATACTTCTCTCTCTGTAACGGTGATATTGCTTAGAACATCTGAATTATCAATCTGAATCGGCGATGGTGTAGGGATATCACTGAGGTCTTCTGTTGTAAAAACTGATGCAAAGAAGGTATTGAGGGCATTACTCATTTGTTCTTCGTCTTTGGTGTATTCTCCATTTTCATCGACTAACGGTCCAACAGTTGAAGTAACAACTTTTTTCTTTCTGATATAACTATAGAATTCTTTCGGGTTTGTTTTACTTTGATTCGCAATATGTAACTCTAAGGTCTTTTTACTTTGCTTAATTAACTTTTTGGCTTTGCGTCGTAGCTCTACAAATTTCAGCCGTTCTTCGTCATTTTGTGAGGATTTTAATCTATAATTAACAAATTTTTTAGCAAGCAGGCAGTTTGAAATATCTTTATTCCACCATTTGGGCTTATTATTATGGCCTGGACGCCGAGTTTTCGATGGTATGCAGTCTTGCACTGCTTTTAGGTAAGTGGCTTCGAATAACTTCCAAGATGTATTTATGTCGTTATTGTGAATTAAAAAGCTCCAGTCAGTTTCTTTAAACATAGCTCTAAGTTTATGGAAGTTTGCTTTCTTGAAATTAGGGACTTTTTCGATGCTACTATTTGGTTCGTTACTAGAAAACTTTAAAGTGAAAGTTATCGTACGATGGTCGCTGTTACTGAATTCATCAACAACATTCAAATTCTCTATTAATTCTTCTTTTGTTGCAAGTACAATGTCAAGAACGTTATTACCACGGGTCGGCGTTCCAACAAATTGATAAAGCGAACTCACTTGCAAGTTCGTATACAAGTCATGTCCGGAGTGTGAAGTAAGAGTATCGCCCCACTTGGTCACATGTAAATTAAAGTCACCAAAAATTACGGTATCTTGCGAGTTACTTACATCTGCAATTTGTTCGTAAATATCTCGGTCAGTTTGCACTGATTGAGCTGGAGGTCTGTATATTAATGCAAGTATTATTTTTGTACCTTTATTATTCTTTATTAGCACAAAAGATGCGTCGACGTTCACAATTTGAGGTTTTGACAAGAGGGTAGGGTTAAGACTTTCTTTGATATAAAGTAAAACGCCACCTCCATTTCGATTTATTCGGCTTTTCTCAAACATTACATAACCGGGAAGTGAATACTCTGCTAAAAAGTCTCTATCTTCTGTATTGAGCCAAGATTCTGTTATGCCAATCACATCATAATTTTCTGTATACACTAGCTCCTCTAAATCTGAAAATTTATTGCGTATGCTACGAGCGTTTGCATAGAAAACCTTTAAATTTGTTATTTTAGAACTCACGGAACGCTCTTTAATAATATTTTTGGTTCTTGTCGGATCTACATTTATGTTCATGGCTGTCCTCGGTCCTCGCTGTCTTCGGTCCTTATCGCAGGTGGTCCTCGGTTGCCTCTGTTTTTTTCTTGGCGTTGGATGATTTATGTCACTGCTGCTTCTTCTCGGACGGCGTTTTTTGATCCATGGCTGCGGACTGCTTCGTGTAGGAGACGACCCATGCGTGCTGAACCCACAGGGTTTTGATGAGTGCCATCCTTGCGGAACAGAGTAGGCTGGTTGTAGAAGTTGTCCCAGAGGTTGATGAATTCAACTTCTTCCCTCAGACACAAATGTTTTAGTCTGCTATTTGTGCTGAAAGCCTTGTCGTAGAATTTGTCAGGTGCGTCAATCTTGGGGAGAATGCCTGAGATGATGATATTCCTTGACTTGTTTTTGTAGTGCTGGATCATCTTGCGATATTTCTCCATCAACTCTTCGGATCTGGTGCGCATGACGTCATTTGAACCAGCATGGATGACAAAAAGGGTATTTTCATTTGCATCCTTTGTGGTATCTTCGACCATAGGTGGAAGGTGGGGGTAGATTTGGACCCGACTCCCCCCTTCCACCTGCCCAGGGTGAAGTAGGGGAGGGAAGGACCCACCCCTGAGCAACTTTTAGTACGTGTGAGTGTACATATATTAGTAATATCACTAATTATTAATTATTATATAACGTATATATATATATATATATACAGTATGTCTAAATACTCTCAGCCGGGATCGAACATCCGACATACACTTAGAAACATTTATTAGCTCACGTGTATTTGTGAGATATACTTGACATATATATACTGTATACTGTATATGTATATGTATAAATATTTATATATATATATATATATATATTCAATATATATATATACGGTATATATGGTAGCGCATCTGATTGGTGATGGAAGAGTCTGGGGTTGGATCCCACACCGTACCATTGTTGTCACAGGCTGTGGTATGGTTGGTAGCACGTCTGACTGGTGATGGAAGGGTCTGGGGTTGGATCCCACACCGTACCATTGTTGTCACAGGCTGTGGTATGGTTGGTAGCACGTCTGACTGGTGATGGAAGGGTCTGGGGTTGGATCCCACACCGAACCATTGTTGTCACATGCTGTGGTATGGTAGAAAAAGGAGCCTACTAAGTGCACCACCGAGGTGGTGGATGGTCGGAAGAAAAAAAATGTCTGGGACCATCAAGTCCTAATAGTTAAACCCAAAGCTAGTACCTCTGAGCCTGCAAGCCCACCTGATTCTAAGGCTATTGAGAAAGCTTTGGCTGCAATCCCAATTAACAAATGTACTAAAACTGGATCAGGTGCTTTAATAGTACGACTTCCATCAAAGAAAGCCAAAGAGGACGCAGGGAAGGCCATCAACCAGTGTCTTTGGACTGACAGCATCTTCAGTGTGTCAGAACCCAAGAAGATGCTACCCAAAATGACCCTGGTTGGTATCTCTACCGACACTCTACCCCAGCATCCTAAACAAGAATCCAAGCATAAAGTCTCTGGTCGACGAGGGCCTAACTCTAAATTTAGTGTTCACTAAGCAAAAAAGGGATGCACATACAAAAACAGCAGTAGGAAAAATGTCTCCTGAAATATTATGTTCTTCAATTGTCAACGAGGGCAACTCTGTGTATGTTGGACTCACAAAATGTTGTGCATACGACCGCTTCTGGGTGACGCAATGTTACCATTGTCAGGGCTTGGGTCATACTACTGACAGGTGTACGCTGAAAGGTGAGGACCCTAAATGTAGTTTCTGCGCTGGTACTCACAGTTCAAAAGGCTGTACAAATATAGCTTCCCTTAAACGCATAAATTGTGTAAACTCCTCATCAGTCACAGAGCCACCAACTCATTTCGCTTCAAGTAGAATTTGTCCTCTTATGATAGCCCAAAGAAATAGTTATTGAAAACACCAATATTGTAAGTTCAAAAAACTGAAAAATGCCCCAAGGAGCCGGTTGAAACTGGGCATGCTAAATGTTCGTTCCATGCGCAACAAGATGAATTATATTGGTGTGGTCTTGGATGAGCTCAGTCTCTATATATTTTGCCTCACTGAGACCTGGTTGTTTGAGTCAGATCTAAATATTATTCATGCTGCGTTGCCTAAAACTCATTCAATAATAAGTGTTCCAAGGCCTTATAGTGATCATCCGGGTGGTGGATTAACGTTTTTATACTCTATGACGCTAGTAAATATCTCTCATATAAGTCATAACCCAGCCCTTCTTTTTTATGAACTGTTGCAATTGGAAATAAAAGTTTGTCAACAAATCCTAAGAATAGCAGTTATTTATAGGCCTTACCATCGGGGAACAGATAGAGGTTTTATGGGTGAGTTTGGGCAGTTTCTTGAGGAGTTTTCTGCCAAAACCAGAAGACTCTTGATATGTGGAGACTTTAATTATTTGATTGACAACCCTCATCTGAAACCATTTTCCTCTGAGTTCCTTGAATTGACTGACCAGAATAATTTTGTATAGATAGATAGATATATGAGAATCATAGTGCAAGATGACTCACCATGGTACAGCCCTTGAATCAAATGTCTTAGAAGAGAGCGTAGAAGAGCCGAACGTAAATGGGGGAAAAATAAAACTGACATATCATGGTTGCCATACATGTTAGCCAAAAGAGCCGTAGTCCACACAATCAAAGATGAAAAGAAAGCGTATTACCAGGGGAAAGTCGAGTCGTGTGGTGGTGATCAAAGCAAGTTGGCTTCGGTTGTCAGTAGCTTACTTGGAAAAAGACACGTGAACTCAATACCTGCATCTGATGCGGAGTTAGGTGAAGACTTAACCATGGTCCTGGTTTGGCGAGACAAGCGCGTCGTCAGCATGGTGTCCACCTTCCACACCAAGGACACCATCCCAAAGCTAGTCTCTTTCAAAGAGAAGGACCGACAGGGCAACTGGCGTCGTGGACAGAAGCAGATCTTCAAACCCGTTGCGATTGAAGTCTACAACATCCACATGGGTGGGGTGGATCATTTCGATCAGATGGTCCAGTACTACCCCCTCCAGCGAAGGACGGTCAAGTGGACGAAGATCACATTCTACTTCATCCAAATGGCCCTCTTCAACGCCCATGTCCTGTACAAGAAGTGCTACCCAAGGAGGACAATGAGCATGCTCGACTTCCAGGAACATGTTTGTTTATCCTTGCTGCACTTCGACCCTGCAGAGTGGCCTTTGTCGGGGAGGCCAATCCACCGTGCACAGGATTTGCCACATGACCAGCGTGAGCCACAGAGGCATGCATGCAGGCAATGGCAATCCAGTGGTTCGTTGGCACCTGGGTCGCCCTCAGAGGACGACAATCAAGAGTCCCCAGCCATTCCTGCTGCTCCTGGCACTCCACCCTCTCCTGATGCTGCTGCTGCTGGTGGAGGCGTTGGGAGGGCGCCACCTCTCGATGTCCCCCCCCCCCCCCCACCAGTACCATATGATGCTGCTGCTGCTGCTTCTGCCACGGGGGGAAACTATGTCATGGTTGAATCACCCGGGGCAAAAGTACCTGATGCAGCTGCTACTGCTGGTGACGATGGGGAAGCAGCTCTTGAAGCTGCCAACCGTCCGCCACCAGTACTGGAAGCAGTAGGTAGGGTGCGAGTCCGAAGACCTCGACCTGGAGCGGTCCCTTGGCCCCGTCCTGTTGTTCTCACCCATGTTCGGTGTGACAGGGCCTTGGACCATTCTCGGGAGAGGATTTCGGAGAAGAATCGACTCCATTGCTATTACAGCAAAGTTAAGCACGGCCGTCGCAAGGACACAAGCTTCCGATGCGTGACTTGCAAGGTTGCCCTCTGCATCGATGTCAACAACTGCTTCAACCTTTTCCATAGACCCGATGCAGGTGTCCCATAGCCAGGAGCCAAGTGCAATCATTCATTAATTTCTCTTCTTCATTCACCCACCTTCATTCACCCACCTTCATTCACTCACCTTCATTCACCCACCTTCATTCATCCACCTTCATCAACAAAGTGGATATAGGCCTCCTGGGGAAATCACTTTATAAAAAATAACGAGTCAAGTGCATTACCTCATTGGGTGACTTGGAAATCTGAGTATATTTCTCTGGTTTGATACCTTTTAGAATCCCGGTGGATCATATATACTTTAATTAATTTCATTGGGGGTGTGGTGGTGAGAATAATAAAAATAATATACTGTATATATATATATATATATATATATATATATATATATATATATATATATATATATATATATATATACACACACACACACACACATACACACATTTCTTTTACCATTCACTTTATTTGATTTATATTATTTTGTGTGTGCGTGTACAAATGTTGTTTTCAGGAAATATATTTTGTATATCTTCATTATTTTATTTGCGTTGTTACGACTGGGGTTCAAATATATCAGGGCTCTTATTCATTGGACTAGTAATGGCATAAATGCTACAACGGAAAGCGCTAGATCCAACCTCTGATGTATATTCCCAGTGAACAAAGAACACAAATACTCTACAGAGTTCTATATGCAATAATAGGCTATCAAACTCTCAATAAATGTGCGTCTACTCTAGGCTTAATGTTATGTGAAAACAGCCTATTACTACCTATAACCGAAGGTGCTTGGTTATGGTATGCAAAGTAAGGTGGTAAGAGAAGTTACAGCTTACGTTACTTTAATCAATAAAAGTCAGGCACTCCTGCATGAAAGAAAGTGCACTAAAGTCCTTCAACACTAACAAAGGAATCTTCTTTAACCCCTAAAAGTCGGGGCGCAACTTAAGTCGTATTTAATAAAGCTGGACTATGTGGCGGCGCTCGACATAGGTCGAGTGGCAATTTCAGCACGTAATGTTGCTGAGAAGACAAGTGGTGGCAGGAGACTAGCGAGTGTATGACTGCTCCAGACCACCGCGGCGAACCTACTGACACGATTCTCACCTCCCTCCTCCCTCTGTCACTCGCTATATACGGAATTGTATCGGGAAAGTGGCTAATTACATGCTTTTTGCGCTCGCGTTGCACGGTTATTGCAAGAAAACTAGCCATCATAAAAGGATCGTTATGGTGTCATTCGAAAGCTCTGTTTATGCCCTTTAAGGGATAGATACTTGTTTTACGTTCTGGGTCTTATTTAGGCATGAAAATGATCACGTAAACAGCCCTATTTTGGCTAAAAATACCCCGCTGGGCGGTACATATAAATAAACCGCATAGGCCGCTCTTAAGGTGTTAACACCTTACGAGCGGCCTATGCGGTTTAATTATATGTACCGCCCAGCGGGGTGTTTTTAGCCAAAATAGAGCTGTTTACGTGATCATTTTCATGCCTAAATAAGACCCAGAACGTAAAACAAGTACCTATTCCTGAAAGGGCATAAACAGAGCTTTCCAATGACACCATAACGATCCTTTAATGATGGCTAGTTTTCTTGCAATAACCGTGCAACGCGAGTGCAAAAAGCATGTAATTAGCCACTTTCCCGATACAATTCCTTATATAGCGAGTGAGAGAGGGAGGAGGGAGCTGGGATTCGTGTCAGTATGTTCGCCGCGGTGGTCTGGAGCAGTCATACGCTCGCTACTCTCCTGCCACCACTTGTCTCTCTCTCTCAGCAACAATACGTGCTGAAATTGCCACTCGAGTTATGTCGAGCACCGCCACATAGTCCAGCTTTATTTAACTCGACTTATGTGGTGAGCCGCTAATTAACCCGGCAAGCGCGATAGGCCTCACGGAAGGCTTCCTATAGGGAACGCGATAGGCCTCACGGAAGCAGGACCATAAAAAAAGCCTTCCATAATAAAAAAGGGCCTATCAAAACAAAGGAATTTGTCTCTAGGTGAGATAATTCCCCTCCAGTACTCATCCATGTAAATCTCACCCACCCCCCTCCCCTCCTTCCCCACCTTATTCCCCCCTCCCTCCCCTCCTCAATTATCACCTATTTTTCCTCTTATTATCATCATTTATCGGTTATTTTTCTCTCCCGCGATAATGTAGCACAAGTGGGTTGCATAAAAGATCGTTATGCAACACCCAGACACCGGCACACACCGCCCCGCTCGTCTCAGTTGACTCCCAGACAGCGAGAGGGGAGGGCTGCCTGTCTCTCTCTCTCGCCTGAGATTATGACCGGGTGGCCAATATCTTCGTTTTTCACCACCCAAATGCTTTTCCCACTTATTTTAGCACTCTTGAAGGTTCATATATACATCATATATGTAAAATAAAAGCATACCGAAAACAAATAATGGTTTATATTGTAAATATAACAAATTCTGTCAGAATCCAGGGCTAGAAATGCACAAATAACTACCCTAGCACCTAGGTCTATATCGCGCTTGTCAGGTTAAGGGTTAAATGTTAGATGCTATAAAGATGCTCGTATCGGAAATGGAACCCAAAAAGGCAGGCAGCGGAACAATGCTCGTGCAGGCTATGCACACAAAAAGGCAGAATATATAATGCCGTCGGAGCCAAGAATATCCTAAACACTACAACAATAATAATAATCGCCACGACAATGCAGTATTCCTATCAACAAAAAGAGCCTAAGTCGTTTGTGTCTCAATACATCAAACTAGGCTGCGAAATGCTTGTGTAATCATAAATGGGTATGCATAAAAAGAGTAATTAGGTTAATATACTTAATGTCTACTGTGACTGATAAAGTCTAGCTAGAGTCAATGATACGAGATACTGGTGCGCATGGCATGCCGCATAGCCTAGTGCAAATCTCAAGTCTGTGCGTCAAATATTACGTTATAATGAAGGGTAGCTCTCTTGAGAAACCTTAATACCGAAGTATTAAGCGTTCTCCTGGCGTACCTCAAAGACAAACAACGAGCTTAGAACAGTGCAGAATGGTATAGGCAAAAAGCCCTCATTCGTTCATGCTCTACTCTCAATGGCACACAGACTAGAATTTACTCAATCAGCTCCAGTTCTCAGGTATGTCGTGCAGCTTTTAACTAAAGCCAGCACTCATAGGAAACAATACCTTATAATATCAGACTCCTAGTCTAGCATTATCTAATCCAGCAGAACACTAATAATAAAAGGAAGCAGTACTTAAACAATATAAATGCCAACCAATGCTTCGTGATCCACTTATCTTAACAACTAACATACATGGGTTATATCAGACCTTAACACACAATACAACTGGCCAGCATGAAGCTGATTTTGCAGAGTTAACCAGAGGGGGTATAATATTAATAAAAGGTGGTGAAAGATATGGAAAATGAGAGAGATAGGCAGAGGAAAAGATTCTCAGGTGCGAGCGGGGTACAGGTAGCAAGGGAAAAAGATGGGTGCGTTCTAGAAACCAGATCTGAGGGAGAGAGCGGCGAGGAACTGTATATATACTCGCACCAGCTCGAGCCGCGTGGGGAAAAAGCGGTTACAAGTCCTCTAACCACTAGCAAGAGAGCTTGCAGCATGGTAAGGACCTCTCTCCACCAACCCCTGCGAACGAGGCAGCCAGCCGTGACATCATCGAGCGGGACAAAAACACTACACGCTCCCTCTCACTCTGTTCTACTCTCTCTCTCTCTCCCAGATCCCATCATTACTAGTTAATGATAAAACATATACTTTACAATTAAATATATAAAGCCTTGACATGGGTGAAAACAAAGAGCCTTTCTGTACTGCCCATGACACAAGCTTTCATATGAAATAAAGCACACTCTAATACACAAACTGTAGCCCCATCCACTGCCCTGGCGATCCTAGCGAGTCACTGTAGGACAAGCCATGCGGTTCTAACGGAGTGGTTAACGTCACACCCCCCCAAGATTTTTCTCTGAGGCCCCAAGGCTCACAAAAATCTGATGGTTAGAACCCATGCTATATCTCCACTTCCCATCACCCAGCGGCAGTAAAATATCTGGCACAGTTCTTCAACAAAACATTTTTCAAAATTATAACCCTCCCCAACACCATAGGTTAAATTATATGTAGTTATGCTCCTCAAGAGCGAGCTTCTCTAGCCCAGCATTCTGAGAGGAGTGCAACTCAGAATTACTGCTATAACATACTAACAAAATTCAACTATCAAAGAAAGAGTTTTTATTTGATTTTTATGTTTATAATTTGTTTATTTCGGCTGCACTATAGGGGCAAGCCTAGTTTTGTCTTCTATACCAAACGCTCAACTCCTGCTTTACGACCCAATACGCTGGGCTACAACCGTGAGCCAACAAGTACCAAGCGCAAAATACTATTCAAACTAAAGCAGGAGGCTACCCGTGTGTCAATCTACCCAGGATCACATACCCTTGAACGACCATCTGCAACCACAATGTCACAACCGGCAATATGGCGTATGTCCAGGTTATATACCAGTAACCTTAGTGACCACCTGGTCAGCCTCATATTCCGATTGTGAAACTGGTCCAAGAACTTGAGAGGGTGATGATCTGGGTAAACTACAACGACCGGACCATAGGCTGGAACACAGACCTCGAAATGCCTCAGAGCAAGTACAACCGCCAGCAGCTCCTCCTCGACAACAGAGCAGACTGGGCCGAATTGTACTTCTCCGAGCAGAAACTAACAGGATGCTCCAGCCCATCATCGTCCTTTTCCACAAGGACGGCACCAGCCCCCACACCACTAGCCTCCGTTGCTAGTTGGAAAGGTAGGCTAAAGTCAGGGGCCCTGAGGATCGGGTGAGAGCACAACAGGTGTTTTACTTCCCTAAACACCTTCTCACACTCAGGCGCCCATTTGAACTTCTTATCCTTCCAGTTATCCTCCACCTGAGCTTGACTGTCCCGTTCTCCTTCTCCACCTTGACTGCCAAACGTCATCACAGGCACAGTGAGAGGCTCAGGGGGGTGCCTCCCATACTCCTTCACGGGATTATCATGACATAACTGATTGCGCTTCCGTCTGTCTGGAGTGGCTACCAAGTAAACCAGGTCCGATAGCTCCTCCACCACCCTATAAGGACCAGCGTACTTCGCGGATAAGGGGTGACCTACAAGGGGCAGTAGAATCAACACCTCCTGACCCACGTGAAACTCCCTGAGTTCAACCTTGAGGTCGTACCTGTCCTTCCTGAGGGCCTGAGAGCTAGTCAAATTACGGCCAGCCAACTCCAGACTGCGCAACATCCGTTCTCGACTGTTGAGGACACACTTGAGCATAGAACAAGGTTTTTCTGCGCCCTCCCATACTTCTTCAACCATATGGAGAGGCCCTCTGACACGGTGTCCAAAGATGAGCTCATTAGGGCTGAATCCCAAACTCTCCCCAGGTACCTCCCACACAGCATACAAAACACATGGCAGGCCAAGATCCCAATCCTTCCCACTCTCAAAGCAACAACAACGAAGCACAGATTTCAAGGCTGAGTGCCATCGCTCTAACACACCCTGGCTCTCCGGATGATACGCAGATGACACAACCCCAACAATCTCATGCTGCGGCATTGCTTGGACAAAGAGGCTAGAAGTGAAGTTGGGTCCCTGGACTGACTGAAGCCCCTGCGGGTAACCATACCGGGAAAAATACACTAGCAAGCTTCGGACCACCGTCTTCGCCGACCCATTTCTCATAGGGTACGCGTCAGGGTACCTTGTTGCTACATCTCCCGACTGTGCATCACTGTCCTCCTTCAACTCTTTCGTCTTTTTAAGCCCATCCTCTGCCCCTTCAGGAACAGTTACTGGGTCTTCTCCAGACTCGATATTTGGTCCTAATACTGAGTCCCCGAGAAGGTCCGTTGACACTAAACTCTCAACCGCATCAACTTCCAACCCCTTCCCGGTACCCTTCCTCCGCTGATCTAAAGATTGTTGACCAGAATGTGACTCCCTGGATGCAGGATCTCCGGTGACAACACACGCCATAGGCTGCCCCAGACACTTCTCAACCCACTCGTGCTCCTCCCTACTCATGTCGTCCGGCTTCTCGGCAACGACCAAGGGTGGAGCCGCAGAAGTAGGTCCCGCAAAGTCGTTGCTGAGAAGGAGGTCGACGCCCCCAACAGGTAACTTCCCCACAATTCCTACATCCAGGTCCCGAGTCACACCATCAACTTCCACCTTCATTCTTACAAGCGGGTATGACCTTGTCGCATTAACTTCCTGAACCACAACCACCCGCGCCGTATTGACAGGTTTACCAGTGAAATTTCTCAACAGTGTTTGCGATGCCCCAGTGTCACGCAAAATTCTCACCTCATGTCTTCTACCCCCCCACTCCACACAACCGAGTCCCCTGTGGTCACTAAAGGCATCACGGACAGGGAATAAGCCTTCCGGATCCTTCTGCACTGGCAGTGTATGTACCTCGGAAGAAATGCCTCTAACAAACTCCGATGTCCTCTTGAACACTCCAATGCCGTGAGCAAAAGACACGGCTGCCGGAGGAGGTCGACTAGGGCACTCATTTGCCTTATGACCCTCCTGGTGGCACCTAAAACACATAAATTTCGGTTTCGGCTTATACTGTGATGTAAAAGGCCCCTGACTTTTCACATACGGTGTGGTGGTAGGTTTGGCTTCAGTTTTAGTTTCATTGCTCTTTGGTTTAAATGTGTCATTGCTACGGGGAGGGGGAGGATAACGGTCCCTAGCACTTGCATCGTACTTCTGTGAGGACCCGCAACCCCGAATCAACGACAGCCGTAGATCAGCCATTTCTGCTGCTTCTACTAGAGTTCTTGGGTTTTTCTCCTTTAAGTTCAAAGTTAGATCACCGCCCGTGCTCTTAAAGAACTGCTCCAACATCATTAACTGCTTAACTCCATCAAACGTTGTTACCTTCTCAGATCGGAGCCAGTTCCCCATAGCATCGGACAAGTCCCGGGCGTGTTCCAAAAAGGTGCTATCTCTTCCCTTAGTTACACCCCGGAACTTCAAACGGTACGTTTCTGGTTGCAGTTCGTAAGCCCTCAGGACAGCCTCCTTGAGATCCTCGTACACAATACATAACTCCAAAGGTAACGCATCGTAGGCTTTAAGACCCTTGCCTATTAATCTAGAGGATACAAGTGCTGCCCATTTATTCTCTGGCCACTGGTGTTCCTGGCACTTCTTCTCAAAGCGTGTGAAAAATTCTGTTACACCACTCTCATCAAACACCGGAACCAGTTTCAATAAGTGCGAGAGAGATTGATCATGAGCACGGTTACCAGCCCCAAGTCGCTGTCCCGTTGTCTCTACTCGCGACTTCTCTACGTCCCTGTCGGCACAGTACTTAGTCGACTCAGCTTGGATTTTTGCTAGCTCTATTTGCTGCTCACCTGCCCTTTGTTGCTGTTGAATCTTAGCTAATTCGAGCTGATACAATAATTCTGGAGTTAACCCTGGAGGAGGTGAAGGTGCTACAATATTTGAAATTACCGGTGGTCCCCCCAGGGGCAACCCACCCTGCCAGTCACCACCCAACTGTGGAAGCGTACCCGGGGTCGGCAAACTACTGGGATGGCTGGGAGTCGAGTGTAGGGGAAGCATGGCCGAAGGGCTCTGAGCACTCAACCCATCTCGCTCACCAGTCACCCTGCCCAGTACACACGTTATCAAGTTATCCCTGGTCATGCCGCAGTACCCGCATGACCGATAGCTGTGGCCAGGCATTGAAGACCGTACCGCTCCATACCCTCCAACCGCTCGGCAGTAACAGGCCATTGCAAAAATATCCTAGCATCCTCCTCACAGTTCACCCGATTAACCCTTTCATCATGCTGCTGTTCCTCAGTTTCGACATTACGTACTGTTTCTCCATTCTCCTCTGACCCGGTATAAGACATGATGCTCACACAAATTTCTCACCACAATATTCAGAAAAGAAGTACCCCAAACTCTTATACCTCAATATACACACAACAATTCTCGGAAATACTCAAGGGCTATACTATGTTGCAAAAACAAAATTATTCTTGCTGATCCCCGCAAAATATTCTCCAAAACAACAAATGTTCCCTGCTAATAAATGTAGGTTCACCAAATCCTAGGTAAGGTCGCCATTTGTTACGACTGGGGTTCAAATATATCAGGGCTCTTATTCATTGGACTAGTAATGGCATAAATGCTACAACGGAAAGCGCTAGATCCAACCTCTGATGTATATTCCCAGTGAACAAAGAACACAAATACTCTACAGAGTTCTATATGCAATAATAGGCTATCAAACTCTCAATAAATGTGCGTCTACTCTAGGCTTAATGTTATGTGAAAACAGCCTATTACTACCTATAACCGAAGGTGCTTGGTTATGGTATGCAAAGTAAGGTGGTAAGAGAAGTTACAGCTTACATTACTTTAATCAATAAATGTCAGGCACTCCTGCATGAAAGAAAGTGCACTAAAGTCCTTCAACACTAACAAAGGAATCTTCTTTAAATGTTAGATGCTATAAAGATGCTCGTATCGGAAATGGAACCCAAAAAGGCAGGCAGCGGAACAATGCTCGTGCAGGCTATGCACACAAAAAGGCAGAATATATAATGCCGTCGGAGCCAAGAATATCCTAAACACTACAACAATAATAATAATCGCCACGACAATGCAGTATTCCTATCAACAAAAAGAGCCTAAGTCGTTTCTGTCTCAATACATCAAACTAGGCTGCGAAATGCTTGTGTAATCATAAATGGGTATGCATAAAAAGAGTAATTAGGTTAATATACTTAATGTCTACTGTGACTGATAAAGTCTAGCTAGAGTCAATGATACGAGATACTGGTGCGCATGGCATGCCGCATAGCCTAGTGCAAATCTAAAGTCTGTGCGTCAAATATTACGTTATAATGAAGGGTAGCTCTCTTGAAAAACCTTAATACCGAAGTATTAAGCGTTCTCCTGGCGTACCTCAAAGACAAACAACGAGCTTAGAACAGTGCAGAATGGTATAGGCAAAAAGCCCTCATTCGTGCATGCTCTACTCTCAATGGCACACAGACTAGAATTTACTCAATCAGCTCCAGTTCTCAGGTATGTTGTGCAGCTTTTAACTAAAGCCAGCACTCATAGGAAACAATACCTTATAATATCAGACTCCTAGTCTAGCATTATCTAATCCAGCAGAACACTAATAATTAAAGGAAGCAGTACTTAAACAATATAAATGCCAACCAATGCTTCGTGATCCACTTATCTTAACAACTAACATACATGGGTTATATCAGACCTTAACGCACAATACAATTGGCCAGCATGAAGCTGATTTTGCAGAGTTAACCAGAGGGGGTATAATATTAATAAAAGGTGGTGAAAGATATGGAAAATGAGAGAGATAGGCATAGGAAAAGATTCTCAGGTGCGAGCGGGGTACAGGTAGCAAGGGAAAAAGATGGGTGCGTTCTAGAAACCAGATCTGAGGGAGAGAGTGGCGAGGAACTGTATATATACTCGCACCAGCTCGAGCCGCGTGGGGAAAAAGCAGTTACAAGTCCTCTAACCACTAGCAAGAGAGCTTGCAGCATGGTAAGGACCTCTCTCCACCAACCCCTGCGAACGAGGCAGCCAGCCGTGACGTCATCGAGCGGGACAAAAACACTACGCGCTCCCTCTCACTCTGTTCTACTCTCTCTCTCTCTCCCAGATCCCATCATTACTAGTTAATGATAAAACATATACTTTACAATTAAATATATAAAGCCTTGACATGGGTGAAAACAAAGAGCCTTTCTGGACTGCCCATGACACAAGCTTTCATATGAAATAAAGCACACTCTAATACACAAACTGTAGCCCCATCCACTACCCTGGCGATCCTAGCGAGTCACTGTAGGACAAGCCATGCGGTTCTAACGGAGTGGTTAACGTCACAGCGTGTACAAAAGAATTATTCCTGAAATGTATTATTTGAAGATAACCTGGTTTCTTGTTTTGTTTTTTTCAGTGTCAACCCAGGAGTAATTTCCCTTCTCGTTGGAAAGCGTTGTGGCCCTACCAGGTAAATACTATGAACACACCTTTTCTATATTACACAATATACATAGAGTGCCAACATGATGTGCATAAACTGTGAAGAACTTAGTGGAATAAAACAATAAAAAGTGCGATGACACTTCCGCCAAAAAAATGACTGCGCAATTTCTTCAGTTTAGCAAAGCAGTGTGCAATTTAGAACATCAAATTGACAACCTTCATGACTAACAGGTGTTCTATGAACATTATACAACTATTGGCAAGGAAATTTGTATAAAGGTGTTGTATATTGTGGCAAAGATATACAACTGTATAAACATTCTCATATATTTACATAACAATAACAAGGCATGGAAACAATTGCGCATAGCTCGCGAACCAATTATGCTATATTATTTTGGTTTTCACCATTAGAAATAGCAGTTCCGATTCCGGTGATATATACAGTTATATACGTATCCGAGCAAATAGCGCAACGTCGAGGTGGGAATAGCTCAGAGCCCAGCTAGCGTCCGCGGAACGGAGACTGGTGAAGCGTAAATATTCGCATTTTGGCTCTTTATTTCAAATATTCATAGAGCATTCTGGTGGATGGGAATACAGAAATACACAAGGCTTCGAAAACGCTCCCGGGCGAAATATTACTCCCAAAACCAATTGTGTCTGTCCATGGCTAAATTTCTAACTTACTGGGGAACGAGAGTGTTAATGCTTCTAAAACCCAATTTCTCCATCTATCTACCCGTCCGGAACTCACAGCGGAATATCCCTTATTTTTTCAACAATACAAAAATCAATCCTTCATCTTCTCTCAATATTCTTGGTGTCTCTTTTCCTTCTGCTCTCACTTGGAAGGACCATATTACCAGTCTTGCTAAGGCAGCCTCCCAGAAGCTGGGTGTGGTCAACCGCCTCAAGGGGTTCTTTACCCCTGCACAGCTTCTTGCTCTGTACAGGGGAACAGTGTATCCTTGTATTGAGTATTGTTCCCATGTGTGGGAAGGTTCCTCTCACACCACTCGCCTAGACAAAGTTGAAAGGAAGGCCTTTCGTATCAGTAACTCCCGTCCACTCACCAACATTCAGCAATCTCTCTCTCTCCGCAGCAATGTTGCATCTCTCTCGCTATTCTATCGCTACTATAATAATCAGTATTCCTCAGAGCTTTCCCAGTGTATACTACCTCCTCTACGTAGGGCATGTGGTACCCGTCTTGCAACACAATCCCAACCCTACTCTGTGCAACTCTCCAACCCAAGAGTGAAACGTTGCTCTCAAACTTTCTTCTATTCAACAGCTGAGCTCTGGAACTCTCTCCCAGAATCAGTTTTTCGCTCTTCCTATGACTTAAATTGCTGCAAACTCCGTGTGTCCAGATAGTTTGGCTCGAACGTCCCTTGATCTTGGCCCTGTCACTCTTTCAACTATATGGGAGACACTCGCTGCGGGCACTTCTGCCTTTTGCCTCCCTCACTCACATAGAAAACAAAATAAACAAATAGATACATGTATTTTCATATCTCCTATTTAAAATTATAATAGGCTACCATTTCCACACAAATGGATATAATTAAACGTGGTTTTCACCATCAGATTCAGCGCGTCACGAGTTATCCCAACATATCCCGAGATGTCAAAATCTACTTTGTTTATAAAATATTAAGATATATCAACTTGTGAACATATCGTTGGAATCCTCATGAAGCAGAGAGTTCCCCAAAATTAATTCAGGTGATTCCGACCTATGTACAAAAATACAAAAATACACCGTTGGAATCGCAACATCAAGAAGAATCCTAATATACTGCTAAAAATATGAAAATCGAAAATGACCCGTCAAGTTGCCATATGAAGCTAAGGATTTTGGCAAAACAAAAAAAAATTGAGCTATGACACTATTCTGAATCCTCTCGACGCGCTGAATCCAATAGTGCAAACCAATTCTAATTTCACCCAGTTTTGTGGTCTTGAGAGCTACACCAAATTTGTAAATGGCATTTTGAGGGGTTAAAATAGGTCGGAATCACCTGAATTAATTTTTGGGAACTCTCTGTTTCGTGAGGATTCCAACAATATGGTCACAAGTTAAAATATCTCAATTTAAAACAAAAATAGATATGAACATATAGGGATATGTTTGGACTCCTCACGACGCGCTGAATCCAATGGCGCAAACCGCTTTAATTTGTTACCCATTTTTGTGGAAATGGGAGCCTATTATAATTTTAAATAGGAGATATGAAAATATTTATTTTAAACTATTATACTGTATAAGTCTAGGGTTAAGTAAACCTATATTTCAGCGGTAGTAATGCATATCAAAAGTCCATTAGTGTGGAATGGGTGTGTGTGCTGGAGTGAGTTAGGTAGCAGCGAGAGAAGGAGCTTGTTTGTTTGTAAGTAACAAATGGAAGGAGTGTGTAAGAGAATATGGGTTTGTGGGTTCAGGATTGTGTGGGTGAGAATGAAAGTAGGAATACAAACGTGGGTGATTGTGTGTGTGTGTATGCTCCGACAGAGGATAAACTTGTAAGAGAGAAAGAGGAGTTCTGGGTGAATGTGGAGGCGTGCCTGGATAAGTGCCTGGACAAGAACGAAAGAATATTTCTGATATGAGATATGAATGGTAAGGTGAATAATAGGAAAGTTGATGGAATGGTGGGAGGGTGGGGGATACCGTCAGAGGTGAATGGGAATGGTAGTGCACTTGTGGACGTATGTGTGGGGAGGAGGATGTGGATAGCCAACACCTTCTTCCGACACAGAATGATACACAGGAACACATGGAAAGTGGTGTGGACGATGAAGGATAAGACAATGGTGGAACGAAAGTCACTGATTGATTATATTTTATATGTGTGGATGAAAGAATGAAGAAATCTGTGATGGATGCTAGGGTGTATAGGGGTATTGGAGGGGGTCTGTCTGATCATTATGTAGTAGTAGCTAAGGTTAGGATACAAAAGAAGTGGGTGAGGAGAGCTGGAGGGAGGCGAGAGGAAGGTGGAATGGTGAGGAGGGTGGAGAGGCTACAGGAGGATGAAATCAGGGAAGAGTACAGGAAAGCAGTAGAAAGACGACTAGGTGTGTTCGACCTGGAAGGTATGGAGGAAGTGGAGAAGATAAGCAAGGTGTTTAAGGAAGAGATGTGTGCAGCATGTGAGGAGGTGTGTGGAGTGAGGAGAAGAGGGAGGGGAGTGAAAGGTACAGCATGGTGGACAGCAGAGGTAAAAATAGCAGTGGAAGACAAGAAGAAAGCATATAGAGAGTGGTTTGGTAGAAGAGGGAATGAAGATTTGGAGAGGCGGAAACGAGCAAGGTACGTGGAGAGAAAGAGAGTGGTGAAGAGAGTAGTGAAGGAAAGTAAGACAAGAGTACATGAGGAATTTGGAAGGAATCTGAGTGTAAAATGGAGGGAGTGTAAGAAACTGTTCTGGAAAGAAGTCAAGAAAGTTAGGGAAGGTAGCAAGGGAAACAGTAAGGGTGTGAAAGATAAGAATGGGAGAATGCTAGCCGAGAAGCAGGAGAGAGTCGAAAGATGGAGGAAGTACTTCAATGAGTTGCTAAATGTAAGGAATGAAGAGCCAGCAAACATAGTTGGATATGGTATAGGAGGGAGAAGAGGAGAAGTAGTGGAGGAGTAGGTGGGGATCAGAAGGTCAGAATTGTGGGAAGCTATGAAAAGAGTGAAGTTGGGGAAAGCACCAAGAACAGATGGAGTGTGTGGGGAAGTGTTGAGGTATGGTGGTGAGATAGTGATCGAATGGGTATGGAAAATGTGCAAACTAGCATGGGAGAAGGGGAGGGCACCCGATGACTGGAAGACTGGCATAATAGTCCCCCTATATAAGGGCAAAGGGGAAAGAGGAGTGTGTGGTAACCACCGAGGAATATGTCTTTTAAGCATAATAGGGAAGGTGTACAGTAGGGTAGTGATTGAGAGAGTGAGAGTGAAAACGAAGAAATGGATAGGCAACGAGCAGGGAGGTTTTAGGAAGGGAAGAGGATGTGTAGATCAGATTTTTACCCTGAATTGTGTTGTGCAGAAATATCTGGAGAAGCAACAAAAGGTGTATGTTGCCTTTATGGACTTGGAGACGGCCTATGACAGAGTGGATAGAGAAGGCGTGTCGGATTCGAGAGCTGCCCTACCGTACAGACCCAGTTTGCAAACCGGGTCGTTCCAGGTATTCCGAAGAGCCTGGCCCAAGCGAACTTGGGCCAGAACAGTAGTGAGCAAAGGAATCACCTGGCGGTGGATCCGGCAACCTCGACTGCGTCAGGCGCTAGAACACAACAATGTTTCACAGGAGGTGGAGGCCCTGGTCCAGGAAATGATCTCCAAGGAGGTCATTGTCCCGGTAGAACCGACTTGCCTAGTATTCACCTCCAGACTTTTCTTAGTGCCAAAAATGGACAGTGTGCAGATGCGACCAGTAGTGGATATCTTGCGTCTGAACACTTTTATAATAAATTTACCCTTCAGGATGCTTACAGTCAACCAAATCAGGCTTACACTTCTGCCGCAGGGTTGGATGTGCTCATTAGACCTCAAAGACGTCTATTGGCATGTCCCCATCAACAAAAGGTTCCAAAAGTTCCTTGCCTTGAGCATCAGGCAAGAGACATGTCTTTCAGAGAATGCCTTTCGGTTTGAACCTGGCACCGAGAATTTTCACAAAATTAGTCCGGCAAGCCCTTCTGCCATTGTTGGCCAAGAGCATAATGGTGTTGTGGTATCTAGACGACTGGCTGGTGGTGGCGGAGTCAGAAGAGTTATGACACAATCATGTCAACCAATTAATCAATCATGTACAAACCCTAGGGTTCAAGGTAAACTTGGCGAAGTCTCTCCTTGTTCCCACAAGGAAAATTCAGTGGATAGGGCTGGTCTGGGATACCACCAATCTGACTCTTACTCAGAGTGCGGACAATCGCAACAGATTTCGCAGGAAACTGTTTCGTTTTCTCCACAGTTTGAATACAACCAGGAAGACGTGGGAATCTCTGATCGGCTCACTCAACTGGATCCAATTAACTGTGAAGTTGGGCCGGTTGAAAGTAAAGAGATTAATATTGGAAGGCAACAAAGTTTATCCTCTCTCGCCGGAGAAGAAATTATGGCCAATTCCTCCATTAATTCACAACTTACTGTCGGTCTGGGCGAAGACCGAAACACTGTACTCTATAACAACATGGGTTTCTCCTCCACCTTAGGTATGGGTAGACACAGACGCTTCAGGAACACTAGGGTGGGGGTATCAATCCAATCTAGGCCATGAAGGGCAATTAGGCACTTGGGCCCAGAACGAGATTGTTCACATCAATAAGCAAGAGCTTCTAGTTCCTCTATTTTTTCTCCAAGCTCATGGCCCGTCATTGCAAAGGAAGTCAATAGCGTTCCGGATGGACAACCTAATTGCAGTCCATTGCATTCAGAAACAAGGTTCAGTGAGGTCTCGAGAGGTGCTAGTTGTGTCAGAACAGATTTTCGCTCTAGCCGAATCGCTGAGCATTCATCTGCATGCATCATACCAGGCGTGTCGAACGTCTGGGCAGATGCTCTGTCCCGGAGACAGAGCACTTTAGTAGAATGGGCTCTCAAACAAACCGTCTTCGACAAGATGATTGCAAAGCCCTACCATCCACAAGTGGATCTGTTCGCATCCGAGGTGAATCACAAGCTCCCTCTTTTCCTATCCCGCCAGAGGATAACTCCGGCGGGAGGGCCAGATGCGTTACAAGAGGACTGGAACACATGGAATTCAATATATCTATTTCCTCCACCAGATTCTGTTCTAATGTGCCAGATAATTCACAAACTAAGAGGTTACCGGGGTTTAGTCTCAATGATCGAGCCGTTATGGCCGGCTCAGGTGTGGTACCACCAGTTGCAGAAATGGTGCAGGACCCCGGTGTCGCTCCCAGTCTCCGCATTCCACTTAGAGACAATTAGCAACCTTCAGACCTCGCTCAATTTTGCCTTCTGGACATTTACAATTGTGACGTTAACCACTCCGTTATAACCGCATGGCTTGTCCTACAGTGACTCGCTAGGATCGCCAGGACAGTGGATGTGGCTACAGTTTGTGTATTGTTGTGTGCTTTATTTCATATGAAAGCTTGTGTCATTGGCAGTCCAGAAAGGCTCTTTGTTTTCACCCATGTCAAGGCTTTATATATTTAATTGCAAAGTATATGTTTTATCATTAAGTAGTAATGATAGGTATTGAGAGAGAGAGACAGAGAGAGTAGAACAGAGTGAGAGGAGGCGCGTAGTGTTTTGCTATACTCGATGACGTCATAGCTGGCTGGCCTCGTGGGGATTGGTTGAGGGAGTTCTTTACCATGCTTGGTGACGTAATGTTTTGCTAGCTACTTTGGTAGTAGTTAGAAGACTTGTTACCGCTTTTTTCCCACGCGGCTCGAGCTAGTGCGAGTATATATGCAGCTCCCTCGCCACTTTCTCCCTCAGATCTGGTTTCTAGAATGCATCCCTCTTATCCTTTGATACCTGTACCCCGCTATGCACCTGAGAATCTTTTCCTCTGCCTATCTCTCTCATTTTCCATACCTTTCACCACCTTTTATTCATATTATATCCCCTCTGGTTAACTCTGCATAATCAGCTTCATGTTGGCCAGTTGTATTGTGCGTTAAGGTCTGATATAACCCATGTATGTTTAGTTGTTAAGATAAGTTGATCACGAAGCATTGGTTGGCATTCATATTGTTCAGTACCGCTTCCTATAATTATTAGTGTTCTGCGGGATTAGATAATGCTAGACTAGGAGTCTGATATTATAAGGTATTGTTTCCTATGACTGCTGGCTTTAGTTAAAAGCTGCACGACATACCTGAGAACTGGAGTTGATTGAGTAAATTCTAGTCTGTGTGCCATTGAGAGTAGAGCATGCACGAATGAGGGCTTTTTGCCTATACCATTCTGCACTGTTCTAGGCTCGGTTGTTTATCTTTGAGGTACGCCAGGAGAACGTTTAATACTTCGGTATTAAGGTTTCTCAAGAGAGCTACCCTTGCCTATAACATAATATTTGACGCACAGACTTGAGATTTGCACTAGGCTATGCGGCATGCCATGCGCACCAGTATCTCGTATCATTGACTCTGGCTAGACTTTATCAGTCACAGTAGACATTAACACCTTATTAGCGGGCTAGGCGGTATTTTACACCGAGCCGCCCAGCGGGCACAATCCCGAAATATTCGCTCACTTTCACTCGCCCTAGCGCCGTAACTATGGCTCCAATCGGAACGAAACGATGATTTTTGGAACGAACAACTCTTCGTCTCCCCATAGAAGTCTATTCTGAATGAATTGAGCGAGTGTGGAGGGTGGGAGGAGGTGAGGAAGGGAGGCTACTTTTTGGTGTATTTCCCAGGCGCGTTCAGATGCGTTCGCTTTGTCCTGACTTCGGCCTCACGCGCGTCTATTATTCCTTCGGTAAGCCCTCTTATTTTATCTTGTTTCTCCTTATTTCTGTATTCTCTGTATTCTCGCTCTTTCTCTCTCTCTCTCTCTCTCTTTCTGTCTCTCTCTCACTCCTCTCGTCTGTCTGTCTGACTCTCTCTCTCTCTCTCTGGCTAGCTCGCTTTCTTTCTCTCTCTCTCCTCCCTTCTCCTTCGTACGCGCTGTCTCCCTTCCTCCCTGTCTCTCTTCTCTATATTTCTCCCTTTCGTATATGTAATTCTCATTATTCTTTTCTCTAATCCCTCTTTCTTTATTTGCTTGTAATATTTCTGTATTATTATATCTTTTTCACTCTATTTTCAGTTCAGTTTCTGTATTCTCTTTCATTTATCACTAATAAATTTCATTCCTTACAAGCTACCGTACAAATACGGTATTCCTTCGGTAAGCCCTCTTATTTTATCTTGTTTCTCCTTATTTCTGTATTCTCTGTATTCTCGCTCTCTCTCTCTCTCTCTCTCTCTCTTTCTGTCTCTCTCACTCCTCTTATCTGTCTGTCTGACTCTCTCTCTCTCTCTCTCTGGCTAGCTCGCTTTCTCTCTCTCTCCTCCCTTCTCCTTCGTACGCGCTGTCTCCCTTCCTCCCTGTCTCTCTTCTCTATATTTCTCCCTTTCGTATATGTAATTCTCATTATTCTTTTCTCTAATCCCTCTTTCTTTATTTGCTTGTAATATTTCTGTATTATTATCTTTTTCACTCTATTTTCAGTTCAGTTTCTGTATTCTCTTTCATTTATCACTAATAAATTTCATTCCTTACAAGCTACCGTACAAATACGGTATATATATATGATTATATATATATATATATAATATATATATATATATATATATATACTGTATATCGGTGTATATCACGGTATACGGCATATTTCTCTCCTTACGAAAGGAGAGAAGAGTCATAGCAATTTCAAGGTCACCTTCGTAAGGAAACAAATATACCGTACATGGTGATATATATACGCCTATCAAATGATTGATATCAATATACGGTATATATATATATATATACTGTATTTTGGTGAATATTGATATCAATCATTTGATAGGCGTATATATATCACCATGTACGGTATATTTGTTTCCTTACGAAGGTGACCTTGAAATTGCTATCACTCTTCTCTCTCTCCTTTCGTAAGGAGAGAAATATACCGTATAACGTGATATATACGCCTATCAAATGATTGATATCAATATATATATACTGTATATTGGTGTATATTGATTTCAATCATTTGATAGGCGTATATATCACGGTATACGGTAGATTTCTGTCCCTACAATGTACCGATACGTACATGATGATAGGTATGCCTATCAAATGATTGATATCAATATACGGTATATATATATATATATATTATATATATATATATACTGTATATTGGTGAATATTGATATCAATCATTTGATAGGCGTATATATATCACCATGTACGGTATATTTTTTTCCCTTACGAAGGTGACCTTGAAATTGCTATGACTCTTCTCTCTCCTTTCGTAAGGAGAGAAATGTACCGTATACCGTGATATATACGCCTATCAAATGATTGATATCAATATATATATACTGTATATTGGTCTATATTGATTTCAATCATTTGATAGGCGTATATATCACGGTATACGGTACATTTCTGTCCCTACTATGTACCGTACCTGTGACCTGGAAATTGCTATGACTCTTCTCTCTCCTTTCGTAAGGAGAAAAATGTACCGTATACCGTGATATATACGCCTATCAAATGATTGATATCAATATATATATACTGTATATTGGTCTATATTGATTTCAATCATTTGATAGGCGTATATATCACGGTATACGGTACATTTCTGTCCCTACTATGTACCGTACATGTGACCTGGAAATTGCTATGACTCTTCTCTCTCCTTTCGTAAGGAGAAAAATGTACCGTATACCGTGATATATACGCCTATCAAATGATTGATATCAATATATATATACTGTATATTGGTCTATATTGATTTCAATCATTTGATAGGCGTATATATCACGGTATACGGTACATTTCTGTCCCTACTATGTACCGTACATGTGACCTGGAAATTGCTATGACTCTTCTCTCTCCTTTCGTAAGGAGACAAATGTACCGTATACCGTGATATATACGCCTATCAAATGATTGATATCAATATATATATACTGTATATTGGTCTATATTGATTTCAATCATTTGATAGGCGTATATATCACGGTATACGGTACATTTCTGTCCCTACTATGTACCGTACATGTGACCTGGAAATTGCTATGACTCTTCTCTCTCCTTTCGTAAGGAGACAAATGTACCGTATACCGTGATATATACGCCTATCAAATGATTGATATCAATATATATATACTGTATATTGGTCTATATTGATTTCAATCATTTGATAGGCGTATATATCACGGTATACGGTACATTTCTGTCCCTACTATGTACCGTACATGTGACCTGGAAATTGCTATGACTCTTCTCTCTCCTTTCGTAAGGAGAAAAATGTACCGTATACCGTGATATATACGCCTATCAAATGATTGATATCAATATATATATACTGTATATTGGTCTATATTGATTTCAATCATTTGATAGGCGTATATATCACGGTATACGGTACATTTCTGTCCCTACAATGTACCGGTACGTACATGGTGATATGTATGCCTATCAAATGATTGATACCAATATACGGTATATATATATATATATATATATATATACCATATATTGATTGAAATCATTTGATAGGCGTATATATATATATATATATATATATATATATATATATATATAGGCGTGCATTTTCACTCTCTCTCTCTGTTTCGCTTGCTTTGCAGGAATTTTGTTTTGTTTTATAAATAATATTATTTCAACACATTTCCAAATCACCCTATGGGGTAGTGTTGATGACTCATTTTTTTTTTGTGGTGTTCCCAGGAGGTGTAATCCACATTGCATTGAGGTAGAAAAGGCAGTTATAGGATTGAGGTAGATAAAAGGCAGTTATATTATTGAGGTAGACAAATGACATGGATGTATGAGGTAGACCAAGAAGCAGATGGATGGATGAGATTAGAAACTTATGGATGTAATGGGTGATGTTGCTGATGATGATGAATGCACTTGTGTTTGGGTAGTGTGCTATTCCACCATATGAATGATTGAATGACATGAATTCATGAGGTAGTTTGAAATAGATGAATGAATGATTGCATGAACTTATGAATGATTGGCAAGAGGTCTAGAGGAGGAGGAGGTCTTGGAAGAGGTCTAGAAGTGTTCCAGTGTGTGGTACTCTGTGTAACATGGAGAAGCGCATAGTCCCACATTACAATAGCTACACATGAACGTAGTTTCCTTCCTAATTTGGTTCCTCCTTGTTGTATGTTTGCAGACGTGGCACTGCTTCAGTCCGTGCTTCCGGTTGGCTGCGATCTGTGATGCTGAGCGGGGGCAAAACTCAAGCATGTGGGTCAAGAAGTAGTCCCGGCTCTCAAGGCGGGCAGGCATATTCACGATCGGCCTCGGAGGTGGTAGCATACGTGTGGTTCCGTGCTTCCTGAAGATGGAGTCGATGATGTCCTTCGCGAACAGCCTTACCGAGCTCTTCCTTCCTGTCCGCGTCATCCACAGGTTGTACGCGTTCAGGATAGTGACATCAAGAAGATGGAGTACCACCTTCTTATACCACTTACACGTCTTCCTGAGGCAGTCAACAGCAGTGATTTGCATGTCACTCTTATCCACCAACCGCATGTTTATGTTGTAGTCCATAACAAGGTCAGGTTTGGAGATAGGGACTAGATGCTTCTCGCGGGTGACAGGGTCCATTTGGTATCTCTTCTTCCCGCTATCTCGCATTGTGGACTTGTGGAAGGTGGAGAGGACATTGACTGGCTTTGTGTCATGCCAACAAATAGCCAGTATACTGTCACTGCTTCTCTTCTTCCGGAAGATGTCTCCTTTCCGTGTAGCATGAAACTTGGGCCAGTGTTTTCTGTTTGCCCTGACAGTTCCACAGCTTCCCGTGCTCCTTGCAAGGAGATACCTGGCAAGGAGAGGAGAGGTGTAAAAATTGTCGCTGTACAAGATACGGTTGGCATCCAGATACGGCTCCATCAGTGTCTTCACAACCGCCCCTGAAAGACCCAGTAGGTCGTTTGGAATGTCCACATCAGTAGCGGTGTAGATGATGAGGTCCAGCACGTATCCTGTCTCGCAGTCACACAGTACAAAGAACTTGATCCCGAAGCGGTGACGCTTCGACGGAATGTACTGCCTGAAAGAGAGACGTCCACGGAAGAGGATCAAGGACTCATCAATCACAACATTCTGAAAAGGTTTGAAAAACCGGCGATACCTGGTCAGGAGGGAGTTCAGGAATGGCCGGATTTTCCAAAGCTTGTCAGCTCCGTGTGCGGCAGTGTTGTCGACAAAGTGCAAGCACTTCAGAATTTGCCGGTATTGGTCCCTGGGCATGTACATGTTGAAGACTGGCGTTGATCTAATGTCATGCATCAGCCAATAATCCAGCATGTTGTGTTTTCTCATGTGGGGCATTAGCATGGTGAGGGCCAAAAACACGAGGAGCTGAGGGATATCGATGGGCGTCCATCTCCTCATGTGGGGCGAGGCCATCTCTTCGGAGTGCTGGGTTGCGTAGAGGTTTGTCTCCCTGACGATGTCCCCGAGCAATCCATCGTCAAAGAATGCTCGGAAGTAGTCATAAGGGGTGTCATTTTCTGAACAGGGAAAGGCAGGCTGGACGCCATTTGGCACCTTATCAAAATGGGGTGGAACCCCAGGCATATCCCGAGGCTCGCAGTGCTCCCACTCAAAGATAGGTGGCTCGTCCGGCCTCCTGCCCCTCCCGACCACTCGTGGGGCACCTCCTGGGGCACCTCCTGGGGCACCACCCGGGGCACCTCCCGGGGCACCTCCCGGGGCACCTCCTGGGGCACCTCCCGGGGCACCTCCTGGGGCACCTCCCCGAGCACGTACCTGATCACCTCTTGCGGCCCTTCCTCGGGCCCTTCCTCGGGCCCTTCCTTGGGCCCTTCCTTGGGCCCTTCCTTGGCCCCTTCCTCGGGCCCTTCCCCGGGCACCTTGCTGTGGCGGTCCCTGCTGTGGCTGTGGCTGTGGCTGCCCGCCATTAGAGTCGCTTGCTGGCGTGGGGGATATCCTGGCTTCAGGCGAATCGGGAGAGCTTGAGCCGGTGCCGGCATCACTCTCAGACATCGTCAGCCGACGCCTGGTCCTCCTGGTCCTCCTCATCCGCTGCAGCCCGGGTGGCGTTGACAACCTGGGAGGAGCAACAACAGCTGGTGTTGACGTTGATGGTCCTGGTTGTCCATGGGCGGGGGTTAGTGGTGAGAGCTGCACTACCCCCGAGATGTTCCCTAGCTCACCACCGGGCATCACTGGAGGCTCTGACGAAGCTCGCTGCCTGGATGTGGATGGGCGTGGCTGTGGGGATGACGATCTTCTTCGTTTGGCCTGTCTTGTGTTGCCTATGAAAATTGTGGGAATGGTATTTCGTATGAGGGATGTGCAGACTCAAACTTGACAACTAAGACATGATTGATTTGAGAGAGAGAGAGAGAGAGAGAGAGAGAGAGAGAGAGAGAGAGAGAGAGAGAGAGAGAGAGAGAGTCCTAGCAATTTCAAGGTCACCTGCGTAAGGAAACAAATGTACCGTATACCGTGATA
>CM064539.1:8963495-8980995 GCA_032716605.1 Paralithodes platypus | reverse complement strand
CACCAGTGTGTTCATCAAGCTCCTCGTCACTATCTTCACCATCTTCGCCCCGCAAGTTATGGCGTCTGTGAAAACCGATGACAGGGTTATCTTCCAGTTCTTCTTCCTCCTCACTTCCCCCACTGTCACCAAGCCCTTCCATGCTTTCATTCACTGATATTCTAGATACCGCTGAAGAGTTCATCAGCAGAACTAACTCCTCGGCTGAGAGCGGGACCCTACGCCTTGGCTGGCGCGACGTACTAGGGGCGGGCACCGAATCGAACACGGGCAAATCTTGTCTCTCCATTGTGGCGGCTAGAGCGGTACTGAGCCAAGCTCACGTGATGGGGATGTGTGGGTGGGACTTACTAGTGCACTGCCTGACCGCTAGATTTTGCTTTCCACTTAAATTACGGCGGGAAATACCAACTTGACCTATGTCGCGCGCCGCCACATAGTCCAGATTTATTATACTCGACTTATGTTGCGCGCCGCCATTTAAGGGTTAAGTATATTAACCTAATTACTCTTATTATGGATACCCGTTTATGATTACACAAGCATTTCGCAGCCTAGTTTGATGTATTTTGACACCAACGACTTAGGCTCTTTTTGTTGACAGGAATACTGAGTTGTCGTGGCGAATATTATTATTGTTGTAGCGTTTAGGATATTCTTGGCCCCGACTGCATTATATATCCTGCCCTTTGTTTGCATAGCCTGCACGAGCATTGTTCCGCTGCCTGCCTTTTTGGGTTCCATTTCCGATTCGAGCATCTTGATAGCATCTAACATTTAAAGAAGATTCCTTGTTGGTGTTGAAGGACTTTAGTGCACTTTCTTTCATGCAGGAGTGCCTGACATTTATTGATTAAAGTAACGTAAGCTGTAACTGCTCTTACCACCTTACTTTGCATACCATAACCAAGCACCTTCGGTTATAGGTAGTAATAGGCTGTTTTCACATAACATTAAGCCTAGAGTAGACGCACATTTATTGAGAGTTTAACCTAACAATGGGCGCATGGGGGTAATTGGAAACGTCCCCCTGTGCTGACGTATTTGAGGTGTTTCCGTCACTAAAATATTCATTGTACCATTAATAGCATTAATACTTATCCATATGCGCCTATTATGGGTTGATTATAAAGGTATTAACCTGAAACAACAATAAAACGAGTGAAAACAGCGTTTGGATGGTCAAAATCGGAGATATAGGCCGCGAGTTGTATAATGTATGGGTGAGGCAAGCTGCTTTCCCGCCAATTTCCCCCAAGGCCACTGAGACACAGTCGATCGATACTCTCTCTCTCTCTCTCTCTTGCATTCGCTTGCTATCAGTGATGACCACACCCTGTAACCGGATTTCTAATGTTAGCACGAAAATATACCTCAGAATAAGGGAATAACAGGGAAAATAGGTGATAACTGAAGGAGAGGAGGAAAGTGGGGAAGGAGGGGAGGTAGAGGACTGAGATTTTGCATGGCCCAGGGGCCAAAAAAAAAAAAAAATAAATAAAAAAATAAATATTTTTTTGTTTTTTTGTCGATGTCAAAAGTTGATTTTTGTTTTCTCTGACTCTTAAGAGTCTCCCCGCAGTCCGCCGGGGGAACTCTTAAGAGTCTCCCCGTAGTTCCCGGGTTAATAACCTATTATTGCATATAGAACTCTGTAGAGTATTTGTGTTCTTTGTTCACTGGGAATATACATCAGAGGTTGGATCTAGCGCTTTCCGTTGTAGCATTTATGCCATTACTAGTCCAATGAATAAGAGCCCTGATATATTTAAACCTCAGTCGTAACACAATGCAAAATGGTTAGCTCAATATGGGGAAAGTGTCACTAGTAAACTCATGAATCAATATACTATTTCTACCAGGAGACAATATCAATCGCATTGGAAAGCTTTTACAACCTGGATTGTAGAGTCAGGGCAAACGGATGCCTCAGGGGCCTTGATTTTCAAATACCTAGATTACTTATTTGAGAAGAAGCATTTTTCAGTGGTAACTTTAACCCTTAATTAGCGGCGAGCAACATAAGTCGAGTTAAATAAAGCTGGACTATGTGGCGGCGCTCGACATAACTCGAGTGGCAATTTCAGCACGTAATGTGGCTGAGAGAGAGAGACAAGTGGTGGCAGGAGACTAGCGAGCGTATGACTGCTCCAGACCACCGCGGCGAACCTACTGACACAAATCTCAGCTCCCTCCTCCCTCTCTCACTCGCTACATACTCAATTATGTACCGAAAGTACCGAATTACCTGCTTTTTGCACTCGCGTTGCACGGTTATTGCAAGAAAACTATCCATCATACAAGGATCGTTATGGTGTCATTCGAAAGCTCTGTTTATGCCCTTTCAGGGATAGGTACTTGTTTTACGTTCTGGGTCTTATTTAGGCATGAAAATGATCACGTAAACAGCCCTATTTTGGCTAAAAACACCCCGCTGTGCGGTACACATAAATAAACCGCATAGGCCGCTCGTAAGGTGTTAAAGAATAATTTATCTGCCATCAGAATCCCCTTTTTTGATCTCACTGGTCTCTCAATACCGCAGGCGGAGGAGAAAGGATTTATGAGGGCGTGTTTCAAGCTACGCCCACAACCACGTCAGCTCATGCCCACTTGGTCACTAGACAAAGCCTTATCATTGCTTCAATTGCGCAAATATAATAATGCGCCGGATTTTGAATCACTATTAAAGAAGGCTGTGTTCCTGATGGTTTTAGCAACAGGAAATAGGGTCTCTGAGCTGGCGGCGATGAGCAACGAACCTAATTGCCTTAGGTTTGGGAGACTGCACGACAATGTCCAAATCGCGCCGTCTCCCACTTTTATATAAAAAAATTAGCACTCTGATCATGTTTTCTCAGAATTTTCGGTTCCGGCATTGAAACCCGGACACACACATCATATTTTATGCCCAGTGCAGGCCTTAGCTAAGTTTATGAGGGCTGCTCACCCTCGACAACCAGGCTTTCTATGGGTGAACCAGGCAGGTAATCGTGTCACTAGAAGAAAATTAGCTTCTCTGTTTTTTTGGTTTTGTTTTTTGTTTTTTCTTCTATATTCCAACTTACTTCCTCTCGGGCATAGGCTGAGAGCCTTATCATTCACCGCTTTACAATGAACAGTGAAGCCCGTGAGGTCTTGTTCCAGTCTAGGGAGTGAGACAGTGAAGCACGTAGAGTACAACGAGCACCTGCCATCTTGCCTTCACATAGGCACGGTGCTCACTCATGGCCCGAAACTACCCCATCTCTGAAGCCACCTCGTTCCCGTGCTTCACTGTCTCACCCCCTACACTCGGACTCTCACACTTACACACACACAACGCCACCTGCTGAGCAGATAACTCACCAGGCATTGTACCCCTATAGCATATTTTGAATATGGGAATATTCATACAGTGCTATTTAATCAGGGAACAATGAGGGTATTTTATTGACGTTTCGGTGGGCTTGTGGTAATGCACTGATACCAGGTACAGCACAAATTCCATCCCAATAATATCTTCCCATTGATACATCGGGATTTGAACCCGGGACCTTTGGATTACCAGGCCAGTGGCAAGACCACTCCACCACACCTCCCCTCCTGTTAGTAGATGTCATTAAAGAAAGTAATCCCGGCGTGGTGGGCAGGGCCCACGACATCAGGAAGTGGACCGTCTCTCTTAGATTTTTACACCATATCTCTATAGAAGACATTGCTAACACTCAATTGTGGGCATCCAATCATACTTTTCTAACACGATACCTGTCGGTCGCTCTGGACAAACCAAAGCGTACCTGTGTAGCTTTACGACAATGGGTCTAGTAGGCTATGTGCTATTATTATTTAGGGTTAAGGCGAGAAAAAAGGGGGGTGTGGGCTGAATGGTCCAAAGCCCCACTAGGACCCCGTCCGCCGGAGATTGTGATAAATCACGAGCTGTGATCGAACTGGTTTTACAGTTCAAATCTTATATGTTTACCTTTAAAAAAAAGAAATCTATCATAGTTGCAACTATATAGCATTACCAGAATGTACAAACATATATAAACTGTACAAATATTGTTAAGGTTAGAACAAGATTCCAAAGAGTTATAGTTCTATTGAAGGGAACACAAGAGTGTGCCCAGGTTATCATGTATAGATCTAAAGGTAAAAGGTCTGGTCATGAGCAAGCAGACTTTCTTTGAAGTCATGCACTGCTTGCAATATTTCATATTTGTTATACTACAATTGTTTGCATACAATAAAACTTAAAAATGTTATACAGATTGTTTTGTTTCCTGAGATTAGGATATTGTCACGAATGTCCCCCTCCAGTCTTGATACTCAGGCAATATCGTCAATGGTGAAGGGGCCACTATTAAATTATAGGTTTGATTCCCAGAGGGAAGTAGTGAAAACCTAATATTTAGTAGGGCCCCGTAATCATTGACGATGCATGGCCCTCCTATCCATCCCCTTCCCATTCGTTGATTTCTATTAGTTGAATCTTGGTATATCATTAAAAGACGAGATGGCCGGAGCCACGCACAAGAAATCCACACATGGAAAGCCATAATATAACAGATATTTAATTTTATTTTAATAAAATATAAATTCTAAACAGTTTTTATTTGTACACCGCCCTCATATTATTTTAAGTAGCTTTATCGAAAAAAAGATGGCTTGTAATTTTTCCACGACATGTTTCACCCACAAAAATTTAGACCCTTCTGAAAAAAGGTTCACCACCAACTCAAGTTCCATCAACTCACGTTGGACAGCAGAAGATCGCCTAAAGCTTTGTGTGTGAAAATCACGACAGGGACCCGAAAAGCGGCGACGCCGCAGCAACCCGGCCAGGTAGTCGCTCTCTCTGGGTGGAGCAGCCCGACCAGGTAGTCACTCTCTCTAGGTGGAACAGCCCGTCCAGGTAGTCGCTCTCTCTAGGTGGAGCAGCCCGACCAGGTAGTCTCTCTCTGGGTAGAGCAACCCGGCCAGGTAGTCGCTCTCTCTGGGTGGACCAGCCCGACCAGGTAGTCGCTCTCTCTAGGTGGAGCAGCCCGACCAGGTAGTCTCTCTCTGGGTAGAGCAACCCGGCCAGGTAGTCGCTCTCTCTGGGTGGAGCAGCCCGACCAGGTATAGTCGCTCTCTCTAGGTGGAGCAGCCCGGCCAGGGAGTCGCTCTCTCTAGGTGGAGCAGCCCGACCAGGTAGTGTCTCTCTGGGTAGAGCAACCCGGCCAGATAGTCGCTCTCTCTGGGTGGAGTAGCCCGACCAGGTAGTCTCTCTCTGGATGGAGCAGCCCGGCCAGGTAGTTCTTCTCTCCTAAATTTTTGTGGGTGAAAGATGTGGACAAATAATTGACAACACGATTTCTTTAACAGGACAGCGTGAGCTCGCTCATTGCTGCTGATTATGGGCAAGAAGTTAGCTAAAAAAATCTTTGACTCAGAGAGAGAGAGAGACAGAGACAGAGAGAGAGAGAGAGTTATGCTGGTGTCACACATTCACGTATATGCTCCCGTATGCTCCCGTACGAAGGTTTATTGGTAGTTGGCAACCGAATACGTAAAACGTAAGGGCTTAGTACGCAAAACGTAAATAAAATTGTGTCTAGTCGTGGGGGTTGGTACGCATGGCGGGCGTAGCCACGCTGGTCTTGGAGGTGGATGGTGCGGCCAAGGTCGCCCGGTATGTTTTGGATTTCGAATCAGATACGGGGCTCGTGCTCACGTATGTCAAAAGTCGGGAAAGCATACGTTTTACCTGGCTAGCTGCTACGTCTTACGGCTGCAGCCCCGTAAAACGTAGCAGCTAGACAGGTAAAACGTAAGTTTCTCCCGCCAATCGTACAATGTTCACGTAAAACGGGAAAGTGAAAGTAAGTCCGGCCGCATCTGGCAACACCGCCGCACTGCGTGTTGGCGGGAAGACGCGCAACGTTGTACGGGGGGTATATAAGAAGCAGCGGGGGACACTCCCGTCATACCTCTCACCACACCGGAGGCAGCAACACAACACACCACCACTGCCACCTGCTTGCCACCCTCTGCACCCTGCCCTGCCCTGCTTGCCCCCCTTTGCACCCTGCTTGTCACCCTCTGCACCCTGCCCTGCCCTGCCCTGCCCTGTACCATGCAGAAGAAAGGCGTGAAGAAGGCCAGGAAGGCTTCCCCTGCCACCTCGACGTCTGACACATCACCTGGTGACCCCTCTCAGCCTGGCCCCTCCAACTCTGACCCCTCTCAGCCTGGCCCCTCCAACTCTGACCCCTCTCAGCCTGACCCATCGACGCCTGAAGATGAAATTGTTCTCGACCTCGGCCCCGATAGTGGAGAGCTCGAGGTTGAAGTGGATGATGAGACTGATGAGGAAGAAGAGGAGGAAGAAGTAGAACCTGCACTTACCAACAGCCAGGCTCCACCAAAGAAACGGCGCAGGAAGAAGACGAACGTGATACTGACGGAGGAGACGGAGAGGATGCTAGAGGATGCTGGCTGATTGGATTGAGCTGGATGCGCCTTTCATTTTTGACAAGGGGGACCCCAGGCACAAGAACAAGGAACATATAGAGTCTGTATGGGCGGAGATGGCTGCGACCATGGACCCACCAATGACCGCCTTCGATTTGAAGACCTGGTGGGGATCTCTCCGCTCCAGGTTCGGCCGGCTCAGCAAGTTGAAGAGTGGTGATGGGGCCAAACGACTGACTGAGAGGGAGAAGTGGATCCTCAGCATGTTCCACTTCATGAAGCCACACATCGTCCGTCAAAAGAAGCCCCGGTCACTTGGTATGCCTCAGGTACGTTGATATTTTTTATGTTTTCAAACCCTTCCACAGTCACAGTGTCAGTTTTAGGTTAGTTTCGTAATTATTTTGCTTATAATGATGCTATTATTGTGTTCAATTTATCGTGTTAAACTTCAAATATTTGTTAATGAAACGCATAATTACTCAAACCAGTTTATTCATGTTATTTTAAAGGTTACAAGGATGAATGGTTATGTTGAATTTTATTTTAAATTTGATTTACATAAATAAGTACATGTTACTAATTCTACATTCATGTCACAACAGTCTGCTGTCCAGTCTGCAGCACCGGCGCCTGCTGGTGTTCCTCTCCTGACCGCACCCCAACACCTCCTGTCCCAGTCTACGAGGTGGATGACCCCTTTTCCGGCAGTCAGGAAGAGGAGGACCACCCCCAGCCATCTCCCAGCCTGCACTGAAGGTGAAGAAGGGGAAGCCCTCCTGGTGCTGCCCCTTCAACGTCAAACACACGGGACCCTGTAGCAAGTGAGTAGAGAAAATATACATAAGAACATAAGAACATAAGAACATAAGAAAATGGGAGTCTGCAGAAGCCCGCTTGGCCTAAGCAAGGCAGATCCCTGTCCCACACAACCCCAATTCAATTACAAAGCCCAATTATAGGCTCCACACTCTAATACCCTGAGGATCATCTTACCAAAACGGCTAGGGATTAACACCTTACGAGCGGCCTATGCGGTTTATTTATATGTACCGCCATCATGTTTTTTAGCCAAAATAGGCTGTTTACGTGATCATTTTCATCCTAAATAAGACCCAGAACGTAAAACAAGTACCTTCCCTGAGGGCATAAACAGAGCTTTCGAATGACACCATAACGATCCTTTTATGATGGCTAGTTTTCTTGCAATAACCGTGCAACGCGAGTGCAAAAAGCATGTAATTCGGTACTTTCCCCATATAATTCAGTATGTAGCGAGTGAGAGAGGGAGGAGGGAGCTGAGATTTGTGTCAGTAGGTTCGCCGCGGTGGGCTGGAGCAGTCATACGCTCGCTAGTCTCCTGCCACCACTTGTCTCTCTCTCTCAGCAACATTACGTGCTGAAATTGCCACTCGACCTATGTCGAGCGCCGCCACATAGTCCAGCTTTATTTAACTCGACTTATGTGGTGAGCCTCTAATTAAGGGTTAACGCAGGATTATGGGGGTCTGCAGAGTGCTGATTGGCCCAACCCGGCTGTCCCCCTTCACACCCAACCCCTCTCGTCCATATGCTTATCCAATTTTATCTTAAAGATCCCTACAGTTTTAGATCCCACTATAGCACTTGGTAGTTACATTGTTCATTGGTGGCACCCCATTGCAATTCCATGCTATTATTAGATAAAGTGTTTCTGTTTCCAAAGTTATTACAATAACATAAATTAATAATAATACTAAAGATGTCATGATTTCACACCATTCTATCGACAATAACTTTGAACATATTTTGTTCCCAGAATACCACAACATTTCATTGATTAAAATAAATTTGTTGTCAAATATGAAAATATTATGTTTCGTGTGTTTAATGTTCTCTTGTGTCTTGTTCAAGGTCCTCGCGAATTCTGAGAAGCTGCGACAGAACCTGGGTCAGGCGTTCGATGTGGTCGAGGACCAGGACCATAAATATTGGCGCTACTCCCTGGAGGGCATGGTGAAAGACTGGTGTGGGCGCCTCCAGCTTATAACACCACACTCAAGTTGGACTGTTGGCAGCCATCGACCGGTTCAAGTTGCCCATGCGGAGGGAGTGCCCGGCCTGGTCCGGACCTCTTGCTCCACCGCCCACATGGATCTTTGGCTTTTCCGCCGCGCCCCTACCCCAACCCGTGGACAGCAGCATCCGACCAGTGATGTACCAGGGCACCCCAGCAACCACCCTGCCTCCCTCCCACCCTGTCGACCCAGCCTCAGCCTGGTCTTGGGGGCATCGTGCTACCTGCACACTAGGTTGCAGCCTTGAAGTCGTTGTTGGTGCAGCCACCTGTAACGACACCCTCGCCATTCGTCCCGCCTACTGCCTCCACACCCAGCCAACCGTCTTTCGACCTGGGGCAGTTTGGCAACACATTCCTAGAAATGTTGACGGCTCAAAAATCCCCAACACCTGTCATTGTAGGTACGCCTGTGTCTACCATAGATCCCCTAATGAGACACAGTAGATCCCCAAGCATTTATAATACCCTCTGTATATATAGATATAAATCTTAATGTGTATTTGTTTAAAATATATGTGTTGTGTAATGACGTGTGTGTTTCTATTCCAATATTTTATCATAATGTTGATTATAAGATGAAAAAAAAAATGTCTATAATGAAAGTAATGGGCATAGAAAATAAATAATTCATTTAAACGCAATAATGATAATATGGTTAATACTAATTATGACAATCATTGATGGACAACTTACATTAAATATAACTGTTAGACATAAAGTACAAAACAAAGGTACCATGGAAAACATAGCAAAATTGAATGCAATTAGAAAGTCAAAGATATAAAATTAAATAAGCATAGTACAATTTAACCCTTCTTTAGCGGCCTATGCGGTTTATTTATATGTACCGCCCAGCGGGGTGTTTTTAGCCAAAATAGGGCTGTTTACGTGATCATTTTCATGCCTAAATAAGACCCAGAACGTAAAACAAGTATCTATCCCAGAAAGGGCATAAACAGATCTTTCCAATGACACCATAACGATCCTTTTATGATGGCTAGTTTTCTTGCAATAACCGTGCAACGCGAGTGCAAAAAGCATGTAATTCGGTACTTTCCCCATATAATTCAGTATGTAGCGAGTGAGAGAGGGAGGAGGGAGCTGAGATTTGTGTCAGTAGGTTCGCCGTGGTGGTCTGGAGCAGTCATACGCTCGCTAGTCTCCTGCCACCACTTGTCTCTCTCTCTCTCTCTCTGGGTGGAGCAGCCCGACCAGGTAGTCGCTCTCTCTGGGTGGAGCAGCCCGACCAGGTAGTCGCTCTCTCTAGGTGGAGCAGCCCGGCCAGGTAGTCGCTCTATCTGGGTGGAGCAGCCCGATCAGGTATAGTCACTCTCTCTAGGTGGAGCAGTCCGGCCAGGTAGACGCTCTCTCTAGGTGGAGCAGCCCGACCAGGTAGTCTCTCTCTGGGTAGAGCAACCCGGCCAGATAGTCGCTCTCTCTGGGTGGAGTAGCCCGACCAGGTAGTCTCTCTCTGGGTGGAGCAGCCCGGCCAGCTAGTTCTTCTCTCCTAAATTTTTGTGGGTGAAAGATGTCGTGGACAAATAATTGACAACAAGATTTCTTTAACCTAACAAGTGCGCATGGGGGTAATTAGACACCTCTCCCTGTGCGCATGTATTTGAGGTGTTTCTGTCACTAAAATATTAATTGTACCATTAATAGCATTAATACTTATCCATATGTGCCTATTATGGATTGATTATAAAGGTATTAACCTGAAACAACAATAAAACGAGTGAAAACGGCGTTTGGATGGACAAAATCGGAGATATAGCCCGCGAGTTGTATAATGTATGGGTGAGGCAAGCTGCTTTCCCGCCAATTTCCCCCAAGGCCACTGAGACACAGTCGATCGATACTCTCTCTCTCTCTCTTGCATTTGCTTGCTATCAGTGATTGACACACCCTGCACCGGATTCTAATGTTAGCACGAAAATATACCTCAGAATAAGGGAATAACAGGGAAAATAGGTGATAACTGAAGGAGAGGAGGAAAGTGGGGAAGGAGGGGAGGTAGAGGACTGAGATTTTGCATGGCCCAGGGGCCAAACAAAAAAATAAAAAAATAATATATATATTTTATTTTTTTCGGTGTCAAAAGTTGAATTTTTTGCTCTCTGGTAAGAGTCTTCCCGCAGTCCGCCGGGGGAACTCTTAAGAGTCTCCCCGCAGTTCCCGGGTTAACAGGACAGCATGAGCTCGCTCATTGCTGCTGATTATGGGCAAGACGATAGCTAAAACATCTTTGACTCAGAGAGAGAGAGAGAGAGAAAGAGAGAGAGACAGACAGTGTGTGTGTGTGTGAGAGAGAGAGAGAGAGAGAGAGAGTTACACACTCTCTCTCTCTCTCTCTGTCATGCTTCGTAGTCCCGTAGCCACTTTGTTCTTAGTAAGAGAATAGGCTATCCATATAATGCCTTACTAACCTGAATTTCTTAGTAAGAGAATAGGCTATTCATAAAGTGCCTTACGTGCCTTACTAACCTGAATTGTTTAGTAATATTTAGGTCACTCGATCCTAAAGTTAAGAAAGTGGAAGATATAGGTGACTACCTAGCAAACAACCAAAATATAGCCCCCCAAAAGGATATAATAATAAAATATAAATTCTAAACAGTTTTTATTTGTACACCGCTCTCATATTATTTTAAGTAGCTTTCTCGAAAATAAGATGGCTTGTAATATTTCCACGACATCTTTCACCCACAAAAATTTAGACCCTCCTGAAAAAAGGTTCACCACCAACTCAAGTTCCATCAACTCACGTTGGACAGCAGAAGATCGCCTAAAGCTTTGTGTGTGAAAATCACGACAGGGACTCGTACAGCGGCGATGCCGCAGCAACCCGGCCAGGTAGTCGCTCTCTCTGGGTGGAGCAGCCCGACCAGGTAGTCGCTCTCTCTAGGTGGAGCAGCCCGACTAGGTAGTCTCTCTCTGGGTAGAGCACCCCGGGCAGGTAGTCGCTCTCTCTGGGTGGAGCAGCCCGACCAGGTAGTCGCTCTCTCTGGGTGGAGCAGCCCGACCAGATAGTCACTCTCTCTAGGTGGAGCAGCCCGGCCAGGTAGTCGCTCTCTCTGGGTGGAGCAGCCCGACCAGGTATAGTCGCTCTCTCTAGGTGGAGCAGCCCGGCCAGGTAGTCGCTCTCTCTAGGTGGGGCAGCCCGACCAGGTTGTCACTCTCTGGGTAGAGCAACCCGGCCAGATAGTCGCTCTGTCTGGGTGGAGTAGCCCGACCAGGTAGTCTCTCTCTGGGTAGAGCAACCCGGCCAGATAGTCGCTCAGTCTGGGTGGAGTAGCCCGACCAGGTAGTCTCTCTCTGGGTGTAGCAGCCCGGCCAGGTAGTTCTTCTCTCCTACATTTTTGTGGGTGAAAGATGTTGTGGACAAATAATTGACAACACAATTTCTTTAACAGGACAGCGTGAGCTCGCTCATTGCTGCTGATTATGGGCAAGAAGTTAGCTAAAAAATCTTTGACTCAGAGAGAGAGTGAGAAAGAGAGAGAGACAGAGACAGAGAGAGAGAGACAGACACAGTGTGTGTGTGTGTGTGTGTGTGAGAGAGAGAGAGTTACACACTCTCTCTCTCTCTGTCATGCTTCGTAGTCCCGTAGCCACTTCGTTCTTAGTAAGATAATAGGCTATCCATATAATGTCTTACTATCCTGAATTTCTTAGTAAGAGAATAGGCTATTCATATAATGCCTTACGTGCCTTACTAACCTGAATTTTTTTAGTAAGATTTAGGTCACTCGATCCTAAAGTTAAGAAAGTGGGAGATACAGGTGACTACATAGCAAACAACCAATATATAACCCCCAAAAAGGATATAATAATAATAAAATATAAATTCTAAACAGTTTTTATTTGTACACCGCCCTCATATTATTTTAAGTAGCTTTATCGAAAAAAAGATGGCTTGTAATTTTTCCACGACATGTTTCACCCACAAAAATTTAGACCCTTCTGAAAAAAGGTTCACCACCAACTCAAGTTCCATCAACTCACGTTGGACAGCAGAAGATCGCCTAAAGCTTTGTGTGTGAAAATCACGACAGGGACCCGAAAAGCGGCGACGCCGCAGCAACCCGGCCAGGTAGTCGCTCTCTCTGGGTGGAGCAGCCCGACCAGGTAGTCACTCTCTCTAGGTGGAACAGCCCGTCCAGGTAGTCGCTCTCTCTAGGTGGAGCAGCCCGACCAGGTAGTCTCTCTCTGGGTAGAGCAACCCGGCCAGGTAGTCGCTCTCTCTGGGTGGACCAGCCCGACCAGGTAGTCGCTCTCTCTAGGTGGAGCAGCCCGACCAGGTAGTCTCTCTCTGGGTAGAGCAACCCGGCCAGGTAGTCGCTCTCTCTGGGTGGAGCAGCCCGACCAGGTATAGTCGCTCTCTCTAGGTGGAGCAGCCCGGCCAGGGAGTCGCTCTCTCTAGGTGGAGCAGCCCGACCAGGTAGTGTCTCTCTGGGTAGAGCAACCCGGCCAGATAGTCGCTCTCTCTGGGTGGAGTAGCCCGACCAGGTAGTCTCTCTCTGGATGGAGCAGCCCGGCCAGGTAGTTCTTCTCTCCTAAATTTTTGTGGGTGAAAGATGTGGACAAATAATTGACAACACGATTTCTTTAACAGGACAGCGTGAGCTCGCTCATTGCTGCTGATTATGGGCAAGAAGTTAGCTAAAAAAATCTTTGACTCAGAGAGAGAGAGAGACAGAGACAGAGAGAGAGAGAGAGTTATGCTGGTGTCACACATTCACGTATATGCTCCCGTATGCTCCCGTACGAAGGTTTATTGGTAGTTGGCAACCGAATACGTAAAACGTAAGGGCTTAGTACGCAAAACGTAAATAAAATTGTGTCTAGTCGTGGGGGTTGGTACGCATGGCGGGCGTAGCCACGCTGGTCTTGGAGGTGGATGGTGCGGCCAAGGTCGCCCGGTATGTTTTGGATTTCGAATCAGATACGGGGCTCGTGCTCACGTATGTCAAAAGTCGGGAAAGCATACGTTTTACCTGGCTAGCTGCTACGTCTTACGGCTGGAGCCCCGTAAAAAGGAGCAGCCTGACAGGAAAAACGTAAGTTTCTCCCGCCAATCGTACAATGTTCACGTAAAACGGGAAAGTGAAAGTAAGTCCGGCCGCATCTGGCAACACCGCCGCACTGCGTGTTGGCGGGAAGACGCGGCAACGTTGTACGGGGGGTATATAAGAAGCAGCGGGGGACACTCGCGTCATACCTCTCACCACACCGGAGCAGCAAACAACAAACCAACCCTGCCACCTGCTTGCCACCCTCTGCACCCTGCCCTGCCCTGCTTGCCCCCCTTTGCACCCTGCTTGTCACCCTCTGCACCCTGCCCTGCCCTGCCCTGCCCTGTACCATGCAGAAGAAAGGCGTGAAGAAGGCCAGGAAGGCTTCCCCTGCCACCTCGACGTCTGACACATCACCTGGTGACCCCTCTCAGCCTGGCCCCTCCAACTCTGACCCCTCTCAGCCTGGCCCCTCCAACTCTGACCCCTCTCAGCCTGACCCATCGACGCCTGAAGATGAAATTGTTCTCGACCTCGGCCCCGATAGTGGAGAGCTCGAGGTTGAAGTGGATGATGAGACTGATGAGGAAGAAGAGGAGGAAGAAGTAGAACCTGCACTTACCAACAGCCAGGCTCCACCAAAAGAACGGCGCAGGAAGAAGACGAACGTGATACTGACGGAGGAGACGGAGAGGATGCTAGAGGATGCTGGCTGATTGGATTGAGCTGGATGCGCCTTTCATTTTTGACAAGGGGGACCCCAGGCACAAGAACAAGGAACATATAGAGTCTGTATGGGCGGAGATGGCTGCGACCATGGACCCACCAATGACCGCCTTCGATTTGAAGACCTGGTGGGGATCTCTCCGCTCCAGGTTCGGCCGGCTCAGCAAGTTGAAGAGTGGTGGATGGGGCCAAACGACGACTGAGAGGGAGAAGTGGATCCTCAGCATGTTCCACTTCATGAAGCCACACATCGTCCGTCAAAAGAAGCCCCGGTCACTTGGTATGGCCTCAGGTACGTTGATATTTTTTATGTTTTCAAACCCTTCCACAGTGACAGTGTCAGTTTTAGGTTATTTTCGTAATTATTTTGCTTATAATGATGCTATTATTGTGTTCAATTTATCGTGTTAAACTTCAAATATTTGTTAATGAAACGCATAATTACTCAAACCAGTTTATTCATGTTATTTTAAAGGTTACAAGGATGAATGGTTATGTTGAATTTTATTTTAAATGTTATTTACATAAATAAGTACATGTTACTAATTCTACATTCATGTCACAACAGACTGCTGCCCAGGCTGCAGCACCGGCGCCTGCTGGTGTTCCTCTCCCTGACCGCACCCCAACACCTCCTGTCCCAGTCTACGAGGTGGATGACCCCTTTGCCGGCAGTCAGGAAGAGGAGGACACACCCCCAGCCATCGCCCAGCCTGCACGGAAGGTGAAGAAGGGGAAGCCTCCTGGTGCTGTCCCTTCAACGTCAACACACGGGACCCTGGAGCAAGTGAGTAGAGAAAATATTACATAAGAACATAAGAACATAAGAACATAAGAAAATGGGAGTCTGCAGAAAGCCGCTTGGCCTAAGCAAGGCAGATCCCTGTCCCACACAACCCCAATTCAATTACAAAGCCCAATTATAGGCTCCACACTCTAATACCCTGAGGATCATCTTACCAAAACGGCTAGGGATTAACACCTTACGAGCGGCCTATGCGGTTTATTTATATGTACCGCCCAGCGGGGTGTTTTTAGCCAAAATAGGGCTGTTTACGTGATCATTTTCATGCCTAAATAAGACCCAGAACGTAAAACAAGTACCTATCCCTGAAAGGGCATAAACAGAGCTTTCGAATGACACCATAACGATCCTTTTATGATGGCTAGTTTTCTTGCAATAACCGTGCAACGCGAGTGCAAAAAGCATGTAATTCGGTACTTTTCCCACCATATAATTCGACAGTTTGTAGCGAGTGAGGAGAGGGAGGAGGGACTGATAATTTGTGTCAGTAGGGTTCGCCGCGGTGGTCCGGAGCAGTCATACGCTCGCTCCGCTAGTCTCCTGCCACCCGTGTGTCCTCTCTCTCTCTCACAGCAACATTAAGTGCTGCATGAAATTTGCCACGTCGACCCTATGTCAATTTCGAGCGCGCTGTGCCAATAGTCATCACTTTATTAACTCGACTTATGTGGTGAGCCTCTTACCAAAATTAGGGTTAACAGCAGGATTATGGGGTCTGCAGAGTGCTGATTGGCCCAAACCCGGCTTGGGCCCCCTTCACGCACCCAACCCCTCTCCCTGTCCATATGCTTTCCAATTTTATCTTAAAGATCCCTAACAGTTTTAGTATCCCACTAATAGCACTTGGTAGTTACATTGTTCAATTGGTGGCACCCCAATTGGGGCCCAAAAAATTTTTCCCACTTTGTTTTCTTTGCTATTATTAGATAAGTGTTTTCCTGTTTCCAAAGTTATTACAATAACATAAATTAATAAAATTTTAATACTAAAGGATGTCATGATTTCACACCATTCTCATCGACAATAACTTTGAACATATTTTGTTTTCCCCGACTACCACAACATTTCATTGATTAAAATAAATTTGTTGTCAAATATGAAAAATATTATGTTTCGTGTGTTTAATGTTCTCTTGTGTCCTTGTTCAAGGTCCTCGCGAATTCTGAGAATCTGCGACAGAACCTGGGTCAGGCGTTTCGGATTTGGTCGAGGACCAGGACCATAAATATTGGGCGCTAACTCCCTGGGAGGGCATGGTGAAAGACTTGTGTGGGGCTGCCTCCAGCTTATAACACCACACTCCAGTTTGGAAAACCTGTTGGCAGCCATCGACCGGTTCAATGGTTGCCCATGGCGGAGGGGAGTGCCCCGGCCTGGGTCCTTAACCTGCTTGCTCCACGCCCACATGAGCTTTGGCTTTCCGGCGCCCCCTACCCCAACCCGTGGCACAGCAGCATCCGACAGTGATGTACCAGGGCACATCCATCATACCACCCTGCCGTCCTCCCACGCCTGTCGACCCTAGCCCTCATCCTGGTCTTGGGGGCATCGTGCTACCTGCAACACTAAGTTGGCATGCCTTGAAGTGGTTTGTTGGTGGTGTCAGCCACCTGTAACGACACCCACCCTCGCCAATTCGTCCCGCCTACTGCCGTTCCACACCCAGCCAACCGTCTTTGATTCGACCTGGGGCAGTTTGGCAACACATTCCTAGAAATGGTGACGGCTTCAAAAAATATCCCCAGAACACCTGTCATTGTATGTACGCCTGTGTCTACCATAGATCCCCTGAATGAGACACAGGAGATCCCCAAGCATTTTATAATACCGCTCTGTATATATCTATATATAAATCTTAATGTTGTATTTTGTTAAAAATATATGTATTGTGTTTAATGACTTGTGTGTTTCTATTTCCATATATTTTATCATAATGTTTTGATTAATAAGATTAAAAAAATCTATAATGAAAGTAATGAGCATAGAAATAAATAATTCATTTAAACGCAATAATGCATAATATGGTTAATACTAATCCTATGACGATCATTGATGGACGAACTTACAATAAATATAACTGTTTAGACATAAAGTACACAAAACAAAGTTACCATGGCAACATAGCAAAATTGAATGCATTAGAAAGTCAAAGATATAAAATTAAATCAAGCATAGTACAATTTAACCCTTCTTATACGCGGCCTACTGCGGTTTATTTATATGTACCCCAGCCCAGCGGGGTGTTTTTAGCCAAAATAGGGCCTGTTTTACGTGATTCATTTTCATGCCTAAATAAGACCCCAGAACGTAAACAAGTAGCTATCCCCAGAAAGGGCATAAACAGATCTTTCCAATGACACCATAACGATCCTTTTATGATGGCTAGTTTTCTTTGCAATAACCGTGCAACGCGAGTGCAAAAAGCATGTAATTCGGTACTTTCCCTATAATTCAGTA
>CM064539.1:8581684-8963395 GCA_032716605.1 Paralithodes platypus | reverse complement strand
TCGACCATAGGTGGAAGGTGGGGGTAGATTTGGACCCGACTCCCCCCTTCCACCTGCCCAGGGTGAAGTAGGGGAGGGAAGGACCCACCCCTGAGCAACTTTTAGTACGTGTGAGTGTACATATATTAGTAATATCACTAATTATTAATTATTATATAACGTATATATATATATATATACAGTATGTCTAAATACTCTCAGCCGGGATCGAACATCCGACATACACTTAGAAACATTTATTAGCTCACGTGTATTTGTGAGATATACTTGACATATATATACTGTATACTGTATATGTATATGTATAAATATTTATATATATATATATATATATATATTCAATATATATATATACGGTATATATGGTAGCGCATCTGATTGGTGATGGAAGAGTCTGGGGTTGGATCCCACACCGTACCATTGTTGTCACAGGCTGTGGTATGGTTGGTAGCACGTCTGACTTGTGATGGAAGGGTCTGGTGTTGGATCCCACACCGTACCATTGTTGTCACATGCTGTGGTATGGTTGGTAGCACGTCTGACTGGTGATGGAAGGGTCTGGGGTTGGATCCCACACCGAACCATTGTTGTCACATGCTGTGGTATGGTAGAAAAAGGAGCCTACTAAGTGCACCACCGAGGTGGTGGATGGTCAGAAGAAAAAAAAATGTCTGGGACCATCAAGTCCTAATAGTTAAGCCCAAAGCTAGTACCTCTGTAGCTGCAAGCCCACCTGATTCTAAGGCTATTGAGAAAGCTTTGGCTGCAATCCCAATTAACAAATGTACTAAAACTGGATCAGGTGCTTTAGTAGTACGACTTCCATCAAAGAAAGCCAAAGAGGACGCAGGGAAGGCCATCAACCAGTGTCTTTGGACTGACAGCATCTTCAGTGTGTCAGAACCCAAGAAGATGCTACCAAAAATGACCCTGGTTGGTATCTCTACCGACACTCTACCCCAGCATCCTAAACAATAATCCAAGCATAAAGTCTCTGGTCGACGAGGGCCTAACTCTAAATTTAGTGTTCACTAAGCAAAAAAGGGATGCACATACAAAAACAGCAGCAGGAAAAATGTCTCCTGAAATATTATGTTCTTCAATTGTCAACGAGGGCAACTCTGTGTATGTTGGACTCACAAAATGTTGTGCATACGACCGCTTCTGGGTGACGCAATGTTACCATTGTCAGGGCTTGGGTATACTACTGACAGGTGTACGCTGAAAGGTGAGGACCCTAAATGTAGTTTCTGCGCTGGTACTCACAGTTCAAAAGGCTGTACAAATATAGCTTCCCTTAAACGCATAAATTGTGTAAACTCCTCATCAGTCACAGAGCCACCAACTCATTTCGCTTCAAGTAGAATTTGTCCTCTTATGATAGCCCAAAGAAATAGTTATTGAAAACACCAATATTGTAAGTTCAAAAAACTGAAAAATGCCCCAAGGAGCCGGTTGAAACTGGGCATGCTAAATGTTCGTTCCATGCGCAACAAGATGAATTATATTGGTGTGGTCTTGGATGAGCTCAGTCTCTATATATTTTGCCTCACTGAGACCTGGTTGTTTGAGTCAGATCTAAATATTATTCATGCTGCGTTGCCTAAAACTCATTCAATAATAAGTTTTTCCAAGGCCTTATAGTGATCATCCGGGTGGTGGATTAACGTTTTTATACTCTATGACGCTAGTAAACATCTCTCATATAAGTCATAACCCAGCCCTTCTTTTTTATGAACTGTTGCAATTGGAAATAAAAGTTTGTCAACAAATCCTAAGAATAGCAGTTATTTATAGGCCTTACCATCGGGGAACAGATAGAGGTTTTATGGGTGAGTTTGGGCAGTTTCTTGAGGAGTTTTCTGCCAAAACCAGAAGACTCTTGATATGTGGAGACTTTAATTATTTGATTGACAACCCTCATCTGAAACCATTTTCCTCTGAGTTCCTTGAATTGACTGACCAGAATAATTTTGTATAGATAGATAGATATATGAGAATCATAGTGCAAGATGACTCACCATGGTACAGCCCTTGAATCAAATGTCTTAGAAGAGAGCGTAGAAGAGCCGAACGTAAATGGGGGAAAAATAAAACTGACATATCATGGTTGCCATACATGTTAGCCAAAAGAGCCGTAGTCCACACAATCAAAGATGAAAAGAAAGCGTATTACCAGGGGAAAGTCGAGTCGTGTGGTGGTGATCAAAGCAAGTTGGCTTCGGTTGTCAGTAGCTTACTTGGAAAAAGACACGTGAACTCAATACCTGCATCTGATGCGGAGTTAGGTGAAGACTTAACCATGGTCCTGGTTTGGCGAGACAAGCGCGTCGTCAGCATTGGTGTCCACCTTCCACACCAAGGACACCATCCCAAAGCTAGTCTCTTTCAAAGAGAAGGACCGAACAGGGCAACTGGCGTCGTGGACAGAAGCAGATCTTCAAACCCGTTGCGATTGAAGTCTACAACATCCACATGGGTGGGGTGGATCATTTCGATCAGATGGTCCAGTACTACCCCCTCCAGCGAAGGACGGTCAAGTGGACGAAGATCACATTCTACTTCATCCAAATGGCCCTCTTCAACGCCCATGTCCTGAACAAGAAGTGCTACCCAAGGAGGACAATGAGCATGCTCGACTTCCAGGAACATGTTTGTTTATCCTTGCTGCACTTCGACCCTGCAGAGTGGCCTTTGTCGGGGAGGCCAATCCACCGTGCACAGGATTTGCCACATGACCAGCGTGAGCCACAGAGGCATGCATGCAGGCAATGGCAATCCAGTGGTTCGTTGGCACCTGGGTCGCCCTCAGAGGACGACAATCAAGAGTCCCCAGCCATTCCTGCTGCTCCTGGCACTCCACCCTCTCCTGATGCTGCTGCTGCTGGTGGAGGCGTTGGGAGGGCGCCACCTCTCGATGTCCCCCCCCCCCCCCCCCCCACCAGTACCATATGATGCTGCTGCTGCTGCTTCTGCCACGGGGGGAAACTATGTCATGGTTGAATCACCCGGGGCAAAAGTACCTGATGCAGCTGCTACTGCTGGTGACGATTGGGAAGCAGCTCTTGAAGCTGCCAACCGTCCGCCACCAGTACTGGAAGCAGTAGGTAGGGTGCGAGTCCGAAGACCTCGACCTGGAGCGGTCCCTTGGCCCCGTCCTGTTGTTCTCACCCATGTTCGGTGTGACAGGGCCTTGGACCATTCTCGGGAGAGGATTTCGGAGAAGAATCGACTCCATTGCTATTACAGCAAAGTTAAGCACGGCCGTCGCAAGGACACAAGCTTCCGATGCGTGACTTGCAAGGTTGCCCTCTGCATCGATGTCAACAACTGCTTCAACCTTTTCCATAGACCCGATGCAGGTGTCCCATAGCCAGGAGCCAAGTGCAATCATTCATTAATTTCTCTTCTTCATTCACCCACCTTCATTCACCCACCTTCATTCACTCACCTTCATTCACCCACCTTCATTCATCCACCTTCATCAACAAAGTGGATATAGGCCTCCTGGGGAAATCACTTTATAAAAAATAACGAGTCAAGTGCATTACCTCATTGGGTGACTTGGAAATCTGAGTATATTTCTCTGGTTTGATACCTTTTAGAATCCCGGTGGATCATATATACTTTAATTAATTTCATTGGGGGTGTGGTGGTGAGAATAATAAAAATAATATACTGTATATATATATATATATATATATATATATATATATATATATATAAATATATATATATATATACACACACACACACACACATACACACATTTCTTTTACCATTCACTTTATTTGATTTATATTATTTTGTGTGTGCGTGTACAAATGTTTTTTTCAGGAAATATATTTGTATATCTTCATTATTTTATTTGCGTTGTTACGACTGGGGTTCAAATATATCAGGGCTCTTATTCATTGGACTAGTAATGGCATAAATGCTACAACGGAAAGCGCTAGATCCAACCTCTGATTTATATTCCCAGTGAACAAAGAACACAAATACTCTACAGAGTTCTATATGCAATAATAGGCTATCAAACTCTCAATAAATGTGCGTCTACTCTAGGCTTAATGTTATGTGAAAACAGCCTATTACTACCTATAACCGAAGGTGCTTGGTTATGGTATGCAAAGTAAGGTGGTAAGAGAAGTTACAGCTTACGTTACTTTAATCAATAAAAGTCAGGCACTCCTGCATGAAAGAAAGTGCACTAAAGTCCTTCAACACTAACAAAGGAATCTTCTTTAACCCCTAAAAGTCGGGGCGCAACTTAAGTCGTATTTAATAAAGCTGGACTATGTGGCGGCGCTCGACATAGGTCGAGTGGCAATTTCAGCACGTAATGTTGCTGAGAAAGAGAGACAAGTGGTGGCAGGAGACTAGCGAGTGTATGACTGCTCCAGACCACCGCGGCGAACCTACTGACACGATTCTCACCTCCCTCCTCCCTCTGTCACTCGCTATATACGGAATTGTATCGGGAAAGTGGCTAATTACATGCTTTTTGCGCTCGCGTTGCACGGTTATTGCAAGAAAACTAGCCATCATAAAAGGATCGTTATGGTGTCATTCGAAAGCTCTGTTTATGCCCTTTAAGGGATAGATACTTGTTTTACGTTCTGGGTCTTATTTAGGCATGAAAATGATCACGTAATCGTCCCTATTTTGGCTAAAAATACCCCGCTGGGCGGTACATATAATAAACCGCATAGGCCGCTCTTAAGGTGTTACCACCTTCCGAGCGGCCTATGCGGTTTAATTATATGTACCGCCCAGCGGGGTGTTTTTAGCCAAAATAGAGCTGTTTACGTGATCATTTTCATGCCTAAATAAGACCCAGAACGTAAAACAAGTACCTATTCCTGAAAGGGCATAAACAGAGCTTTCCAATGACACCATAACGATCCCTTAATGATGGCTAGTTTTCTTGCAATAACCGTGCAACGCGAGTGCAAAAAGCATGTAATTAGCCACTTTCCCGATACAATTCCTTATATAGCGAGTGAGAGAGGGAGGAGGGAGCTGGGATTCGTGTCAGTATGTTCGCCGCGGTGGTCTGGAGCAGTCATACGCTCGCTACTCTCCTGCCACCACTTGTCTCTCTCTCTCAGCAACAATACGTGCTGAAATTGCCACTCGAGTTATGTCGAGCACCGCCACATAGTCCAGCTTTATTTAACTCGACTTATGTGGTGAGCCGCTAATTAACCCGGCAAGCGCGATAGGCCTCACGGAAGGCTTCCTATAGGGAACGCGATAGGCCTCACGGAAGCAGGACCATAAAAAAAGCCTTCCATAATAAAAAAGGGCCTATCAAAACAAAGGAATTTGTCTCTAGGTGAGATAATTCCCCTCCAGTACTCATCCATGTAAATCTCACCCACCCCCCTCCCCTCCTTCCCCACCTTATTCCCCCCTCCCTCCCCTCCTCAATTATCACCTATTTTTCCTCTTATTATCATCATTTATCGGTTATTTTTCTCTCCCGCGATAATGTAGCACAAGTGGGTTGCATAAAAGATCGTTATGCAACACCCAGACACCGGCACACACCGCCCCGCTCGTCTCAGTTGACTCCCAGACAGCGAGAGGGAGGGCTGCCTGTCTCTCTCTCTCTCGCCTGAGATTATGACCGGGTGGCCAATATCTTCGTTTTCACCACCCAAATGCTTTTCCCACTTATTTTAGCACTCTTGAAGGTTCATATATACATCATATATGTAAAATAAAAGCATACCGAAAACAAATAATGGTTTATATTGTAAATATAACAAATTCTGTCAGAATCCAGGGCTAGAAATGCACAAATAACTACCCTAGCACCTAGGTCTATATCGCGCTTGTCAGGTTAAGGGTTAAATGTTAGATGCTATAAAGATGCTCGTATCGGAAATGGAACCCAAAAAGGCAGGCAGCGGAACAATGCTCGTGCAGGCTATGCACACAAAAAGGCAGAATATATAATGCCGTCGGAGCCAAGAATATCCTAAACACTACAACAATAATAATAATCGCCACGACAATGCAGTATTTCCTATCAACAAAAAGAGCCTAAGTCGTTTGTGTCTCAATACATCAAACTAGGCTGCGAAATGCTTGTGTAATCATAAATGGGTATGCATAAAAAGAGTAATTAGGTTAATATACTTAATGTCTACTGTGACTGATAAAGTCTAGCTAGAGTCAATGATACGAGATACTGGTGCGCATGGCATGCCGCATAGCCTAGTGCAAATCTCAAGTCTGTGCGTCAAATATTACGTTATAATGAAGGGTAGCTCTCTTGAGAAACCTTAATACCGAAGTATTAAGCGTTCTCCTGGCGTACCTCAAAGACAAACAACGAGCTTAGAACAGTGCAGAATGGTATAGGCAAAAAGCCCTCATTCGTTCATGCTCTACTCTCAATGGCACACAGACTAGAATTTACTCAATCAGCTCCAGTTCTCAGGTATGTCGTGCAGCTTTTAACTAAAGCCAGCACTCATAGGAAACAATACCTTATAATATCAGACTCCTAGTCTAGCATTATCTAATCCAGCAGAACACTAATAATAAAAGGAAGCAGTACTTAAACAATATAAATGCCAACCAATGCTTCGTGATCCACTTATCTTAACAACTAACATACATGGGTTATATCAGACCTTAACACACAATACAACTGGCCAGCATGAAGCTGATTTTGCAGAGTTAACCAGAGGGGGTATAATATTAATAAAAGGTGGTGAAAGATATGGAAAATGAGAGAGATAGGCAGAGGAAAAGATTCTCAGGTGCGAGCGGGGTACAGGTAGCAAGGGAAAAAGATGGGTGCGTTCTAGAAACCAGATCTGAGGGAGAGAGCGGCGAGGAACTGTATATATACTCGCACCAGCTCGAGCCGCGTGGGGAAAAAGCGGTTACAAGTCCTCTAACCACTAGCAAGAGAGCTTGCAGCATGGTAAGGACCTCTCTCCACCAACCCCTGCGAACGAGGCAGCCAGCCGTGACATCATCGAGCGGGACAAAAACACTACACGCTCCCTCTCACTCTGTTCTACTCTCTCTCTCTCCCAGATCCCATCATTACTAGTTAATGATAAAACATATACTTTACAATTAAATATATAAAGCCTTGACATGGGTGAAAACAAAGAGCCTTTCTGTACTGCCCATGACACAAGCTTTCATATGAAATAAAGCACACTCTAATACACAAACTGTAGCCCCATCCACTGCCCTGGCGATCCTAGCGAGTCACTGTAGGACAAGCCATGCGGTTCTAACGGAGTGGTTAACGTCACACCCCCCCCAAGATTTTTCTCTGAGGCCCCAAGGCTCACAAAAATCTGATGGTTAGAACCCATGCTATATCTCCACTTCCCATCACCCAGCGGCAGTAAAATATCTGGCACAGTTCTTCAACAAAACATTTTTCAAAATTATAACCCTCCCCAACACCATAGGTTAAATTATATGTAGTTATGCTCCTCAAGAGCGAGCTTCTCTAGCCCAGCATTCTGAGAGGAGTGCAACTCAGAATTACTGCTATAACATACTAACAAAATTCAACTATCAAAGAAAGAGTTTTTATTTGATTTTTATGTTTATAATTTGTTTATTTCGGCTGCACTATAGGGGCAAGCCTAGTTTTGTCTTCTATACCAAACGCTCAACTCCTGCTTTACGACCCAATACGCTGGGCTACAACCGTGAGCCAACAAGTACCAAGCGCAAAATACTATTCAAACTAAAGCAGGAGGCTACCCGTGTGTCAATCTACCTAGGATCACATACCCTTGAACGACCATCTGCAACCACATTGTCACAACCGGCAATATGGCGTATGTCCAGGTTATATACCAGTAACCTTAGTGACCACCTGGTCAGCCTCATATTCCGATTGTGAAACTGGTCCAAGAACTTGAGAGGGTGATGATCTGGGTAAACTACAACGACCGGACCATAGGCTGGAACACAGACCTCGAAATGCCTCAGAGCAAGTACAACCGCCAGCAGCTCCTCCTCGACAACAGAGCAGACTGGGCCGAATTGTACTTCTCCGAGCAGAAACTAACAGGATGCTCCAGCCCATCATCGTCCTTTTCCACAAGGACGGCACCAGCCCCCACACCACTAGCCTCCGTTGCTAGTTGGAAAGGTAGGCTAAAGTCAGGGGCCCTGAGGATCGGGTGAGAGCACAACAGGTGTTTTACTTCCCTAAACACTTTCTCACACTCAGGCGCCCATTTGAACTTCTTATCCTTCCAGTTATCCTCCACCTGAGCTTGACTGTCCCGTTCTCCTTCTCCACCTTGACTGCCAAACGTCATCACAGGCACAGTGAGAGGCTCAGGGGGGTGCCTCCCATACTCCTTCACGGGATTATCATGACATAACTGATTGCGCTTCCGTCTGTCTGGAGTGGCTACCAAGTAAACCAGGTCCGATAGCTCCTCCACCACCCTATAAGGACCAGCGTACTTCGCGGATAAGGGGTGACCTACAAGGGGCAGTAGAATCAACACCTCCTGACCCACGTGAAACTCCCTGAGTTCAACCTTGAGGTCGTACCTGTCCTTCCTGAGGGCCTGAGAGCTAGTCAAATTACGGCCAGCCAACTCCAGACTGCGCAACATCCGTTCTCGACTGTTGAGGACACACTTGAGCATAGAACAAGGTTTTTCTGCGCCCTCCCATACTTCTTCAACCATATGGAGAGGCCCTCTGACACGGTGTCCAAAGATGAGCTCATTAGGGCTGAATCCCAAACTCCTCCCCAGGTACCTCCCACACAGCATACAAAACACATGGCAGGCCAAGATCCCAATCCTTCCCACTCTCAAAGCAACAACAACGAAGCACAGACTTCAAGGCTGAGTGCCATCGCTCTAACACACCCTGGCTCTCCGGATGATACGCAGATGACACAACCCCAACAATCTCATGCTGCGGCATTGCTTGGACAAAGAGGCTAGAAGTGAAGTTGGGTCCCTGGACTGACTGAAGCCCCTGCGGGTAACCATACCGGGAAAAATACACTAGCAAGCTTCGGACCACCGTCTTCGCCGACCCATTTCTCATAGGGTACGCGTCAGGGTACCTTGTTGCTACATCTCCCGACTGTGCATCACTGTCCTCCTTCAACTCTTTCGTCTTTTTAAGCCCATCCTCTGCCCCTTCAGGAACAGTTACTGGGTCTTCTCCAGACTCGATATTTGGTCCTAATACTGAGTCCCCGAGAAGGTCCGTTGACACTAAACTCTCAACCGCATCAACTTCCAACCCCTTCCCGGTACCCTTCCTCCGCTGATCTAAAGATTGTTGACCAGAATGTGACTCCCTGGATGCAGGATCTCCGGTGACAACACACGCCATAGGCTGCCCCATACACTTCTCAACCCACTCGTGCTCCTCCCTACTCATGTCGTCCGGCTTCTCGGCAACGACCAAGGGTGGAGCCGCAGAAGTAGGTCCCGCAAAGTCGTTGCCGAGAAGGAGGTCGACGCCCCCAACAGGTAACTTCCCCACAATTCCTACATCCAGGTCCCGAGTCACACCATCAACTTCCACCTTCATTCTTACAAGCGGGTATGACCTTGTCGCATTAACTTCCTGAACCACAACCACCCGCGCCGTATTGACAGGTTTACCAGTGAAATTTCTCAACAGTGTTTGCGATGCCCCAGTGTCACGCAAAATTCTCACCTCATGTCTTCTACCCCCCCACTCCACACAACCGAGTCCCCTGTGGTCACTAAAGGCATCACGGACAGGGAATAAGCCTTCCGGATCCTTCTGCACTGGCAGTGTATGTACCTCGGAAGAAATGCCTCTAACAAACTCCGATGTCCTCTTGAACACTCCAATGCCGTGAGCAAAAGACACGGCTGCCGGAGGAGGTCGACTAGGGCACTCATTTGCCTTATGACCCTCCTGGTGGCACCTAAAACACATAAATTTCGGTTTCGGCTTATACTGTGATGTAAAAGGCCCCTGACTTTTCACATACGGTGTGGTGGTAGGTTTGGCTTCAGTTTTAGTTTCATTGCTCTTTGGTTTAAATGTGTCATTGCTACGGGGAGGGGGAGGATAACGGTCCCTAGCACTTGCATCGTACTTCTGTGAGGACCCGCAACCCCGAATCAACGACAGCCGTAGATCAGCCATTTCTGCTGCTTCTACTAGAGTTCTTGGGTTTTTCTCCTTTAAGTTCAAAGTTAGATCACCGCCCGTGCTCTTAAAGAACTGCTCCAACATCATTAACTGCTTAACTCCATCAAACGTTGTTACCTTCTCAGATCGGAGCCAGTTCCCCATAGCATCGGACAAGTCCCGGGCGTGTTCCAAAAAGGTGCTATCTCTTCCCTTAGTTACACCCCGGAACTTCAAACGGTACGTTTCTGGTTGCAGTTCGTAAGCCCTCAGGACAGCCTCCTTGAGATCCTCGTACACAATACATAACTCCAAAGGTAACGCATCGTAGGCTTTAAGACCCTTGCCTATTAATCTAGAGGATACAAGTGCTGCCCATTTATTCTCTGGCCACTGGTGTTCCTGGCACTTCTTCTCAAAGCGTGTGAAAAATTCTGTTACACCACTCTCATCAAACACTGGAACCAGTTTCAATAAGTGCGAGAGAGATTGATCATGAGCACGGTTACCAGCCCCAAGTCGCTGTCCCGTTGTCTCTACTCGCGACTTCTCTACGTCCCTGTCGGCACAGTACTTAGTCGACTCAGCTTGGATTTTTGCTAGCTCTATTTGCTGCTCACCTGCCCTTTGTTGCTGTTGAATCTTAGCTAATTCGAGCTGATACAATAATTCTGGAGTTAACCCTGGAGGAGGTGAAGGTGCTACAATATTTGAAATTACCGGTGGTCCCCCCAGGGGCAACCCACCCTGCCAGTCACCACCCAACTGTGGAAGCGTACCCGGGGTCGGCAAACTACTGGGATGGCTGGGAGTCGAGTGTAGGGGAAGCATGGCCGAAGGGCTCTGAGCACTCAACCCATCTCGCTCACCAGTCACCCTGCCCAGTACACACGTTATCAAGTTATCCCTGGTCATGCCGCAGTACCCGCATGACCGATAGCTGTGGCCAGGCATTGAAGACCGTACCGCTCCATACCCTCCAACCGCTCGGCAGTAACAGGCCATTGCAAAAATATCCTAGCATCCTCCTCACAGTTCACCCGATTAACCCTTTCATCATGCTGCTGTTCCTCAGTTTCGACATTACGTACTGTTTCTCCATTCTCCTCTGACCCGGTATAAGACATGATGCTCACACAAATTTCTCACCACAATATTCAGAAAAGAATACCCCAAACTCTTATACCTCAATATACACACAACAATTCTCGGAAATACTCAAGGGCTATACTATGTTGCAAAAACAAAATTATTCTTGCTGATCCCCGCAAAATATTCTCCAAAACAACAAATGTTCCCTGCTAATAAATGTAGGTTCACCAAATCCTAGGTAAGGTCGCCATTTGTTACGACTGGGGTTCAAATATATCAGGGCTCTTATTCATTGGACTAGTAATGGCATAAATGCTACAACGGAAAGCGCTAGATCCAACCTCTGATGTATATTCCCAGTGAACAAAGAACACAAATACTCTACAGAGTTCTATATGCAATAATAGGCTATCAAACTCTCAATAAATGTGCGTCTACTCTAGGCTTAATGTTATGTGAAAACAGCCTATTACTACCTATAACCGAAGGTGCTTGGTTATGGTATGCAAAGTAAGGTGGTAAGAGAAGTTACAGCTTACATTACTTTAATCAATAAATGTCAGGCACTACTGCATGAAAGAAAGTGCACTAAAGTCCTTCAACACTAACAAAGGAATCTTCTTTAAATGTTAGATGCTATAAAGATGCTCGTATCGGAAATGGAACCCAAAAAGGCAGGCAGCGGAACAATGCTCGTGCAGGCTATGCACACAAAAAGGCAGAATATATAATGCCGTCGGAGCCAAGAATATCCTAAACACTACAACAATAATAATAATCGCCACGACAATGCAGTATTCCTATCAACAAACAGCGCCTAAGTCGTTTCTGTCTCAATACATCAAACTAGGCTGCGAAATGCTTGTGTAATCATAAATGGGTATGCATAAAAAGAGTAATTAGGTTAATATACTTAATGTCTACTGTGACTGATAAAGTCTAGCTAGAGTCAATGATACGAGATACTGGTGCGCATGGCATGCCGCATAGCCTAGTGCAAATCTCAAGTCTGTGCGTCAAATATTACGTTATAATGAAGGGTAGCTCTCTTGAAAAACCTTAATACCGAAGTATTAAGCGTTCTCCTGGCGTACCTCAAAGACAAACAACGAGCTTAGAACAGTGCAGAATGGTATAGGCAAAAAGCCCTCATTCGTGCATGCTCTACTCTCAATGGCACACAGACTAGAATTTACTCAATCAGCTCCAGTTCTCAGGTATGTTGTGCAGCTTTTAACTAAAGCCAGCACTCATAGGAAACAATACCTTATAATATCAGACTCCTAGTCTAGCATTATCTAATCCAGCAGAACACTAATAATTAAAGGAAGCAGTACTTAAACAATATAAATGCCAACCAATGCTTCGTGATCCACTTATCTTAACAACTAACATACATGGGTTATATCAGACCTTAACGCACAATACAACTGGCCAGCATGAAGCTGATTTTGCAGAGTTAACCAGAGGGGGTATAATATTAATAAAAGGTGGTGAAAGATATGGAAAATGAGAGAGATAGGCATAGGAAAAGATTCTCAGGTGCGAGCGGGGTACAGGTAGCAAGGGAAAAAGATGGGTGCGTTCTAGAAACCAGATCTGAGGGAGAGAGTGGCGAGGAACTGTATATATACTCGCACCAGCTCGAGCTGCGTGGGGAAAAAGCAGTTACAAGTCCTCTAACCACTAGCAAGAGAGCTTGCAGCATGGTAAGGACCTCTCTCCACCAACCCCTGCGAACGAGGCAGCCAGCCGTGACGTCATCGAGCGGGACAAAAACACTACGCGCTCCCTCTCACTCTGTTCTACTCTCTCTCTCTCTCCCAGATCCCATCATTACTAGTTAATGATAAAACATATACTTTACAATTAAATATATAAAGCCTTGACATGGGTGAAAACAAAGAGCCTTTCTGGACTGCCCATGACACAAGCTTTCATATGAAATAAAGCACACTCTAATACACAAACTGTAGCCCCATCCACTACCCTGGCGATCCTAGCGAGTCACTGTAGGACAAGCCATGCGGTTCTAACGGAGTGGTTAACGTCACAGCGTGTACAAAAGAATTATTCCTGAAATGTATTATTTGAAGATAACCTTGTTTCTTGTTTTGTTTTTTTCAGTGTCAACCCAGGAGTAATTTCCCTTCTCGTTGGAAAGCGTTGTGGCCCTACCAGGTAAATACTATGAACACACCTTTTCTATATTACACAATATACATACAGTGCCAACATGATGTGCATAAACTGTGAAGAACTTAGTGGAATAAAACAATAAAAAGTGCGATGACATTTCCGCCAAAAAAATGACTGCGCAATTTCTTCAGTTTAGCAAAGCAGTGTGCAATTTAGAACATCAAATTGACAACCTTCATGACTAACAGGTGTTCTATGAACATTATACAACTATTGGCAAGGAAATTTGTATAAAGATGTTGCATATTGTGGCAAAGATATACAACTGTATAAACATTCTCATATATTTACATAACAATAACAATGCATGGAAACAATTGCGCATAGCTCGCGAACCAATTATGCTATATTATTTTGGTTTTCACCATTAGAAACAGCATAAAGTTCCGATTCCGGTGATATATACAGTTATATACGTATCCGAGCAAATAGCGCAACGTCGAGGTGGGAATAGCTCAGAGCCCAGCTAGCGTCCGTGGAACGGAGACTGGTGAAGCGTAAATATTCGCATTTTGGCTCTTTATTTCAAATATTCGTAGAGCATTCTGGTGGATGGGAATACAGAAATGCACAAGGCTTCGAAAATGCTCCCGGGCGAAATGTTTCTCCCAAAACCAATTGTGTCTGTTCATGGCTAACTTTCTAACTTACTGGGGAACGAGAGTGTTAATGCTTCTAAAACCCAATTTCTCCATCTATCTACCCGTCCGGAACTCACAGCGGAATATCCCTTATTTTTTCAACAATACAAAAATCAATCCTTCATCTTCTCTCAATATTCTTGGTGTCTCTTTTCCTTCTGCTCTCACTTGGAAGGACCATATTACCAGTCTTGCTAAGGCAGCCTCCCAGAAGCTGGGTGTGGTCAACCGCCTCAAGGGGTTCTTTACCCCTGCACAGCTTCTTGCTCTGTACAGGGGAACAGTGTATCCTTGTATTGAGTATTGTTCCCATGTGTGGGAAGGTTCCTCTCACACCACTCGCCTAGACAAAGTTGAAAGGAAGGCCTTTCGTATCAGTAACTCCCGTCCACTCACCAACATTCAGCAATCTCTCTCTCTCCGCAGCAATGTTGCATCTCTCTCGCTATTCTATCGCTACTATAATAATCAGTATTCCTCAGAGCTTTCCCAGTGTATACTACCTCCTCTACGTAGGGCATGTGGTACCCGTCTTGCAACACAATCCCAACCCTACTCTGTGCAACTCTCCAACCCAAGAGTGAAACGTTGCTCTCAAACTTTCTTCTATTCAACAGCTGAGCTCTGGAACTCTCTCCCAGAATCAGTTTTTTCGCTCTTCCTATGACTTAAATTGCTGCAAACTCCGTGTGTCCAGATAGTTTGGCTCGAACGTCCCTTGATCTTGGCCCTGTCACTCTTTCAACTATATGGGAGACACTCGCTGCGGGCACTTCTGCCTTTTGCCTCCCTCACTCACATAGAAAACAAAATAAACAAATAGATACATGTATTTTCATATCTCCTATTTAAAATTATAATAGGCTACCATTTCCACACAAATGGATATAATTAAACGTGGTTTTCACCATCAGATTCAGCGCGTCACGAGTTATCCAAACATATCCCGAGATGTCAAAATCTACTTTGTTTATAAAATATTAAGATATATCAACTTGTGAACATATCGTTGGAATCCTCATGAAGCAGAGAGTTCCCCAAAATTAATGCAGGTGATTCCGACCTATGAACAAAAATACAAAAATACACCGTTGGAATCGCAACATCAAGAAGAATCCTAATATACTGCTAAAAATATGAAAATCGAAAATGACCCGTCAAGTTGCCATATGAAGCTAAGGATTTTGGCAAAACAAAAAAAATTGAGCTATGACACTATTCTGAATCCTCTCGACGCGCTGAATCCAATAGTGCAAACCAATTCTAATTTCACCCAGTTTTGTGGTCTTGAGAGCTACACCAAATTTGTAAATGTCATTTTGAGGGGTTAAAATAGGTCGGAATCACCTGAATTAATTTTTGGGAACTCTCTGTTTCGTGAGGATTCCAACGATATGGTCACAAGTTAAAATATCTCAATTTAAAACAAAAATAGATATGAACATATAGGGATATGTTTGGATTCCTCACGACGCGCTGAATCCAATGGCGCAAACCGCTTTAATTTGTTACCCATTTTTGTGGAAATGGGAGCCTATTATAATTTTAAATAGGAGATATGAAAATATTTATTTTAAACTATTATACTGTATAAGTCTAGGGTTAAGTAAACCTATATTTCAGCGGTAGTAATGCATATCAAAAGTCCATTAGTGTGGAATGGGTGTGTGTGCTGGAGTGAGTTAGGTAGCAGCGAGAGAAGGAGCTTGTTTGTTTGTAAGTAACAAATGGAAGGAGTGTGTAAGAGAATATGGGTTTGTGGGTTCAGGATTGTGTGGGTGAGAATGAAAGTAGGAATACAAACGTGGGTGATTGTGTGTGTGTGTATGCTCCGACAGAGGATAAACTTGTAAGAGAGAAAGAGGAGTTCTGGGTGAATGTGGAGGCGTGCCTGGATAAGTGCCTGGACAAGAACGAAAGAATATTTCTGATTGGAGATATGAATGGTAAGGTGAATAATAGGAAAGTTGATGGAATGGTGGGAGGGTGGGGGATACCGTCAGAGGTGAATGGGAATGGTAGTGCACTTGTGGACGTATGTGTGGGGAGGAGGATGTGGATAGCCAACACCTTCTTCCGACACAGAATGATACACAGGAACACATGGAAAGTGGTGTGGACGATGAAGGATAAGACAATGGTGGAACGAAAGTCACTGATTGATTATATTTTATATGTGTGGATGAAAGAATGAAGAAATCTGTGATGGATGCTAGGGTGTATAGGGGTATTGGAGGGGGTCTGTCTGATCATTATGTAGTAGTAGCTAAGGTTAGGATACAAAAGAAGTGGGTGAGGAGAGCTGGAGGGAGGCGAGAGGAAGGTGGAATGGTGAGGAGGGTGGAGAGGCTACAGGGGGATGAAATCAGGGAAGAGTACAGGAAAGCAGTAGAAAGACGACTAGGTGTGTTCGACCTGGAAGGTATGGAGGAAGTGGAGAAGATAAGCAAGGTGTTTAAGGAAGAGATGTGTGCAGCATGTGAGGAGGTGTGTGGAGTGAGGAGAAGAGGGAGGGGAGTGAAAGGTACAGCATGGTGGACAGCAGAGGTAAAAATAGCAGTGGAAGACAAGAAGAAAGCATATAGAGAGTGGTTTGGTAGAAGAGGGAATGAAGATTTGGAGAGGCGGAAACGAGCAAGGTACGTGGAGAGAAAGAGAGTGGTGAAGAGAGTAGTGAAGGAAAGTAAGACAAGAGTAGATGAGGAATTTGGAAGGAATCTGAGTGTAAAATGGAGGGAGTGTAAGAAACTGTTCTGGAAAGAAGTCAAGAAGTTAGGGAAGGTAGCAAGGGAAACAGTAAGGGTGTGAAAGATAAGAATGGGAGAATGCTAGCCGAGAAGCAGGAGAGAGTCGAAAGATGGAGGAAGTACTTCAATGAGTTGCTAAATGTAAGGAATGAAGAGCCAGCAAACATAGTTGGATATGGTATAGGAGGGAGAAGAGGAGAAGTAGTGGAGGAGTAGGTGGGGATCAGAAGGTCAGAATTGTGGGAAGCTATGAAAAGAGTGAAGTTGGGAAAAGCACCAAGAACAGATGGAGTTTGTGGGGAAGTGTTGAGGTATGGTGGTGAGATAGTGATCGAATGGGTATGGAAAATGTGCAAACTAGCATGGGAGAAGGGGAGGGCACCCGATGACTGGAAGACTGGCATAATAGTCCCCCTATATAAGGGCAAAGGGGAAAGAGGAGTGTGTGGTAACCACCGAGGAATATGTCTTTTAAGCATAATAGGGAAGGTGTACAGTAGGGTAGTGATTGAGAGAGTGAGAGTGAAAACGAAGAAATGGATAGGCAACGAGCAGGGAGGTTTTAGGAAGGGAAGAGGATGTGTAGATCAGATTTTTACCCTGAATTGTGTTGTGCAGAAATATCTGGAGAAGCAACAAAAGGTGTATGTTGCCTTTATGGACTTGGAGACGGCCTATGACAGAGTGGATAGAGAAGGCGTGTCGGATTCGAGAGCTGCCCTACCGTACAGACCCAGTTTGCAAACCGGGTCGTTCCAGGTATTCCGAAGAGCCTGGCCCAAGCGAACTTGGGCCAGAACAGTAGTGAGCAAAGGAATCACCTGGCGGTGGATCCGGCAACCTCGACTGCGTCAGGCGCTAGAACACAACAATGTTTCACAGGAGGTGGAGGCCCTGGTCCAGGAAATGATCTCCAAGGAGGTCATTGTCCCGGTAGAACCGACTTGCCTAGTATTCACCTCCAGACTTTTCTTAGTGCCAAAAATGGACAGTGTGCAGATGCGACCAGTAGTGGATATCTTGCGTCTGAACACTTTTATAATAAATTTACCCTTCAGGATGCTTACAGTCAACCAAATCAGGCTTACACTTCTGCCGCAGGGTTGGATGTGCTCATTAGACCTCAAAGACGTCTATTGGCATGTCCCCATCAACAAAAGGTTCCAAAAGTTCCTTTCCTTGAGGATCAGGCAAGAGACATGTCTTTCAGAGAATGCCTTTCGGTTTGAACCTGGCACCGAGAATTTTCACAAAATTAGTCCGGCAAGCCCTTCTGCCATTGTTGGCCAAGAGCATAATGGTGTTGTGGTATCTAGACGACTGGCTGGTGGTGGCGGAGTCAGAAGAGTTATGACACAATCATGTCAACCAATTAATCAATCATGTACAAACCCTAGGGTTCAAGGTAAACTTGGCGAAGTCTCTCCTTGTTCCCACAAGGAAAATTCAGTGGATAGGGCTGGTCTGGGATACCACCAATCTGACTCTTACTCAGAGTGCGGACAATCGCAACAGATTTCGCAGGAAACTGTTTCGTTTTCTCCACAGTCTGAATACAACCAGGAAGACGTGGGAATCTCTGATCGGCTCACTCAACTGGATCCAATTAACTGTGAAGTTGGGCCGGTTGAAAGTAAAGAGATTAATATTGGAAGGCAACAAAGTTTATCCTCTCTCGCCGGAGAAGAAATTATGGCCAATTCCTCCATTAATTCACAACTTACTGTCGGTCTGGGCGAAGACCGAAACACTGTACTCTATAACAACATGGGTTTCTCCTCCACCTTAGGTATGGGTAGACACAGACGCTTCAGGAACACTAGGGTGGGGGTATCAATCCAATCTAGGCCATGAAGGGCAATTAGGCACTTGGGCCCAGAACGAGATTTTTCACATCAATAAGCAAGAGCTTCTAGTTCCTCTATTTTTTCTCCAAGCTCATGGCCCGTCATTGCAAAGGAAGTCAATAGCGTTCCGGATGGACAACCTAATTGCAGTCCATTGCATTCAGAAACAAGGTTCAGTGAGGTCTCGAGAGGTGCTAGTTGTGTCAGAACAGATTTTCGCTCTAGCCGAATCGCTGAGCATTCATCTGCATGCATCATACCAGGCGTGTCGAACGTCTGGGCAGATGCTCTGTCCCGGAGACAGAGCACTTTAGTAGAATGGGCTCTCAAACAAACCGTCTTCGACAAGATGATTGCAAAGCCCTACCGTCCACAAGTGGATCTGTTCACATCCGAGGTGAATCACAAGCTCCCTCTTTTCCTATCCCGCCAGAGGATAACTCCGGCGGGAGGGCCAGATGCGTTACAAGAGGACTGGAACACATGGAATTCAATATATCTATTTCCTCCACCAGATTCTGTTCTAATGTGCCAGATAATTCACAAACTAAGAGGTTACCGGGGTTTAGTCTCAATGATCGAGCCGTTATGGCCGGCTCAGGTGTGGTACCACCAGTTGCAGAAATGGTGCAGGACCCCGGTGTCGCTCCCAGTCTCCGCATTCCACTTAGAGACAATTAGCAACCTTCAGACCTCGCTCAATTTTGCCTTCTGGACATTTACAATTGTGACGTTAACCACTCCGTTATAACCGCATGGCTTGTCCTACAGTGACTCGCTAGGATCGCCAGGACAGTGGATGTGGCTACAGTTTGTGTATTGTTGTGTGCTTTATTTCATATGAAAGCTTGTGTCATTGGCAGTCCAGAAAGGCTCTTTGTTTTCACCCATGTCAAGGCTTTATATATTTAATTGCAAAGTATATGTTTTATCATTAAGTAGTAATGATAGGTATTGAGAGAGAGAGAGAGAGAGTAGAACAGAGTGAGAGGAGGCGCGTAGTGTTTTGCTATACTCGATGACGTCATAGCTGGCTGGCCTCGTGGGGATTGGTTGAGGGAGTTCTTTACCATGCTTGGTGACGTAATGTTTTGCTAGCTACTTTGGTAGTAGTTAGAAGACTTGTTACCGCTTTTTTCCCACGCGGCTCGAGCTAGTGCGAGTATATATACAGCTCCCTCGCCACTTTCTCCCTCAGATCTGGTTTCTAGAACGCATCCCTCTTATCCTTTGATACCTGTACCCCGCTATGCACCTGAGAATCTTTTCCTCTGCCTATCTCTCTCATTTTCCATACCTTTCACCACCTTTTATTCATATTATATCCCCTCTGGTTAACTCTGCATAATCAGCTTCATGTTGGCCAGTTGTATTGTGCGTTAAGGTCTGATATAACCCATGTATGTTTAGTTGTTAAGATAAGTTGATCACGAAGCATTGGTTGGCATTCATATTGTTCAGTACCACTTCCTATAATTATTAGTGTTCTGCGGGATTAGATAATGCTAGACTAGGAGTCTGATATTATAAGGTATTGTTTCCTATGACTGCTGGCTTTAGTTAAAAGCTGCACGACATACCTGAGAACTGGAGTTGATTGAGTAAATTCTAGTCTGTGTGCCATTGAGAGTAGAGCATGCACGAATGAGGGCTTTTTGCTTATACCATTCTGCACTGTTCTAGGCTCGGTTGTTTATCTTTGAGGTACGCCAGGAGAACGTTTAATACTTCGGTATTAAGGTTTCTCAAGAGAGCTACCCTTGCCTATAACATAATATTTGACGCACAGACTTGAGATTTGCACTAGGCTATGCGGCATACCATGCGCACCAGTATCTCGTATCATTGACTCTGGCTAGACTTTATCAGTCACAGTAGACATTAAGTATATTAACCTAATTACTCTTATTATGGATACCCGTTTATGATTACACAAGCATTTCGCAGCCTAGTTTGATGTATTTTGACACCAACGACTTAGGCTCTTTTTGTTGACAGGAATACTGAGTTGTCGTGGCGAATATTATTATTGTTGTAGCGTTTAGGATATTCTTGGCCCTGACTGCATTATATATCCTGCCCTTTGTTTGCATAGCCTGCACGAGCATTGTTCCGCTGCCTGCCTTTTTGGGTTCCATTTCCAATTCGAGCATCTTGATAGCATCTAACATTTAAAGAAGATTCCTTGTTGGTGTTGAAGGACTTTAGTGCACTTTCTTTCATGCAGGAGTGCCTGACATTTATTGATTAAAGTAACGTAAGCTGTAACTGCTCTTACCACCTTACTTTGCATACCATAACCAAGCACCTTCGGTTATAGGTAGTAATAGGCTGTTTTCACATAACATTAAGCCTAGAGTAGACGCACATTTATTGAGAGTTTAACCTAACAAGTGCGCATGGGGGTAATTGGAAACGTCCCCCTGTGCTGACGTATTTGAGGTGTTTCCGTCACTAAAATATTCATTGTACCATTAATAGCATTAATACTTATCCATATGCGCCTATTATGGGTTGATTATAAAGGTATTAACCTGAAACAACAATAAAACGAGTGAAAACAGCGTTTGGATGGTCAAAATCGGAGATATAGGCCGCGAGTTGTATAATGTATGGGTGAGGCAAGCTGCTTTCCCGCCAATTTCCCCCAAGGCCACTGAGACACAGTCGATCGATACTCTCTCTCTCTCTCTCTCTTGCATTCGCTTGCTATCAGTGATGACCACACCCTGTAACCGGATTTCTAATGTTAGCACGAAAATATACCTCAGAATAAGGGAATAACAGGGAAAATAGGTGATAACTGAAGGAGAGGAGGAAAGTGGGGAAGGAGGGGAGGTAGAGGACTGAGATTTTGCATGGCCCAGGGGCCAAAAAAAATAAAAAAAAAATAAAAATAAAAATATTTTTTTGTTTTTTTGTCGATGTCAAAAGTTGATTTTTTTTTTCTCTGACTCTTAAGAGTCTCCCCGCAGTCCGCCGGGGGAACTCTTAAGAGTCTCCCCGTAGTTCCCGGGTTAATAACCTATTATTGCATATAGAACTCTGTAGAGTATTTGTGTTCTTTGTTCACTGGGAATATACATCAGAGGTTGGATCTAGCGCTTTCCGTTGTAGCATTTATGCCATTACTAGTCCAATGAATAAGAGCCCTGATATATTTAACCCTTATTTAGCGGGTGGTAAGGTATTTTACACTGTACCGCTCAGCGGGCATAATCCCGAAATATTCGCTCAATTTCACTCGCCCTAGCGCTGTTACTCTGGCTCCAATGCGAACGAAACGATCATTTTTGGAAAGAGCAACTCTTCGTCTCCCCATATAAGTCTATGAATGAATGTTATGAATGAGTGTGTAGGGTGGGAAGAGGTGAGGAAGAGGAGGTACTTTTTGGTCTATTTCCCGGGCGCGTTCGGATGCGTTCGCTTTGGCCTGACTTCGGCCTCTCGCGCGTCTACTATTCCTTCGGTAATCGGTCTTATTTTTCTCTTATTTCTCCTTATTTCTGTATTCTCTGTATTATCTCTCTCTCTCTCTCTCTCTTTCTTTCTCTCTCTCACTCCTGTCTGTCTGTCTCTCTCTCTCTCTGGCTCGCTCGCTTTCCCTCTCTCGCGTTCCCTTTCTCTCTTCCTCATCCGTATATGTAATTCTCATTATTATTTTCTCTAACTAATGCCTCTATTTCATTTATTTGCTTGTAATATTTCTGTATTATTATATCTTGTTCACTCTTTCTTCAGTTCAGTTTCTGTATTCTCTCTCTTTCTCTTCTCATCCGTATATGTAATTCTCATTATCATTTTCTCTAACTAATCCCTCTATTTCATTTATTTGCTTGTAATATTTCTGTATTATTATATCTTTTTCACTCTTTCTTCAGTTCAGTTTCTGTATTCTCTCTTTCTCTTCTCATCCGTATATGTAATTCTCATTATTATTTTCTCTAACTAATCCCTCTATTTCATTTATTTGCTTGTAATATTTCTGTATTATATCTTTTTCACTCTTTCTTCAGTTCAGTTTCTGCATTCTCTCTCTCTCTCTCTCTCTCTCTCTCTCTCTCTCTCTCTCTCTCTCTCTCTCTCTCTCTCTCTCGCTTGCTTTGCAGGTTTTTGTTTTTGTTTTATATATAATATTATTTCACAACACATTTCCAAATCACCCTATGGGGTAGTGTTGAAGACTCATTTTTGTTTGTGGTGTTCCCAGGAGGTGTTATCCACATGTGATTGAGGTAGGCAAAAGGCAGTTATGTGATTGAGGTAGGGAAAAGGCAGAACTGCCTATAGCGAGTGTATGAATGGGATTGAGGTAGACAAAAGGCAGAACTGCCTATAGCGAGTGTATGAATGTGATTGAGGTAGACAAAAGGCAGAACTGCCTATAGCGAGTGTATGAATGTATGTATGAATGAATGACATGGATGTATGAGGTGGACCAAGAACCAGATGGATGGATGAAATTCGAAACTTTGATAGACGTATATCACGGTATACGGTAGAAGTAATTCCTTACAATGTACCGTACATCGTGATATATACGCCTATCAAATGATTGCAATCAATATACGGTATATATATAAATATATATATATATATATATATATATATATATATATATATATATATATATATATATATATATATATATGTATATATATATATATATATATATATATATATATATATATATATACTGTATATTGGTGTATATTGATTGCAATCATTTGATAGGCGTATATATCACGGTGTATATATATATATATATATATATATATATATATATATATATATACCGTATATTGATGGCAATCATTTGATAGGCGTATATATCACGATGTACGATACATTGTAAGGAATTACTTCTACCGTATACCGTGATATATACGTCTATCAAAGTTTCGAATCTCATCCATCCATCTGGTTCTTGGTCCACCTCATACATCCATGTCATTCATTCATACATACATTCATACACTCGCTATAGACAGTTCTGCCTTTTGTCTACCTCAATCACATTCATACACTCGCTATAGGCAGTTCTGCCTTTTGTCTACCTCAATCCCATTCATACACTCGCTATATGCAGTTCTGCCTTTTCCCTACCTCAATCTCATAACTGCCTTTTGCCTACCTTACCGTAAGAAATTTACTGAACGCCTGCAAATAATACGCTAAAAAATGCTTGCAATCAAAATTTCAAACAATTTGAAGGTCACATGCAATTATATATGTATAGGTAGACCCAGAGAGGAAGAGACAAGAGAGAGAGAGAGAGAGTGTCGTGATAATAACATTGTTACATATGTATCGTATATATGAAAAAATAATATATACGGTAGGCCTACATATGTTCCCCACAATCATATAATGCCAAGCACAAATATTCAATCTTTCGTTGTTTGTATTACCGTAAGAAATTTACTGATCACCTGCAAATAATACGCTATAAAATGCTTGCAATCTCTCTATTTTCTCTAATCTCTCTCACGCCTCCTGTCTCTCTCTCTCTCTCTGGCTCGCTCGCTTTCCCTCTTCCTCATCCGTATATGTATTTCTCATTATTATTTTCTCTAACTAATCCGTCTATTTCATTTATTTGCTTGTAATATTTCTGTACTATTATATTTGTTTCACTCTCTTTCTTCAGTTCAGTTTCTGTATTCTCTCTCTTTCTCTCTCTCTCTCTTCCTCATCCGTATATGTAATTCTCATTATTATTTTCTATAATCCCTTTCTTTATTTGCTTGTAAAAATGTCTGTATTATTATAACTTTTTCACTCTTTCTTCAGTTCAGTTTCTGCATTGTCTCTCTCTCTCTCTCTCTCTCTGTTTCGCTTGCTTTGCAGGAATTTTGTTTTTGTTTTATATATAATATATAATAATTTACTGATCATTACTTACTATATCGTATAAACAATAGTAGGTAGCCAACTTACCATAATACCGATACACCAAACCGATCCGCATGCGGTTATGTTTATCACCTGTTTACTAAAGTGCCACCATTATCGATTTTCTTCGAGCCGAATGGAGCGGGAGGGTTACCAATTGAAGTTAAATCCGCTAGCATATATTGTTAGATGTAAGACATGATAAATACCACTAGAAATATGAATTGGCAAAATCCATATAATATCACTTCGAAATTGTTCTGAAATTTCAAAACAAAACCGCTAGTGTAAGTCATTGCTGCTAGATCGAAGTAAAGGTCTCTAGATCTAGCGGAAGTCGCTATACGTATTGGCAGTACTGCACACTGCCGACTGCGATACGTTGTTGGCATTGTTGTTGATGTTCCAGTGGAGGGATGAACAAAATATTTTCCTTGTCCAATAATAGCTATTTCATAGTCCCACAGGACTTATTTTGATATATTTATCAAATTTACTGAACGCCTGCAAATCATATGCTATCAAATGCTTGCAATCAAACTCTCAAGCACTTTCAATGTCACATGCAATTATACAAGTATATATAGGTAGACCCAGAGAGGATTAGACAGACAGAGAGAGAGTGTTGTGATAATATAACAATGTTACATATGTATCATATATATGACAAAATAATATATACGGTAGGCCTACATCTGTTCCCCACAATCATATAATGCCAAGCACAAATATTAAATTTTTCGTTGTTTGTATTACCGTAAGAAATTTACTGAACGCCTGCAAATAATACGCTATAAAATGCTTGCAATCAAACTCTCAAGCAATTTCAATGTCACATGCAATTATAAAAAGGTATATTGTAGACCATAATCTTCGCCAAGCTTCGTTGTTGCTTATATTATCGTGAAAAATTTACCGTATACCCTGGTTATCGTGAGAAATTTACCGAACGCCTGCAAATAATACGCTATAAAATGCTTGCAATCAAACTCTCAAGCAATTTCAATGTCACATGCAATTATAAATGTATATATAGGTAGAGAGACAGACAGAGAGAGAGAGGTCAAGAACATCTGCTAGGTGTGATTTTTCCCTGGGAGGGAAGAGAAGATTAGTTAGGGGCGTGCCCTGGCCTACATCAGAGAAAGAGAGTACCAAGGAGTACAAAGGTGTAGAAACAAAGAGAGTGAGACAGAGAGAGAGAGAGAGTGTCGTGATAATATAACAATGTTACATATGTATCATATATTATGATAAAATAATATATACGGTAGGCCTACATCTGTTCCCCACAATCATATAATGCCAAGCACAAATATTCAATCTTTCGTTGTTTGTATTACCGTAAGAAATGTACTGAACGCCTGCAAATAATACGCTATAAAATGCTTGCAATCAAACTTTCAAGCAATTACAAGGTCACATGCAATTATAAAAAGGTATATTGTAGACCACAATCTTCGCCAAGCTTCGTTGTTGCTTATATTATCGTGAGAAATGTACCGTATATCCTGGTTATCGTGAGAAATTTACCGAACGCCTGCAAATAATACGTTATAAAATGCAAAGGACATTTCTTGTAGAGTGCAATTTTGAGGACGTAATGTGCTCTGAGAGAGAGCGGAGCGGTGATTAGAGCATAATGTACCTCCTGACCGCTCGTCACAGCCGCCGTGGACCTACTACAGGGAATTATATAAGGAAATTACCGTAGTTTAGGGTTTTGCACTCGTGTTGCACGATCGTTGAAAGACAACCAATGATCGTAGAAGGATGGTTCGGGTGTCATTGTAAAGCTCAATTTACGCCCTTTCAGGGATACATACTTGTATTACGCTCTGGGTCTTGTTTATGCATGAAAAAGAGCACGAAACAACCCCATTTAGGGTAAAAAAAAAACCCGCTGGGCGGCACAGGGAAATATACTCCACCACCCGCTCGTAAGGTGATAAAATGCTTGCAATCAAACTTTCAAGCAATTATAAAATATAAATTGTACTTACCAACACCCACACCAGTATGTTCTTCGTCAGGAACGTCTTCAATATGGTCAACGGTCTGTCCAACATCAACCTCAACATCAACCCCACGCAAATTATGCTTGGGATGAAAGCCTATGATCGGGTTATTTTCGTCTTCCGAGTCATCCACACTACCAAAACTCTCACCCAGACATTCGACGGTTTCATCCAACAGCTTATTAGAAAGTTCTGAAGAGTTCAGCATGATATCTAGTTCCTGGGTGGTAAGCCGGGCGTGGTTAGTAGGGTGGCGCGACGCACTAGGGATGGCGGCCACCGAATCGAACACGGGCAAATCTTGACCTTCCATTATGGCTGCTTGAGGGTCACTGAGTCACGGTCACGCAGTGGGGATATGTGGGTGGGCCCTTGTAGTATACCGCCTGACCACCAGGTTCCGCTTTCCACCTAAATTAGGGTGGGAATACACCCACGGACTTAAGTCCGACCCCGCCATTTAGTCCAATTATCTCGTACCGGACTTAAGTCCGACCCCGCTAATAAAGGGTTAAACCTCAGTCGTAACACAATGCAAAATGGTTAGCTCAATATGGGGAAAGTGTCACTAGTAAACTCATGAATCAATATACTATTTCTACCAGGAGACAATATCAATCGCATTGGAAAGCTTTTACAACCTGGATTGTAGAGTCAGGGCAAACGGATGCCTCAGGGGCCTTGATTTTCAAATACCTAGATTACTTATTTGAGAAGAAGCATTTTTCAGTGGTAACTTTAAAGAATAATTTATCTGCCATCAGAATCCCCATTTTTGATCTCACTGGTCTCTCAATACCGCAGGCGGAGGAGAAAGGATTTATGAGGGCGTGTTTCAAGCTACGCCCACAACCACGTCAGCTCATGCCCACTTGGTCACTAGACAAAGCCTTATCATTGCTTCAATTGCGCAAATATAATAATGCGCCGGATTTTGAATCACTATTAAAGAAGGCTGTGTTCCTGATGGTTTTAGCAACAGGAAATAGGGTCTCTGAGCTGGCGGCGATGAGCAACGAACCTAATTGCCTTAGGTTTGGGAGACTGCACGACAATGTCCAAATCGCGCCGTCTCCCACTTTTATATAAAAAAATTAGCACTCTGATCATGTTTTCTCTGAATTTTCGGTTCCGGCATTGAAACCCGGACACACACATCATATTTTATGCCCAGTGCAGGCCTTAGCTAAGTTTATGAGGGCTGCTCACCCTCGACAACCAGGCTTTCTATGGGTGAACCAGGCAGGTAAGCGTGTCACTAGAAGAAAATTAGCTTCTCTTTTTTTTTGGTTTTGTTTTTTGTTTTTTCTTCTATATTCCAACTTACTTCCTCTCGGACATAGGCTGAGAGCCTTATCATTCACCGCTTTACAATGAACAGTGAAGCCCGTGAGGTCTTGTTCCAGTCTAGGGAGTGAGACAGTGAAGCACGTAGAGTACAACGAGCACCTGCCATCTTGCCTTCACATAGGCACGGTGCTCACTCATGGCCCGAAACTACCCCATCTCTGAAGCCACCTCGTTCCCGTGCTTCACTGTCTCACCCCCTACACTCGGACTCTCACACTTACACACACACAACGCCACCTGCTGAGCAGATAACTCACCAGGCATTGTACCCCTATAGCATATTTTGAATATGGGAATATTCATACAGTGCTATTTAATCAGGGAACAATGAGGGTATTTTATTGACGTTTCGGTGGGCTTGTGGTAATGCACTGATACCAGGTACAGCACAAATTCCATCCCAATAATATCTTCCCATTGATACATCGGGATTTGAACCCGGGACCTTTGGATTACCAGGCCAGTGGCAAGACCACTCCACCACACACCTCCCCTCCTGTTAGTAGATGTCATTAAAGAAAGTAATCCCGGCGTGGTGGGCAGGGCCCACGACATCAGGAAGTGGACCGTCTCTCTTAGATTTTTACACCATATCTCTATAGAAGACATTGCTAACACTCAATTGTGGGCATCCAATCATACTTTTCTAACACGATACCTGTCGGTCGCTCTGGACAAACCAAAGCGTACCTGTGTAGCTTTACGACAATGGGTCTAGTAGGCTATGTGCTATTATTATTTAGAGTTAAGGCGAGAAAAAAGGGGGGTGTGGGCTGAATGGTCCAAAGCCCCACTAGGACCCCGTCCGCCGGAGATTGTGATAAATCACGAGCTGTGATCGAACTGGTTTTACAGTTCAAATCTTATATGTTTACCTTTAAAAAAAAGAAATCTATCATAGTTGCAACTATATAGCATTACCAGAATGTACAAACATATATAAACTGTACAAATATTGTTAAGGTTAGAACAAGATTCCAAAGAGTTATAGTTCTATTGAAGGGAACACAAGAGTGTGCCCAGGTTATCATGTATAGATCTAAAGGTAAAAGGTCTGGTCATGAGCAAGCAGACTTTCTTTGAAGTCATGCACTGCTTGCAATATTTCATATTTGTTATACTACAATTGTTTGCATACAATAAAACTTAAAAATGTTATACGGATTGTTTTGTTTCCTGAGATTAGGATATTGTCACGAATGTCCCCCTCCAGTCTTGATACTCAGGCAATATCGTCAATGGTGAAGGGGCCACTATTAAATTATAGGTTTGATTCCCAGAGGGAAGTAGTGAAAACCTAATATTTAGTAGGGCCCCGTAATCATTGACGATGCATGGCCCTCCTATCCATCCCCTTCCCATTCGTTGATTTCTATTAGTTGAATCTTGGTATATCATTAAAAGACGAGATGGCCGGAGCCACGCACAAGAAATCCACACATGGAAAGCCATAATATAACAGATATTAAATTTTATTTTTTATTTTTTACAGTTTTTTTCTGTAGGGTACCCAATCATAAGACGATTTCCATAAGGGAATTAAGCGTGCACTTATGAAGCAGTAATCCCCGACTCTTCCGCGCGGAAGATTCAAAACTGCTGCCGCGGTTGTTGAAGAGAGACTATTATATTGATAGGCAATATCGTCAATGATTACAGGGCCCTACTAAATATTAGGTTTTCACTACTTCCCTCCGGGAATCAAACCTATAATTTGGACATGTAGGGATATGTTTGAATTTCTCACGACGCGCGTTGAATCCAATGGCGCAAACCGTTTTTATTTGTAACCATTTTTTGTGGAAATGGGAGCCTATTATAATTTTAAATAGGAGATATGAAAATATTTATTTTAAACTATTATGTAAGTCTAGGGTTAAGTAAACCTATATTTCAGCAGTTGTAATGCATATTAAAAGTCCATTAGTTTTTAATTAGTCTCCCCATTATAATTGTTTGAAATTTGGGTATACATTACCGTTAACTTATGATTACACTAATATAATTGTTAAGAACTTTCAAATTATAATAGGCTCCCATTTCCACAAACATGGATATAAAATATCTCAAATATTTTGAAAAAAAAAAAAAATGGACATGGACATGGACATGTAGGGATATGGACATGGACATGGACATGTAGGGACATGGACATGGACATGTAGGGATATGTTTTGATTCCTCATGTTTATTAACCATTGTCTAACTATATTCCTCATGTTTATTAACCATTGTCTAACTATATTCCTCATGTTTATTAACCATTGTCTAACTATATTCCTCATGTTTATTAACCATTGTCTAACTATATTCCTCATGTTTATTAACCATTGTCTAACTATATTCCTCATGTTTATTAACCATTGTCTAACTATATTCCTCATGTTTATTAACCATTGTCTAACTATATTCCTCATGTTTATTAACCATTGTCTAACTATATTCCTCATGTTTATTAACCATTGTCTAACTATATTCCTCATGTTTATTAACCATTGTCTAACTATATTTCTACGGTTTTGAGCAGCTTAAGAAGGATCTGTGGTAGTGAAAAGGCTTAAGTGAGATAGTTCCCAGCCTGGAGGCTGGAGGCCCTTTTTTGAATTGAATAAAATTGTCTTATAGTAGCCAGAATATAGTGGAAAGGACGTTGCCGGTACAGAACGGGTTAATGTTGTTATTATCATTAAATAGTTGATCGCAGCAGATATCCACAGTTTCGTTGAGAGGTATATTTGTAAATAAAGACTTAATATAAAAAAGTACCATTGTACAGTCACCATAGTCCTGATTACAAATCTCTTTAGCGAACGAAAGGGAATCCTTAATAGTGTTCAGTCAACTCGTTTAATCCGCAGAGTCTCGGAAATTTTAGTTATGCAATTATATGTTTTCAGATTACTGTAGGGAACTATATTGCCTATACATTTCTTAATTCACCTCTTTTCCATTTTATTAATTCCATATTTATTGTATGCATTGAGTCAGCCGCTCACCCCCAAACAAAAGGAAAAGTGGAGATTGGGCCTGTGTATATGGATGGAAGGATGATCTTTTAAGGGGGGTCACCGGCTTTTTAAATATTGCTCTCCTTTCTCTCTTTCCCTGGCTTGTATCCATTCGGCCTCATTCAACCAACTGTTTTAAGACGTTTATCCCATCCAGGTGTCGATTTCTTCCTGGCGAGCGATAGCGAGCCAGCATTGCATGAAGAAATCAGGCTTCGCCGGTGACGTTTTTCTATCGAAAAATTTACAAATTTAGCTTGCTGTCAAAACAAATATATACAGTATATATATATATATGCTGGCTCGCTCCCGCTCGCCAGGAAAATATTGACACCTAGGAGGGGATAAGCGTTTTAAAAAAATAGGCTGGATGGGGCCGAATGGATACAAGCCAAAGAGAGAAGGAGAGAAACAGCAAAAAAAGCGAAGTGGGCTCCCTTACTCTTTCCATAAACCTGAACAATATTCTGAGACTGCGGATTATGCGAGTTGTCTGTGTTACGCTGGCCAGCTTGCCAGAATGTGCTCGTACTCGCTAGCGCTCACCAGGGCAGTGAAATGGGCTATAATAATCGTAGAACGATGGTCTTTCTTTCTTAGTATTCATGTTGTCACAGACAGATCAGTGGTGGTCTTTATTCTTGTCTGTGACACTTGGAAGTATTTTATATCATTGATAGAGTATAAGATGTGTAGTGTGAATTACAAGGAGAGAGAGCGAGAAGGAGCAGCGAGGTGGTAATATGTGCGTGTGTATGTACGTATGCCTTCTTCACTCAGGCGGAGGTTCCCACGCTCGTGATTGGTCGGCTGGCCTGGCGCGTCATATGACGCCTGTTCTTCATGACGTAGTCGTCTGTGATTGGAGGCCGCTGTCCTAGTAAGGTGGTGCGGGCATCCTTCCCGCCCGTCTCTTCAGAGCTTGGTATGTTGTACTTGGTCCTAGACGTCCCTTGCAATCTGTCCCCAATCTAACCCTCTGTACTACTGTTTCTCTCTCTGAACTTCTTCTTTTCATACTTCTTATCTTTATTCAATTACTTATCCCTTCTGGTTCTGCATACAACTTCCATAGTCGGCCAGTTGTATTACCAGCACCAGTTCTCTCATATATGTTTTGCACTAGCTTTAGTGATTATTAGAGTCATAGTCACATGGTATCATAGTTTTGGGTGCTTCTAATTATTGAGTTGTTCTTTCCTACTATTTAATGCTAGACAGTGGAGGGTATCCTTGGTCATTGTCTGAGTTATGTATGTGGCAAGTCAGAGCCTGTATGACTTCGACGGAGCTAGGTAGCCTGTAACCCTTGTGCATATTTTTCTTTGCGAGTGTAGCAGCATACAAGCGAAGGGCTTTTGCCTACTCTTGCTCGTATGCTTGCTACCTCATATTGTTGACCTTTGTGGAGCGCCAGGGTAAGGCCAGATACTTGAGATCTGGACTTACCAAGAGAGCCTCCTAGTCACTTAACGTAACATAAGGGAAATCTGTTCAAGGGGAGACAGTAGGCTATGATCATGCTTGTGCTCTGCCTAGGCTCCTCGTACCTTTTTTGCTACTGCTAGACTTTATTAGTGAGAAATACAGCATTGTGTTTATTAACTTTATCCCATCAGACCCGGAAGGGCTCTTGAACGCCCATAAGAAACTCGGCCCGCGCAACCCGGAAGGGCTCTTGAATGCCCATTGCTTGCGTACGTGCTTTCGAATGCCGCGCGTAAATTTTTGGTATCGTGGGAGGGTAGCTGGCGCCACCAGACGTAAACTACGCCACAGCAACAGTATCTACCCCGACGCCATCATGGATAGTACGCCAAATAGTGATTCCGCTGTGTCTGATACCCTGCTTCCTACGACGCCCGTCCTAGTTCGTCGCGCCTCACCCCGACGCCATCGCCTAAATGTGTTATCTCCCGGAGGTATTGAGACGACATCGAGACTTTATGAGTGTGCTGATGCCAAGCATAATGTTGATGATGAAGGCAGTGATCACTCCACTAATTATAAGTCGAGTGATTTTGGCGATGAGAGTGACAAAGAAGAGAAATTCCTGGGATTTGCGAGAGAACATGAGAGTGATGAGAGTGATGAAGGTGATGTACCAGCTTTTGAGGAAGCTGTGTTACCTCAAGACGGTAAACTTGAGACAGTGAGTGAGTGGGAGAGTTCAAGATCACTCTCCAAGTTTCGCATGAGTGACACGACTCCAAGCCCTTCGCCAGCAAAATCGCCTTTCAAGCTACACTTATATAAGAAGCAAATACTTGAAAAGGCGGCCGCGGCAGCTAGGGAACAAGCCAAAATACTTGGTGAAGATGAGGCTGTGAGTGAGGGTGAGCGTGGTGACTCATCTCGACCGCCATTGTCTCCCTTATCTACCCAAGCCACCCAAGATGACCCGGGTAACCCGCATTCTACCCCACCACCCCCACCACTGCCAAGGGTTGAGGACCCCCCACTTTCGGCCTATTTGCCTCCTAGGTTCCCCAACAGGAGACATACTGCTGCCGAAAAGGGGAAAGGCAGCAAATATACCAAAAAAGGAAAGAAAAGTAAGCGGGTTTTGTTCAAGGCTCCCGCGGCGTCCACCCCTGCCCGCCCCAGACATACGCCCCCGCAACTTTCCCCACGGTCCACCCCACCTCTCCAGCCGTCAACATATGTTCCTGACGAAGTCTTTGAGCTCGCATCACCAATACCTGGGCCTAGTGACAGTGAAGCATTGCTTTCTGTCACTCGTCGCAGGCCAAGGAGCCCGGGACCTCGGGGGGACATAGCCTCACCTGCCACTCCTTCCCCACCTCGCCCACCCGCACGCCGGCCACGCATCACTCGTTCCCCGCCAGATTATGTGGGGGCCACTGATGATGAAGGGCACCTCTCAGAAGACTCTGGCCATGATTACATAGGTCCACCGTCAGGGCAAGATGACCACTCTGATGATGACTATATGGACATCGACGACCCTCGACCCATCCGCTTGGCCCGGCGTCGTGCTGCCCGTCGTGCTGGCTGCCGCCCTGGCCGCCGCCCTCGCCGCCCTAGGGCACGCACCTCCCGAGTTGGCCGTGGGCGTGCTGGGCCACCAGATGGAGCTCCTCGTCAGCGTACACAAGGCCCATTCTACGTTTTTCAGTGGCAAGACATAGTTGACGGGGATGGGTACTACCCTCATGTGCCAGCTTTTGATGAGGTACAGGAGGGTTCAGGCATTACCCCCAATTTTCCTGCAGGCCCCAATGCTCCACCACACGAACTATTTGAGACCTTCTTTGATGAGGAGGTGGTAGGGTATGTTGTCAAAGAGACAAATAAGCAGCACCAATTCCAGGTCCACTTTTTGGGCAAGGTGACCAAGGGCCACATGAGGCAGTGGACCCCAGTGACTCATCACGAGTTCATGGTGTTCCTGGCACTCACCATGCTAATGCCTCATGTCAAGAAGCATAGGTTGCCTGACTATTGGATCACCAATGATCTCATATCCACCCCTGCCTTCGGGAAATATACGTCTCGCGACCGGTACCTTGATATCCTCGCAGCGCTCCATCTTGTCACCAACACCGACGTCCACCTCCCAGACAAGCTGTGGAAGATTAGGACGTTGTACGAGATGAAGCGAGAACGCTTCACCTCCTACTTCAAGCCCTTCCGCAAGGTCGTCATTGACGAGTCTCTTGTGCTGTTCCGGGGAAAACTCAGCTTCCGGCAGTACATCCCCTCAAAAAGACATCGCTTTGGCAAACAATTCTTTGTGCTGTGCGACTGCCAAACTGGCTATGTCCTGGACTTCCTGGTCTACAGCGGGAAGGAAGGGGACGTGCTTGTGGACCCCCTCATTGGCTTTGGCGGAGCAGTGGTGCAAGCCATGATGGACCGCTATTTCCACAAGAATCACGTCCTCTTCACGGACAATTACTACACGTCCCCCACTCTCTCAAAGTACCTGCATGAGCGCAAGACGGGGACTGTAGGAACAGTACGAGGGAAAAGGAAGGGCATGCCACCTTTCCCTCCAAAGACCAAAAAAGGTGATGTGTTCAGGGAGAATTCGGGGCCCATTCTGGCTATCCACTGGCACGACCAGCGGAAGGTCAACCTCCTCAGCAAGGGGGAAATGGTGGAGACTGGCAAGGTGGATCGCCGCACCCAGGCCAGGGTGACCAAGCCCGATGCTGTCCTGGACTACAACATCAACATGAGGCTGGTGGACACGTCCGACATGCAGATAGGCTTCATTGACTGCCTGCGTAAATAATGCAGATGGTACAACAAGTTCTTTCTGCATATGGTGGACATGTCAATTCTGAATGCCTACAATATATACAAGCTTTGGAATGTGAACACACCCATGAAGTTCAATAGCCTGCGGAGGTTCCAAAAGCAGGTGTTGACGGAGCTCCTGGAGAAGTATGCTACGCCACAGAGGGCAGTGGCACATGCTGGGCCCGCCTCTACTGACCGCTTGCACTGTGCATATTACATGAATATGCACAGGCTTGTTCCCCTGCCTCAAAATGAATCAGGAAGAACGCAGCAGAAGCGGTGCCATGTCTGCTACAACACCAGGCTGAGGGCGAGGTCAGGTAAAAAGTCCACCCTGGAGTGTGTGGAGTGCAAGGAGGCACTCTGTGCTGTGGGGTGCTCCAAGCAGGAGTTCTAATAATCATAGTGAAAGTGCCAAAGATAATGACAATATGTGCAGTATATATATAGGCAAAAATTGGAAGTAAACCAATTTATTGGTATACAAAAGTCATGTATTATGAGAACATTTATACAAATACAATTACACCATAATAATATGTGAAAGTGACACATGTATATAATAAGTGACATTCATATGATTACAACCTATAGAAATATATAAATCAGTGAAAAAAGACAATAAATTGTATATAAAACGTTTACAAAGCATATAACTAAGTGAAAGTGACACAAGACCTAATATTTGATGGCCAAATTATAATAAACACCTGTGATAACGAATAATCAGTGCCTAATATAACAATAACCTACCTCAATTACAAATAAAATGTACGGTATCGAGTGAAAATGAGCATTATCAGTGACAGTGACACTCTCTAAAGCATATTTATCAAAGTGAAAGTGACACAAGACCCAATATTTGATGGCCAAAGTATAATAAACACCTGTGATAACGAATAATCAGTGCCTAATATAACAATAACCTACCTCAATTACTAATAAAATGTACCGTATCGAGTGAAAATGAGCATTATCAGTGACAGTGACACTCTCTAAAGCATATTTATCAAAGTGAAAGTGACACAAGACCCTATACTTGATGGCCAAAGTATAATAAACACCTGTGATAACGAATAATCAGTGCCTAATATAACAATAACCTACCTCAATTACTAATAAAATGTACCGTATCGAGTGAAAATGAGCATTATCAGTGACAGTGACACTCTCTAAAACATATTTATCAAAGTGAAAGTGACACAAGACCCTATACTTGATGGCCAAAGTATAATAAACACCTGTGATAACGAATAATCAGTGCCTAATATAACAATAACCTACCTCAATTACTAATTAAATGTACCATATCGAGTGAAAATGAGCATTATCAGTGACAGTGACACTCTCTAAAAGATATTTATCAAAGTGAAAGTGACACAAGACCCAATATTTGATGGCCAAAGTATAATAAACACCTGTGATAACGAATAATCAGTGCCTAATATAACAATAACCTACCTCAATTACTAATAAAATGTACGGTATCGAGTGAAAATGAGCAATATTAGTGACAGTGATACCCTAATAAACATACTTTATATATTTGGCCTCAAAATAACTATAAAAATATCAAATAAACATCACATTCTCAATATCAAACACTAAAATCGTCTAATGGAGATAAACACTTTGGCGCGACGAGCGGCTAGGTGCGTGGTAGCCGTGGCCGGGGCGACGCATCCGAATGCGGGAAGAATTTTCCGCCGAAAAGCACTCGTCTTTCCGCGCTCACCATTATGCAACCAGTTGGGCTAGAGACCTCTACTCAACGGCATTCTACAGAGGAAGGTTTGTGGAACATTATACTTGTTTATTCATAACATTACATGCCATATTCATTGAATTACAGATGAGTTAACATAGCCCAAAGATCGTCAAAACACCCGGTACCACAGCACAGTCGAGAGCTAGAGGGCCCGGGGCTGGAGGGTTAATTGCGTATGCTTTAGGAATTATTCACGCCTTATTTTAGCCTAGGTTGATGCATAGTGCACAACCCTGTATGGCTGTTACGTTGGCTAAGGAAGTACTGTTTTTGAGTGGCTATTATTAGTGCTGTCACAGAGTTGTTGCACTCCCTTGTTTTATATATATATATCCTACTTGTTGGTGTATTTAAGATACACGCTTTGGTGTCCTGCCCCTGCATTATTTCTGTTCTATAATAACGAGCATCTTAGAGCATCAGACATTTTTAAAAGATTCCATATCTGTTTACTGTAGGACTAGACTTTCAGTGTTTTCATAGAGCATTGAAGAGTTTAGTGTTGAGTTCAGACTCACACTAAAGTTAACGTAAGCATATACTCCTTTATTAAATCTTGTTATAGTTTATTTAAGCATTGTTATTACTTGAGAGCATTTTATTAACGTAAATTACTCTTGTTGTGAGTAGGCTTTGCCGTCACCGAAAAGCCTTTGTAGAAGTGCACTAAACCCAGTTAATTGATACCCCGTTATCCAGTAGATTAACTCTGGAGGGTTTAAGTGTTTTGTTCACCGGCTTAATAGTTCGAGGATTTGGAATTAGCGTACCGTTGTTGCAGATAATATAGCCTATCTTCTAGTCCAATATTAAGTGCCCTTGTTTATTTCGTAGTGCCGGTCGTAACAAATGGCGACCTTAGTCCAGTATATAGTGAACTGAATATTGCATTTTTTTTTTGGAGAAATCTTATTGCCATTTGAGGTTGAATTTATTTCTCGCAGTGTTGGCAGTGGACATTGTTTTGAGGATATATGGAACTTGTTGGAGTTTAGTGGTTACCTAGTATTGCACTTAAAAACATCTTCGAATATTTTTGGTGAATAAAGCTACGTGAGAGTTTGGCTACTTTTGTTTTGACTTGAGAATGTTTTTGTTGACTCCATCATGTCACTGGACGGGTCTGAGCATAGTGAGGGCACAGTGCGAGAGACAGGCGAGGAGGTGGAGAAGGTGGAGTTGTTTAACGGCATTCGGGTGGTGAACAATGAGGAGGATGCTCGGATTTTTTTTGGAGGAGCCTGTGTCGGCAGACCGGGTGTCGGGGCTGGACCGGTACGGACTGCAGTGTATAACCACCGTCTTAGGGTTTTCTGGTACTAGCGGTTTGTCGAGAAGTGAGCTGGTTACCTGTGTGCTGGGTGGGGTGCATGGGGCTTCGGGTGGAGCGGGAGCTGGGGCACCTTCGTCCCAGCCCCCATTCCACTCAACTCCTATCATGGCACCCCCTCGGGGTCTGGAGCCGAGTACGTTCCCGCAGGCCGATGCTCACTGGCGGTTGGGTATGCCTCTGGGTGACTCACGGGGGTGGGGGTCTGCGGTAGTAACACCCCCTCTTCAACGTTTGTCTCCCTGCTTAAGCAGCAGGAGCGACAGGCTGAGCTCGAGCAGCGACAAGCTGAGCTCGAGCAGCGAAAGCATGAAGCTGAGCTCAAGCAGCGAGAGGCTGAGCTCAAGTATGAGTCTGCAAGGTATTGTGCCGATGTTGACCTAGAGAAAACTCGTGTAGAGGTGACGAAGAACCGTTTCGTCCAGGGGGGTCGACCCCATGACCAGTCCCTGTCACATCTACTAAAGTTGGTTCCAGTGTTTGATGAGTTAGGAGTTACAGAATTCTTTCTCCGTGTTGAGAAAAAGTGCGGGTAGCACCAATGGCCCGAGGAGAAGTGGGCTGGCCTTGTTTCGTCACGATTGACGGGGAAAGCACTCAAGGCGTACGATGATTTGCCCCTAGATTCCTGCGTGAATTATGAGGCGTTGAAAGAGGCTGTCCTGAGGGCTTATGAGTTGCAGCCAGAGACCTATAGGCTGAAGTTTAGGGCTGTTCCTAAAAGAAAGGAGAGTACTTTCCAGGAACACGCTAGAGAGCTGTCAGATGCATATGAAAATTGGTTGAGGTCGGAGAAGGCAACTACTTTTGATGCAGTGAAGCAACTAGTGTTGTTAGAATTTTGTTTCAAATGTACTGGCAGTGACTTGACTCTTAACCTGAAAAAAAAGCAACCTAAAACTCTGCAGGAGGCGGCTCAGATGGCTGACCTCAGGTTGTCATTGAATCGTGGGTGCGGGTCTGCACAGAGAGCTGAGGCAGGTAACAAGGGGCGTACCACTCCACCCCCCCGAATTAATGACACAACTAATTACCCATTTAAGAGTACTGTGCCAATTTTGATCCCAAGGCGAAACCCTTCCCGTTAAAGAAAGGCCAGGGCCCTTCCTCACCTCAGAGGAAGTCCAAGAGCGAAGTGGAGTGTTTCAAGTGTCATGAGAAGGGGCATATTGCGCGCTCATGTCCGAGCACACCGCCTACAGCAGTGGTGTCACTAGTGAGCAACATCGGTGTGTCTTTGAGGTCTTCCGCGTTTGCCCGGGGTAATATGTCGGTTGCGAAGTCACAGTCGGTGTAGAAGCAGCAGAAGTCACCCGTCCGAGATGTTTTTTGTGGTCATAGGGGGCACGGCACTGTGAGGTGAGCTGGTGTGGAGCATACGCTTGAGTTGCTGTGTGATACGGGCGCTTCCCAGACACTTATTAAGAACTTCACTGGCAAGCCTATTAACGCGGCTCGGGTTGTGGTGGTTCAAGGCATCAATGCTACACGGTCTTACCCGCTGGTCAGAGTGGAGCTTGAGGTGGATGGTGTGACACGGGAGTTGGATGTGGGTGTTGTGGAGAAATTGCCAGTTGAGGGGGTCGACCTCCTTCTCGGTAACGACTTTGCGGTGCCTGCTTCCGAGGTTCCACCCTTAGTCGTTGCCGAGAGGGCGGCCGACACGAGTAGGGAGGGGCATGAGGGGCTCGAGAGATCTCAGTCCGCTCATGTGTCACAGCCTAGTACCCAGGTTTCAGACCAGCGGAAGAAGGGTCGGAAGGAGAAAGTCGAGGCTGGTGGTCGAGTTGAGAGTTTGGACCCAGCGACACTCCTTGGTGACTCGGTACTTGCACCAAAATTGAGCTCCGGAGTGGCACCAGAACCTGTCCCCCCTAGTGACACGGTATGGCGTGATGGCACTCCGCAACAGAGTAGTTCCCAGGTGCAACTAGAAGATCCTAGTCTTGAGAGTTGTGGAAACGGGGCTATTGAACTCGACGAGGACGGTGAAGCATGTCATGTGAACCTGTTGAAGGAGTTTGTGAGGCACCCACCTGAGCAGCCTACTGTTCCTGTGATGGTCTGCAGCGGCCAAGGTGGAGAAGGAGAGGGGGGCAGTGAGGCACAGGTGGTGAAAAGTTGGGATTGTCATGTCTCGGCGGAGCTGTGGGCGGGGAACACGAGTCAGGTGGCTGTGGAAGCGCTTGAGCACCTGCCTGAGCAGCAGCGTGCAGCGATCCAGCATCTTCTCAGTTCATACCCCACTGTTTGTGCCGCGCACCCAGGCCTCACAACTCATGCGGTGCACGATGTTCCGCTGGCAGGTCACTTGGGTGTGAGTAAACCGTTGGCCTCGTTGTTGAAGCTGTTCAAGGTGGGCGACGAGGCTTTGGCTTGGTTGTCAGGTCAGGGTCAACCCATGGCTGCTAAGGGTGGTGGTCAGTACCAGGACATTGAGCAGATTGGTGAGGTTGGCTGTGGAGTGGATGCGCCCAGTCGTCGCATAGCCTCCCAATGCTGCTCTAGTAGAATGCAACAACCCTACCATAGATCGACTGTATCTGGCCGTGGCGCTGAAGGCGGTGATGCTGCGCCGGCAGGTGTAGTCGCAAGGAATGCGGGGGTGTGCATGTACGGTATCGGCGGGGAAGCCTTAGCACTTATGAACTATGGGAGTAACTGCACAGGTGGTACAGGTTGTCCCTCTCATGACCTCGCTGTTCTAGGGACAGAGGTGGAGAAGGAGGGAGACTATAGTGTAGAAACTGCGGTCCCGGCTGGGTTGTGGGAGGGCACTAAGCATGTTGTTCTTCGAGATAAGTTGCAATCTCTTGTTCCTAAGCGTCAAGGGAAGTTGTTTACTAGGCTGTGGCAGTACGTCCGCATGTTTGTTGATTCTCCAGGCCTGATGTATGGGGTAGAACCCGACATGGAGGCTGGAGACAGTGCAAGGCTCAAGTTGGCTACCTGCCGTATAAATCCTGCTCGACAGCTTGTGCGAAAGCAGAGCTGGACTACATGTGGGAGAAGGGTCTGAGGGATATGGGATATCGTGAGTGGTCGTTGCCAGTAACTTTGCAACCTGAGTTAAGTGGCAAGATCCGTGTTTGTGTTGTTTGCAAGAGTGTTGGTGCATCATCCCTGACAGACGCCTATACATTACCCAGAGTTGACGACCCCATAGACCGCATCGGGGCTGCCTCGTTTATCACTAAGGTGGAAATAGTGAAAGGTTATTGGCAGGTCCCGTTGCCAGAAAGAGCGAAGAGAAGTGCCAGTCTTGTGATGGACTGGGCAGTTTATCAGTGTCAGGAGTTGTTTTGCTGCCGGAACACAAGTTGGATGTGTGGCATGTTAAGGGCACTGATATTTTTCTGGCTGATTGTTTGTCACGGGAGGGTATGTTTTAAGGAGAACCCTCGCCGTTCAGTCAGTGGTTGTTTGAGAGTGGAGAAAAATTAAGCTTGCCCCTGTAGTGCAAAGCCGCCAAAAACACTATTACAATAATTAAAAACCTCACATAAAAACTCTTTCTTGTTGATAGTATATAATTGCAGTATGTTACAGCAAGAATCTAAGACATCCTGAGTTTTTGTCTTAGTAGGCTAGGCTTGTTGAAGCTTGCTCGTTGAGCGTAATATTGTTAAGTGATACTATTATTTTGGGGAAGTGTTGTGTAGATTTTTTTTATATTATGAAGTGTTTTATGTTTGTGATTGTGCCTTGTTTTCACAACTTGGAGGAGTAGCTGGGTGATGCGGGGTTGGTGGGCATTCTGTCTGGTCAGATGTGGCGTTTACCTGAGGTTAAAACGTCCCACATCTTGGGCGGGGTGTTACGCTGGCCAGCTTGCCAGAATGAACTCGTACTCGCTAGCGCTCGCCAGGGCAGTGAAATGGGCTATAATAATTGTAGAACGATGGTCTTTCTTTCTTAGTATTCATGTTGTCACAGACAGATCAGTGGTCGTCTTTATTCTTGTCTGTGACACTTGGAAGTATTATATATCATTGATAGAGTATAAGATGTGTAGTGTGAATTGCAAGGAGAGAGAGCGAGAAGGAGCAGTGAGGTGGTAATATGTGCGTGTGTATGTACGTGTGCCTTCCTCGCTCGGGCGGAGGTTCCCATGCTCGTGATTGGTCAGCTGGCCTGGCGCGTCATGTGACGTCTGTTCTTCATGACGTAGTCGTCTGTGATTGGAGGCCACTGTCCTAGTAAGGTGGTGCGGTTATTCTTCCCGCCCGTCTCTTCAGAGCTTGGTATGTTGTGCTTGGTCCTAGACGTCCCTTGCAATCTGTCCCCAATCTAACCCTCTGTACTACTGTTTCTCTCTCTGAACTTCTTCTTTTTCATACTTCTTGTCTTTATTCAATTACTTATCCCTTCTGGTTCTGCATACGACTTCCATAGTCAGCCAGTCGTTTTACCAGCACCAGTTCTCTCATATATGTTTTGCACTAGCTTTAGTGATTATTAGAGTCATAGTCACATGGTATCATAGTTTTGGGTGCTTCTAATTATTGAGTTGTTCTTTGCTAGACAGTGGAGGGTATCCTTGGTCGTTGTCTGAGTTATGTATGTAGCAAGTCAGAGCCTGTACGACTTCGACAGAGCTAGGTAGCCTGTAACCCTTGTGCATATTTTTCCTTTTCGAGTGTAGCATCATACAAGCGAAGGGTTTTTGCCTACTCTTGCTCGTATGCTTGCTACCTCATTTTGTTGACCTTTGTGGAGTGCCAGGGTAAGACCAGATACTTGAGATCTGGACTTACCAAGAGAGCCTCCTAGTCACTTAACGTAACAAAAGGGAAATCTGTTCAAGGGGAGACAGTAGGCTACGAGCATGCTTGCGCTCTGCCTAGGCTCCTCCTTGTACCTTTTATGCCATTGCTAGACTTTATTAGTGAGAAACACAGCATTGTGTTTATTAACTTTAATTGCGTATGCTTTAGGAATTATTCACGCCTTATTTTAGCCTAGGTTGATGCATAGTGCACAACCCAGTTTGGCTGTTACGTTGGCTAAGGAAGTACTGTTTTTTAGTGGCTATTATTAGTGCTGTCACAGAATTGTTGCACTCCCTTGTTTTATATATATGTATCCTACTTGTTGGTGTATTTAAGACACCCGCTTTGGTGTCCTGCCCCTGCATTATTTCTGTTCTATATTGACGCTTTGGTGTCCTGCCCCTGCATTATTTCTGTTCTATATTGACGAGCATCTTAGAGCATCAGACGTTTTCAGAAGATTCCATATCTGTTTGCTGTAGGACTAGACTTTCAGTGTTTTCATAGAGCATTGAAGAGTTTAGTGTTGAGTTCAGACTCACACTAAAGTTAACGTAAGCATATACTCCTTTATTAAATCTTGATATAGTTTATTTAAGCATTGTTATTACTTGAGAGCATTTTATTAAAGTAAAGTACTCCTGTTGTGAGTAGGCTTTGCCGTCACTAGAAAGCCTTTGTAGAAGTGCACTAAACCCAGTTAATTGATACCCCGTTATCCAGTAGATTAACTCTGGAGGGTTTAAGTGTTTTGTTCACCGGCTTAATAGTTCGAGGGTTTGGAATTAGCGTACCGTTGTTGCAGATATAGCCTATCTTCTAGTCCAATATTAAGTGCCCTTGTTTATTTCGTAGTACCGGTCGCAACAACTGTACATGTTTGTATTAATTGGATCAAATAACCCCTTCTTTACCGGCGACGTCTTTTTGATAATATTCTAGCTATATTTACACGATTGTATGCAGTTAAAGATGGATCTGTGGTATTAAAAAGGGACAAGTGAGATAGTTCGAAGTCTGTTAATTGCTGGAGGCCCTGTTTAAACTGAATGAAATCCTTCAACCCATTCTGTACCGGAGCATCTTTTTCATAGCTATATTTAGACGATTTTGTGCAGCTTGATAAGGATCTGTGGTAGTAAAAAAGGTTAAGTGGGATTGTGTGTAGCCTTATAAGGGGGTAGACGTCCTTCCTAAGCTGAATAATATCGTCTAATAGTTGCCAGAATATAATGCCAAATACGTCACCGGTACAGAAAGGAATAATGGTACAGTCGCGCTAATAAGTGATGTCTCGTCACCATGTATGTTTTGATCAATAATTGGTATCGGCAATATCTAAGCTTAATTTCTTCATATCGAGTGAAATATACAAACATCTTCCTACACATACCCACCATATTCAACATCTGACAGACATTAATACAGCACAGAACAAGCCAAACGTAAGGACATGACTTATTAGCGCGACCGTACAAGGAATGTATAAGCTATGTTATGATTGATGGTGCCTACTGCTGAACAAATAGGGCGAATAGGACAATCATAAATTTACTCTTTTAAGGGGCTAATGGCCGGTTTTGGGGGCTATTAATTTATTGATTTGTTTATTTTTTAGTTTCCTCGCTAGACATCCATCAAGATTATAAAAACACCCCCTAGACCACCTTTCATGATAAATGTGTAAATTTTTCGATAGAAAAAAAATGTCTCGGCCGAAGGCAGGTTCCTCATAAAATCACAGGCTTGCTATCGCTCGCCAAAAAAAAATCGACACCTAAAAGGCACGAAAGGTCTTGAAATTGACAACGAAATGGGGCGAAAGGTAATAAAATCGCATATCCTAATGGAAGGAACGTCTTAAAATCTCAAAGCTAATATGCTAATCACGAGGAAGAAGGAGGTCCATAAAAAGCGAGTAGTACCCACTTAATCGGAAGACCAAAAAAATAACTCCTCCACAAATTCCAATCTAATATTCACGTCTATATGTTGTTTCAGGGTATCGGCCTGCTATTTTATATTTAAGGGAGCCCCCCGCGCATTTTGTTTCTCTTTCTCTCCCTCTCTCTTTGGCTTGTATCCATTCTGCCCCATTCAGCCTACTGTTTTAAGACGTTTATCCCCATCCAGGTGTCGATTATCGCGAGCCAGGACAAAATGTAAAAATGTACAAATTTAGCTTGCTGTAAAAAAAAATATATATATATATATGCTGGCTCGCTACCGATCGCCAGGAATAAATTGATACCTAGATGGGGGTAAACGTCTTAAAACAGGAGGCTGAATGGGGACGAATGGATACAAGCCAAAGAGAGAGGGAGAGAAGGATAAAAAAGCGAGGTGGGCCCCCTAAGGACCATATGCTTTAATTAGTTTATTTAAGTGCATTGGGGTTTGTAATTGATAATTAATGTTAAGAACGGGGTGTTACTTAAAGGTTAATATGGTCTCCCAAATATACATAAACCCGATTGTCCTATGTCAGGTGAAGGTATTGAGGTATAGGCTAAGCCTTTACAACGGCATCTCGTAGCTACTTTCTACTTTTCCTATTTTTTGAAGAATGTATAGAGAGGGGAGAAGGGGTGTTGGAGAGAGAAGAAGCTGTTGGAGTGGCTTTGTTATGTGTGTTATTAGCCCGTAAAAGATGTGTTGGAGAGAGATGACAGTGGCTTAACTCAGGGATTTGGATATAGCCGCCGGACAGAAGGAAGTGATGAGATGGGGAACTACCACACCTAACGATATTAATTTATGTTATTTTAATATATAATATTAGTAATAATACCGGTACTAATAATAATAATAGATAGTAGTAATAGTATTACGTATGATTACTTTACTAATAATAATAATAATGAGTAAGTCTAAATCAATTATCGTTATAAATGGACAAGCAACTCACACATTATTCTAAAACTAAAAATAAAATCATAATATATATAAAAAGTAATTGAGAGAATGCAGTCATTACATCCCAGTTTGCTTCCACCTGATTTACGTGCTTAATTGGTAACTATTCAATAAAAGGTTAATATATATCTGATAATTAAATATCAAACTACCAAGATTCCACTCCTTCCTCAGTCCCCCTATATTCCCCAACAGCTCTAACCCCTCCTCTTCCCTACCACCGCTTACCCTCACAACCACACACCTCACAGTGAGCCATCTGGTGGTAGAAATATGCACGTTTTGTACACCTAACATTCTAGAGTCTATGAATATCGTGAGTCACGGTGAGGCAGGAGAGGCGACAGGACTTTTGCCGCCGACTGTACATAGTAGGTCTACTATGATTTAGTTTTCTGACCACAGTTCTTCTGGAGCTGAAACCCTTCAGTTGATGGCTGTGTGTGTGTTTTTTTTTGTTTTATATACAAGCAGCCTAGTAAGGACCATTGGATCTGTGTTTGCTTGTCTTCCTTTGTATTCCTTTGTATTCGAAGTAAATGTGCTGCCCACATGGAATATTCGAGATCATCCGACCCCGAAACATTTCCCTAGGCACTTGCAATGATCGTCCAGCTGTGTGTGCCGTATCCCTTAAGGTTGGTATTCAGCAGGAGATAGCCGCTGTGCCACCCATCATGACCTGTCAAGCCATGGCAGCCTTCAGAAATCACCTCCAAGCGTGTATAAACAATGACGACATTTGGAGGATGTCATCTTTAAACATATTGAATAAAAACTGTATTGAATGAAGTTTCATGTGTTCAAATAATATTTGTATTATATTTAACCATTTTTGTTTAATTTTCCTTTGAAATGTGGGATTTTTTTTTGGGTCACCCTGTATATTTATACAGTATATATTTACTTACTGAACAGGAATTATGCGCTCAATACGATATCGTGTTATCATACAATATAATTAATTATTAACATTATATATATTGCTTCATTTGAAATAAATGATAAGCTTTAATATTTATCATTGGCTAGAATATCGAAATATAATTTTGCCTGACCTAAATACATGCGCTTATGCACATAAATATGGCATGACATATTCAAATTGTATTGTGAAGCATTTCCCCTGATTAATTAAGGCTATTAATTATGAATACATAATTATGCTTAATAATATATTAAATTGATATGTCTATGTATCTATTGCGGACTCCGAGATCCCCAAAGGAGTGGCCACGAACGAATCGCCCCCATGCACCTCTGTCCCCAGTCAGTTGATGCTCCTCCTCCCATGCGGCACCGCTTTCACGTATTATATTTCTTAACTTCATCCTTCCACCTCTCCCTCTTTGTCCTTCCACTTCACTCTTCTACACTCTCTTAGTCATTCTCTCGCTTCCCATACGTTCCACATGGCCGAACATCTCAAGGTGTTCCTTTTTACACTATCCAGCAGATCTACATTCTACATCCACACCACACCGCTCTCGTACTTCCTCATTCACCTGTCTATCCCTCCATGTAACTCTGCACGCACTTCTCAAGTAACTCATTTCCACCCCCCTCATTCTGGGTTTGTGTTTCTCCAACAACGTTCATGTTTCACTCCCGTATGTCAGTGTCGGGATTACCACACTATCATGCAAGGACACCTTTACTTCCAAGCTGACCAGTGACCACTCTATTTGTTGTTACTGCTTTCAGCGTAGCTACAACTCTTTTCCCCTGTTTCACCCTCTCCCAGACTTCTTCATCCATACTCCCATATCGAAATACAATTGTGCCTGACCTAAATACATGTGCATATGCATAAAATATCACATGAAATAATCAAATTATATTGCGAAACATTTCCCCTGATTAGTTAAGGCTATTAATTGTAAATAAATATTCTTCGATATACTTATTCTAATGTTTGACTTTAATTTAAATAGAAAGAGATAATTTCCTCGAATCTAGTATACCGTATCTTGAGTTATTATAATTAGTTTGATAATACAGCCGAACACACATATTAAGAGACGCAGCAAATATCCGCATCCACAAGTTATCTGAAACTTCTTAGCCCATTAGCTGCGGGTGACGTTCCGGAACGCATAGGCAATTGACAGCAATTTCCAGGCTTTAAAAGCCTGTAAAAGCAGTAGAAATCGAGTGGCAGTGGGCGGGAGCGTGAGGGTCCCACCTCCGACCCTCAGAGCAGCGAGCCGCTCACTGAGGGAGACTGTGTCTCGCGCGGGTGTCTCACAACAGTGTTGCCGAGCAAGCGAGAGCTAATAATTAGTGAGTTTTCCCGAATGTCTATGGCAACGCTGCGGGTGAACCCCGCCACCTACGAAGCTCGTTCTGGTCTCATTTTGGAGCTATTTTCGCCTAGTTTTCGGCAGAATACAGTTAATTTAATGCAGATGCTTGATTAATCATTCAGGAGTGCCTGAATATGCCCTAAATAGCCCAAATATACCCGCAGCGTAAGTGTTAAAATCTGCATTCGCATTTGTTATACAAGCAACATCCACATCTACAGTTTTAGAAATTTAACATCTGCATTTAGAATGAGGATGTTGCAAACATGACAAAAATATTGTTAAAATAATAGAAAATTAAAACAAATATACAGTATATGCCTGGTATTTGAAACAAAATGATATGAAATGTATATTTATACTAATGTCCAAATAGTTTATAAATATAAGATACATTACAAAACGAGAGAGATCTTATTCAGCGGTGCTGGCTTGATCTATGATGAGAAACTTAAAGTGGCTTCATGGAGAGAAAGCAGTGAAAAATATTGTTTATAAAGAGCAATTTGCCTCTTTTAAATTCAAGTGGGCTTGTGGTTTCGTTCTGCTGCATGTCTGCCTGCCGAGATCGGAACCTCTCCGGGTGGTCGGTGGCCGGGGGAGTTCTGGAGGGACCTTTGTGACCCTGGTCTCTGGGTCTTCTCCTGGATGACCTAGATGTATGTGAATTTATATTTTGTTTTGTGTGTTGATTGTTTTTTGTCATGTTGTCCTTATTCTGGCTCTGTCTCGAGTCAGCCACCGCCCCCCCCCCCCCAAAAAAAAAGGAAAAGTGGGGATTGGGCCTGAGTATATAGATAAATAGATAGATAAATTCAAGTACTAACTTGCATAAACACTGCAAGGTTAAAGTGGCCGTTGGTTTGTTTTACAGTAGTTTGCTTCTTGTATCTAGTTTACATCTTTACTAGGCATTTAAATATACTTTTAGTATATATATATATTTATTTCTTGATTATTATCATATTTGGTTCTGATATGAGTGTCTGTAAATTTAGACTGTGGAGCGGTAGTGGGTGGTGTGATGCATGACAACTTTGGTGCACGTCCGGTATCCTGGTAACACATAACATTACTAACCTATGTGGCTCAAAGTCTTCCTTAAGGGGGGTCACCTGCTTTTTTATCTTTCTCTCCTTTTCTCTCTTTCTTTGAGTTGTATCCATTCAGCCCCATTCAGCCAACTCTTTTAAGGCGTTTTTCCCCATCCAGGTGTCGATATCTTCCTGGCGAGCGATAGCGAGACAGCATTGTATGGATAAATCCGGCTTCGCCGGAGAAATGTTTCTATCGAAAAATTTACAAATTTAGCTTGCTCTCAAAACATAAGAACATAAGAACATAAGAAAATGGGAGTCTGCAGAAAGCCGATTGGCCTAAGCAAGGCAGATCCCTGTCCCACACAACCCCAATTACAAAGCCCAATTATAGGCTCAACACTCTAATACCCTGAGGATCATCTTACCAAAACGGTTAGAGATTAATGCAGGATTACGGGGGTCTGCAGAGCGCTGATTGGCCCAACCCTGCTGATCCCCCTTCACACCAAACCCTTCTCGTCCATATGCTTATCCAATTTTATCTTAAAGATCCCTATCGTTTGTAATCCCACTATAGCACTTGGTAGGCCATTCCACCCATCTACAACTCTGTTACCAAACCAATATTTGCCTATATCTTTTCTGAAACGAAATTTATCTAATTTGAAACCATTGGTACGAGTTCTTTCGCTATCACTGAGCTTTAGTACATTTGTCATGTCCCCTTTGTTAATCCCACTAATCCACTTGAACACCTCTATCATATCCCCTCTAACTCTGCGTCTCTCTAACGAATGTAAGCCTAATTTCTTCAACCTTTCTTTATACGGAAGATTTCTAATATTATGGATCATTTTTGTCATTCTACGTTGTACTCTCTCCAATGAATCTATATCCATTCTGTAATAAGGACACCAAAATTGAACAGCATAATCCATATGGGGTCTCACTAATGACAAGTAAAGTTTTAAGATAACATCAGCAGTTCTGTTACTCACACTCCTAGAGATGAACCCGAGAATCCTGTTTGCCTTGTTTCGAACGCTTATACACTGTTGTCTAGGCTTCAAATCATTGCTAACAAACACACCTAGATCTTTCTCACAATTCGAGTTTTCTAATTCCACATTAGCTAGTTTATATTTAACATTTGTATGCATCTTCCCTATCTTTAATACCTTGCATTTGTCAATGTTAAACTTCATCTGCCAATTTACTGACCATTCGTGTAAGGTATCTAGATCCCTTTGGAGGCACTCTATATCTCTATCTGAATCAATTGTTCTCCCCATTTTGGTATCGTCTGCAAATTTACTTATCCTACTAGTTATACCTAAATCAAAGTCATTTATGTATATAACAAACAACAGAGGACCTAATATAGATCCCTGGGGGACACCACTTTTGACTGCTCCCCATTCTGACTTCGTACCATTTATGCTGACTCTCTGCTTCCTACCAATTAGCCATGACCTAATCCATCCCAACAACGCCCCACCTATTCCATGCGCCTCAACCTTTCTCATCAATCTCTCATGGGGGACTCTGTCGAAAGCTTTACTGAAATCTAAATATATTATATCATATGACTTGTCATTATCTACTGCTTCATATACCTCTGAGAAGAAACTAAGCAAATTAGTAAGGCAAGAACGTCCCTGAGTGAATCCATGCTGAGAAGAATTTATTAAATTAAATGTATCTAAGTGGTTTCTAATTTTACTAGCAATAATTGACTCTAGTAGCTTTCCTATGATTGATGTAAGACTAATGGGACGGTAATTGGATGCTATTGATTTGTCACCTTTTTTGAAGATCGGAACTACGTTTGCAAGCTTCCAAGCTTCTGGAACTATACCTGTCTCCAATGACTTGTTAAATACAAATGTTAATGGGTAACTTAACTCATCCCTACATTCTTTTAATACTCTAGCATATACCTCATCAGGACCAGGCGATTTATGAGGTTTCAGTCTGTCAATTTCCTTAAGCACATCATTTCTACTTATAGTAACCGTACTTAACCTATTTTCTATACTATCGCTATATACCTTACGGACTTCTGGAAACTGTGCCAAATTTTCATTAGTGAAAACGGAAAGAAATTGACTATTTAATGGACTGCACATTTCTAAATCATTTTCTGTCATTTCTCCTATCGAAGTTTTAAGGGGACCAATTACATCTCTAACCTTGGATTTATATAGTTGGTAAAAAGCTTTAGGATTATTTTTTGAGTCATTGGCAACCTTAATTTCATAATTTCTTTTTTCTTTCCTAATATCCTTTTTTACCTGTCTTGATAGATTCTGATAGTAAGCAAGTAGGTGAATTTCGCCTTTCCTAATTTTTCTATATATTCCTCTCTTTTGTCCTAGAAGATCTAATAGTCTATTATTCATCCATTTGGGTTGGTTCTGTGTTGATCTAAATTTTCTTTTGGGGATGTATTTATTTTGTGCATTGAATACTGACTTGATAAAATTATCGTATGTATCTACCAAGGTTGACATCTCTTCCTGACTTAAGATGACAGGTGCCTGAGAAGGGGTACACTCATTTGGACACCTGGATCGACTTAATTTTTTGACCATAGGGTCAGCTAATAGGGTTCTTCTTAACCCCCCATAATTGGCTTTTCTAAAGTCAGGTATTAATGTTGTATTCTCTCTGGTATTACCTTTCCATTGTATATTAAAATACACAGAATTGTGGTCACTATTTCCTAGGTGGTCCCCTATCTCTACATTATTTACCATATGTTCATTGTTACTGAAAACTAAATCGAGAATATTATTACCTCTAGTCGGCGTATCTATGAATTGAAATAAAAAACTATCTTGTACTACCTCTATAAACTCCTCAGAATCAGAGTCTCCTATTTGATGTAGCCAATCTATATTCGGAAAATTAAAATCCCCCATAATGCACACATTGCTAAACCTTGATGCCATTTTAATTTCCTCCCATAATGACGTTCCTTCATTTCTACTCATATTTGGCGGTCTATACATAACTCCAATAACTATGGTCTCACTACCTTCGTTAACCTCTACCCAAACACTTTCATTATCGTTATTTAGTCTAATACCTGATTTAATACAGCTTTTTAATGTACTCCTGACAAACACTGCTATACCGCCACCCCTCTTACTTGTTCGGTCATATTTAAACAAACTATATCCTGGTATATCAAATTCTGCTAAAAAATGCCTGGTTTCTGTATTAATCCACGTTTCAGTTAGCGCTATTATGTCTATATTTTCTTTGCTAACAAGGGCTCTAAGTTCGTTCATTTTGTTACATAGACTCCTACAGTTTGTGTAATATACTCTCAATTTACTTCTTTTCTTTATACCTAATTTACCTTTATTTCTAACGACATTTCCATCTTCCGTTGCACCATCACTACTATAATTTGCATTATAGTCATCATTTTTAGCATGAGACTGAATATCCTTATCGCTTTCGCCTGACGCTAAAATTGTTCTATTTAACCTCTCATTTGCACTCTCAATATTTCTGTTCAAAACCCCACAACCACCCTATCTAAAGAACTAGCTAATGTAGAAACCCCTAACCGTGAAAGATGAACCCCATCCCTTGCGTACATCCCATCTCTCCCATAGAAACTATCCCAGTTATCAATGAATGGTATTGCTTTTTCTTTGCAATATTTCTCCAAACGGCAATTGACACCAATCGCCCTGGATATCCATTCCTTGGGAACTCCTCTTCTGGGTAGGATACAATGTACTACAGGGATCCCTCCCTTCATCCTAACTTTATCTAACACATCCCGATACTGCTGCAGCAGTTCCTCACTTCTACCCTTACCAACATCGTTACTCCCGGCACTGAGACAGATAATGGGGTTATCTCCACTATCTTCCAAGATGTGGTCCATCTTCTCTAAAACCCTCCCAACTCCATGGCCAGGCAGACACACAACCTTCCTAAGTTTAGTGCGGGTAGCCCTAACTAAATGTCTTACCATGGAGTCGCCCACAATCGACACAGACTTACCTTCTCGGGACACAGACTTACCTTTCCCTCGGGAGGATCCAGCAGCTGCAGTTGGAGAACCCCTGGTGGTGGCAGAAGCTCCCTTGGTGGTGGTGGTGGTGGTAGGGGTAGTGGTGGTGGTAGCTAGCACAGCGTCAGAGGTTGGAGCTGAGTCGGCGGCAGGCACTTCGGTTATCCCTCCCTTATCCTGACTATCTTTTCCCTCACATTCGTCTCGCAAAGGAGAGAATGTATTTGTCACACTCATACCTATTCTACTATCCTGCTTCTTGAGTGTGACTTTCCCACCCGTATTTTTAACAACCTGCCATGAATACAATTTTTCATCAACTACCTCCCTTTTCCCCTTCTATCTATCTATCTATTGCCTGACGCCGTGATCCCCGAAGGGGTGGCCACGAACGAACCGCCCCCATGCACCTCTGTCCCCAGTCAGTCGACGCCCCTCCCCCCAACCAGCACCGCCTTCGTTCATGTACTTCCTCACTCCATCCTTCCACCTCATATTCGGTCTACCTCTCCCCCTCTGTCCCTCCACCTCGCTCTCGTACACCCTCTTAGTCATTCTCTCGCTTTCCATACGTTCCATATGGCCGAACCATCTCAAGTTGTTCCTTTTCACACTTTCCAGCACATCTACCTCCACACCACACCTCCTTCTTACTTCCTCATTAGTCTGTCTATCCCTCCATGTAACTCTGCACGCACTCCTTAAGTAATTCATTTCCACTGCTCTCACTCTTGGTCTGAGTCTCTCAACCAACGTCCATGCTTCGCTTCCGTAAGTCAGTGTCGGGATTACCACACTGTCATGCAAGGACTTCTTCACTTCCATACTGACCACCCTATTTCTTGTTACTGCTTTTAGCGTTCCTACATCCCTCATCCCCTGTTGTACCCTCTCCCGCACCTCTTCATCCATAGTCCCATCTTTACTCAACACACTGCCCAGATACTTAAAAGAGTTGACGATCTCCATAGCCTGACCGTTCAGCTTCACCTCACACTCTGTGACTTCACCCCTTTCGAAGACCATAACCTTGCTCTTCCCCGTATTTACCTTCAAATTCCGTTTTTCGCACACTGTTCCAAACTCATTTACCAGACCCTGCAACTCCCATTCATTATCACTCATCAGAACTGTATCATCCGCAAACAGCAGTATAGGTAGCTTCCACTCAATTCCCTCCCTTTTCAGCGATACACCAACATCCACTGCTCTTGATAGTATTTCTTTCATAACTCAATCCATATATACAGTAAACAACCACGGGGACATCACACACCCCTGTTTCAAACCAACATTCAGGTCAAAGAACTCGCTCTGCTCACTCTCCACACGTACTGCCGCCTTTGCACCCTCATACATGCTCTTCACTGCTTTCAGCAACTTGCCCTCTACTCCGTATATTCTAAGTACTTTCCACAAACCTTCTCTATCCACTCTGTCATAGGCCTTCTCCAAGTCCATAAAGGCAACATACACCTTTTGTTTCTTCTCCAGATACTTCTCCACAACACAATTCAGGGTAAAAATCTGATCTACACATCCTCTTCCCTTCCTAAAACCTCCCTGCTCGTCGCCTATCCATTTCTCCGTTCTCACTCTCACTCTCTCAATCACTACCCTACTGTATACCTTCCCTACTACGCTTAGAAGACATATTCCTCGGTGGTTACCACACACTCCTCTTTCCCCTTTGCCCTTATATAGGGGGACTATTATGCCAGTCTTCCAGTCATCGGGTGCACTCCCCTTCTCCCATGCTAGTTTGCACATTTTCCATACCCATTCTATCACTATCTCACCACCATACCTCAACATTTCCCCACACACTCCATCTGTTCCTGGTGCTTTCCCCAACTTCACTCTTTTCATGGCTTCCCACACTTCTGACCTCCTGATCCCCACCTCCTCCTCCACTACTTCTCTTCTTCTCCCTCCCATACCATATCCAGCTATGTTTGCTGGCTCTTCATTCCTTTCATTTAGCAACTCACTGAAGTACTCCCTCCATCTTTCGACTCTCTCTTGCTTCTCGGCTAGCATTCTCCCATTCTTATCTTTCACACCCTTACTGTTTCCCTTGCTACCTTCCCTAACTTTCTTGACTTCTTTCCAGAACAGTTTCTTACTCTCCCTCCATTTTACACTCAGATTCCTTCCAAATTCCTCATCTACTCTTCTCTTACTTTCCTTCACTACTCTCTTCACCACCCTCTTACTCTCCACGTACCTCGCTCGTTTCTGTCTCTCGGAATCTTCATTCCCTCTACTACCCAACCACTCTCTATATGCTTTCTTCTTTTCTTCCACAGCTATTCTTACCTCTTCTGTCCACCATGCTGTACCTTTCACTCCCCTCCCTCTTCTCCTCACTCCACACACCTCCTCACATGCTGCACAGATCTCATCCTTAAACACCTTGCTCATCTCCTCCACTTCCTCCATAACTTCCAGGTCGAACCCACCTAGTCTTCTTTCCACTGCTCTCCTGTACTCCTCCCTGATTTCCTCCTCCTGCAACCTCTCCACCCTCCTCACCATTCCACCCTCCTCTCGCCTCCCTCCCGCTCTCCTCACCCACTTCTTTTGTATCCTAACCTTAGCTACCACTACATAATGATCAGACAGACCCCCTCCAATACCTCTATACACCCTAGCATCCTTCACAGATTTCTTCATTCGTTCATCCACACATACATAATCAATCAATGACTTTCGTTCCACCACTGTCTTATCCTTCATCGTCAACATCCGTTTCCACGTGTACCTGTGGATCATTCTGTGTCGGAAGAAGGTGTTGGCTATCCACAGCCTCCTCCCCACACATACGTCCACAAGTGCACTACCATTCCCATTCACCTCTGATGGTACCCCCCACCCTCCCACCACTCCCTCAACTTTCCTATCACCCACCTTACCATTCATATCCCCAATCAGAAATATTCTTTCGTTCTTGTCAAACTTCTCCAGGCACGCCTCCACATTCATCCAGAACTCCTCTTTCTTTCTTTCAAGTATATCCTCTGTCGGGGCATACACGCATACAATCACCCACGTTTGTATTCCTACTTTCATTCTCACCCACACAATCCTTGAACCCACAGACCCATACTCTCTTACACATTCCTTCCATTTGCTACTTACAAACAAACATGCACCTTCTCTCGCTGTTCCTTCACTCACTCCAGCACACACACCCATTCCACACTCCCACTCTCTCACATCTGAACCTTTCCATTTGGTCTCTGTCATTCCACATACATCCAGCCTGGCATTCACTAACACTTCCAGAACCTCTCTCTCTTTTGTGCCATCATTCATGCCACTAACATTCCACGTAGCCATTCTCAGAATGTCCGAAGGCATGTCCTTAGTCGGTCGTGGTTCGTCAACGTTGGTTCCGTCCGCATCCGAGGCTGTTCGTTCGTTTTTCCTTGCTTCGATATTTTTTCCGGGTGGGGGTCGCAAGCCCACCGACCCAACCTCTTTAGTCGCCTCTTACGACACGCAGAAGGCACGTCCCCTTACTTGACTTTATTTCCTCTTGGCTAAGCTTGAAAGCTAGATTTTCGTCTTTAATCAAATCCACTTCCCTCTGAATTTTAACATTAACCTTCCTTAGAGCCAAGACCTCTTCCTTCACCACAACCATCTCCTCTCTTACCTGGAGAATAAGATGATGCAGATCAGTTAGAGACTCGCACTCCATACCTGCCATGATCCCAAAAACATATATATGCTGCTTGCTAACGCTCGCCAGGAAAATATTGACACCTGGATGGGGAAAAACGTCTTAAAACAGTAGGCTGAATGGGGCCGAATGGATACAAGCCAAAGAGAGAGGGAGAGAAAGAGAGCAAAAAAAAGCGAGGTTGGCTCCCTTAATAATTCATAATGCATAGTGCAAATCATTATTAGAATCACTAAATCAAATTGGGTTAAGAGGATAATATATGCAGCGACTTAACCTTGAGGGCAAAATTATCTATTGTTATAAGATCAAGAACGAATAGGCTAATCCGAAAAAATATAATTGAATATCCGCATCCGCAAAATAGAAATATTGATATCTGTGTCCGCACATCCGCGTTTTTAGACATCCGATGCATCACTAACAGTTACTGTATACTGTAAATATATACACACACAATATACTGTATAATATATATATATATACTGTATATATATATATATATATATATTATACAGTATATTGTGTGTGTATATATTTACAGTTCTATATGATCTGTGCCCCTTGAATATTCTGTCCTCTCACTCAGTAATTAGGCTACCATAGTGCAGTGGGAATATGAACATGGTTAGATTAACATCCAGTATTCGAGAATGGATAATAAGTTGTAGGCTTGTGCATAAACCTTTAACCGTCTTGGTGGTGTAATGGTTAAGGTGTCTAAAAATCTGTGTGTGATAACCCGGGTTCGAATCCTGGTGGATCACATATATGCTTTCATTAATTTCCTTGGAGGTGTTTGGTGTTGTGGTGAAATTAATACAAAAATATATTATAGTAATTGCTCTTTCTGAGGCATCAATAAACTTAGCATCAAGAATATTTATTCTATTCTCAAGTTCTTTCTTTTCTGCCAATTCCCTACTAACCAATTAGAGATTTACCCCTTAATTTTGGCACCGTCGCCGTCTATAGGGAGTTATTTATGTTTCTACAGTGCTTTTATATAGTGCTCTTATAATGCATTTGATACATACTGTATATAACAAGGAATATATGACAAACCTATAACTATCATTAACATCGACGGGTCCAGTATCGGATTGATCCTAGATTAATGCCCACATTTCGAGTGGTACCAGTCTGCACAGATTTTTTACTCAAGTGCTTTGTTATTGCACGTAACTTTGATTCCACAGTTACCGTAGTTGACCATATTTTTCACTTTGTACACCTGTTGTTCCTGGAGTCTCTTGCTGGTTCTGGTACTCTTATGCTGCTGCTCATCAGTAGGCTATCTGCACTGCCATCTAATCCACTATCTAGTTTGTTTACATCTTGGTCCAACTTGTCGGCCATCTTTTCCGCCATTTTGTCACCCAGTTCACTCGTAATTGATCTCGATGTTCATTAATCTCTGCAAAGTTCACCGAAGTACCCCCAACCCCAGGATTCCCCACACCGTCATTCCCTTCTAGCAGTATTCCCCATTTATCTTCCCCCCTCCACCACCCCCACATCCGACCTCACCCTCCCCCCCCTTCACACACACACACTTCTCTCTCCCTCCCCAAAGTTAAGGTATTGGAACTTTCCATGTTCTCTCCATTTCAGTACCGGTGTCATCTGTATTATATATTCTGGCAATTATTCAACAATTTCTGCCGTTAGGATGGGCATAGAACAATTAAAATCCTTCATACTATCCCAAGTAACCCCTTTCGCTACCATAGATTATTCCTCAGCTGCATCTATGTTTATTATTCCTCAGCTGCATCTATGTTTATTATTCCTCAGCTGCATATATGTTTATTATTCCTCAGCTGCATATATGTTTATTATTCCACAGCTGCATATATGTTCATTATTCCTCAGCTGCATATATGTTTATTATTCCTCAGCTGCATATGTTTATTATTCCTCAGCTGCATATATGTTTATTATTCCTCAGCTGCATATATGTTTATTCAAATATAGATGTAATAAACCCAGAGACAATCCTTCATACTATCCCAAGTAACCCCTTTCGCTACCATAGATTATTCCTCAGCTGCATATATGTTTATTATTCCTCAGCTGCATATATGTTTATTATTCCACAGCTGCATATATGTTTATTATTCCTCAGCTGCATATATGTTTATTATTCCTCAGCTGCATATATGTTTATTATTCCACAGCTGCATATATGTTTATTATTCCTCAGCTGCATATATGTTTATTATTCCACAGCTGCATATATGTTTATTATTCCTCAGCTGCATATATGTTTATTATTCCTCAGCTGCATATATGTTTATTATTCCACAGCTGCATATATGTTTATTATTCCTCAGCTGCATATATGTTTATTATTCCTCAGCTGCATATATGCTTATTATTCCACAGCTGCATATATGTTTATTATTCCTCAGCTGCATATATGTTTATTATTCCTCAGCTGCATATATGTTTATTATTCCTCAGCTGCATATATGTTTATTATTCCTCAGCTGCATATATGTTTATTATTCCTCAGCTGCATATATGTTTATTATTCCTCAGCTGCATATATGTTTATTATTCCACAGCTGCATATATGTTTATTATTCCTCAGCTGCATATATGTTTATTATTCCACAGCTGCATATATGCTTATTATTCCACAGCTGCATATATGTTTATTATTCCTCAGCTGCATATATGTTTATTATTCCTCAGCTGCATATATGTTTATTATTCCTCAGCTGCATATATGTTTATTATCCCTCAGCTGCATATATGTTTATTCATATATAGATGTAATAAACCCAGAGACAATGCTTCATACTATCCCAAGTAACCCCTTTCGCTACCATAGATTATTCCTCAGCTGCATATATGTTTATTATTCCTCAGCTGCATATATGTTTATTATTCCACAGCTGCATATATGTTTATTATTCCTCAGCTGCATATATGTTTATTATTCCTCAGCTGCATATATGTTTATTATTCCACAGCTGCATATATGTTTATTATTCCACAGCTGCATATATGTTCATTATTCCTCAGCTGCATATATGTTTATTATTCCTCAGCTGCATATATGTTTATTATTCCTGAGCTGCATATATGTTTATTATTCCTCAGCTGCATATATGTTTATTATTCCTCAGCTGCATATATGTTTATTCATATATAGATGTAATAAACCCAGAGACAATCCTTCATACTATCCCAAGTAACCCCTTTCGCTACCATAGATTATTCCTCAGCTGCATATGTTTATTATTCCTCAGCTGCATATATGTTTATTATTCCTCAGCTGCATATATGTTTATTATTCCTCAGCTGCATATATGTTTATTATTCCTCAGCTGCATATATGTTTATTATTCCACAGCTGCATATATGTGTATTATTCCACAGCTGCATATATGTTCATTATTCCTCAGCTGCATATATGTTTATTATTCCTCAGCTGCATATATGTTTATTATTCCTCAGCTGCATATATGTTTATTCATATATAGATGTAATAAACCCAGAGACAATCCTTCATACTATCCCAAGTAACCCCTTTCGCTACCATAGATTATTCCTCAGCTGCATATATGTTTATTATTCCTCAGCTGCATATATGTTTATTATTCCACAGCTGCATATATGTGTATTATTCCACAGCTGCATATATGTTCATTATTCCTCAGCTGCATATATGTTTATTATTCCTCAGCTGCATATATGTTTATTATTCCTCAGCTGCATATATGTTTATTCATATATAGATGTAATAAACCAAGAGACAATCCTTCATACTATCCCAAGTAACCCCTTTCGCTACCATAGATTATTCCTCAGCTGCATATATGTGTATTCAAATATAGATGTAATAAACCCAGAGACAATCCTGGTACAAAAAAGGATTTAAAGTTAGTTTATGATTGATACTCAGTATAATATATACTATTTAATGTCAAATGAATCCTTATTTTATGTGGCAGTGAACGGCTAATCCTAGGCTATAGTGTGCGTCAGTCACATGAGAGAGAGAGATAGAGAGAGAGAGAGAGAGAGAGAGAGAGAGAGAGAGAGAGAGAGAGAACTAATGTGTGTGTGTGTGTGGTTCATGTAATCCCCTCTCTATTTCATGCAGGTCAAAGGGAAATGTGTTTTTTTTTTCCATTGCCCCCAAAATGGAGGAAGTTATGTTTATGCCACCGCCTGTTTGTTTGTAAGTAAATTATGAACCAATTATCAGGAATGCGGTGGGCTGATAGGATATGCACCAAGTAAGAAGTGATTCTATTTAGTAGGTAATTGGTAAAGCCGGTATCACACGAGAGCTTTTATAGTCAACATTCGATGATCAACATTTGTCTGGCAACCTTTCTGGAATATTTTGCACCACCCGAAGGGGTGGCCACGAACGAACCGCCCCAATGCACCTCTGTCCCCAGTCAGTCGACGCCCCTCTTCCCAACCAGCACCGCCTTCATTCAAAAACTTCCTCACTCCATCCTTCCACCTCTCCTTTGGTGCACCTCTCCCTCTCATTCCTTCCACCTCGCTCTCGTACACCCTCTTAGTCAATCTCTCGCTTGCCATACGTTCCATATGGCCGAACCATCTCAAGTTGTTCCTTTTCACACTTTCCAGCACATCTACCTCCACACCACACCTCCTTCTTATTTCCTCATTCGTCTGTCTATCCCTCCATGTAACTCCGCACGCACTTCTCAAGTAACTCATTTCCACCGGTCTCATTCTTGGTCTGAGTCTCTTCCCGAACGTCCATGCTTCGCTTCCGTAAGTTAGTGTCGGGATTACCACACTGTCATGCAAGGACTTCTTCACTTCCATACTGACCACCCTGTTTCTTGTTACTGCTTTCAACGTTCCTACAACCCTCTTCCCCTGTTGTACCCTCTCCCACACTTCCTCATCCATAGTCCCATCTTTACTAAACACACTGCCCAGATACTTAAAAGAGCTGACGATATCCATAGCCTGACCGTTCAACTTCACCTCACGTTCTCTGTGACTTCACCCCTTTCGAAGACCATAACCTTGCTCTTCCCTGCATTTACCTTCAAATTCCGTTTTTCGCACACTGTTCCAAACTCATTTACCAAACCCTGCAGCTCCCATCCATTATCGCTCATCAGAATTGTATCATCCGCAAACAGCAGTATAGGCAGCTTCAACCTATTTCCCTCCTTTTCAGCGATTCACCAACATTCACTGCTCTCCCTAGTATTTCTTTCATGACTCCATCCATATATACAGTAAACAACCACGGGGACATCACACACCCCTGTTTCAACCCAACGCTCAGGTCAAAGAACTCGCTCAGCTCGTTCTCCACACGTACTGCCGCCTTTGCACCCTCATACATGCTCTTCACTGCTTTCAGCAACTTGCCATCTACTCCGTATATTCTGAGTACTTTTCACATGCCTTCTCTATCCACTCTGTCATAGGCCTTCTCCAAGTCCATAAAGGCAACATACACCTTTTGTTGCTTCTCCAGATATTTCTCCACAACACAATTCAGGGTTAAAATCTGATCTACACATCCTCTTCCCTTCCTAAAACCTCCCTGCTCGTCGCCAACCAATTTTCACAAATATGCTGTTCATATAGGATTTGCAGCAAAGGAGAAGTTACCTAATTTAAGGGAGCAGCCACCCCCCAACCCCCACCCCACACATACAGAGCTGAGGGGCTCCGAGGCAGCGTTTGTAGTCGTCATTGTTGTATTTTCTTTTGTTTTTTGTATTGGAAAGAAGTGTTGTGTGCTTGTTGAGTGTAGTGAGATGGATAGGAGGTGTTTGTGAGAGCTAGCTGGATTACTCTCTGTGTAAGTGAGATACAAACAGAAACAGGAAAGGAGGCCAAAAAAGTGAAATATGGGTTCCAGCAGCTCCTTATCAATTGCCTATGATCGAGGTCTCCCCTGGGTATTGCCTTGCTCGATTGGTGTCTGCAATCTCCCCCTTGAGACTGTATTGTATTGATGCCTTATGGGAACAGACATCATAACGTGAATCATATAGTACAAGATTGTAGGCCTAAGGCTAGACAAGATTTCAGATATCCTTAGTCCATAATTTAACAAGTCCAAGATGGACTATAAGTCCGTGCAGCCGTGTTGACACCGAGGCGCGTGGTGCGACGCCGAAATGTAAACAAAATACAGTAGGTTCCGTTATGGCCTAGAGGGTAAATTAGAGTATATGCATGTGGAATTTCATTAAATTTGGTTCAATAATATACACCGAATTTCGTGAAAATCAGTTCATAACTTTGAGAGCCGCCAACGATGGTGGAAATATGCGCTCTAATGATCGTTTCCAATATTTAATTAATTCTTACTTGGAGCATATTCTATCTGTTCACCAAATTTCATGGTCATCGGTTCATAACTTTTGAGATATCTTTTTAACAGACAATCAGACAAACGGAGGCAAAAACATAACCTCCGAGGTATGCGCTCTACCGATTGCCTCCTCAATTTAACTGCTTCTCCCTTGGTGCATATCCTATCTACCCACCAAGTTTCGTGAAAATTGGTTCATAACTTTGTGAGCCGTCTACGGTGGCGGAGGTATGCGCTCTACCAAACACCTCCACAAATAAACTACTTCTTCCTTGGTGCATATCATATCTGGCCTCAAACTTTCGTGACAATCTGTCACTCCTGCAGAAGGGAAGCAACAGTGGGGCAACCTGGACAAAATTTGAAAATAGGATTCTGATCATTATGTCTACGAAATAGATGAGATTATGTACATGTTCAAGTCAAAGTGAGTACTATCCCCAAATTATAACCGTTTTCAATTTCCGTAATTCCTGTAGAAGGGGGCCTGTGGTAGGGCGCCATGGCCGACATGTTGGATCCAATTATTCATTGAAAGTATCTGTATGTACCGTACATTATGTGTGGTTCATTAATCACATAGAAATATCCGATTTCATTTTTCGTCACTCCTGTAGAAGGGAGACAGTAGTGAGGCGCCCTGGGCTAAAATTGGAGATTGGACTCCGTTATGGTCAGGGAATAGATCACGCTTCAGTATACTGTATGTATGTGCATTAAATTAGCAAAGCAAAGACCCCAAACACAGCCGATTAAATTGTCCATCCACTCCTGTAGAAGGGGCCCTAAAGTTAACCGCCAACTGCGAAGTATTTTAAAAGTAAAGCCTGATCAATAAGCAAGAGTCTATGTATAAAGAGGTCTATGAAATATGCCTTAGCAATTTCCAAACAGGTGGACATTTAATTCTTTGCCACTAATTTCGTTCTGGGTGCCCCACCCAGAACGAAATGTAAGAAAAGAGCTCCGTTACGGCCTATAGAATATATTTGAAGTACTGTTCATACAATTTGGTATAGAAGTAACCGAGAAATAGCAAATTTTGATAAGTGTAGCACTACTGCATGAGGCTATTTGGGGGGCGCCTTGGCAGGAATTGAAACAAAGGGCTCAGTTACGGCCTAGAGGATACATGATTTATATGCATGTATAAGGTCGTTAAATTTGGTTTAGTAATAACCGAGAAATAGCAATTATTTATGCATGTCGCTCTACTGCAGAAGGTGGCGATTTGAGAGGCGCCCAGGCAGAGATTTAAAAAAGGGGCTCCTTTATGGCCTAGAGCCCTAGAGGATAGATCAGCGTATAATATTATGCATGTGAAAAATAATTAAATTTGGTTCAGTATAACCGAGAAATAGCCCTATTTAATATCGATCGCCCTAGCCTCAACAACAAGAACGACATGAGTGGTGAATTCAGGTCCTCGCTTCGCACGGACCATCTAGTCCATTTGTTACCAAGAGGATCATTGCCATATATTTCTAGCACGAACATTTCCGATCTAGGAACACCTGTCTAACAGAGACCTTCAGTCCTGATTCAAGCTTACTCCAGCTCACTACACCTGCTTGCTGTTCAGTTACCGCTCAACAGTCATACGTTCAGGTGAGGGACATTTTGGACAATTCCATACCAAACACATACTGGATAAACATATTGTATATCCCGATACAATGTTTTTCGTAAAACAAACTCGAGAAACTCTACCGAATATGTAACAAACACACCAGCATAGTTTTGCTGCTTAGAAGTCCTTGTCTAAAAGGTGGGATGGGGAATATATATATACTGTTTATATATTATGTTATTTCAATATCGTTATTTTCATGGATACTGAAGTATTGCTAGTTTCATTTGAACTATATGTTTAGGTCCGTGCGAAGCGAGGACCTCTAGGCCTTACTCATGTTGTTGTTGTTGTTAGATCTGTGCCATGCGAGGATCTCTAGGCCTTACTCATGTTGTTGTTGTTGTTAGGTCCAGGCGCAAGCGAGGACCTATAGGGTTTACTCATGTTGTTGTTGTTAGGTCTGTGCGATGCGAGGACCTATAGGCCGTACTCATGTTGTTGTTGTTGTTAGGTCTGTGCCATGCGAGGACCTATAGGCCTTACTCATGTTGTTGTTGTTAGGTCTGTGCCATGCGAGGACCTATAGGCCTTACTCATGTTGTTGTTGTTGTTAGGTCTGTGCCATGCGAGGACCTATAGGCCTTACTCATGTTGTTGTTGGTGTTAGGTCTGTGCCATGCGAGGACATATAGGCCTTACTCATGTTGTTGTTGTTGTTGTTGTTAGGTCCGGGCGCAAGCGAGGACCTCTAGGGTTTACTCATGTTGTTGTTAGGTCCGTGCGAAGAGAGGACCTCTAGTCGCCATACATGTCGTTGTTCTTGTTCTTGTTGTTGTTGTAGTTGTTGGTAGGGCGATCATTATTAAAATGGGCTATTTCTCGGTTATTGCTGAACCAAATTTAATTATTGTTCACATGCATATACGCTGATCTATCCTCTAGGCCGTATAGGACCCCTTTTTATGATTTCGGCCTGAGCGCCCCTCAAATTGCCACCTTTTGCAGTAGGGCAACATCTATAAATAATTGCTATTCCTCGGTTATTACTGAATCAAATTTAATGACCTTACACATGCATATAAATTATCTATCATCTAGGCCGTAACTGAGCCCTTTGTTTCAATTCCTGCTAGGGCGCCCCCTAAATAGCCTCCTTCTGCAGTAGTTCAACGCTTATCAAATAATTTATCGGTTAGTTCTGAACCAAATGTTATGAGCTGACAAGCGCATATACTCGAATATATTCTCTAGGCCGTAATGTAGCCCTTTTCTTAAACTTCGTTCTGGGCGCCCCGCTAATCGGCGCCTTCTGTAGAGGTGGTAAAAAATGAAATGGCCACCTGTTTGGAAATTGCTAAGGCATATTTCATAGAACTCTTTATACATGGACTCTTGCTTATTGATCAGGCTTTAAGAGGGCACTTTTAAAATATTTCGCCCTTGGCTGTTATCTTCAGGGCCCCTTCTACAGGAGTGGGGTTTTTGATTTGCTAATTTCTTTCACATGCATTTTGCATACTGTAGCGTGATCTATTCCCTAACCATAACAGAGTCCAATCTCCAACTTTAGCCCAGGGCGCCTCGCTATGTCTCCCTTCTACAGGAGTGACGAAAAACAAGATAGGATATTTCTAAGTGATTAATGAACCAAACTTTTAATATACATACAGATATTTTCAATTAATAATTGGATCCAACATGTCGGCCATGGCGCCCTACCACAGGCCCCTTTCTACAGGAGTGACGGAAATTGAAAACAGCTATAGTTTGGGGATAGTATTCATTTTTATTTGAACATGTACATAATCTCATCTATATCGTAGACATAATAATTATTGAAGCGATGTTCACGAAGCTTGGTTGGCCGATAGGAAGAAGTAATTCAATTTAGGAAGTGATCGATATAGCACATACCTCCGACAGCGTAGGAGGAGGTACGCGCAATCAAGAGTGCCCCTCTAGTTACTCCCTCCAAGGAAGTTGGACGGAGATTATGAAAATCGGCTTATTTGGATTGAATTCCTAATTTTATCAGAGAGATGTACGGATAAGGATTTTGAACACTGGTACACACATAGAAGGAATCTGTTACTATAGATTCAAGTTCGTTAACACTTTCGATGATTAAATGCAAAATAAGGAACTTTTGGGACTCTGAAATATTATCACTGGTGCAGAATTTTGGCAGAGTCAATATGGTGGGAAATCGGCTTATTGGGATTTAATTCCTAATTTTAATAGAGAGATGTATGGATAAAGATTTTGAACACTGGTACACTCATAGTGGGAATCTGTTACTATAGATTCAAGTTAGTTAACACTTTCGATGATTAAATGCGAAATAAGGAACTTTTGGGAGTCTGAAATATTATCACTGTTGCAGAATTTTGGCAGAGTCAATATGGATGAAAATCGGCTTATTTGGATTTAATTCCTAATTTTATTAGAGAGATGTACGGATACAGATTTTGAACACTGGTGCACTAATAGTGGGAATCTGTTACTATTTATTAAGTTAGTTAACACTTTCGATGATTAAATGCGAAATAAGGAACTTTTGGGACTCTGAAATATTATCACTGGTGCAGAATTTTGGCAGAGTCAATATGGTGGGAAATTGGCTTATTTGGATTTAATTCCTAATTTTATCACAGAGGTGTACATATAAGGATTGTGAACACTGGTACACTCATAGATATACTCTGTTACCGTTACTATAAATTTAAGTTCCTTTACACTTTCAATGATTAAATTCGAAATAAGGAACTTCTGGGACTGAAAAATGTATTACATGTGCGGAATTTGGCACTGGTGCAGAATTTTGGCAGAGTCAATATGGTTGGAAATCGGTTTATTTGGATTTAATTCCTAATTTTATCACAGAGGTGTACGTATAAGGATTGTGAACACTGGTACACGCATAGATAAACTCTGTTTCCGTTACTATAAATTTAAGTTCCTTTACACTTTCAATGATTAAATTCAAAATAAGGAACTTCTGGGACTCTATATTTATCACTGGTGCGGAATTTTGGCAGAGTCAATATGGGTGAAAATCGGCTTATTTGGATTTAATTCCTAATTTTATTAGAGAGATGTACGGATAAACATTTTGAACACTGGTACACTCATAGTGGGAATCTATTACTATAGATTCAAGTTAGTTAACACTTTCGATGATTAAATGCGAAATAAGGAACTTTAGGGAGTCTGAAATATTATCACTGTTGCAGAATTTTGGCAATGGTGGGAAATCGGCTTAATTGGATTTAATTCCTAATTTTATCAAAGAGGTGTACGTATAAGGATTGTGAACACTGGTACACTCATAGATAAACTCTGTTACTATAAATTTAAGTTCCTTTACACTTTCAATGATTAAATTCGAAATAAGGTACTTCTGGGACTGAAATATTTATTACATGTGTGGAATTTTGGCAGAGTCAATATGGTGGGAAATCGGCTTATTTGGATTTAATTCCTAATTTTATCACAGAAGTGTACGTATAAGGATTGTGAACACTGGTACACACATAGATACACTCTGTTATTATAAATTTAAGTTCCTTTACACTTTCAATGATTACATTCAAAATAAGGAACTTCTGGGACTCGGAAATATTTATCACTGGTGCGGAATTTTGGCAGAGTCAATATGGGTGAAAATCGGCTTATTTGGATTTAATTCCTAATTTTATCAGAGAGATGTACGGATAAAGATTTTGAACACTGGTACACTCATAGTGGGAATCTGTTACTATAGATTCAAGTTAGCACTTTCGATGATTAAATTTAATTCGAAATAAGGAACTTCTGGGACTGAAATATTTATCACTGGTGCGGAATTTTTGGCAGAGTCAATACGGGTGAAAATCGGTTTATTTGGATTTAATTCCTAATTTTATCAGAGAGATGTGCGGATAAAGATGTTCAACACTGGTACACTCATAGTGGGAATCTGTTACTATAGATTAAAAGTTAGTTAACAGTTTCGATGATTAAATTCGAAATAAGAAACTTTTTTGGACTGAAATATTATCACTGGTGCGGATTTTTGGCAGAGTCAATATGGTGGGAAATTGGCTTATTTGGATTTAATTCCTAATTTTATCACAGAGGTGTACGTATAAGGATTGTGAACACTGGTTCATGCATAGATAAACTCTGTTACTATATATTTAAGTTCCTTTACACTTTCAATGATTAAATTCGAAATAAGGAACTTCTGGACTCTAACTTATTTGGCCTCGTCACTGGCGTCGACTTAGTAGGTTTTCCAATATTTGTTTCTGTAGATGTGTAGAACACTAGCTGCTTGTAGTCTTCTTGGTCTCCGTAGGCCGTCTAGGTTGGCCGGTCGTGTGAAGTAGGTTTACAGATGGGCTAATGGGCTTGAGGTCTTAAATGTGGCTCTATAACTTATAATGAAACGTTGGGCACCACATCGGACTAACGTGAGTATCCAGGGCCTATAGCATTACTGTTGATACTCGTCTATCCTGACCGTTATATTAACCTTTGATGAAATTCCGTTAAGATGCTCCTGGTGTTGGATCTTAAATATAGTGCCTCAGTTATGATGAAATAGCACTATATCGGACTAACGCAAGATGACTTTAGTAATTGTCTTCTTTTCTGTCTCTGACCGTTTTAAGAGGTTCAAGGAATCCGGTACGGTGTTTTAACCTTTCAGTTGCAAAGTCTAATGGTGTGCCACAGACAAAATGCACCTAGGACCTGTGTCTGCAGAGTCCTCGTGAGGGTGTCTCGCCAGGCCCTTCTAACACAAGTGACCGTGGTAAGCCAAGATCACTTGCGAGAAGTGGGAGTGTTTACTCTTAATAATAGAATGTTGAGGTGCTATGGTATGCCTGTGTACCTCAACTTCTACTATTAGAAGTAGAACCTATGAAAAGACGTCTATGTTAGCCACCGGTATGCCTAGTGGTAACAAGGATCTTTTCTATAGGACATTTGTGAACTTTCAATAATAAAACACTGAGGGCTATGGTACGCCTGTGCACCTCAGTCTTCCACTATGGAAAGCATAACCTAGGAGAAGGCGACAATGTTAATTACTGTTATGCCAGTAGTAACAAAGTTCCTTTTCAAAGGACACTTGTGAACTCTCAATAGTAAAAATGCGGAGACTTAGGTATGCCTGTTACCTCAGCTTTTTCACAATGGAAAGTGTAACTTAAGAGAAGGCAACTATGTTAATTACTGGTATGCCAGTAGTAACAAAGTTAATTTTATAGGACACTGTTACCGTACTAATAATAAATGTTGATGGGTTATGGAATGCCTGTGTCCTTCAACTGTTAATACTTTTAGTACAGCCTACTAGAGACTTCGATATTAACTAATGGGATGCCACAGTTAATAACGATTCCTTAATGGGATTTTTACTCGCAGACAAGTTTGGACTTCGGGATGCCGTTTATCCAACTGAATGGGAGGGTAATCTTGAGGTTTCTCAACGCGGTATGCCGGTGGTCAAGAATCCTCAAAATTGCTTAACTTCCTTCAGATTTCCCTGACATAGTATTCACAATTACTGAGGGGTACCCGTACCCCAATTGAAGAGAGCAAGGGCATGAGCGCGCACTCTCTGTTAGGACAGGAAATCCTTCTTGTCCTAGGGGGAGGTCGACTCCTTTACTTTACTTAATAACTCTACTATACTTGAAGATATTACAAAGGTGGTATTTTATGTAGATGGTGCTCAAGCCAAGGCTTATTTGGATTTACAGATCACAGGTGGGGTCATGAGGTTGTGGAGATAATTTAATTTTTGTTCAAGGTTTGCGGATGTTTGGGCTTGAACTTTGAGTGGGAAAATTCAGGGAGAAGGAGTTACAAGAAAAATTAGGTTTACTATGCGCATCACGATATTTCATTAGAGAAAATAGTCTGTCTTCTTTAACACCTTATTAGCGGGCTAGCGGTCTATTTATATGTACCGCCCAGCGGGGTGTTTTTAGCCAAAATAGGGCTGTTTACGTGATCATTTTCATGCCTAAATAAGATCCAAAGCGTAAAACAAGTATCTATCCCTGAAAGGGCATAAACAGAGCTTTCCAATGACTCCATAATGATCCTTTTATGACGGCTAGTTTTCTTGCAACAACCGCGCAACACGAGTGCAAAAAGCATGTAATTCGGTACTTTCCCCATACAATTCAGTATGTAGCGAGTGAGAGAGGGAGGGAGGAGGTGGGATTCGTGTCAGTAGGTTCGCCGCGGTGGTCTGGAGCAGTCATACGCTCGCTACTCTCCTGCCACCACTTGTCTCTCTCTCTCAGCAACATTACGTGCTGAAATTGCCACACGACCTATGTCGCGCGCCGCCAGATAGTCCAGATTTATTATACTCGACTTATGTTGCGCGCCACTAGTTAAGGGTTAATATTGAGATCAGGGGTAGATGAGCATTTATGTTATCTTATTATCTGAAAAACTAGTAATTTAGGAGCTTCCTTAGATACGAGATGTGTATCTAAACGTGCGCTCTGATCCCGGAATGTTAGTAGGTCGGCGAGTTCATGTTGGTACTCCCGGGCTTGTGGGAATAGCTGAAAGACTTGAAGGGGGTGGGTGTGCACGATAGGCTCGGAATACGGACATGTCTTAGTGAGAATAAAAAGTATGAAAGAAGGGAATGTGGTTTGTTTATTAGAAGAATAGCTTAGTGATGGTAAGGTATGTGCATATGTGTGTTGGAGAAAAATAGGTAAAAGAGTTTAGCTAGGTGATATGGCAGAGTTTTTGTATAAGTATTAAGCCTGGCAAAACGTCAGGTTATAGTTGGTAGTAATATTCACTTTGTAGGATTGTGAAAAGGTTTTTGACATATTGGGAAAATAGGAATTCGTTATATGGCATTCTTTGTATCTATTCTCATCGTAATGGTAGGTAGAATAACTCCTCCCAGTCGGCATCGCCAACGTGCCACAAGCGCCGCCAGCTGGGCGGATCGGGTGGCCGTACCAGAGTAATAGGACAGGTAACAGAGATAAATTTATGGTCGGAGAGATCAAATTGACAGTATAAGAAGAAGGATTAAAAGTTAGAAATAAGTCAAGAATGTTGAGATTATCACTAACTATTCTAGGTCATTTAGAATAGTAAAGACGTAGGCTTGTTCACCAGGTTGGTCAATGGAAAGAGAGGAAAGCCATTGGCAGTGTTGAACGTTGAAATCTCCTAGGATGGAGATTTCTGCGAAGGGAGAGATAGATAGAATGTGTTCCACTTTAAAAGTTAGATAGTCAAATTTGTTTAGATAGTCAGTAGAATTAGGGGAGACATATTTAGTTTGAGAGTGACAAGAAAGCGTTTACCAGAGAGTTGAGAATTCAGAAGAGTCAAAGTTGGGAACGCGAGAGAAAGCGAGAAAGTTGCGCACATATACACAGCATCCACCTTTGGCTTGAAACTGAGGATAGAGATAGTAGGAGGATACATAGAAGGATGTGCTGTCAGTAGTCTGAGACACCTGAGTTGCGGTGAGAAAGAAAATATCAGGATTTGCAGAGGAAAGGTGGTGTTCCACAGAGCAGAAGTTAGAGGAAAGGCCAAGAACAGTGACTGCTCGTGATGAATAAACTGGGGGGGCTGCATATTTCTAATTGCAATAGGCTACAATGATGTTAAGGATATGAAAACAAAAAGTACTTACTTTTTATACATTTCATTATCCACAAATTTCATAGGTAGGCTATAGCAGTCGAGTCAGTGATTTCAGGGCCTCAGACAGGTGGCTTGGGGAGATAGGGGAAAAGGGCAGACTATAGTGGTGGCGGGGTAGGAGGAGGGGCGGGGGGGGTGGATACATACGGAAGTAGGCTAGGCTATTACTTGAAAATAAAATCCATGCGTCGGCTGTTACATGTAACAAATTGAATTATTACTGCTTCATTATTTTTTTTTATTTTTTTTTTTGGCTACATTATTTAACACTCAACGAGCGGCCTAGGTGGTATATTTGACCGTGCTGCCCAGCGGGGTTTTTTACCATAAATGGTGTTCCGTGGTCTTTTTCATGCATTAACAAGAGCCAGAGCATAATACAAGTATGTATCCCTGAAAGGGCATAAATTGAACTTTCCAATGACACCCGAACCATCCTTCTACGATCACTGGTTGTCTTGCAACGATTGTGCAACCGAAGGGCAAAATCGCTACAATACGGTCATTTCGTTACATAATTACGTGTGTAGCGAGTGAGAGAGGGTGGAGTAGTGTGGAGTACATGTCAGTGGGCCCACGACGGTCGTGGCGAGCGGTCATGAGGCAACCTACGCTCCTCCCACTGCTCGGCTCTCTCTCAGAGCCAATATTGCGCCAAAATTGCACACAAACTTAAGTCGGGCCCCGCCACATTGTCCAGCTTTTTAGATACGGACTTAAGCCGGGCCCCGCTAAAGAAGGGTTAACCATAAACTTCGATAGTTTCTTAATAGGCTATAGGCTACCTTTAAGTTTAAAGGTCTTTACTAAACTGAATAAAATTACGGCCCTAGACTAACGGTTGTCTAAATCATAAACGTAGTCTACAGTTTGTGAGTTTGCCACATTAATTGGTGTAGGCCTACACTCCGTGATATTATATATGGAAGAAAATATAATATGATTGAATTAGAAGTATAAATGTTAAGGCAATAAATAGTTAACTCATACGATCAATTAACTGTTTTATTGCGAATTATTCGTGTATGTCAATCATGCCCATTTTACTTCCATGCATAAAATTAAGGAGTGACTCACATTCATGTGGCCAACTGTACCTCTTAGGCCTACTCATGCGGCCCTAGACTAACGGTAATCTGAATCATAAATCGATCTGGACATAGAAGCCTAAGGGCCTGCGTCCAGTACTTCAGTAAGTAAGGTTCATATGAATACGAGGGATATTTATTGGAATCATAATAGTTAGTAACCATAATGTATTGAAATAATGAGAACAACACTGAAACTAAGATACGATCGTCACTCAGGGTGATAAAACTGAAGTATTCACAGATCAAGCTCATAATACACCAACGCTATTTGCTAATATGAGAGTGCCAGGCCTAAGACTGAGAGGCGTGAGAGCTGAGCCTACTGCAGCTCAAAGAATCTGTTGGTGCCGCCGGCCCTCCTCCACCGCCTGGGAAAAGATTGTACAGTAATAGATAATTAATTTGTGAAATCTGCATAATTGATAGAAAATATTAAAATTTGATGTAAAAAGCTGCTGAATATTATACTAATGTATGGTATTTTTATTTGTGTATTTTAAATTAGTTAATCTCCTATGTCTATCATAGTCTTCTGCCTGGCAGGGCTGTGAGCCTGGGAGGTCTGCAGCTCACCAGCCCTCATAGACCAGCCGCCACTGGCCACGAATATTGCTGAAGTGAATAGTAAGAGTAGGAGGTAGTGGTCCAGAGCATTTTATGGAGTCGTTGCAAGGGGTCAGTCCATTAGGGGCATTTCCCGGGAGGAACCGGCCTTAAGAAGGGACATATTTGAATGTATAATGTACAAGATTTTCTCGAAGGGGTGTCATGGGGGTAATTTTGTAAGCATGATGGAAGTCTTAGGAGGAAGCTAAATCCAATAATGAATAAACATATAAATGACAAAAAAAAAAAAAAAAAAAAAACTCCCTGCAAGTGGCTCAAAATCAAAGTGCACTAAATCAGGAAGGTTGTGGTGGCTTATATTATTCCTACTATTCATACCTATGTTTGACTATTATATAATCCTGTTGTTTTGTGCCTACAGCAGAAGGAGGTGGTGCACCATGGGAGTTGCTGTCGCTAAGGTCGTCCTCGGCCTGTTACTGCTGAACCTATGTCTGGCATGGGCAGGTAAACAATATAATGGAAATGACACAGACACACACACACGAACACATACACCATACACACACACAAACACACACACAAACACACACACACATACATACACTATACACACACACACATATATATATATATATATATATATATATATATATATATATATATATATATATATACAGGGTGTCCCAGCAGAAAAAGGGCAAAACGTTGGGAAATGATAAAACAAGGCATTCTAAGCATAATATATTCTATAACGAATATTCCAAATGTTTACTGTTACACATATATTGAAGGTTTAATGTAGTGTCCTCCCCCACATCACTGTAATGGACTCTTTTATGTCAAATAGTTTCCAACTGGTCCAAAGTGAGCTAATATGTTGATAATCATTTTGAAACTTACAGAATTATAGATGGAGTTGTGGTAGGCACTAGGTCAGCTAAGCCAGCCTTATGGGGAAGTACTGAAGAAAATACAATTTTCAACATGCAATATTTCTATACCGGTCAAAATTTTGAATATTTCTTATAGAACATTTTAGGCTTAGAAGATAGGTATAAACTCCGAAAGTTATATTTACATAAAGATAGCTAACAATAATACACATAAAACACAGTACAACACAAACAGCAATATACAGTACAATATGGTATCAGTGATAAATTGATACTGACCGTGCTCGTGGCGATAGGCTGTATATTACTTAACTGGTGACAGCTTTACATACAATACTCTACCTCGGTAATAACTAAATACATATCCACATACAAGTTTAGTGTAATGCAATAATAAGTCCTCACACTTAGGACAAGCAATCAACCTCCTCGTAAGTCGAGTCTTTTACTCATCAATGATCTAACACACAATCAAATACAGACTTATTCTAACACAACAAGTCTCTACACTTACGGAAAATACTTAACACTTGTGTTGATGTTATTGTTGTTGTTGTTCCCCAGGCTGTCTGACCGAACAGCCCCAAGGTCCCGAGCAAGGCCAAGGTCATAAACAAGCGCCCCCTCAAAATCATCCCAGCTTTACCACTAAGAAAGCCCAGGTGACTGAAGCCGCTCCCAGGCGAGGGGCTGAGGAGGGTGCGGTAACGCCCGGGACACCAAAGACCCACCCCGGGCCCTGTGCCTCATAACAATTATTAAGGGAAAGTTGAAGGGCAAGGGAAAAATGTGACGCTTTGGCTCCCAGTCTGCCAATTGGCAGTAGAGAGGTCAATCCGTGGAAGAGACGCCGCCACTTGAGATCTAGAAAATATATAAGCAAAAGGAATTTCAGAGTAAGCTATGGGTATGGCAGAGAACGCTCAACTCTCACACTGATAGAGTAGCCTATCACCACATGACTAGAACCCAATCCTCTCAGGCCTAGAAAGGCCCTAGAAAGACGCCATTGGCGGGGGGATAGCTCCCCTATTTCAACCACCCGCCAGTTAACACTCTTGTGAATCAGGTCTGCAATTCGGCAATGGTCGAACACACATTCAAATATAGACTGATTCTAACACAGCACTAAGTCTTCGTTTTTAGGACAAGTAATTATATCTCTTGGTGAAATAAGTCTTTAACCTTAGTCTGATCAACAGGACAACGTTAATCTCTTAATTTAACCCACGCAGTACCAGTGACGTCCTCTTCATTATATTCTGGAAACTATTAGACAATTTTAGTCTTCTTAGGAAGGACGTCTACCGATTAAAAGGCTATAGACTACCTCAATTAATCCTTTTAGTGACCATATGTCTTCCTAAGCTTTATAAAATAGTCTAAATGCAGCTAGAATACAATTGAAAACACGTCGCTGGCACTGCAGGGGTTAACACAAGAGCATTAATATAATGTAATAGCAAATTGTCAATCCAATAGTAGCGTGCATACTAAACGACTACGGCAACAATGATCAAGTCTAATATCGTTCTGGCAATGGGCAGTCTATCGTCCCTCTGATTACGAATGATAGGAGGTGCTTATTATCTGTTCCGAAGAAGCAGGTGTCTTTCGTGAGCCTTTATATGTCTATTGAGGAGGTAATTAACTAAGCGTAGTTTATCAAATCTAGGCTCTTTCACTCGCAGTTGACAATTCCTATCATCTGTCTGCTGAGGGCGGATTGATCTTAATATTGACTTATTTCTCTCAAGCTAACTCATTCTATAAGCAATGACCCATGACGTCTTTCTCTTTAATCTCGTCACTGGTACCGTGGTCGAGGGCTCTATAGCTGCTAAAAGCTAAACTCGGCAAGCTTGTACATTCAACCACTCAACACAGTGAAGCCAGTGAGGTCTCGTTCCAGTCTCGGAAGTGAGACATGTGAAGCAATTAGAGCTGCAATCAGCCTTCGCCATCCTGTCTTCATAGACGTGCGGCGCTTGGTTGCCCATTCACGGCGAAACAGCCCCATCTCTGAGGCTGCTTCGCCTTTGTGCTTCACTGTCTCATCCCCAAGACTCAGACCCTCACTCTCAGAACGCCACCTATTGAGCAATTAACTCGCTAAGAATTGTCACCCTGTATCATATTTTTGAATATGGGAATATTAATACAGTGCTATTTTTAATCAGGGAACAATGAGGGTATTTGTTTGGCATTTCGGTGGGCTTTATGGTAATGCACTGATACTAGGTACAGCACAAATTCCATCCCAATAATATCTTCCCATTGACACACTGGGATTCGAACCAGGGACCATTGGATTGCCAATCTAGTGGCAAGAACACTCCACCACACCTCCCAACAGTTTACATGGTATAACTCGGGAGCTAACCTCAAAGTTAAATGAACAAGTTTACCGGAAATTGATCAAGGTCCTCAGAGCATCCCTGATGATACAAGTTCTATCTGTGCTGCTACAAGTACTCTAACTGACCATCTAACGGTCCTATAGTCTCCTAGTGCGATTCTCAAAAGTGTAGTGGAGCTGGTCGTCCAGGCCAGGTCATCTCGTCTTATTATCACCTCGTCATCGGCTGTGCCTTCGTCAGTGCCTTCATCAGGGCCCTCATCAGCGGGGTGTGGAAGGGCTGGGCAGGGGGTGCTCACGCCTCTTGCCTCAGTTCTTTCCTCAACACTCGCGGGAGCTCTGTCTCCCAGTGCAGTCAATTCCTTGAAATAACTATCAGGTGTCCTCAGGATGTGCCGCCGAAATAGGTCTTGCAGTTCTAGCAGTGCAAAGGTTGTTAAGGGCAGGAGGCAACTGTAACAGCGGTGGTGCAAGGTTAGAGGGCAGTCCACCGTTTGTTCTTTTCTCGTCTGTCAAATACCTTTGTCTCTTTCTTGTTTGCCCCTCTTAGTGCTTCCTTAGTGCCGGTAGATACAGCAAGGGGGAGCTGTAGGTAGGAAGGGGAGGATGTTTGGGTCACCAAGAACAGCAGACTGAACTGATTCTGGTAGTGGCCGGGGGTCCTTATAAGGCCTGGAGGCAGATGGTTTGTTTCGTTTCCAGCAAATCAGAGGGTCCGACAGGTCAGATCTCTGTTTACTTCTTAATTCCTCTTCTTGTCTTAAAACCTCCTCAGAGGCCACTTCAACCTGTCCCAGCTGGTCAATTAAAGGGTTGGCCAGGCGAGGGCTTTGGCCAATTCTCCCTACCAATTAATGCCTACAGTGGCCGATAGAGGCGCTGAACGCAATGTTTACTGCGGTGCATTGTGGGAAATTGGCGACATCGCGGACCTATCCACCCTCCCTCTCCTTCAACAATTTGTTATTATAAGCAGTTAGTCAAAATGTCTGTAGCTGATACATACTTTGGTCTACCATTACCACTTTATCTAACGCTACCACTTGAACACTACCACTTTATCCACAGCTACCACTTTATCCACAGCTACCACTTTATCCACCACTAACATTTTATCCAAAACTAACACTTTATCCACCACTACCACTGTATCCAACATTACCATTTTATCTATTACTACTCTTTATCAACCACTACCACTTTATCCACCACTACCACTTTATCCACCGCTACCACTTTATCTATCACTACAATTTTATCTACCACTACCACTTTATCCACCACTACCATTTTGTCTATCACTACCACTACCACTTTATCCACCACTACCACTTTACCTATCACTACCACTTTATCCACCACTACCACTTTATCTAACTACCACTTTATCCACCAGTACCACTTTATCTAAAACTACCACTTTATCCACTACTACCTTACTATCCACCACTACCACTTTATATAATACCACTTAATATATTAATGCCACTTTATTCACCACTACCACTTTAGCTAACACTACTTTATCTAACACTACCACTTTATCTACTAATACCACTTTATCTAACACTCCCACTTTATCTACCACTACCACTTAATCCACCACTACCACTTTATCTAACACTACCACTTTATCTACTATTACCACTTGATCTATTAATACCACTGAATCCACCAATACCACTTTATCTAACACTACTTTATCTAACACTACCACTTTATCTACTAATACCACTTTATCTAACACTCCCACTTTATCTACTACTACCATTTAATCCACCACTACCACTTAATCGCCCACTACCACTGTATCGACCACTACCACTTGATCTACCACCACCACTTTATACACCACTACCACTTTCTCTAACACTACCACTTTATCTAACACTACTACTTTATCTAACACTAACACTTTATCCACCACTACCACCTTATCCAAAACTACCACATTATCCACCACTACCACTTTATCTAACACTACCACTTTATCTAACACTACCACTGTATCCAGCACTACCACTTTATCCAAAACTACTGCTTTATCCACTACTACAAGTTTATCCACCACTACCACTTTATATAACACTACCACTTTATCTAACACTACCACTTTATCTAACACTACCACTTTATCTAATACTACCACTTCATCTAACACTACCACTTTATCTAACACTACAACTTTATCTACTAATACCACTTTATGTACCACTACCAGTTTGTCCAGCACTACCACTTTATCTACCACTACCACTTTATCCACCACTACCCCTTTATCTACCACTACCACTTTATCCACCACTACCACTTTATCTACTACTACCACTCTATCCACCACTACCACTTTATCTAAAATATAAAAATGTAGAATCACAAAAAATCAAGATAAACTGTGTATATCCTAAGTGTTGGGTATTGTTGATGTCGACAGTCGTAGCTCTTGCGCTAGTTCGGAAGCGTCCACCAGAGGTCTCTGGTAAATTCTGGTAGGGTCAATTCAGGGGCCCTTCTGGTATAACGCTGTGCGCTCAATTGCTTTCGCTCAATCAATGGGGGCTCAAGGTGGTGGGAGAAACTTCGCCCCTTTTTCGGGTGTCGGAGTGTTTTCAAGTGGGATCAGGGGCGGCGGTTTATATACATAAGAAAGAGACAAAAGGCAAAACTGCCTGAAACAAGTGTACCTCCCCCCTCCCCCCTCTTCCCACCCCACCATCCCAAAGTTGAAAGAGTGAGTTCCAAACACATTCACACACACCCACTATATATATATATATATATATATATATATATATATATATATATATATATATATATATATATATATATATATATATTGTTGTGCCGGGTTCTGATAAGTTCGTTCCCTTGATACAGTCCGTAAAACAATCCAATTCTGGGTTGATGGACATAAATATATTTGACAGGAACGTACCGAGTAGGTTCTATATGCAGTAAAAATGGTATTCAATAGTTCAATGTAGTACTCAATAACAACACAAGGAAGAACATATATGAAGGTTTCATTGATCAAACACAAGATGAGAATAATAATGAGGATCATCAATGAGGATCCAAAATAGTAACAGGGTAAATGTATTGTTCTTGCTTCAGAACAAAGTTACTGATACTAGAATAACTCAATAGTGAGAGTCTAGCATTAAATCATGTAATAGGAGAAAGTACACATAAGGGCATTATACACGTAACTAATCATTAACCTTCAATGCAATAATCAATGAGGGTCTAGTATCTTCCGTAATCAAGAAGAGACTTCAATACCCTAGGTACAAAGGGGTACAAAGGAGTACAAAGGAAACCAAGCAACAACAGTTCTAGTGACCCTTCTAGGCTGCTTGTCCTCCAAAACACTGAGGATCAAGTGTCCAAACAGTGGTTTAGAGTGGGTAAGGTAACATTGGAAAGGGAACTACTGCCCTGGAACTAATGTCCGTGGCAGGATTAGGAAGTTAGTAGGGGACAGATGGGTTAGTAACTGATGGGAGGATAAAATAAAGTTATTAATTTACAAACGCAGTCAGTCGCGGGTTTGATGGGAGATATTTGTCTAGGCGAAGTTTAAATGAATCAACGGTGCTGCAGTCTATGACATCTCGGGGAAGCCCATTCCATAAGTTGACAACTCGATTGAAGAAGAAATTCTTAGCTTCGTGTGAGTTTAAAGATTTACCAATAATTTGCAACCGTTTCCCCGCGTGTAATTAGATTGGTCGATAGTGAAGTACTTACTACAGTTCATATTGTCGATGCCTTTGATGATTTTGAACACTTGAATTAAGTCGCCTCTTAATCTGCGCTGGGTTAAAGGAAATAGATTTAATTCTCTAAGACGCTTCTCGTATGGTTTGTTCTTTAGGCTAGGTATCATTTTGGTAACTCTACGTTGAACTCGTTCTAGCTTGTCTATATCTTTTTGGTATTAAGGGCACCAGGATTGAACGCAGAGTTCCAGAAGAGGGCGGAATAAAGAATTGTAAAGGGTTAGGATAACGTCTTTGGATTTATGCTCAAATGACCTGCCTATAAAGCCAATTATTTTGTTTGCCTTCTTAACAACTTCTGAACATTGTTGGCTCGGTTTTAGGTTACTCGATATTGTTACTCCCAGATCGGTTCTCTGTTTACATTCTTAAGCTGAGTGCCATTCATCAAATAGTTTGCTTTCTCATTTTGGTATCCGATATGTAGCACTTTACATTTATCCGCATTGAAACTCATTTGCCAAATTTAGGCCCAACATGACAACTTATCTAGATTGTGTTGCATATCGTCAACTTGTTCTTTTGAGAGTACGCTATTTGCAATTTTTGTATCGTCAGCAAATTTTGAGATTGTACAGGTGAGACCCTTATCTATGTCGTTGATGTAAATTAGAAAGATAATTGGTCCTAGTACCGATCCCTGGGGTACCCCGCTATTTACATTGGTCCATTTAGATGCCATACCGTTTATGACTACGCTTTGCTTTCTGTCGCTGAGCCAATTTTCTATCCCTTTCAACACACCATCTTGTATTCCATGCGCTTTTAGTTTTAGCAGTAAACATTTGTGGGGAACTTTGTCAAAGGCCTTTTGAAAATCAAGGTATATAATATCTACAGCTTTACTCTCATCGTAGAGGTTGAGGATATCGTGGAAGAAGTCTAAGAGGTTTGTTAAACAGGAACGTTTTTTACGAAAGCCGTGTTGAGTATCTTTAAGTATGTTATTTTCCTCTAAGTGATTTATGAGTCTGTCTCTTATGAGTGTTTCTAACATTTTACATACAACTGAGGTTAAGCTAATTGGACGATAGTTACTAGGTAGGGATTTGCTGCCTTTTTTGTATATCAGTGTTACGTTGGCTAGGTTCCACTGACTGCAAGGATATATTAAATAGCAATGTCAGTGGTTTGGAGAGCTCATCCTTATCTTCCTTTAGGACTCTAGGTGAGATTTTATCAGGTCCAGGCGTTGTATTTACCTTGAGTATATCTAAACAATTCAATACTTCTCTCTCTGTAACGGTGATATTGCTTAGAACATCTGAATTATCAATCTGAATCGGCGATGTTGTAGGGATATCACTGAGGTCTTCCGTTGTAAAAACTGATGCAAAGAAGGTATTGAGGGCATGACTCATTTGTACTTATTCTTTGGTGTATTCTCCATTTTCATCGACTAATGGTCCAACAGTTGAAGTAACTACTTTTTTCTTTCTGATATAACTATAGAATTTTTTCGGGTTTGTTTTACTTTGATTCGCAACATGTAACTCCATGGTCTTTTTACTATGCTTAATTAACTTTTTGACTTTGCGTCGTAGCTCTACAAATTTCACCTAAATTCAAATTAGATAATGATCCTAGAGCCACAACTGAGAGAGTTGAGGTTGTAAAGACGTTGTAACAAGGTTTAGGGGAGTCACACGTACAGCTCAGCTGAGTCTTAAATCTGACCGCGTGAACTTTAGGTCAGGTCACTAGGAAGGTCACTAGTTGAACTGAGATAGTGCTAAATACTTTTTCTAGTTAGTGCAACTATATTCTTAGGCGGAATGCGATGTTAATTTAAATTATAGGAAAGGACGGAGATTGTTATTTATAATAAATGAGAAGTATCAAAATAGCTCAAGAGGTGAATTTATATTTTATCACGGAATTGTATTACTTGAACATATGCTACGATAACGATCCAAGCTTAGGAATTCGTGTTTCTATAATTTTCTTAGGTAAAGCAAAGTAATAACGTAAATTATGTAAGAGTGAAAATAGGGTTTAATACGTCTACTGGAAGGTATTAATTACTTCAAAATGTAATCTTCAATATTCGCAATTAAGACAACACAAGAAGATAAACAAAATAACTAACTGAGTTCCAATAGACTCAGGCTTGAATGGACACTATAAATTAATCTTAATAAATTAGATCTGAACTGGTTAACAGATATCGATCGATAGATCGCACTTAGTAATTAAATTGGCGCTGATGACGAAGTTTAGCTCATTGATATTTAAAGCAATATCAGTCTCGTTTCCGAACGGGTTAACAGAGCGAGGGAATAAAATGTACAGGCACAATTAGTACATGGGCGTAGGCGACGAAGTCCTATTCATTGATACTTAAAACAGGCAGTATCAGTCTCGGGTCTGAACGGGTTAACAAAGCGAGGTGAATAAAATACACAAATATCGTTAGCGTATGGTGGATGAAAGTGAGACGAAACACAGAGGAAAGAATTCCTAAACACGGTATTCGAAATATCACAACATCAAGATTTACAAGCACATAAAAGCACGTCTATGAAATATATTTCATATGCGATTAATTAGCGAAAGTTTAAAGGAATTATACTAGGCACTCGTTGGAAAATTGGGCGTAGGTTCTAGGTAAAGGACGAGTATGTAAATGTATTGATTACGGAATACACTAAGACTTCAACTCACAAATAATAAATCAACATACACGTCAGTAAATCTGCGAGCGTGTGGCCTGAATATATTTTAGTAACACTGGTATGTAACGTATGCGTAAGTAATGAATTATTAAATTAGTCTTAACTAAGGATCAAGGTTAAAAAGCAAAGTTAACACAGAATAACACAGGTTCAGAAGGATGAAGATATTACGCACGTACGTGATCAAGGGCACAGGTCACAATTAAATCAGGGCACAACACGTTTCACATATTTACATAATCAATACCTCACAACAATAACCAACATAGAAAGACACAGAAACACTTAAGTATTTGGGGAGGGCAGGGGACGAGAGTACTGGTCTGGCCGACGTAGAGGGTAGTGGCCAACACTGCAGGGCTGGTAACCTCTTTGAGCAGGGGTCATGGGTTCAGGCCTGCTTACGTAACTCGAGCAGGTGTCCTAGGTTCAGGCCTGCTTACGTAACTCGAGCAGGGGTCCTAGGTTCAGGCCAGCTTACGTAACTCGAAGATGGGTCCTAGGTTCAGGGCGCCAGGCAGCAGACGGGTAGCCCTTCAGTAATCCGGCAGGTGCTACTTCAGGAGGCACTCTTGAGGGGCAGGGGGAGGGGGCTGGGGCAGACCGAAACACTTGCCGTGGAGTCCGGACCCGAGGGTTTTTTAGACTTTTAGGGAGGTGGTGGTTTGCATACTTTCCTCAGGTTTTCCTGAGGTCTTATGCTAAATTATTCTTGATTCAGGTGTCAACGAACTCGGGGTAATAGGGGTATTGAGAAAAGAGGAAAAGTGGTTGTTGTGAGGTACATATACATTCTAGCCTTGGAATTCAGGTATTATAACAAAGGCCTCGTTCCAAGGTATTATTACAATGTTCATTGGGGCAACTGGAAGGTTCTGGGGTGCTGTGAACAATGGAAAACACTTAAGGCTTATACTGCAACAACTGTCTTGCAGGTCTTCTAATTCTTGTGGTACATATATATAGAGGGTTGTGTTTGTATCCTCGGGAGCATGGGTTGGTCAGGCACTGTTCAGGTCTATTTACCCCTGTAATATTCGGGGCGCTGGTGGATAGATTGCATGAAGGAGTGTTCATTATACTCCAAATCTGGCGGAACAATACAGGGGGCGTCACTTCTGGTGGAGGCTGAGTAAAAGGAGGGTTCTAATTGGTGGTCCCAGGGCGGTTGTGGTTGGCCGAGGAACACGGCTTGTGACTGGCTGAGAGAGCACTCGATTCTCTTGGAGGGCTGCTGGCGTGAGAGAGAACTGTGGGGTGGACTGCTGGGCATGGCCAACTTAGGTAAAAGCAGGTGTGGTCGGAGGGGGGACTCAGGTAAAAGTCCTCGTTGTCTTCTCTGGTGTTTAGATGTGGCCTGTGTGGTTATGCTGGCCACTCGGTGCATCGTTGGTTTTGGGCCCGTCATCTCATATATATATATATATATATATATATATATATATATATATATATATATATATATATATATATATATATATATATATATATATATATATATATATATATACTACATACTGTATATATATATATATATTCACACAAACACTTGTGTTCATGAATCAACGTTTCTAACTTCACCAGGATTCGATCCATGGTCAATCATATTTATGTTCCGTACTTCAAGTCACTCGGCCATGGCTTGTGAGAGTTAGTTAATTATTCTCTTATGCGAAAAAGGGAAATCCTAAGCATTCTGCAGTGAAATGATGTCCTCCACTAAGGAATTCCTTTTCTACTTATAAACACAAAAGAAGAGTTGCCAGAATTTTACATGTCATAGTTAATTAGTTATAAGAAAGGAACATCAATCCGTTGGACCATGGATTGAATCCTGATGGGGTTAGATACATATATTTGTGTAACTTTCATGCATAAGAGAGATTGATAGACAGTGGGTCCGATATATTATGGCCAGGGTGCAACCCCTGTGGAGTTTTGCCTACTGCTCAAGTTTTAGTTACTTTAGATAGATAGATCAGTAGAGCATAGTTTGACGAAAGGATAGTAGGGGAATAAGGGGGAGATTGTAGGCACCAATAGAACAGGGCTAGACCCAGGAGAGGCTATAGATATGTGATAAGGAATCGCCGGAACTCCTGTTTCATTTGTTGGCCTCTCTTACTGATTTGTATGTGCCTCAATTACACTGAGAGTAATTCAGCTAGCTCTAACCATAGATGCTCATACAACACAGGTTGGACACTCAACCAACAGTACATCAAGATGACCTGAACCGCTACCTGACACTCTCACTATCAACTTTTGCAACATTCGTGGCCTTTCCTCTAACTTCTACTCTGTTGAACACCACCTCTCCTCTGCCAATTACAACCCTGATCTCCTCTTTATCACTGATACTCAGTTGTATGATACTACTGACAGGAAACCCCTCTCTGTTCCCTCCTACTATCTCTATCCTAGTTCCCAAGCCAAAGGTGGATGTTGTGTATTCATACACAACAAACTCATTTACTCTCCTATTCCTGAGTTCGACTCCTCTGAATTCTCAACTTTATGGATCAAACCTTCCTGTCACTCTCATCCTAAATATTTCTGTACTGGCTATCTTTCCCCCAACTCTACTGACTTCCCCAAATTCTTTGACTATCTAATCTCTTAAGTGGAACACATTATTCCCTCTCTCCTTTCTCAGAAATCTTCATCTTAAGAGATTCCAACATTCACCACCATTAATGGCTCTCCTCTCTTACTACTGACCAACCTGGCGAACAAACCTTCATCTTTTCTATCCTAAATGACCTAGAGCAGCTGGTCCAGCAACCCACCCATATCCCGGATCGCCTCAGAGATCGGCCCAACATTCTTGACTTATTTCTGACTTCTAATCCTTCTTCTTATACTCTCAATCTTCTCTCACCTTTGAGCTCTTCCGACCATAAACTTATCTCCGTTACCTGGTCTATCTCTCCAGTACGGCCACCCGATCCTCCCAGCCGGCGGCGATTGTGGCACTTTGGCGCTGCCGACTGGGTGGCTCATTTGCAGTTCTTCTTTGATTTCCCATTGAATGACTTCTGCTTCTGTGGCCGAGGACCCTCGGAGAGTGCTGAACGCATTACCGAGGTAATCCTCTCGGGCATGGAAGCATACATTCTATTTTCTTTCTCTCAGTCTAATGCAAACAAATCTTGGTTTACTCACGCTTGTTCTACTGCTGTCCGCAACAAGGAGGAAGCATTCAAACGGTACCAACACCTTAAAACTCAAGAATCTCATTCTTCCTATGTTTCTGCCCGGATTCAAGCCAAATCTGTTCTTTGACTTGCCAAGCAATCTTTCATTAATAATAAATGCACTGAGCTATCCAACTCTAGCTCTTCCCTAGCTTTCTTGCATCTAGCCAAAAACCTCTCCAAAAAGATGTCTTCCTCATCTTTCCCTCCTCTGTTCCACTCTGATGGCACAACTATCACTTCTTCCTCTGACAATGCTGAACTCTTCGCTCAAACCTTTGCTAGAAATTCCACCTTGGATGATTCTGGTGCTATTCCTCCCTCTCCAACCCTCTCTCTCCTACTTATGCCTAATAAGATGTACTTTCTACCCTCTCTGGGCTTAATACTAAGAAGGCGTATGGTCCGGACGGTGTTTCTCCTATTGTACTCAAAAACTGTGCTTCCATGCTGACTCCCTGCCTAGGCAAACTCTTTCATCTCTGTCTCTCCTCTAACATCTTCCCTTCATGCTGGAAGTTTGCTCTCATTCAACCTGTCCCAAATAAGGGTGACTGCTCTCAACCCTCCAACTCTCGTCCAATTGCTCTCATCTCTTGTATCTCTAAAGTTTTTGAAACTATTCTTGCTTCCAAATTTCTTAAGCATTGCTCTTCTCATAATCTGCTCTCAGATCGCCAGTATGGCTTCCTTAAGTGTCGCTCTACAGGTGATCATCTTTCATATCTTACTAACTCTTGGTCATCCTCCTTTCGGGACTTCAGTGAGACTTTTTCTATTACACTAGACATATTGAAGGCCTACGATAGAGTCTGGCACAAATCTTTAACTTCTAAACTACCCTCCTTCGTTTTTTATCCCTCCAGCTGTGCCTTTGTCTCTAATTTCCTTTCCGGCCGTTCCATAGCTGCGGTTGTGGACGCCCATCGCTCACTTTCTTATCCTATCAACTCTGGTGTTCCTCAGGACTCTGTCCTATCTCCTATTCGCTTTCTAATTTTCAAAAATGATCTACTCAACTGTACCTCCAGTCCCATCCATTCATATGCAGACGACTCTACCTTACACTACTCAATTAGTTTTCCAGAATGCCCCAGCCAGCAATCCCTCAAAGACAAACTAGTGAAGCCATAGAATACTTATCTTCTGATCTAACTACTATTTTCAATTGGGGCAGAGAAAACCTTGTTGCCTTTAATGCTTCCAAAACCCAATTTCTCCATTTATCTACCCGTCCGAAACTCCCAAAGGTCTATCCCTTATTTTTCAACAATACAAAAATCAATCCTTCATCTTCTTTCAATATTCTTGGTGTCTCGATTTCTTCTGCTCTCACTTAGAAGGACCATATTACCAGTCTTGCTAAGGCAGCCTCCCAGAAGCTGGGTGTGCTCAACTGCCTCAAGGGGTTCTTTACCCCTGCACAACTTCTTGCTCTGTACAGGTGCACAGTGCATCCTTGTATTGAGTATTGTTCACATGTGTGGGGAGGATTCTCTCACACCTCACTTCTAGACAAAGTAGAAAGAAAAGCCTTTTGTATCATTAATTCCCGCCCACTCACCAACTCTTTGCAAACTCTCTCACTTCGTCGCAATGTTGCCTCTCTCTCGCTCTTCTATCGCTACTACAATAATCTTCAGAGCTCTCCCAGTGTATACCACCTCCTCCGTGTAGGGTATTTGGCACCCGTCTTGCAACGCAATCACATCCCTACTCTGTGCAACTCTCCAACCCAAAAGTGCAATGTTATTCGTAGTCTTTCTTCTATTCAACAGCTGAGCTCTGGAACTCTCTCCCAGAATCAGTCTTTCCCTCATCTATTACTTAAATTGCTTCAAATTCCGTGTGTCCAGGCATTTTGGCTCGAACGTCCCTTGATTTTGACCCTGCCACTCTTTCATCTATGGGGGAGGCACTCGCTACAGACAGTTCTGCCTTTTGTCTCCCTCACTCACATCTATCTATCTATCTATATGCTCAGGCCCAATCCCCATTTTGGGGGTAGCCGACTCAAGACAGAGCAAGAACAGGGAAAACACAAAAACAACATAAAACAAAAAATAAACACAGATAAAAAACACAAACTCACACACATCCAGGTCACCCAGGACCCACTCACCCACCCACTCACATAGAAAACAAAAATTAACTACAATACAATTTTAAATGCAATTTTATTGGCCTGATTAACTTTGTGTTGGTTGTGTTGCCAAGGACCTTTTTCGCACTAAATCTGGCCAAATTTTGTGCACAACATTTCCTCACATGCGAAAAGTATTCGATATATGGGTGGGCACACTGTGCCCCTGTACAGAGCAAAACGCTGTGCAGGGGTGAGGAACCCACAAAGACGGCAGAGCACACCTAACGTCTAGGGAGATGTTTTAGCAAGAGTGGTGATATGGTCTTTCCAAGAAATATCAGAAGATAAAGAGACACCAAGAATATTGCGAGCAGACGAAAGTTTGATTTATATCTTGTTGAAGAGTAAAGCATAGTCGTGTGGAAGCTTGTGATGGGTAGATAGATAGAAATTTGGTCTTGGAAGCATTGAAGGTAACATGATTTTCTCTGCTCCAATCGAAAATAGTTGATAGATCAGAAGATAGGCGTGCTATGGTCTCAGCATGTGAGTGTTGGAGTGATTAAATGTTGGGACATTGTAGAAAACTAGCATAATAATGTAAAGTAAAGTCATCAGCATACGAGGGGATAGGACTAGAGGTACAGTTGAGAAGATCATTAATGAATATTACAAATTGAGCTGGAGATAGGACAGAACCCTGAGGTACACCGGAGTTGATAGGTTGAGGAAGTGAGCGATGGCCAATCACAACAGCAGCTATGAAACGGCCAGAAAGGACATTAGCGATAAAGGCACAAACATAGGGATAGAAGCCGAAGGAGGATAATTTGGAAATAAGTGATTAGTGCCAGACTCTATCGAAGGCTTTTGATAATTATGTTTATCGCAATATAAATGGTCTCACCGAAGTCCTGAGAGGAGGATAGCCAAGAGTTAGTAAGTAAAGAAAGATCACCAATTGAGCATTCCTCAAGGAAACTATACTGGCGAAAGATGATTATGGGAAGACATGTGCTTAAGAAATTTGATTGAAGAACAGATTAAAACACTTTAGAGATGCAGGAAATGAGAGTAATTGAACGATAGTTGGAGGCTTGAGAGCGGTCACCCTTCTTTGGGACAGGTTGAATGAGGGGCAAACTTCCAGCAAGAAGAGAAGATGCTAGAGGAAAGACAGTGACGATAGAGTTTGTTCAACAATACAATATAATATCCTTTCTGTGTGTTCCAAGACCTGTGGATTCAACCAGCATTGCGAACTTATTTGTGGCGTGAAATACTGTGTTTGTAATCAAGGCTTCAAGGTGGTTCACACCGGAGCCTGCATTGGTAATGAAATAGGCTTCAATATTTTAAAATGGCTAGTAAGTTACTGAAAATATTCCAAGTTAATAGATTATCTATGTATGTATTGTGAACTTCATATTATTTCAGTTAAACATTTTGTAACTCTTTCTAAAAAACAATTCTTATGCATTGTATATTTCATATATTCCAGATATCAACGAATGTGATACTGTTGCAGGCAAATGTGGTTTCAGACAATTTTGTTGCAACACCGTGGGTAGCTATAAGTGCCGAGAGACAAGAGATGTTTGGTTTGATTTGCTCCTCACGGGAAATGTTCCTTCCATAGATCATCTATTTGGCCCTTCTCTTTGGATCCTTTGTAAGTACATAATTTAATGTCGGAATATTTGTCCAAAAAGGAGAACAGAAATATATTACATTACTTATAGTGCAGCTGGGTACAGTACATGATTAGCTTAATATCTAGTATTCTATAAATGGATATCAATCGTGGTCATGTGCTGTACTGATTTCATATTTTGTCACCAACCAACTTTACTTCTAAACTCAATTAATGAAATCAACAAATACATGTGGCACTCCAAGGACTCGAACCTAGGATACTCACACCGAAGTAACTGTCTTGATGGTGTAATGCTCATAGTGATTTAGATCTGTATGTAGTAACCCAGGTTCGAATCCCGGTAGGATCACATGATTTCATTAATTTCATTGGGAGGTATTTGGTGTTGGGAGTGAAATTAATACATTAGAATATCTACAATATACAGTATATATAATTTCCATCTCATGATTTAAAATGTTGGTGATTGGCATTAATATAAATGTCTGGGCACTATTTAAGACCATACTCTCCTGTGTCCCAGTAAATAGTATCCCAAGCTTCCCCACATCCAAAACTAGTTAGAATTCCCAGCTCAAATACAACCATCGTTTCTGTTCCTTGTTAAAGTAGCAAAGGCAGTTATTTGCAAGAGACATGAAAGTCGTATGCAAATGAGTCCTGCCTGATTCCTTTGTAGTCAGTGTTCTTCGTTCATTTCGACACTTGATAGACGATGAAAAAGCTCTTAGGTACATATTATAATTGTTTCTTTACATAAATGGTGATGTATAAACTACTGAAGTATTTTTTAATAGCATTACATATCCAAAATGTTGTAGAAAGAACATAATATTAAAACTTTATCTAGGCTGATGTCATTTAGAATGACTAATTAAATCTCTGCACATTTTTCCAGCAATTTTCTATAGGAGAGCTGCATTGACAATACGTTCGAATAGGCAACTAAACTGAAAGTACAGTAGACTGTTTTACGAAACTTATATATATGAAGCTGCTAATTATTAACTACTACAATAAATTGGCTGAAGAAGGTACGAACAGCACTATAAGTAAGTTTTCATGTACTATTGTTATTACTGGCAAATATTTAATTTATGTCCATGGTAATTCAATGGCCTCTCTGTGCCATATTATTAAGTTGTGAAGTTGAAATATATAGCTTTGAAATAACATCTTCATGTTGTTTGCATTTTAACTTGTAATATAATCTGGCATTCAAATATAATTATAGCTATTATGAATTATGAACATCAACATTTCTTAGTAACATAATTATGTCATAAAATACACTAACACAGGTAGCAAATCTTAGCAACACTTGTAAAGAACCTAATCGCCACATTTCTGCTCTTTCACTTTGAAAGTCAATTAATACATGAACAGTTTAGGGATTTTAAATTGATGAACATTTTATGTCTAGAAAAATCGAATAAATAATGAAATTATTTAAAACTTAATACTTTTATTACTAGTAACTGCTACAGTTATTGATATTTCCTCCGTTTTCTTTATTAACCCTTTCACGCATTTATGACGCAGAGGTTGCCAGATTAGCAATAAGAAATAGAGTTCTCTCACTCTTATAATTACCTCTCCAAAATTAGTTTTCTGCCCACAGCTAACTCAAAGACAACTGCAGAGGTTGAAGTAACTAAACTAAAGGTTTCTAAATACCCCTGATGGTAACAAAGGCTTTAAAGTATCCCCAATAGGTTCAAAATCGCGTCATATGTCGGAGAGGGTTAAGGGGAGGAATTTGGTATAATTGTCCAGTTATTATATTATATCAATACATGTATACATGCATACTGTACATCTATCTATCTATCTATTGCCGGACATCTTATTCCCCTTACGAGGGTGGCCATACATAGAATGCCCCCAAGCGGACCTATTCCCTGTGAGAGGGACAACCCGAGCCAGTTTAGTGAAGGACTTACAGGATTGACCACTCAATTTAGGATCCGTCCGACTCCGAGGCCCACTGTGCATCTTGTTAGCACTATTTTTGTACAGTGGTGTGTGGCTAATCCATCCACTAACCTGCTTCACCCTAAGGTAGCCCCGGATTTTTATAAGATTATCTCCCCTAGATGGATTGCCGAGCAAGGCTAATGAGTCCCATCCACCCGTATACATATACATATATACATATGTATATACAGGTATATATATATATATATATATATATATATATATATATATATATTTATATATATATATATATATATATATATATATATATATATATATATATATATATATATATATATATATATATATATACAGTATATATATATATATATATATATAAATATATATATACGGTATATATATATATATATTTTTTTTTTCCTTTCTAGACCTCCAACAAGCTTTACAAAAATACTCTAAATATCCCCCTTTGAGATAAATTGGTGCATTTTTTGGTAGAAAAATACCCCGCCCGAAGACCGATTCCCACTAAATAGCAGGCTCACTATTGCTCGCCAGGAAATATTCAACACCTAAATGTCACGAAGGGTCTTAACCCAGCAAGTGCAGCAAGACTTATATAAGGCCTAACGCTGCACTGCGGGAAGCCTTATATGATCCAAGGCCTAAAAAAAAAACATTTAAATCAGCCAGGTATCATTTGTTTTTTATTTGTTTTAATTATTTTTTTTTTATTGCCCCTTGGCCATGCCAAATATCACTCCTCCATATCCCCTCTTTCCCCCCTCCCCCCCCCCTTCAATTATCACCTATTCTCTCTCTTATTCCCTTATTTCGTCGATATATTTTGTGCTATCAATAGCAATTCATGAGCAAGCTGTGCTTGTATGTGCTACACAGCGAGTGAAAGAGAGAAAGAGAGGGAACTCCACGACAGTATCGCTCCAGGCTGGCAGGCTGGCTGGCAGGCTGCCTCAGCCGCCTAAAGTTATGTAACTCCTGATCTAATTTGCCGATTTTGACCATCCAAACGCTGTTTCCACTTGTGTTATTGCTTTAACAGGTTAATACCTTTATGATCAACGTAAAATAGGCGCATATGGATAAGTATTAATGATATTTATGGTACGATGACGATTTGAGTGAAGGAAACACTCTAAATACCTCCGCACAGGGGTGGCTGTATACTATAGGGGGTATGCAGCGGAGAGGTTAAGGGGGGGGGTCACCTGCTTTTTTTCTCTTTCTCTCCTTTTCTCTCTTGCTCTGGTTTGTATCCATTCGGCCCCATTCAGCCAACTGTTTTAAGACGTTTATCCCCATCCAGGTATCAATTTCTTCCTGGCGAGCGATAGCAAGCCACCATTGTATGTAGAAATCTGATTTCGCCTGAGACATTTTTCTATTGCAAAATGTACAAATTTAGCTTACTGTCAAAAACAAAACAAATATATTCTGGCTCGCTACCGCTCGCAAGGAAAATATTGACACCTAGATGGGGGTAAACATCTTGAAACAGTAGGCTCAACGGGGCCGAATGAATACAAGCCAAAAAGAGAGGGAGAGAAAGAGAAAACAAGTGAGGTGGGCTCCCTTAATATTGACAACAAGTGAGGTGGGCTCCCTTAATATTGACAACAAGTGAGGTGGGCTCCCTTAATATTGACAACAAGTGAGGTGGGCTCCCTTAATATTGACAACAAGTGAGGTGGGCTCCCTTAATATTGACAACAAGTGAGGTGGGCTCCCTTAATATTGACAACAAGTGAGGTGGGCTCCCTTAATATTGACAACAAGTGAGGTGGGCTCCCTTAATATTGACAACAAGTGAGGTGGGCTCCCTTAATATTGACAACAAGTGAGGTGGGCTCCCTTAATATTGACAACAAAATTGTGTGAAAGTTTTTAAACTCGCCAAACCAATGGGGTGAAAGTCCCAAAACTAGTGGGGCTAGACATGAGGGAGAAAGGGGTCCAGAAAAAACCCATAGCTCCCCTTAATCCGGTTGAATTGGTTAGCACGTGAGGCTGACAAACGTAGAGAATGAGAGTGAGACTCATTACTCCTTACTGTTAGTCCCAAACAATAGGTTTGACTGCCAGTGATATAAATTGATATATTTGACGAACAAGCTGGGAAGGTTATCAGTCTGTATTAATGTAATTAAGACAAATAGACATGATTACATAGTCATAATATTATAGTGCTACGCACACACACTTTATATGATACTGGTGTCAACAATAAAATAAACAATATTTCAAAGATGTTGATAATAAGTACCGGTTGCAGAATGGCATACTATTTATTTTATAATAATCTATCTATCTATCTATTGCCTGACGCCGTGATCCCCAAAGAGGTGGCCACGAACGAACCGCCCCCATGCACCTCTGTCCCCAGTCAGTCGACGCCCCTCCTCCCAACCAGCACCGCCTTCATTCATATACTTCCTCACTCCATCCTTCCACCTCTCCTTCGGTGCACCTCTCCCTCTCTGTCCTTCCACCTCGCTCTCGTACACCCTCTTAGTCGTTCCATATGGCCGAACCATCTCAAGTTGTTCCTTTTCACACTTTCCAGCACATCTACCTCCACACCACACCTCCTTCTTACTTCCTCATTCGTCTGTCTATCCCTCCATGTAACTCCGCACGCACTTCTCAAGTAACTCATTTCCACCGCTCTCACTCTTGGTCTGAGTCTCTTCCCGAACGTCCATGCTTCGCTTCCGTAAGTTAGTGTCGGGATTACCACACTGTCATGCAAGGACTTCTTCACTTCCATACTGACCACCCTATTTCTTGTTACTGCTTTCAACATTCCTACAACCCTCTTCCCCTGTTGTACCCTTTTCCGCACTTCCTCATCCATAGTCCCATCTTTACTCAACACACTGCCCAGATACTTAAAAGAGCCGACGATCTCCATAGCCTGACCGTTCAACTTCACCTCACATTCTGTGATTTCACTCCTTTCGAAGACCATAACCTTGCTCTTCCCCGCATTTACCTTCAAATTCCGTTTTTAGCACACTGTTCCAAACTCATTTACCAGACCTTGCAACTCCTATTCATTATCGCTCATCAGAACTGTATCATCCGCAACCAGCAGTATAGGCAGCTTCCACTCATTTCCCTCCTTTTTCAGCGATACACCAACATCCACTGCTCTTCCTAGTATTTCTTTCATGACTCCATCCATATATTCAGTAAACAACCACGGGGACATCACACACCCCTGTTTTCAACCCAAAACTCAGGTCAAAGAACTTGCTCTGTTCATTCTCCACACGTACTGCCGCCTTTGCACCCTCATACATGCTCTTCACTGTTTTCAGCAACTTGCCATCTACTCCGTATATTCTAAGTACTTTCCACATGCCTTCTCTATCCACTCTGTCATAGGCGTTCTCCAAGTCCATAAAGGCAACATACACCTTTTGTTGCTTCTCCAGATATTTCTGCACAACACAATTCAGGGTAAAAATCTGATCTACACATCCTCTTCCCTTCCTAAAACCTCCCTGCTCGTCGCCTATCCATTTCTCCATTCTCACTCTCACTCTCTCAATCACTACCCTACTGTACACCTTCCCTACTACGCTTAGAAGACATATTCCTCGATGGTTTCCACACACTCCTCTTTCCCCTTTGCCCTTATATAGGGGGACTATTATGCCAGTCTTCCAGTCATCGGGTGCATTCCCCTTCTCCCATGCTAGTTTGCACATTTTCCATACCCATTCCATCACTATCTCACCACCCTACCTCAACATTTCCCTACACACTCCATCTGTTCCTGGTGCTTTCCCCAACTTCACTCTTTTCAAGGCTTCCCACACTTCTGACCTGATCCCCACCTCCTCCTCCACTACTTCTCTTCTACCTCCCATACCATATCCAACTATGTTTGCTGGCTCTTCATTCCTTACATTTAGGAACTCGTTGAAGTACTCCCTCCATCTTTCGACTCTCTCTTGCTTCTCGGCTAGCATTCTCCCATTCTTATCTTTCACATCCTTACTGTTTCCCTTGCTACATTCCCTAACTTTCTTGACTTCTTTCCAGAACAGTTTCTTACACTCCCTCCATTTTACACTCAGATTCCTTCCAAATTCCTCATCTATTCTTCTCTTACTTTCCTTCACTACTCTCTTCACCACTCTCTTTCTCTCCACGTACCTCGCTCGTTTCTGCCTCTCCAAATCTTCATTCCCTCTACTACCCAACCACTCTCTATACGCTTTCTTCTTGTCTTCCACAGCTATTTTTACCTCTTCTGTCCACCATGCTGTACCTTTCACTCCCCTCCCTCTTCTCCTCACTCCACACACCTCCTCACATGCTGCACACATCTCTTCCTTAAACACCTTGCTTATCTCCTCCACTTCCTCCATATCTTCCAGGTCGAACTGACCTAGTCGTCTTTCTACTGCTCTCCTGTACTCTTCCCTGATTTCCTCCTCCTGTAGCCTCTCCACTCTCCTCACCATTCCACCTTCCTCTCGCCTCCCTCCAGCTCTCCTCACCCACTTCTGTTGTATCCTAACCTTAGCTACTAGTACATAATGATCAGACAGACCCCCTCAAATACCCCTATACACCCTAGCATCCATCACAGATTTCTTCTTTCTTTCATCCACACATATATAATCAATCAGTGACTTTCGTTCCACCACTGTCTTATCCTTCATCATCCACACCACTTGCCATGTGTACCTGTGTATCATTCTGTGTCGGAATAATAATAATAATAATGATAATAATAATAATAATAATAATAATAATAATAATAATATTTATGCAGTTAGCATTTTACAATGTTGGTACAACATAATATGTTACAAAATATGACATGTACCAGCTTTGCATAATTCCAACTAAGGATAGCCCAATAAGGCCGTTAGGCGTATTTCCATTGGGGTCCTTGTGGGATTAAGTTAGCTGGGGAAAAAGGGGAGGATTATAATTTAGGTGAAAATTAGTAGTAAACAAATTAGAAAAAGTATTTCTAGGGGGCTAAACTAAGATACCTTACATTCTATAGTTGTACTGGTTAAAATATATGAGTAATCATTTTTAGTTTGTTTTTTACCTATCTCTTATGTCGTATTTAGTAGTAGACATAAGCTTGGTGCTCCCTTCTCGCAGCTGTTCGGTTCAGGTGCTCCTTCAGGCTACGTCTGAAGGAATACAATGTTCTCTTTTCACGGACTGTCTGGGGTAGGTTGTTCCAGTCATTGATGGCAGTGAAGAAGAATGTTAGCTTACCCTGTCCTCGAATTCTCGGAACTGTAAAATTGTACATCCTATTCTGTGTATTGTGTCCATTCCTTTTATTTGCTTTAACAAAACTACTCTTTAAATACTCGGGAGCCCTATCATAAAATATCTTGAAGGCATTAATGAGTCTGATTTGTTTGGCCCTGTCAGAAACATTGAGCATACCAAGTGTCTGAAGTTATTCCTGGCCAGCATGCGATTTGGGTCCTAGGTTCAGCATGAATCTAACCATTTTATCTTGAGTGATCTGAAGTTTGCACTTTGCTGATTGAGATGATGCAGAGTACCAGGATGACACAGAATAGTCAAAATAACATTGAACAAGCGCTTGGCATAGAGTCCATTTGGTCGCCGCTGGCAAGCATCCCACCTGCTTATACAGGTATTTTATACGTGCTCTACATTTACTCAGGATCGATTCCAAGATTGTTTCACCTGACAGAGTTGAGTCCAGTTTTAATCCGAGATATTTCACTTGTGACACTGTTGAAATAGGAACATCATTACAGTTAACCGAGAAGGCCTCAATGTCTTTCAATTTGCGTTTCGTTCCACATAAGATGGCTTCTGTTTTTCCCAGGTGAAGAGAAAGTCTATTGTCCACTAGCCAATCACTACACGATTCTAGTTCTTTGGAAAGTGAAGCGGCAATACTTTTTGGGTCTTTTCCTGAAACCAGAAGCACACTGTCGTCAGCATACAGTAATAATTGACACGAAACACTCGGTTCCATGTCGTTCACATAACAGAGAAAAAGTAACGGACCAAGGATGCTTTCCTGCGGGACCCCACAGTTAATTAGCATTGGATCTGATAAATTATCATCAATTTTGACTCATAGTGTTCTACCACTAAGATAAGATTTAAACCAGTTCACTGACCCAATGCCCATTGCTCGTAGTTTATTACAGAGGATGTCATGGTCCACTGTGTCAAACGCTTTTTGTAAGTCAAGAAGAACCATGCCGGTGTAGTTACCTTTAGACATTTCTTTACGAATGTGATCTGTTAAGTGGATGAGACAGGAGTCTGTTGAGTACATGCCTCTGAGACCTGATTGAAACATGTAGAATAGATAATTTTCTTTGAGGTAGTGTTCAATTTGGGTGTATACAGCACTTTCAAGGATTTTTGATACAATACATAATAATATGCTAACCGGTCTATATTTGCTAACATCCAATTTGGTTCCCTTCTTGAATAGAGGGGTTACAATAGCTTCCTTAAGTTCATCAGGTACAGTGTTGGTGTTTATTGACAGGTTGATGATGTGGGTTAGGGGACCTGGGATACCAATAGCTCCATCACGTAGAAACTTGGCAGGAATTTTGTCTGGTGCTGTACTTTTGTGTACATTTAGATTACGGAGTTCCTCAAATGTGTATTTTGGTGTAACATTTTGCAATCCAAATGTGTTCGGGTGTATGCCTTTATTCCTGTAGAAATTTTGAAAGGTGGCAGTGGGTGTGGTGTATTTATTGAGAGGTTGAGGTAGATTCTGTGCAAGTGTGTTTGCTATTTGGGTGAAGAAGGAGTTGAAGTAGGTTGAAATTTGACGTTTATCATGGCAAACCTGATCATTAATTTTGAGAGCAATATTAGTGTTAGATGAATCCCTTGCCTTGTTACTGTAGCCCGTTGATTTTAAGTGCCTCCATAGTTTTTTTTGGGTTGTTCTGATATTCCTCTGCCTTACTGTGGAGATAATTGAATTTCGCTGATTTAATTTGCCTACTTAGTTTATTCCTAGCCCTGTTGAACTCCTGTTTTAGACCTTTATATTATCTATGTTTCACTAGCCTTTTTAACAGTGTGTCTCTGTGTCATTATTAATCCATGGATCTGACTTTGTTTTAATTCGTATATTTTTCAGAGGAGCTATTTCGTTTAGGATGCCTGTGATGATGGTTCTGAAGGCAACCCATGCGTCATTAACGTTTGTGCTTCCAAACACTGGAGACCAATCTGTATTCCTTAAAATGCCCAAAAATGTTTCTTTGCTGTAGTCTCTGAGTGACATTGTTCTAATAACCTTGTGATTCTCTAAGGTAATTTTAGGCGTTTTACGTGTGCAATACGTGACTAAGTGATCACTTATCCCCATCTTTATAACACCTGATTGTGATATTTTGTCCTCTCTGTTACAATTTGCATGGTCTAGTATTGTAGCAGTGTTATTAGTGATACGTGTGGGGGTTGTGATGAGCTGTTTGTGATTGTGCATTGTCAGTGTGTGCCTTTAATCTCGCACAAGCCTATTGTTTTGTTGTTTGTAACACAATTTAAAATCTCTTGGTATAATTGATTCATTCCGGGGGCCTAGTGTGACAGAGTTCGTTCAAATTTATTCAAGAATTGTGTGTCGTCTGGTGGCCTATAGCATACTCTGATTGTGATGGGTTTTGTTCTAAGCAGGTGTAAGTCTATCCAAAGAGATTTGTGGTTTTCTATGTGAAGGTCATTCCTAACTGGGTGTGTGAGGTTGTTTCTTACATACATACATACTCCTGCCCCTTGTCTATTACGATCATTTCGAACCATATTAAAACCTTGAATGGTTATTTCACCATCGTTTATAGTAGAGTCCAGCCAGGTTTCTGTAATTGCAATTATTGCAGCTTTGGTCTTATCAGCTAACAATTTTATTTCTGACAGTTTATGATACATTGATCTGGCGTTGATGTGGATGAAATGGAGCCCTTTGTTAGTGAAAACTTTATATTCATCTTGGACTGTGTCCTGGCTGGATTCTGTGGTGTCATTTATGGTGTCAAGTGGTTCATTTACATTAACATTCGGTAATGAAAGCAAGGCACACTTATTGCATAAACATTTACTTTCTTCCATGTTGGTCTTTGTTATGCCCTGAATTAATTCAGGATTAACAATGGAATAAAGTGAGTTCTTTCAAGACTGGAATATCAGATCTCATACAGTTAGGCCTACATGCAAAGAATACAATAGAGGATTATGTACAACACCAAAAATATAGGTTATATGACGGTTTATTTATCCTATGTTCTAAATATATATATAGAGAGAAATACGAATGTGCTTAACATGAGAATTATAGGTATGCAACCAAATAATATTCTTCTATTCACGATCGCGGATCTAGATGGAGCTCAGTTATATTTAATACATTCAATTGCTATTCGGTCAACAGTAGCTTAAAGACTCGTATCCATATAGTGAAAAGATATCCTGGAAAGTATGGTGAATCTCTGTTGGTTACTAAATGTTCCTTTATACCTTAAGTATAAAATTCTGGGACGAGATTAAGTAAGGTTAAATACATTAGATGGTATACACTAGAAATCACCTTGCGCACTGGTGTAGATAGTTCAAATCTAAAAATCGGAAGTTGGTGGACTTTAACTTATTTTGTCTTGATGAGAATTATGGCAAAGTCGATGGTGAGGGATTTTTGGCTTATTTGTATTTTAATCTCTAATACACTTAGAGTTATTTCATACATATGTTCACTCAGGTTAACACTGGTACACATACCTGTATATAATCGAGTCGGTATGGAGAGACTCGAGTTATTAACACTTGTACGAATTTATCCCAAAGTAAGGTGTTTGTGGACTCTAACTTATTTTGCTTTAATGAGAATTATGACAGAGTCGATGCTGGGGGATTTTTGGCTTATTTGGATTTTATTATATATTTCTGGTAACTTTGAGAGTCGTGTAGTAATTGGTAGTTTAACACTTGTTCATTCCCATATCGAGAATATTTCTATGGTCTCGTATTTATTTAACACTTTTAATGATTTATCTCAAATAAGCAACTTGAGGGACTCTAATTTATTTTCTGGATTATGTGGATTCTGGCAGAATTTCGGTTATGTGCAAACTCTAACTTATTTTGCTTTATACCGTGCACACTGGTATTTCTCAATATCTTAGGATCGAGGGAAACTGATTCACTTTTTACCTCGTCATTTGGTATTTACTTAATTCACTTTTTCAAGGTTGAGCTTTGTAGTCTCTGCATTCCGTCGCTGCTGGTAGTCTCCTGAGTCTCCGTGGGCCGTCTCGGGTGCCCGGTCGTGTGAAGTAGCTTACAGATGGGTTAATGGGCTTGAGGTCTTAAAATGTGGCTCCGTAACTATAATTAAACAGTTGGGCACCACATCGGACTAATGCGAGTATTCTGAGCCTGTAACTTTGGTATGAATACACGTCTATCCTGACCGTTGTATTAACCGTTGATGGAATTCCGTCAAGGTACTCTTGGAGTGAATCTTTACTCCCCCAGACATATTATGTTCCAGTAAGTCCGAGGAGGCAGGAGCCCCAGGATCATTGCCACTGCCTCGCACTACACTCACAACAACACTGCGGCCGTTAGAATTATCGCAGGAGGCTGAGGTTGCCACCAACGGTTTTATCGTATGGTAACTTATCGGACTTACTGAGCTCATATGACGCAAAATTGCGTCATAAACTTATTGGAGAGGTATAGAGAAATGTCGATATGACGCAATCGCGTCATATGAGTTTTTGGTGGACTTATTCATATGACGCGATCGTGTCATATATGTCGCAAGGAGTTAATATAGTGCGTCAGTCATGACTGAATAACACTACATCCGGCTAACACAAGAAGACGGAGGAAGTGTCTTTCTTGTCTGCCTCTGACTCTTATAAGAGGTTCAAGGAATCCGGGGCGGTGTTTAAACCTTTCAGTTGCAAAGTTTCAGGCATGCCATAACACAAAATGCACCTAAGATTTGTATATGCAGAGTGCCTGTGAAGGTGTCTCGCCAAGCCCTTACTTTTCTAAGTAACTGGCAGGCCAGGTCGCTTAGAAGAAGTTGGAGTGCGGTGTTGAAACCTTTTAGTTGTACTAGTTCTGTGGCAGACCAACAGTTTGAGTACACCTAGGACTTTGTGCAGAGTGCCCGTGAGGGTATCTCGCAAGCCCTTATTTCTCCAAGTGACTGGCAGGCCACGACTCTTGGAAGAAAGTGTGCATGGGCGGCTTTTAAACCTTTTAGTTGTACTAGTTCGGTGGCATGCCAATAGTCTGAGTACACCTAGGACTTTTATGCAGAGTGCCCGTGAGGGTGTCTTGCAAGCCCTTACCCGCACAGTAGATCGTGGTTACCCAGATATCTTGCGAGGAGTCAGTGTGTTAACTCTTAATAGTAGATTATTGAAGGTAAGGCATGCCGGAGTCCTTCAACTCTCTTCTACTAAGAGTAGAACCTTTTAAAAGGCGTCTATGTTAACTACTGGCATACCAGTACTAACAAAGGTCCTTTCAGTAGGACACAGTACCTAGGAAAAAGTTTCTATGTTGATTGTTGGCAGGCCATTCAACCACACAGATCCTGGGACTAGGATACTTGGGTGTGTTAACTTTAAATAATAGAAGATTTGGAAGTAAGGCAGTCCTGATTCCTCCAACTCTTTACTATTAAGAGTCAAACCTATTAAAGGCTTCTATGTTAGTTACTGGCATGCCAATAATAACAAACATCCTTTCAATAGGACACGTACTCTAGCAAAAGTTTATATGTCTATTGTCGGCATGCCACACAATAACATATATCCTGTTACTAGGATACAGTTGCCGTATCTAGAGTGCGAAAAAGATTGAAGCGTAGGCAGGCCTAGCTACTTCAACTTTTACCACTGAAGGTACAGCCTATTAGAGGCCTCGCTGTTCAATGTTGGTATGCCACACAGTCAACAACGATCCCTTAATAGGATATTTTATTCCTCAGACAAATAGATATTCGGCATGCCAGTAATAACTTAACTGAGGAGGGTGAAATTAATCTTGAGATTTCTTAATCGGCATGACAGTTTTAAGAAAGCATCAATAATGCTTACTCCTCTCAGATTTTCCTGACATAGTGTTGACGATTACTGAGTGGTACCCGTTCACCCTTTGAGGGTAGCAAGGGCGCAGGCGCACACTCTCTGTGGGGTCTGAGAGTCCTTCTTGCTCTAGCGGGAGGTCACTTCTACTTTACCTTATACAAATTTCAATGATAAGGGGGTATTATATATGGCTAATATGCTAAGGAAAGAGTTTGAGCAAAGGCTTATTCTCCATGTCTTAGATAAGAACAGGGTTAGGAGGTTCTCGGGATAATATAACTTTTTGTTTGTGGTTAAGGTTTTCGAGCCTTTAGACTTAAATTAAGGTGGGGATCCCGGGAACGAGAATAACAAAAGAAAAAGTGAAGGTCTGTATGTGCATCGTGGTATTCAATATTTGAAAGTATTTTGATCAAGTTTTAGGATGAATCTACAGAATTATATTAATGGTCGGCTATTCTAATATCTTGGTAAAAGTCATGAGATGGTTCTCGATACTACGTGAGAGTATCTCTACGCAAGCCTTATTCCGAGGGGTTGGTATCCTCGGCTAGTGCATGTTGGTACCACTCGGGAGTGTTTGTTGACATACGTTAGGTTGAAGGGAGAAATGCGCAATGGAGAATAAGGAGGAAGGGAAACTGAGTGGAGTTGGTAGATATGCCTGAAATGAGATGATGTGTTCTGTTTACTAGGAAGATAGTATGGTAATGAAAAGACATGTGAATATATGTTGTGAAAGAAAATAAAAGAAGTGCTTTATCTATTCTAGGTAATATTGGTTTTGCATAATTATATGGTGGCGGTATTATAGTATCATGTTGGCATTCGTATGAAACACAATGGTATTAAAGAAATAGAATGTTAAACAATTTAGATTATTATTGTGAAGACAATAGGTCTTCAACGACATGAACATATGACACTTTAGAAATCATAGACAATGGTTCTTCATCAACATGAATATATTACATAAAAATAGATAATATGCTGTAATATATCTTGATCATCTTTATTATTCGAGGGACTTAATTCTCCTCCTAACTAAACTAAAGAACATAATGTGGCTAAACTTAAGGACATGGTCATATGGTATACAGACATAGATAGAGTTTCCTCTAATATTTCTGGCTGAATATTATCCTTCCCGTCCGGGTCGGTGTCTGTGTTGTAGATATTTGGGGAATCGTCTTCCCTGGTGTTGAAGGGTTCATGATAGTGGCGACTACTGATTTCCTCGTTATTGCTGCAAGTGCTGTTTTCTGGGGAGCGCCCTGGTGTTTCTTCTCTCTCTGAAGTTGACTTCTTGGACTCATGCTTTTCTGGTGTTTTGGGTTGTTCTTCCTCGGTTATCCCTTGCAAGCTGGGGCGACGTTTTCTTTGTTGCTCATTCTCTTCTTTGATGTTTTGGGGGGTATCTTTCCTTTTCTTGACTACGGTGTCTTTCCTTTTCTTGGGTATTTTAGTCTTCTTAGAGATGCACTTCATGTGAGCTACAGTTTTACACTTAACACAGTTTAGGATCCTTTGTCGTCGTGTTATGAGTGATTCACATATATCACAAATGTTCATAGGACCTTTTTTAGCTGATTTCCCACATTTATCGCATTCCACTTCGTTTCTAATAGTAACGTAAGTACATCGATGTTTCATTACAACTACTGCATTGTGAAATTGTACTCTTTTTGTTGAAACCAATATCACAGACTATATATAATTTATTTTTATTTGTTATCGTACGTCCGGAGTTGTGGTGTGGCCCAGGCCGATCAGCTGAGCGGCGGAAGTGCGTGAGCGAGGGCGGGCGACAGCTTGCGCCTTGTCCTACTCCTTGGCCCACCCCCACCCCTACCTGTACCTCCCCGCGGCGGTACGGTTGTTGTTGGATGCTGTTGTTGTCCTTGGCCGTTGCTGCTACTGTACTTCACTGTTGATGTTGTTGCGAGTGCTTCCTGATTTTTTAGTTGTTATGGTAGCATGTTGAGCTACTTGGGTCGCCGATATCTGTGGTAGTGATGGTACAGTTGAGGGTAGTGTTGTGTTGGTAGAGGGGTGGCACTGTAGCGATGGCTGCCCGACAGCCTGGGTTGTGTATGTGAGGTGAGGGAAGGTTTGGGTGCCAGCTTGTTGTAATGAATTTTTCTGCTAGGGACTTGAAATGTCGATGTCTGTCTTACTTGTTTCGTAGTGAGGTTTCTTCAATGTTGAGCTGAGGCCAGTAGGTTGGTCTCTATATCTCCACAGCTTATTAGAGTGTAGCACAACAGGTGCTGTAGCGAGGTTGTGCCAAAATGTTAGCTGATGTTAGCGATGTATGAAGCTGCCCAGGCAGGAATGGTGACAGATATGTCATTTGTGTGTGATTTCTGTATGACGAGGTCCCTCAATACTTGTTTAGTATTGACCTGGTACACTACCAGTCCCCTCTGTACCTGTATATCGGCACAGCCCCTCTGGATGTTGAGAAGGATGATAAATAGGGAGAGAGCTATGCTCACCTCCTTCAGTCCTCCCGCCAGATTCTCGTAGATAGTTGCAGAATGGCATACTATACTAACTTATTCTCTTAGATATATTGCTCTGGATAAACACAAACACTTAGCTAACGAAGACCAACATGTATACTCCATCCAGTACATGGACTATATTTACGATTTTACTTTTGATTATGTCAAACATTTCTATTTAGTTTGGGAAAACTTCAGAAAGTCTTTTAGATAATGCAAACACTTCCTTTAATCCTTACCTACGAAAGCTTAAGGGTGCCCACCTTGCTGTTTTTCTCTTTCTCTCTGTTATGCCAGGTTTTTTACTGGGGTTGATTGGTTTGAATAAGTGGATTCTTCCTAACTGGAGAAGTCTAAATCGTTTTACCACAGACACAGAAAGTAATAGAGGATAATTATAACAATACGTGCATTCATATTCTATTTATTGGCACAAGAATATCGCGTACTTAAGGCTTGAATAAATGGTCAAGAACAACAATAACAGATGCACGAACGAGGCTCCACTATGTCTGACTCGTAAGACTGGGTTACTCTATGCAATATTAGAGTATTGTGGACCGCCTTCTAATCGAAGGATTACACTTGTCCTGTATTTATTTCAGAGATAAGGATAGCACTCCTTTCAATTTTCACTTGTGCTTAGATAGGCTACGTGGTGATTATATATACAAACTTTTGGTTTTGATATGCGTAAGGTTATTCTGGGTTGGAAGCTGAGTGTAAATATTTGTCTGAGTTAATTCGCTATGGTGCTTACGCATAGGTTAACTTAATTTTATTTGCTAGTATCTTCACCAGAAATATTATCAGTGCTTTACTAGTAATTTCTTTCTCTCGCTTTTTGCATAAGCTCGTAGTATCCACTTACTTGAGAATACTACTTTATATATATATATCTATTTAGAAGAATTTCCACTGTTGATTCTTTTATACTCCTCTGTAAATACACTAAGTATAGATCCTCCTCACAGTTATTTCTCCTGTGTATTATAACGGTCTAATAATTTAACTTTAGATTTGTAGAATAAGTAATCCAATTATCGGTAGATGCGTTGGCCGTGGGGGTTGTCCTGACGTGACTGGGTTAGCACAGTTTTACTCGAGCTCTTGGATTGGGACCTTGACTACTATCTACCTAGCCATTGCATAGGTAAATAGAATCGAGCTAATGCAGGAGAGAACTCACTGACTACTCTGGTCTTTATAAGAACTTTGATGCAGAACTTTCAGAGTCTTGAGGATGAGCCTTGAATAAAGTGTACAAGTATACCATTGTATGTGTCCACCTTATCGAGCTAACGTAAGATAGTTGTTTTTAAGGCAACTACTCTTAACTGCTCTGGCCATTATAAGAGTCTTTCAGAACTGAGGGTTGATGAGTTAATTTTGCATTTGGTCTATCCCGGATAAAGCTACTATCCCATTGGTAGCGTGCTTTATCCACAATAGCGCCGGGTGGGGTAGGGAAGGATATTAGTTAGCTTCTATTGAAGAGTCTAATATCCAGCCTTGTTGATACCCACTACAACAATTTAAACTGGGTAACTTCAGTATTCCAACTGTCTTCCGTCCATTGATCGCAAGAACAATTCTTCCTACTGAGTCCTCAATTTACTAACTGTCTTTCGTCCATTGATAGCAAGAACAGCTTTCCCATTGAGTACCGATATGAAAATTGTTGGTAGTAATATTCCCCTTTCTCAGTGCCAGGGCGGTGGTGTGGTTGGGTGGTGGAAAGACACCTGGCCGCAGGATGTCCGTGGTGGTTATTTCACTTTGGCTTTGAGGTGTGGTGGGCAAAGACAATAGGAAATAGCAAATAGGCTTGCTGGCCTTGCATGTTGCTTGAGTTACTTTTATGTTGTCTTGGAATTGCGTGGTTTGCATAGGCTTGGTGATGGAGGTGTGCATGGTTTGCAAGACATGCAATTACTAAATTTATTATCCTCAAAAATGCGATGCTGGAAGAAGAAGAAGGTGAATATTTGTTGCTCGGGGCTTTGGTCATTTATATTTGGTCTTCTGGTTTGTTCTTGGGCTGCTTATGTAATTTGTAGGCTGGAAATAGATGGAGCGAACAGTGGTTGCAAGTTTGTAGATTTGGGATGTTGCAGGAGATGTGTAATCGGCGAGAAACTGATCACATGATTTTCTCGGCCTTACGGGGGTATAAAATTGTCTGCCCTTGAGTCGTTTTCTTTGATGCTGGAGGGTCCCCCTTTTTGGATGCGTTCTAGCGGGTGGATATGGTGGTGGTGAATTTCGTCTGTCCTGTTTACTTCGCTTATTTCTCTGGACTTCAGGATTGTTTATGATGATGAATAGGTCCTTTCCTGGTGTTGGAGGATTCAGGCGGACGTGTTAACTTGAGGTCGGCAACTTGTGTTTCGACTTTTTCGAAAGATACAGTTTGCTATCCTGCTGGATGACCTTCAGTGGTGGTGGTGGTGGGAAGGCCATGTACGCCGCCGGATTTCTTACCACCTTCGCATGCGTAAGAAGGTGGTGGTGGTGGTGGTGGAAGTCCCGTTAGGTCGGCGGTGGTTAGTCCTTTCGTTCCCGATTCGTTTCGCCACTCGATCTCTGCCTAGTGGCGGCACAGGCGTGGTGAGAAGCTTTTCCATTATTTCACTCTACCTCTCTCTTTAGCTTGTATCCATTCGGCCCTATTCAGCCTACTTTTTAAAGACGTTTACCCCCATCCAGGTGACAATATTTTCCTGGCGAGCGGTAGCGAGCCAGCATATATATATTTTTGTTTTGACAGCAAGCTAAATTTGTACATTTTTCGATAGAAAAATGACTCCGGCGCAGCCGGATTTTTCCATACAATGGTGACTCGCTATCGCTTGCCAGGGAGAAATGTACACCTGGATGGGGATAAACATCTTAACCCTCTCACATCCTGACGCAATTTTTGAGCCTATTAGGGATACTTTAAATCCTTTGTTACCGTCAGGGGTATCTATAAACCTTTAGTTTGTTTACTTCAACCTCTGCAGTTGTCTTTGAATTAACTGTGGGCAGAAAACTAATTTTGGCAAGGTAATTATAACAGTGAGAGTAATCTATTTCTTATTGCTAATCTGGCAACCTCTGCGTCCTATGGTCGTGAGAGGGTTAAAACAGTTGGCTGAATGGGGCCGAATGGATACAAGCCAGGGAAAGAGAGAAAAGGAGAGAAAGATAAAAAAAAAGCCGGTGACCCCCCTTAACCTCTTAGCTGCGCAGCTATGGTATTTGAATGTGCCCGCGGTGCGAAGGTATTCTGATTCATTCCTCACTAAAATCGTTAATTTACCATATATATAATTAATACTTATCCATATGCGCCTATTTTACTTTTAATATGAACATATGAACATGGGAAAGCATTAAAACAAGTGGTAACAGCAATTGGCTGGTGAAAATTTTATAATTTAGCCCCGCGGTCGTATTCTGGCCTTGAGCAGTGAGAGACTAACACACTCACTCTCTCATGTGTCGTGTGGGACTGAGAGACCAGGAAAGCTTTCAGACTGGCTTGGAGGGTCGGAGTTACACTCCTCCACCCTCCTTCCTCCCACGAAAATACTCGATAAATATCGGGAATAATAGAGAAAATACCTGATAATTGAGGAGGCGGGGGAAAGGGCGGGTTTGGACACATGTGTAGGAGTGGTAGCAAGTAATGGACGGAAATTATCTCACCTAAACACAAATTGATATTTTTTGCGTGCCACTGGGGTGTTTTAAATTTTTATTTTAGGCCTAGGATCTTAAGAGTCTTCCCGCAGCCACCCAGTAGGACCTCTTAACACCTTACGAGCGGCCTATGCGGTTTATTTATGTGTACCGCCCAGCGGGGTGTTTTTAGCCAAAATAGGGCTGTTTACGTGATCATTTTCATGCCTAAATAAGACCCAGAACGTAAAACAAGTATCTATCCCTGAAAGGGCATAAACAGAGCTTTCGAATGACACCATAACGATCCTTGTATGATGGATAGTTTTCTTGCAATAACCGTGCAACGCGAGTGCAAAAAGCAGGTAATTCGGTACTTTCGGTACATAATTGAGTATGTAGCGAGTGAGAGAGGGAGGAGGGAGCTGAGATTTGTGTCAGTAGGTTCGCCGCGGTGGTCTGGAGCAGTCATACGCTCGCTAGTCTCCTGCCACCACTTGTCTCTCTCTCTCAGCCACATTACGTGCTGAAATTGCCACTCGAGTTATGTCGAGCGACGCCACATAGTCCAGCTTTATTAAATACGACTTAAGTGGTGAGCCGCTAATAAAGGGTTAAGAGTCTTCCTGCAGCTGCTGGGTTAAGACAACCTAATAAGTTAGATGTTAGCAAGATTGCAATGAATTACGCATCATCATACTGAAATGGTTCAATATTACGAGGTGTCCGAAATATCATCCTTGCTTATAGCAAGAGTGAGTATACTGACATGATGGCCAATCTTGCCAAATTAAATTGGAACTTATGCGCGAGGGAAAATTGAGAAAACATTTATTATAAAATTCACAATAATTTATGATTAGCAGAGCTATGATAATATCAATGGCATTATTACTAATTTTCATTGATTAAGATATTATTCGCAGGTCAAAACAATATTTACAAAATTAAAAAAAAGTTATCCTTGAGACAATTGCATTAAATGATTAATCTATAATTTCATAGGTATCTGTGTCCCCTACTAACCAAAACAAATATCTTGCTCTTAGGTTTGAACAGGGTTATCTATGAAGAGGCCTACAAGTGTGAAATATCCGATAGCATGTGCCCTTGTTACTGTGATGCTGGACCCCTTGGACCTAAAGGAGCTGATGGATCTAACGGAATTGATGGTGCAGTAGGACGTGATGGGCCTAAAGGAGCTGATGGACCTAACGGAACTAATGGTGCAGTAGGACCCAAAGGAACTGATGGATCTAACGGAACTAATGGTGCAGTAGGACCTAAAGGAGATGTAGGACCTGTAGGGCCTAAAGGAACTGATGGATCTAACGGAACTAATGGTGCAGTAGGACCTAAAGGATGTGATGGATCTAACGGAACTAATGGTGCAGTAGGACCTGTAGGGCCTCAAGGAGCTAGTGGATCTAACGGAACTGATGGTGCAGTAGGACCTAAGGGAGCTGATGGATCTAACGGAACTGATGGTGCAGTAGGACCTAAAGGATGTGATGGATCTAACGGAACTAAAGGTGCAGTAGGACCTGTAGGGCCTAAAGGAGCTGATGGATCTAGCGGAACTAATGGTGAAGTAGGACCTAAAGGAGATGTAGGACCTGTTGGGCCTAAAGGAGCTGATGGATCTAACGGAACTAATGGTTCAGTAGGACCTAAAGGATGTGATGGATCTAACGGAACTAATGGTGCAGTAGGGCCTCAAGGAGCTAGTGGATCAAACGGAACTAATGGTGCAGTAGGACCTAAAGGAGCTGATGGATCTAACGGAACTGATGGTGCAGTAGGACCTAAAGGATGTGATGGATCTAACGGAACTAATGGTGCTGTAGGACCTGTAGGGCCTAAAGGAGCTGATGGATCTAACGGAACTAATGGTGCAGTAGGACCTAAAGGAGATGTAGGACCTGTAGGGCCTAAAGGAGCTGATGGATCTAACGGAACCAATGGTGCAGTAGGACCTAAAGGATGTGATGGATCTAACGGAACTAATGGTGCAGTAGGGCCTGTAGGGCCTCAAGGAGCTAGTGGATCAAACGGAACTAATGGTGCAGTAGGACCTAAAGGAGCTGATGGATCTAACGGAAGACCTAAAGGATGTGATGGATCTAACGGAACTAATGGTGCTGTAGGACCTGTAGGGCCTAAAGGAGCTGATGGATCTAACGGAACTAATGGTGCAGTAGGACCTAAAGGACCTGTGCCTAAGGAGCTGATGGATCTAACGGAACCACCAGGACCTAAAGGATGCTGGATCTAACGGAACTAATGGTGCAGTAGGACAAAAGGATGTAGGACCTAAAGGAGATCTACGACTAATGGTGCAGTAGGACCTAAAGGATGTGATGGAGCTAACGGAACTAATGGTGGACCTGACCTAAAGGAGCTGATGGATCTAACGAACTGATGGTGCAGTAGGACCTAAAGAACGGAACTAATGTAGGACCTCAGGACCTAAAGGGCTGATGTAGGACGTAAAGGAGAGGACTACAGGGATTGTAGCTACAGGACCTAAAGGAGATGTAGGACCTACAGGACCTGAAGGAGTTGTAGGACCTACAGGGACTACAGGGATGAAAGCAGATCAAGGAGAAAAAGGACAAAGAGGGAAACGAGGGAAAAAAGGGCGTAAAGGAGAACCGGCGTAGTAAGTAGAGAACCACCACCACCACCGCCATGGATCAACACAACCATGAACCAACACCAACACCACCACCATCATGAACCAATGAATCAACAAAGTCATACACATTTTGGCTCGAACGTCCCTTGATTTTGGCCCTGTCACTCTTTCAACTATGGGGGAGGCACTCGCTACAGGCAGTTCTGCCTTTTGTCTCCTTCACTCACATACAAAAAAAAAAAAAAAAAAAAACATTATATGATCGTGCTACACCGAAAAATATTGTGGTGTAACAATGCTGTATTTTGATTATTGATTTTCAAACATATATAATCTTATTAAATAATATTGGTATTTAAATAACTACAGATGTTTTGCTATAGGTATATGAAATTATGTAACTGATGCATTAGAAAATAAAATTAATATAAATACATAAGTTAAAATTAATGTTCCTAGTGATACATTTCCTAACAACATTGACTTGCACATGTACAGATACTATCTATTATCTTAGAGTTGGTTGACAATTGACCACATTCAACTTTCGGGCTATTTGAATGTTGGAGCCGTAGAGACTGACAGTTAGCAGAATTACAGCTGTAGTGCATTATATTTCAGGTTGTAATATGACAAACATAAATCATTTAATTTCTGCTAAATTATAGGTTTGGGTCCCGAAGGGAAGAATGAAAACCTAATATTTAGTAGTGGCCCCGGAATCATTGACGAACTGCCTTAACAAAGTTATGGCCTCTCTTTGAACCTATGGCACGCCATTTCAAATGTCTTGCCTAGGAGCTCAAACATAGAGAGTAACCATATCATCGTGAGGGAACGCTCAAAACACTCACGGACTCGTCCTTGTATGATTGTGGATGCCACTACTGTAATAAAAATATAAAAAATATGGTAAAATAAAAAATAATAGAATATATTTGATCTATCAACACTGCACTGCACGTCAGTCTGATGTCGTTATGCCGCGTCCAAGCGGCGCATCCTTCTCAACTGATATGTCAAGCTACTTAAGTACATCAGATGAATGGGAAGGGGATGGTTGGGAGGGCCGGAATCGTCAATGATTCCGGGGCCACTACTAAATATTAAGTTTTCATTCTTCCCTTGGGACTCAAACCTATAATTTACTATTGGCCCCTCCATCATTGACGAACTGCCTGAATTCTCAAGTCTGGAGAGGGACATTCATCAGGAATATCAAACAAACCACTAACAAATTAATCAAGGTAGAGTGATACACGCTATACAGATCAAGGTTTATTACAAAAAAAGGTACAAAGATGGTAACAGATGGCGTTCTTAAAGTTACACCCGTCATAAAGCACCAGATCGAAACTTTGACAGAAGTTGTGATCCGGCGCTTCAACATAAACTATACTTCTAGAATATGTTTAAAAATATTTGTATCTTTATATTACAAAATATCTATATCTATCTATCTATTGCCTGATGCCCTGATCCCCGAGGGGGTGGCCACGAACGAACCGCCCCCATGCACCTCTGTCCCCAGTCAGTCGACGCCCATCCTCCCAACCAGCACCGCCTTCATCCATATACTTCCCCACTCCATCCTTCCACCTCTCTTTCAGTTTACCTCTCCCTCTCTGTCTTTCCACCTCGCTCTTGTACACCCTCTTAGTCATTCTCTCGCTTCCCTTACGTTCCATATGGCCGAACCATCTCAAGGTGTTCCTTTTCACACTTTCCAGCACATCTATTTCCACACAACACCTCCTTCATACTTCCTCATTCGTCTGTCTATCCCTCCATTTAACTCCGCACGCACTTCTCAAGTAACTCATTTCCACTCCTCTCACTCTTGGTCTGAATCTCTCAACCAACGTCCATGCTTCGCTTCCGTAAGTCGTAAGTCAGTGTCGGGATTACCACACTGTCATGCAAGGACTTCTTCACTTCCATACTGACCATCCTATTTCTTCTTACTGCTTACAGCATTCCTTCAACCCTCTTCCCCTGTTGCACCCTCTCCCGCACTTCTTCATCCATAGTCCCATCTTTATTCAACACACTGCTCATATACTTAAATGAGCTGACAATCTCTATATCCTGACCGTTCAACTTCACCTCACACTCTGTGGCTTCACCCCTTTCGAAGACCATAGCCTTACTCTTCCCCGTATAAACCTTCAGATTCCGTTTTTCGCACACTGTTCCAAACATATTTACCAGACCCTGCAACTCCCATTCATTATCGCTCATTAGAACTGTATCATCAGCAAACAGCAGTACAGGTAGCTTCCACTCATTTCCCTCCCTTATCAGCTATACACGAACATCCACTGCTCTTCTTTGTATTTCTTTCATTATTCCATCCATATATACAGTAAACAATCACAGGGACATCACACACCCCTATTTCAACCCAACATTCAGGTCAAAGAACTCGCTGAGCTCATTCTCCAAACGTACTGCCGCCTTTGCACCTTCATACATGCTCTTCACTGCTTTCAGCAGCTTCCCATCTACTCCGTATATTCTAAGTACTTTCCACATACCTTCTTTATCCACTCTGTCATAAGCATTCTCCAAGTCCATAAAGGCAACATACACCTTATGTTGCTTCTCCAGATATTTCTCCACAACACAATTCAGGGTAAAAATCTGATCTTTACCTCCTCTTCCCTTCCTAAAAACCGCCCTGCTCGTCACCTATCCATTTCTCCGTTCTCACTCTCACTCTCTCAATCACTACCCTATTGTACACCTTCCCTACTACGCTTAGAAGACATATTACTCGCTGGTTACCAGACACTCCTCTTTCCCCTTTACTCTTATATAGGGGGACTATTATACCTGTCTTCCAGTCATCAGGTGCACTCCTTTTCTCCCATGCTAGTTTGCACCACATTTTCCACACCCATTCGACCACTATCTCACCACCATACCTTAACATTTCCCCACACACACCATCTGTTCCTGGTGCTTTCCCCAACTTCACTCTTTTCATGGCTTCCCACACTTCTGACCTCCTGATCCCCACCTCCTCCTCCCACTACTTCTCTTCTTCTTCCTTCCATACTCCATCCAACTATGTTTGCTGGCACTTCATTCCTTACATTTAGCAACTCGTTGAAGTACTCCTTCCATTTTTTGACTCTCTCTTGCTTCTCGGCTAGCATTCTCCCATTCTTATCTTTCACACCCTTACTGTTTCCCTTGCTACCTTCCCTAACTTTCTTGACTTCTTTCCAGAACAGTTTTTTCCACTCCCTCCATTTTACACTCAGATTCCTTCCAAATTCCTCATCTACACTTCTCTTACTTTCCTTCACTACTCTCTTCACCACTCTCTTTCTCTCCACGTACCTCGCTCGTTTCTGTCTCTCCAAATCTTGATTCCCTCTACTACCCTACCACTCTCTATACGCTTTCTTCTTGTCTTTCACAGCTATTTTTACCTCTTCTGTCCACCATGCTGTACCTTTCACTTCCCTCCCTCTTAACATGAACAAGAACAGCACCTCTCCCCAAACCAACCTCTATGCTCAACCTCATCAAACATGTCTCTAGTAAGGGGCCGATGGTCTCCACGTGAAAAAACACCTGAACAGAAGAGAAGCCGCTACCCCCCTCAACTCATCTCCCGCCCCCCCCCCCCCCCCTCCCCCTCCTGTACAACACACAATCCTCAAACCCGCAGATTATCCTAGAAAAATAGAATTAATCCACCTCAATACGCCTCTCCCCCGATCCACCTCCCTAGACACAACCCTCCTCTTCCCCATCCCAACCCTCCCCCTCCTCCCCACGCCAATAATCACCCTTCATACTAGGACACATTTTATGACGAATATCCTCCCCTTCCCCGATATAGACAACCCCATTACTTACATAAAACTGGCTGCTTCAACTGCGGGGAATTCAACCACCAACAAGCGAACTGCCGTGTCGACCACTAAATACAATGCGGCAAATGTCACAACCTAGGGCATAAAAATAAACTGTGTGAATATTACAGCGCCTAGGAGTGTGGCAAAGAAGACCAAGCCGACTGTCCTTCTTACTCATTTATAAAGGATTCACTAATTACCGAACACATAAATGCTCGATCATTACAAGCTAATCTAGAAGAAATAAAGACCTTAATTAATGAAAGAAATACGGACGCTCTTTGTATCAGTGAGACTTGGCTATCTCCCCACACCCCTAACGCTTTTATAGATATACCCAGCTATACTTTATATAGACATAATAACGGCCGCGGTTCTGGCGTTTGTGTATATGTTAAGGAGTCTCTAAACTCAGAGAAAATTGAAACAAATATAGCACAGCAGACAGGTATCGAGGATATATGGTTAAAAAATAATTGTAGAAAATTACCTTCAATTATTATAGGTTGCATGTATAGACATCCTAAGGCTCACTCAATCTCTTACGATTATATTATTGACGTCATACAAACAATGTGCTTGCAAAAGAAACCAATCCTTGTCCTTGGTGACCTAAATGATGATCTTCTCCAGAAAAACAGCAAACTATCTAAAATAATTAAAAGTAATAAATTATCACAGCTCATAAATAAACCCACCCGAGTCACTCCTACTTCTGCCACTCTACTCGACGCAATAATTACAAACAAACCCGAACTAATACTAAACTCAGATGTAATACCTCATCCCATAGCAGACCACGACCTCATTACTGCCACAGTATATATCACCAAGCCTAAGCGATCACCCACCCTCTAAACATTCCGAGACCTAACGATTTATGATAAAGACACCGTCTGCGCCCAAATTTTAAGTGAAACTGTCAGTTTAAATCAAATATTTAACTTAGATAATGTAGACGTACAAGTAAATACATTAACATCAGTCATTAACAAAAATCTAGATATTAGTGCTCCCATGGTCACCAAAAAAATAGGTCGACCCCCGGCTCCCTGGATGACTGATGAAATCAGTGTAGCCATGAAAGCCAGAAACGAGGCCTAGAATCTCCTAAAATCCAACCGACTCAATCCAATACTGCAAACACAATATAAAGATTTAAAGAAACGAGTTAAAATACTATTAAATAATACAAAGAGAGAGTATTATCACAACAAGCTAACTAATTCTAAAACTAATATTGCCTCAACTTGGAAAATCGTTAAAGACATAATTCCTTCAACCATACTGGTTGTGGTTGAAGGAATTATGTCATATTCTCAATAGAAAATGAAAAATGCAAAGCAGAACATTTCAATACTTTTTTTGCAAACGTAGGGAAAAACATGTTTGAAAATACCCAACACTCGCTACATGAAAGTAACCCCCCGGACGATAGTGAAAGTGAAACACAAGTAAACAACTTCGCTCGCCACTTCCGGCCTCAACCCGTAGACATAAACACGATAATTTTAACAATTAAACATCTCCATGAATCTAAATCCTTCGGCTCAGACAACATCTCCCTCCGCTTCATCAAGGACTCGCTTTTCGCTATTGCCTTCTATTTAACTTGTATCATAAACACTTCTATCACCACAGGTTTCTTTCCAACGCTATGGAAACATGCAATAGTTACCCCTCTATATAGAAATGGAGACAAAAACGACACCAGCAACTATCGCCCCAGCTCCCTTCTCCCAATATTCTCAAAAATTCTCGAAAAGATCGTATCAACACAGCTTATAATATTCCTAGAGTCTAACAAACTTCTATCTAACAACCAACATGGCTTTCGGCCCAAACTATCCACCGAAACAGCTTTCACTGTAATCACTAACAAAATATATAACAACATGTACAAAACAAGAATTTCTCTATTAACCCTCTGCGATCTCTCCAAGGCCTTCGATAGCATTAGCCACACTACTCTACTACAGAAACTTAAAACAATTAACATAGACACTTTTTGGTTTATAGCTATTTAGACTCGAGAACACAATCAGTCCGCTTAAATAATACTGTCTCCTCAAAATTACCCGTGGAAATTGGAGCTCCACAAGGCACAATATTAGGCCCCTTCTTATTCATTATCCTCGTAAATGACATGGCAGAAAAGATAAATGAAGAAATCAATTATTGCACAATCGTACAATACGCCGACGACACTCAGTTTCTCCACAGTGCCTCGGTAAATGAGCTCGACACTCTTGTAAACAAAGCAGAGATAACCCTAAAAAACGCAAGACTCCATTTTCTTAAAAACGGGCTTAAGATGAACAACAATAAAACGCAATGCATCTTCATAGGCAGCCGCCAATTACTCTCTAATATACCAAGCGACACTGAAATAAAACTACACGACATCACAATCAAGCCCACCACATATGTAAAAGACCTTGGTGTATACATAGACAAATATATGGCGTTCGACAAACATATTAATATAATTAAAAAAAAAAAACAATGGGCACCCTTATGTATTTAAATTGGATCAAGGACTTTTTTGACAAAGGAACCCGGAATATTATAGTACAATCTCTCGTGCTAAGCATTTTAAACTATTGTAATATAATATGGGGGAATACGAGCGCTACCCTACTAACAAGCATTACAAAACTGCAGAATTTTGCAGCCAAAATTATAGACGGAAAGGCAAAAAAGTACGACCATGTCTCCCATATTATAAAAGATTTAAAATGGTTAACCATTAAAGAAAAAAATACCCATGACACAGGAGTAGCTATCTATAAAATATCTAAACAATTTATACCCAGACTACCTATTAAACCTGTCAACTGTAAATAACGTAACCTCCAGTACTACAAGGCAACAAAATAACCTTTTTGTCCTGAAAGTTTATACAGAAATAGGTACTAGATCTATCTCAGTAAAAGGCCCCAAAAATTGGAATGAACTCTCACCTTATGTCAAAGAAGCTAACTCCTTACATGTCTTTAAATTAAGACTACATAATATACTCTTTAACAACAATTTAACAAGATACTACTCTTTCTATTGTTGCTGTCATGATTAGTATTATTATCATTGCTATGTATTTTTATTATAATTATTGTTAGGGGTTCGAGCCCTGCGGGGAACCCATATTGTAATCATTAAATCTTCTTATTCTTCCAAATTATTTTTCCACGCCGGTTTTTACTCATTAACTCCAGAACCGCTTTTGGATCGGGGCCAAACTTTCCCACAAGGTGCGTTTTTGTATTGGGCAACTTTTGATATGCTAAACATCTGAAATGGCGGCCAAACAGGTCCATGGCAGCCGATTTCCTGAAACATTTGAAACCTAAATACCGTCTCTCCCACTCATAGGAAATGATTGGGCTTTGGCATTTGGACTCCACTACTAATGCTCCGCAAATGTTATGGAAGAGGTTTTGCTTTGCACGTGGGGTTTTTTCCGGCAATCTTGAAAAAACCTCGAAAACACTTAAAAATCCACATCTTGAAAAGTGCGCAGATGATGAAAGCCATGTTTGCGTAGTTGGGTGAGGCTCGCAATTCCAAACGTTTTGGTACCTAAATAATAGAAACTGGTGGAATAGTTTGGCCGCAGCATTGAAAGCTATCTATTCATAAATTACTTTAAAATCGTATTAGGTACCCACACAACGTTTTCAGTCTTCAGTCTATAGGCTTCCCTGCATCCCCTAGTTTTGCTTAATAATAGTTATATTAATCATTCAGATCCATACATTTGTTAAATTTAACTCTCTCAAAATAGTTAGAGTCCCTATGAATTCCAGCTATTACTTAACCAACCTACCTATACATACCTACCCTACCAAATAATAATGATAATTCAAATTTATTTTTGGTGAATAGCAGAGTATTGGCTAAGGTTTTTAATAATTCCTCCCTTTGCCAAATGCTTAATTTAATAACAAAGTTCTAGACCTTTAAAGTTTTGACAATTGTCCGTCTGACTCGTATTTCAACCCTCCTCCCTCAAGCCTAAGTCAAGTGTTACCACAAAATACCGCTAGATCCATTCTCAAAAGTTGCTAGCATGTTACCTACATAGTCTAAAAATTGTAGGATAATGCCACAATCTCTAAATATTTTTTTGTTTTGCAAGTTTTACAATGTAATGACTCTAGAATGTCTTAAATGTTCCAATTATCCCTAGTAAACGTCTAGATATACAAAAATGGCTGCTCGATTGAAGTAAATACATCTAGATCTAGCGGTAAAACTGGCAACACTGCCACCATTACAGCTGCAAGAGAGAGAGAGAGAGTGAGAGACATTTCGTTTCACTCCACCTTTTCTCAGTCGTCACTATGGAGTTGCCATTTGTCAAATTATCTATGTTTTGTATTTTTTCATTTGTACAGTACCTATAAATGCACCTATTATGTACGTTGTGGTGACTAAGTTAATATATAGGGCTTGTGGCAGAAATTACGAAATATTATCTGTGACATCCTAGGATACTTGCATTCCTCCAGTAGCCTACTATACATTCGGCCCCAGGCAGCGAAGTGAGAGACATTTCGCTTCGCTCCACCTTTTCTCAGTCGTCACTATGGAGTTGCCATTTGTCAAATTATCCATGTTTTGTACGTTTTCATTTGTACAGTACCTATAAATGCACCTATTATGTACGTTGTGGTGACTAAGTTGAAAGGAAGTTTAAGCTGTTCATTTAATAATGTGTTACTCTTAGTGGGAGAATGAACAGGAGAAAATAATAATTAACAAACTGAAATTGTCTTACGAGCTAGTGGCAGTGGAGTCTGCGAGGGCCAGCCACGGGAGGGCCTGTACGCAGCCGGATACCTTACCCTCTACGCATGCGCGAAAATGTAAGCCTCCCTTGGACCCCGCCCACTGCCGAAAATTTAAAAATATTATATTATATTAGATTAGATTAACCTAACTTAACCAAACCTGGGGGTTAGGGAATAGAATATGCCCCACGTGCCTTTTGCGTGTCGTAAGAGGCGACTAAAGAGGTTGGGTCGGTGGGCTTGCGACCCCCACCCGGAAAAAATATCTAAGCAAAGAAAAACGAACGAACAGCCTCGGATGCGGACGGAACCAACGTTGACGAACCACGACCGACTAAGGACATGCCTTCGGACATTCTGAGAATGGCTACGTGGAATGTTAGTGGCATGAATGATGGCACAAAAGAGAGAGAGGTTCTGGAAGTGTTAGTGAATGCCAGGCTGGATGTATGTGGAATGACAGAGACCAAATGGAAAGGTTCAGATGTGAGAGAGTGGGAGTGTGGAATGGGTGTGTGTGCTGGAGTGAGAGAAGGAACAGCGAGAGAGAAGGTGCATGTTTGTTTGTAAGTAGCAAATGGAAGGAATGTGTAAGAGAGTATGGGTCTGTGGGTTCAAGGATTGTGTGGGTGAGAATGAAAGTAGGAATACAAACGTGGGTGATTGTATGCGTGTATGCCCCGACAGAGGATATACTTGAAAGAAAGAAAGAGGAGTTCTGGATGAATGTGGAGGGGTGCCTGGAGAAGTTTGACAAGAACGAAAGAATATTTCTGATTGGGGATATGAATGGTAAGGTGGGTGATAGGAAAGTTGAGGGAGTGGTGGGAGGGTGGGGGGTACCATCAGAGGTGAATGGGAATGGTAGTGCACTTGTGGACGTATGTGTGGGGAGGAGGCTGTGGATAGCCAACACCTTCTTCCGACACAGAATGATCCACAGGTACACGTGGAAACGGATGTTGACGATGAAGGATAAGACAGTGGTGGAACGAAAGTCATTGATTGATTATGTATGTGTGGATGAACGAATGAAGAAATCTGTGATGGATGCTAGGGTGTATAGGGGTATTGGAGGGGGTCTGTCTGATCATTATGTAGTGGTAGCTAAGGTTAGGATACAAAAGAAGTGGGTGAGGAGAGCGGGAGGGAGGCGAGAGGAGGGTGGAATGGTGAGGAGGGTGGAGAGGTTGCAGGAGGAGGAAGTCAGGGAGGAGTACAGGAGAGCAGTGGAAAGACGACTAGGTGGGTTCGACCTGGAAGTTATGGAGGAAGTGGAGGAGATAAGCAAGGTGTTTAAGGATGAGATCTGTGCAGCATGTGAGGAGGTGTGTGGAGTGAGGAGAAGAGGGAGGGGAGTGAAAGGTACAGCATGGTGGACAGAAGAGGTAAGAATAGCTGTGGAAGAAAAGAAGAAAGCATATAGAGAGTGGTTGGGTAGTAGAGGGAATGAAGATTCCGAGAGACAGAAACGAGCGAGGTACGTGGAGAGTAAGAGGGTGGTGAAGAGAGTAGTGAAGGAAAGTAAGAGAAGAGTAGATGAGGAATTTGGAAGGAATCTGAGTGTAAAATGGAGGGAGAGTAAGAAACTGTTCTGGAAAGAAGTCAAGAAAGTTAGGGAAGGTAGCAAGGGAAACAGTAAGTGTGTGAGAGATAAGAATGGGAGAATGCTAGCCGAGAAGCAAGAGAGAGTCGAAAGATGGAGGGAGTACTTCAGTGAGTTGCTAAATGAAAGGAATGAAGAGCCAGCAAACATAGCTGGATATGGTATGGGAGGGAGAGAAGAAGAGAAGTAGTGGAGGAGGAGGTGGGGATCAGGAGGTCAGAAGTGTGGGAAGCCATGAAAAGAGTGAAGTTGGGGAAAGCACCAGGAACAGATGGAGTGTGGGGAAATGTTGAGGTATGGTGGTGAGAAAGTGATAGAATGGGTATGGAAAATGTGCAAACTAGCATGGGAGAAGGGGAGTGCACCCGATGACTGGAAGACTGGCATAATAGTCCCCCTATATAAGGGCAAAGGGGAAAGAGGAGTGTGTGGTAACCACCGAGGAATATGTCTTCTAAGCGTAGTAGGGAAGGTATACAGTAGGGTAGTGATTGAGAGAGTGAGAGTGAGAACGGAGAAATGGATAGGCGACGAGCAGGGGGGTTTTAGGAAGGGAAGAGGATGTGTTGATCAGATTTTTACCCTGAATTGTGTTGTGGAGAAGTATCTGGAGAAGAAACAAAAGGTGTATGTTGCCTTTATGGACTTGGAGAAGGCCTATGACAGAGTGGATAGAGAAGGTTTGTGGAAAGTACTTAGAATATATGGAGTAGAGGGCAAGTTGCTGAAAGCAGTGAAGAGCATGTATGAGGGTGCAAAGGCGGCAGTACGTGTGGAGAGTGAGCAGAGCGAGTTCTTTGACCTGAATGTTGGTTTGAAACAGGGGTGTGTGATGTCCCCGTGGTTGTTTACTGTATATATGGATGGAGTTATGAAAGAAATGCTATCAAGAGCAGTGGATGTTGGTGTATCGCTGAAAAGGGAGGGAATTGAGTGGAAGCTACCTATACTGCTGTTTGCGGATGATACAGTTCTGATGAGTGATAATGAATGGGAGTTACAGGGTCTGGTAAATGAGTTTGGAACAGTGTGCGAAAAACGGAATTTGAAGGTAAATACGGGGAAGAGCAAGGTTATGGTCTTCGAAAGGGGTGAAGTCACAGAGTGTGAGGTGAAGCTGAACGGTCAGGCTATGGAGATCGTCAACTCTTTTAAGTATCTGGGCAGTGTGTTGAGTAAAGATGGGACTATGGATGAAGAGGTGCGGGAGAGGGTAAAACAGGGGAAGAGGGTTGTAGGAACGCTAAAAGCAGTAACAAGAAATAGGGTGGTCAGTATGGAAGTGAAGAAGTCCTTGCATGACAGTGTGGTAATCCCGACACTGACTTACGGAAGCGAAGCATGGACGTTGGTTGAGAGACTCAGACCAAGAGTGAGAGCAGTGGAAATGAATTACTTAAGGAGTGCGTGCGGAGTTACATGGAGGGATAGACAGACTAATGAGGAAGTAAGAAGGAGGTGTGGTGTGGAGGTAGATGTGCTGGAAAGTGTGAAAAGGAACAACTTGAGATGGTTCGGCCATATGGAACGTATGGAAAGCGAGAGAATGACTAAGAGGGTGTACGAGAGCGAGGTGGAGGGACAGAGGGGGAGAGGTAGACCGAATATGAGGTGGAAGGATGGAGTGAGGAACTACATGAACGAAGGCGGTGCTGGTTGGGGGGAGGGGCGTCGACTGACTGGGGACAGAGGTGCATGGGGGCGGTTCGTTCGTGGCCACACCTTCGGGGATCACGGCGTCAGGCAATAGATAGATAGATAGAACCAAACCTAACCCTAATATAATATAATATAACATAACACAAATAACAAAATAAAAATATAAAAATATACTAAACTTCGAGTGGGATCGAACACTGGATATCTGAATGCCAGACAGGAGCTCTAATGACTGTACTACAGAGCAAGCTGGCAGGAACGGTTTGAAGGGTTTATTTAAACGCGGGGAACGGGGGGCGGGGCCAAGCGAGGCTTACATTTTCGCGCATGCGTAGAGGGTAAGGCTGCGTACAGACGCTCCCGCCAGCCACAGTCCCTTAACCCTGGCTAACACGACGTAATTATATCGTACATTTCATCATCCTAAGATGAAGTAAACAGCTCCCAGATCAAAATAGTGCAACATTAACACTATTATAATAAAGATGAATGGAGATATAACACCAGTACTCTTCAATCCTTTATTGGCTAGGGTTGAGTACAGGAGCGCCGAGACGCTAGTTGATTATGTGAGAGTCTGGTGTGAACTGAAGGACTTGCTGCCTCCACAGGCCTGGGTGCCAGAAGCGCCCGCAAGTCTAAAGTGTCTGTGGTGCCATATGGTGTTGGACAATAGTGGTGTATACATTATTATTATATCTCCCCCCCCCCTATTGGCGTCCGACGAGGCGATGGTGGAGTCGGGCGGTGTAGATTGAGTGGAGGGCGGTAGACGAAGCTGTCGTAGGAAGCGGCGGTTGCGGAGTGTGGCTCGCCCCGACCCATCCACCCGGATGGTATACTGGCGGTGTGGATGCACCTCCACTACAGTGCCAGTCTTGTTCCACCGTGTCGGGTTGTTGCCCCCCTGGTTCTGGACGGAGACCCGGTCACCGACGTGGAGTGGTGATAAAGGCCGGGCTGAAGCATTATAGTATGTGGCTAGGGCAGCGTTACGGTGAAAAAGGGCTGCCTCACGAGCTTCGGCCGAGAGAAGCCAGTGGGGGTGGAGGTGGAGAAGTGCAGGATTGCAGGGGACGTGGTCCCGTAGGGTCCTGCCGAAGAGAAGTTGAGCTGGTGACTTGTCAATGGTCGAGAGGGGTGTGTTCCTGTATTGGAGGAGGGCGCGGGCTGCGGCGTTGTTGTCTAGAGAGCCAGTGGGGGATGTACAGTCCGCGATGATGCGGCGGGCTGCTTTAACAGCCAGCTCGGCGCGGCCATTAGACTGAGGGTAGAACGCAGAGCTGACCCGCTGTGACACACCCCAATGTGCCAGGAATTCTTGGAAGTCCCCGGCTGTAAACTGGGGCCCACCATCGCTCGCCAGTACCCGGGGTGCTCCGTAGTGGGTGAAGAGGGTACGGCACGCCGAGATGAGGTGGTGAGCATCACATTTACCTGGTGGCAGGTAGAAGATGTGGACATTGCTGGAGAAGCGATCGACGTAGACCAGGTAGTGTTTGCCCTGGTGCTGAAAAAAATCGGCGGCTACCTGGTCGTATGGCCATTGGGGTGGGTCAGATGACATGAGTGGCTCTTTCGGCTGGGACGGGGCGTGGGCGCGGCAGTAGTGGCAGGTATCCAGGCAGTTGCGTAGGGCCTTGTCAATACCTGGCCAGTAAACACTCGCACGTGCACGGGCCTTCATGCCAGTCATACCCTGATGAGCTGAGTGAAGGGCCTCGAGAACTCTGGACCGAAGATGATGGGGGATGACTGGTCGTTGATCCATGAGGGCTACCCCGTCGACGGAAGTGAGGCGGTCTCTAACACCCCAGAACTGTCGTAGTTGTGGGGCGGTCGCCTCTCTGGAGTCCGGGAAGCCCTCGGGGATGGTCTGAAGAAGGGAGGTATACTCGCTGTCTTGTTGGCCGGCAGATTTAAGGTCAGACCATGATACAACTGGGTCAGGTATGGCGGCGAGCATGGTGAGGGAGGCCAAGGCAACTGAGTGGATATCGAGCTCGCTGGCGGCCGCACTATGCACATCATGGGCGTCCGCGGAGGGCCTGGTCGGGTAGCGGGAGACAGCGTCAGGGCCGCGGTGCCATTTGCCAGGCGTATGTTGAATGGTGAACTGGTATCGTAGGGTACGTTCCTTAATCTTGAACAGGCGAGGGTTTGGTATGTTGTCCAGGGACCGGTCGTTAAGGATGTGCAGTAGAGGTCTGTGGTCCACCACGACGACGAGGTCAGGGCAGCCCAGGACAAACATTCTGCATCTGTCAAGGGCGTCAGCCACTGCTAAAGCCTCGCCTTCGACGGGTGCGTAGTGGGACTCCGCAGGTGTGGTAAAACGGGAGCCGGCGAAGACAAGTTTCCAACCGACCTTGCAACAGGTGGGGGCAGATGCGGTGGGGCAGGAACAATGTTGTTGGAGTAGGAGGAAGCCAAGGCCGGTTTTGCTCCAGTCTGTGGCGAGGCACGTGGGTCTGCCGATCTCGAAGGAGCAGACCCCTTCCTCAACCAGGCGTGTGATGTGGTCCTTAGATGTGGCAAAGGTACAGTCGAGTGCCTCATCCCAGTGGAAGGGGGTTTTGGACTGCACAAGTTCCCGGAAGGGCGCCATTTCCGGTTTGATGCTGAAGGCCCAGGCGACCTGTTCAACGAGACCAAACCACGACCGGGCTCCTGTGATGTCTGTGGGCGTGGGAAAGTCACGGATGGCCTTAATCATGGACGTGCATGGCTTAATTCCAGTGTCTGTGATGGTGAGTCCGGCGAAGTCAACTGAAGGGGCGGCGAAGGTAAACTTGTCAGGGTTGAAAGTGACACCGTTGGTTGCACAGAGGGCCAGGTAATCAAAAGTGTGCCAAAATGCCTCCTCGACTGAAGAGTCCCACATAAGGGAGTCGTCGACACACTTCACCTTACGAGGGACAGCCTGTATGATTGCGTCGAAGCGTCGGGTATAGGCGTCGCCAGCTGCCAAGTAACCTTGAGGGGCCCTGATATACCTGTAACGGCCAAATTCCGTGATAAAAGTCGTAGCCTCCCTGCTGGATTCGTCGAGTAAAACAGCATGGTATCCATTCCAGGCGTCTAGGACCGTCTTACGAGTGCCTGCAGGGATGGATTGGGCCAAGTTGAATGGGCTCGGGGTGTGATGTGTCTCCCGAAGGCAGGCGTGGTTGAGTGCCTGCAGGTCAACTGTACGGCGGGGTTGTCCAGTTTTCTTGGCGACCACCACCATCCTAGAACACCAGGTAGTAGGGGTACCGATGGGGACAGGCTCAATAATGCCCAGTGCGACGTCCCTGTCGAGATCTGCTTTGACCTGGGCCTTCCAATGATGTGGTATAGGGGCAGGGGTGTGCACGGCACGTGGAGATGCGCCAGGCTTGATGTGGATGTGCATGGGAGGGCCAGACATCGTGGGGAGTGGGCCGCTGGTGGTGTTAAATGCAGAAGATGCAAACTGTGACAAGAACCAGTCACGAAGGTCAGACAGGTGCAGGTCGTTAGGTGGGAAGGGGAGGGAAGTGGGCCGGTGTGGTGGAGGGGTCCTGGTCAAGGTGGGTGGTGGTTGGGCTGTGTGGGCGGCCATGCAGGGGGTAGGTGTGGGGAAGTCGGGAGGGATGATATGTAGTGCCCTACAAGCTGACATGCTAATAAATAACGGTGACTGTGCCTGAATAATAAAAATATCATCAGTACTGTAGGGGGTGCCGGCAACGTCGGTGGCGGTAATGGTAGTCGGCATATAACCCAGGACCTGGAGAGTGTGACCCCCCACGGCCGTGATCCGTTGGTGAGTAGGCTGTAGGTGGTGGCGTTGGAGGCCCAGTGCCCGTAGTAATTGCAAACCAGCCACAGATACTTGGGCGCCCGTGTCAGGGTGGGCCGTGACGCTGGTGGGGTGAGAGTGGGGCGACATGGCAGTAGAAATGGTAATGGGCAAGGAGAGGAGCCGTGCGGGTGGTGGTTTGTTAACAGCCTGTTTGAGAGTACCAATGATAACAGCCGCGGATGAAGGTGAGGGCGTGGAGTGACAAACTGTGGAGTAATGGTTGAGTTTGTTGCACGACGGGCAGGTCTTGCCCCAAGCAGGGCATTTGGATGGGCGTTCGGCTCGAGAGTGTGTGGATAGGCCGCACCCACTGCACTGGAAAGAGGTGGATTTACAAACCTTGGCAAAGTGGTTAGGTTTATTACACGCCGTGCAGGTCTTGCCCCATGCAGGACACTTCGAAGATCGTTGGGCTTGTGAATGTGAAGATAGGCCACACCCGGAGCAACGTGTGGGAGATGAAGTGGGGCCGACGTGGGGAGGTGGTGGGGCGGGCGACGGGGGCTGAGTGGGTTGGGCGGGGGCTGGATAGGGGCGGGGCGTGGGTAAGTACTCTTGAGACGCTGGTATGGTGATTTCACAGCATGTACCCCCGGTTGCATTGCCGTCTGATCGAGTGCCGCAGATTCGAACCCCACACAGTAGTTGATAACATCTTGTAAGGTAGGTAGGGTGCGGTCTTTAGTTAAAACATCTTGCTGAAGGGACGAATCACTAATCCCGATAGTCACTTGGTCCCGTATGTGTTCGTCAGAGACATCAGTGTGGCAACAGGGGCAGGTAAAGCCACAGTCCAAAGTGGCCTCCGTAATACGTGTGACGTAGTCCCGGATCTGTTCAGTAGGTTGTTGGAGAAGAGACCGGAAGTGGTGGCGAGCGGCTGCGCGGTTCCGTTGTCGGTGGACGAGTTGTGTGATGAGAGTTGCTAGGTCGATTTCTGGCAATGAGGAGAACGCCTGATTGTGAGCAAATATGGCGCTCTGAAGGGCAGGGTCGCACGTCTGGTAGAGCTCGATGGTAGCCTCGTGAGGTGGTAGAAGGACGAGCCGCTTGTAGACCTCCCAATCAGCCCAGAATTTGCGTAGGGCGTGTCCCGGCATATGTAAAGCGGCCTGGGGCCGCGTAGGGGCAGCCCGGCGGGGCGGGGCGGGGCGTGGCTGGGCTGGGTAGGAAGGGACTTGAGGCGGTGGTGGTATGATGACGTCATGCGCAGAAGGGGCTGCGCCGTGAGGGTTGGTGCCAGCCGTACGATAGCCAGGGGGGGCATAATGGTCGCCGTAATACCGACCGTCGCTACCGACACCAGTGTGGGCCTGGCCGTCAGTTGGGGAGGGTGTGGGATATTCGCTCTTGAGAGGGTGGGTAAGGGGATTAGTCATGTTCATATGTAATAAAGACATGTGGGGAATAACTGGCATATGGTGGGGCACTGAGACATGGGTAGCTGGCATATGGTGGGGCACTGAGACATGGGTAGCTGGCATATGGTGGGGCACTGAGACATGGGTAGCTGGCATATGGTGGGGCACTGAGACATGGGTAACTGGCATATGGTGGGGCACTGAGACATGGGGAGATGTATGAGGTGTGGGTGTCTGTGTAGAGGGATGAATAAGTGTATCACTGGTGGGGCGTGAGGCAAAGGATGGGTCAGCCTGGTGGGTAACATTACTGGCCTGGGGCTGATGTTGTAGAGGCTGGTGGGGCGTTGGTGGAGCTGTCGCGGGGCGATGTTGTAGTTGTAGATTCTGCTGATCCTGGTGATGCTGTAGAAAGGTGGCGATACTCGATTGGAGGGCGTCGATCCTTTCATTCAAGTAGATGATGGATGGGTATGGAGACAGGGCATCGGGCAATGAAGGCTCGACCGGTTGGGAGGTAGATGTAGCCGGGTAGGGACCGCATGGCGGCAAGCCGGCTTCCACAGCGGCTGCAGCCTCAGCTAGGTAGTGCAGGTTCTCCATGTAGGTTCAGATACTGATATACACTGCGCCATATAATAAAGATGAATGGAGATATAACACCAGTACTCTTCAATCCTTTATTGGCTAGGGTTGAGTACAGGAGCGCCGAGACGCTAGTTGATTATGTGAGAGTCTGGTGTGAACTGAAGGACTTGCTGCCTCCACAGGCCTGGGTGCCAGAGGCGCCCGCAAGTCTAAAGTGTCTGTGGTGCCATATGGTTTTGGACAATAGTGGTGTATACATTATTATTATAACTATTATACGACACTTCACAATATAACATCTCAAAACACACCAAAACATGGCTACATTTTACTTGATTCTCTTTTAACTCGACGGTTTTGTCTAATGATGAACTTGGTGTGTTTTCGTTCCAATTGACATTTTGTAATCCTGGTTATAACTGATTCCCTGCTTCTGTCACCTCGTTGACTACCCTAGGTAAATGGATAGTACAGTGCTACTTTATCATAATAGCCTATTCGATATAGACCTACTCCCGTGATCGTCTTTGCTCGTGATTCAACCTCTCCTACCGGTATATATATTCTCCATCTATCCATCCCAACCTACTTCCTCCCACCTCCCTTCCTTCCTTCTATCATCCCTCCCTCCCCTCCTTCTAACATTCATCCCTCCTCGCTCCCTTCCTTTTATCATCCCTCCCTCCCTACCTACCCCCTCCCTTCCTTCTACCATCCATATCTCCCTCCCTACCTTCCCCTCTCTTCCTTCTACCGTCCCAATCTCCCTCCCCCTCCCTTCTCTCTCTCTCTCTCGGGAATATTAGATAACCATACACGTATATAGCTGATTACATATCGCTTATAATTTGCATACTGTATGTCCATAATATTTTCTAACTTAAATTAAAAATGTTACTCCAATTATTATTTTGTTCTATGTGTATGGAGGTGACAAAAGGCAGGATGCCTGTAACAAGTGTCTCCCCCAAAGCCAAAAGAGTGACAGAGCCAAATTCAAGGGATGTTGGAGTTAAAATGCTTGGACACACAAAGTATAAAACAGTCTAAATCATAGGATGAAGGAAAAATTGATTGAGGGAGAGAGTTCCAGGGTTCACTTGTTGAGTAGAAGAAAGACTGAAAATTTGCCAATTCTTGGGTTTGAGAGTTGTACAGAAAAATAGTGGGACTGTTTTGAAAGGCGGGTGCCTCACACTCTCCACAAGGGAGGGGGTATACACTGAGAGAGCTCTGAAAAATACTGATTGTTGTAATAGCTATAATTGAGGGAAAGAGATGCAACATTGCAGCGTGTAGAAAGATATTGTAAGTCAAATTGTAAGTAAACTGTGAATTGGAATTTAATTAGAATTGAGAAAATATAAAAACAACATTAATTGAATTGAATTGAATTGGAATTGATATCAATGAATTGATATGAATAGATGAATTACTATTGTATACTGCAATATGCGAATTCATTAATGTACAATAATTAAGTTAAAGTATTTTCAAATAAATAAAATAGTGATTTTCGGGATGTATTTACTATCTATACGACTTCTAGCAACTTTTGAGAACAAATCTAGGTGTATTTTGTGTCTTAATTTGGTAACCCTGCCTGCCCTGCTCTGTTGGTGTGTTATTGGCATAATGAATTGAATTGCATTGGAATTGAAAAGCTTATGAATTGAATTGAATTTGAATTGAAGATTATTATTTTACGAATGAAATGAATTCAATTGAATTGGAATTGATTGATTCAAATTTTATTCTGAATTGGAATTTAATTGAATTGACAAACATGAATTGACCCCAGCCCTGACAGTATGTGGAAAGTACTTAGAATATACGGAGTAGATGGCAAGTTGCTGAAAGCAGTGAAGAGCATGCATGAGGGTGCAAAGGCGGCAGTACGTGTGGAGAATGAGCAGGAGTCCTTTGATCTAAATGTTGGGTTGAAACAGGTGTGTGATGTCCCTGTGGTTGTTTAATGTATACACTATATAGATGGAGTCATGAAAGAAATGCAAGGAAGAGCAGTGAATGTACGTGAATCGCTGATCAGGGAGGGAAACGAGTGGAAGCTACCTGTACTGCGGTTTGCTGATGATACAGTTCTGATGAGCGATAATGAATGGGAGTTGCAGGGTCTGGTAAATATGTTTGGCACATAATATAATTAATAATATTTCAAATTATGTATCAATAACACAAAATATGTTCATAATTGCACTATAACATGTGATATATTATTTGTATACACAATTAACACACTCCTAAATAATAAGTAGTATATCTGCTACTTCATTATATACAATATTTGATAATATAAAACCTGGATTATTACACAATGGCTAGTAGTGGATGAAAGTGTTTTACAATATTATAATAATAAAAATATATAGGCCTAGTTTTAACCCGCTGAGTACCAGCTAAATATTTATAAATGTACCACCCAGGACCGGCTGATTCTGATTTTTTTTTTCCAGAAACAATAGCGAATGGGTTAGGAATGAAGGAAAAACCATGAAAAACCGATCAACAAACTAAACAAATGGCTCTACAGAGCCCAGAAAACGGATTTTACAAGAGTAAAAAATTGGAGGAAATTTCCCCCAAAAAACAATTGTTTGCGCGCTCACGCGCACGCCGTTTGACTTTGAGTGTTTTCAACCATCGGCATGGGTGCATGGGATACGTACACAGTTCCCATACAAATCTGAGCCCTCTAGGAGCCATAGGACCGGAGTAATTGGGACCGGAGTGACACTGATGCAGACGTCTGCGTCGCTGGGGTTTAGCGTTACATACATTGCCGACGCACTGTTTGAGTCGCTGGGGCTCAGGGGGTTAATACCTTCACTCTCACACATATATCTAACTATATCACAATCAAACAAATATTATTGGTAATCAAATCGTGTACTCTAGGCCTACCAAATATAAATCAGGAGTAGGGAAGTAAGAAAATGTAAAGGAAGGTATTTGAAAATATGGATATAATATTATTGAAGAATAATTCGGATAAAAAAAATATATTTATGGAAATACATGGCAGAACAGTGGATGTTGGTGTACCGCTGATATGGGAGGGAAACGAGTGGAAATTGCCTGGCGTGTGTGCGTGTGTAGATCAGATTTTTAACCTGAATTCTATTGTGGAGAAATATCTGGAGAAGCAACAACAGCTGTATGTTGCCTTCACAAATATGGACTTGGAGAAGTCCTATAACAGAGTGGATAGAAAAGGTACAGTATGTGGAAAGTACTTAGAATATACGGAGTAGATGGCAAGTTGCTGAAAGCAGTGAAGAGCATGCATGAGGGTGCAAAGGCGGCAGTATGTGCGGAGAATGAGCAGGAGTCCTTTGATCTGAATGTTGGGTTGAAACGTGTGTGTGATGTCCCTGTGGTTGTTTAATGTATATATAGATGGAGTCATGAAAGAAATGCAAGGAAGAGCAGTGGATGTTGGTGTATCACTGATCAGGGAGGGAAACGAGTCTAAGCTACCTGTACACGGTTTGCTGATTATACAGTTCTGATGAGCGATAATGAATAGGAGTTGCAGGGTCTGGTAAATATGTTTGGAACAGTGTGCAAAAAACGGAATATGAAGGTAAATGCGGGGAGCAAGGTTATGGTCTTTGAATGGAGTGAAGCCACAGGGTGTGGGGTGAAGTTGAACTTTCATGCTATGGAGATAGTCAGCTCATTTAAGTATCTGGGCAGTGTGTTGATTAAAGATGGGAGTATGGATGAAGAAGTGCAGGAAAGGGTGCAACAAGGAAAGTGGGTTTTAAGAACGCTGAAAGCAGTAACAAGAAATAGGGTGGTCAGCATGGAAGTGAAGAAGTCCTTGCATGACAGTGTGGTAATCCCGACACTGACTTACGGAAGCGAAGCATGGACGTTGATGGAGAGACTCGGACCAAGAGTGAAAGGGGTAGAAATTAGTTACTTGACAAGTGTGTGCGGAGTAATATGGAGGGATAGACAGACTAATGAGGAAGTAGGAGGGAGGTGTGATGTGGAGTTGGCTGGAAAATGTGAAAAGGAACACCTTGAGATCGATCGGCCATATGGAACATATGGGAAGCGAGAGAATGACTAAAAGGACGTACGAGAGCGAGGTGGAAAGACAGAGAGGGAGAAGTAAACCGAGAGAGAGGTGGAAGGATGGAGTGAAAAAGTACAGTATATGAATGAAGGCGGTGCTGGTTGGGAGGAGGGTTGTCGACTGACTGGTGACGGAGGTGCATGGAGGCGTTTTGTTCGTTCCACCCCTTCGGGGATCATGGCGCCAGGCAATGGATATATAGTCAGCTCTCCTAATATGCGCCTATATGGGCGACACAGGACGGCGCATATTAGTAATAACATACCTTATGGGAAACATAGCTTATGGTGGACACCTCGAAAAAAAAAAAAGGCCTAATTTTGATTTTTTTTGCCGTAAATACCAACCAAAAATGGATTAAATTATGAACAATAAGACAAAATAATAAGAAAATACACCTAAAACGAGAGCAAAAATAATTACAAAATCAACATCAAACTAAAAGATTCCCCGGCTCCAGTACAAGATTGGTTTATTTAAATTTATACATCATCATCCGATTCAACTTCCAACGATGACATTGATATGTTGCAACCTGGTTGTTCCTGCAATAAAAACTTAAAATCAGCTTACACTAATGACAGTATTGTCCTTTAATTGTTAATTAAAATAAATGTCAGCCTTTGTGAGACTCATGCACTACATGGGCATAACTTTATTTTTCTATATATATCTACTTTTTACCCACGGGCATAACCTTTGACCCTAAACAGTCAACCACACAACACGGTGAAGCCCTGAAGTCTTACTCCAGACTGAGAAGTGAGACACCGGAAACGTTTGAGATACAACCCGCCAACGTGGTCTTGCATTCGTAGACCTATGACGCCGAGCTAGCTCTATCTCCTGACACTGCTAAGCCAATGCTCCAATGTCTCACCTCCCATGCTCATCCTTTTCACATTCCCTAATGTATACCTGTTGACCTCTTAACTTGCTATGTATTGTCCCACTATAGCATATTTTGAATATGGGAATATCCACAAACAGTACAAAGAACAATCTACTTTTGTTTTTCTTTTTTCTTTTTTTGCCGAGTCGGCAATCTTTATGGTAATGCACTGATACTCTGTACAGCACAAATTTGATCACAAAAATATCTTCCTATCGACATCAAGGGGCTTGAACCATTGGATTACCAGAAAATTGGCATTACCACTTCACCACACCTCCCCTGATACCCCACAGCTGCTGGTACCCTACCCAATACAATTATACACTAGGCCTATAGTATTAAGTCTCATATCCCTGTATTGCATTACATAATAGTGAGGACGACTTGAGCTATGGTATAAAGACAATTAGAAAGGTATGGGCAGTACAGTAGTTGATTACATGACCACGACACTCCCGAGTGACGTCATTGGAGTCACGACGCTACTATTCTCCCCAGGTCACCTTCATTTGACTTGCCTAAATATGGGCTTCAAACAGGATCGGTTTATTGTGCTTTCCACAAAAATTTAGTGACATGGATAGACATAGACATATATAGTGTGACAGAACCCTATCCTATATGGTAAAATGTTAATGTTTTTGCATACCGCAATGAGGTTGTTTACAGCTGGCATCTCTTTCAAATTTTACTGCGGAAATTTGACGATCGCTATGTTTTGTAAATTCACCTAATATGTAAAGTAACGTCGACTGAAGACACTTTTATTGTACAGTAAACCCCCATTATCTCGGACTCTTTTTACTCGGAAACCCGCACTTCTCGGAATGGCACAATTTACAATGTACAATTTACAGTCAATTAATAATTGACCCCAGCCCTGCATACTGTACCTTCTCTATCCACTCTGTTATAGGACTTCTCCAAGTCCATATTTATGAAGACAACATACAACTGTTGTTGCTTCTCCAGATATTTCTCCACAATAGAATTCAGGGTAAAAATCTGATCTACACACACACACACCAGGCAACTTCCACTCGTTTCCCTCCCATATCAGCGGTACACCAACATCAACTGCTCTGCCATGTATTTCCATAAATATATATTTTTTTCATCAAAATTAGTCTTCAATAATATTATATCCATATTTTCAAATACCTTCCTTTACATTATCTTTCTTCCCTACTCCTGATATATATTTGGTAGGCCTACACGATTTGCTTACCAATAATATTAGTTTGATTGTGGGGGAGCTCAGTGGTCTGGTTAAACTTCTCAAAACAATGATTGTGGACATATTGTGAGATTAAAAGTTCAAAATGTATATTTTTCTAATAATTATATGTAAAACACTTTCATCCACTATTAGCCATTGTGTAGTAATCCAGGTTTTATATTATCAAATATTGTACATAATGAAGTAGCAGATCTACTATTAGTGGGGCAGCTTAGTGGCTGAATTTGTGGGAATTGTGCATTTCGTGATAAAAGTATCAAAATTGGCACACGCAATTAATCAAATACCCGGTAGTCAATATAATCAAAATTAGATATTGGGCCATCATAGGTTTACTCAACATTGGCTTTGGCAGCCCCCTTTCAATTAATTTCCATATGAGTTCTTAAACACTGATATTTGCCCCAAACTGTATACCATGATAGAGATGTCAAACTAGTTTCAAATTACTCATCTGGACATGGGTAACAACATATATACAGACATTGTTTAGCTAATGTTGACTGTTTGATTAGTACAGTCTGCTGTAGTCTATCACACAAATTGGTAAGTAATGTTGCCATTTGCCACTAATTTGTTGAACTACAGGGACCAGTACAAGTCAAACGGTCAACATTAGCCAAACATTGTCTGAATATATGTTGTTACCCATGTCCATACGAGTCATTTGAGACTTGTTTGACATCTCTATCATGGTATACAGTTTGGGGCAAAAATTAATGCTTAAGAACACTTATGGAAAGTAATTGAAAGGGGGCTGCCACAGGTATCAGGGAAAGAATTTGAGATGGCCCAATATCCAAATCTGTTCATAATAGGATAGTCTACTGGTGTGCCAAATTTGGTGCTTTCCTCACAAAATTTACCATTGTTATGCTAAGTTGCCCCACTATATTTATTTTTAAGAGTGTGATAAATGTGTAACCTATGCAAATAATAAATCACATGTTATAGTACAATTATGAATTTAAGTTGTTATTGATACATTATTAGAAATATTATTAATTATATGTGTGAGTGAAAGTATTCAAAGTACAGTATATTTTTGCTAATTGTTGGTATGTAAAATAAATTAAAAATATAATTATTAATTACAAACAAATAAACTTAATAACTAGTTAATTATTTTCATTTTTATATCAAAGGACATATATTTATATGTACATGCAATGGCGAGGTCAGGATTATGATATTACAGTACTAAAGTGCCCTTCAAATGTATTTCCTATGAACTATATTGTATTCTATGATTTACTTCAAATGGAGACCATCATCAAGAAGGTGGAAGTATTACTATGAAAATAGTTGACGCTACTGGTAAGTATTCTATACATATGGAATGTATCTATATCAGTACAAAGATTATCTTGGGTAGCTAATTGTGTAAATGCTTACAATTTGGTTTGTTAATGAATTCCTTTAGTTATGAAATAATTGCAATTAAATTTGTGCACAACCTCTACATATTGATGTAAAGCATCAGGATGTAAAAGATTATGGTAATTTGCTTGTCTCTCCAACCCCTCCGACCATGGCAGACAGTGTGATAGACCAGCGCTAATTATGCTGGGGCTGTTCGGCCAGGTAGCTATAGGGAACAACTACACTGGTTATAGACACCTTTCGAAACCATGTGCACTAAAGTGCCATATTTATTCCGGCCTCTGATTCTCTTCCTACTTTCTCTTGATTTCTTGTCTGAACCACGTGGCCAACTATTTCCTCGAATGAGCTCCGTTAAGGTTTCCGTTTCCGTCGGGGCTAGCCCTTCACCACTGGGAGACTGCGTTGGCCCGACTACGGATAGGCCTTACCAGGCTTACCCATTCCTTCTTAATGTCCCACTCACCTCGACCTCTCTGCTCCCATTGCCATGTTTAACTTTGTTTCCCACATTTTTATTGAATGTCCTATTCTCTGGCCTGTTTACATTACTTTTCACTTTTTATCTGTTGTCTGTCGTCCACCGTCTTTTGCTGTTATTCTCTCCGAGTGGCCTTTCGTTTTCTATTGACCAAATAATGTCTTTCCTTACTCATCTAGGCCAGGAGTCTGCAGAAAACCAATTGTCCCACATAAGGCAGATCCCTCTCACACCCAACCCCAATTATAATGCCTAATAATAGACTCAGCTCACCGACCTCACCAAAACGGTCAGAGGTCAACACAATAACATGCGAGTCTTCAGAACGCTGGCCCCTACCCGGCAGATCCCCCCACACCCAACCCATCTCGTCCATATCCCTAATTTGATCTTAAAGCTCTCTATCTTTCTTGATCCTGCTATAGCACTTAGTAGCCTATTCCAACTATCTGCGACTGGCGACTTTATTTGTATATGAAGTTTATATTAAATGTTCATACTGTTAGGCTTACATTTCCATGTGGTTTACTCCATTTCTCTATTCGCCATTGGGAAGCTGCATTGGCCCTTTTATGGCTAGGCCATACAATGTAAAAAATTTGTCAATGACCCACTCCTCTACCCACTATTTTGGTTAACCCCTTGAAGCTCTGACGCGTTTTAGAAGTTTATTTTGGCTACCATTAGACGATTTTATGCAGCTTAGGAAGGATGTGTGGGTATTAAAAGGGTAAAGGCTATCTCAATCAACCCTATTACTTCCATATGCCCTTCCTATTCTGAATGACATTGTTTAATAATTACCAGAAAACAGAAAATAAAAGCGTTTTGGAGCTTGAAAGGCTTAACTTTGTTTACCAAGATTTCCTAGACTTTCCCCTCTATTCTCTAGCCCATTCACGTTAGTTTCCATTTTAGTCCTCTCCCTTTTCCTATTAGTCTTGCTGATATTCTCTCAAGTTTTCCTATTTTTCAAATGATGGAGTAATGTCTCTCCTTCGTAACTATCTCCTCAATTATATTTAGCTTCCATTTTTTTCTGACCCGATCCAGCTAGGATTCAGTGCCATATGGCCGAAGTCACTTGATGATTAGAGGGATCTGCCTTGTGTGTGCCAATCAACTTTCTGCAGACTCCCATTTTCTTATGCTCTTATGCCAGGTGTTTAAGAATATTTGTTATTTAATTTGCTTAATCTTTTCTGAACCGATTATTTGTTCCTAATGTTAGCAAGGTAAGTGCTATTATTGACCTGGTAAATCAGTAATTGTGTATGAATTGACCATTATTTGGTGCGCAATTTCCCAGCAGGAAAGTTCTGCAGCCCGAGTGTGCTAGTTCAAGACAACAAAGCAACTTTTCTTGAAAAATGCATGGCTTGACTTCCAACTTATTATAAAATCATGCCATATCATAATAATTTCTGTACAAATATATTGGGTAAATAGAGGGTAATCCGTACATAGTTGATCTGTACAGAAGCTTTAGTCCTTTTCATATTGAAGCTAGCTATAGCTTCTCTTCATAGCCAATATAAGAAAACGGACACTGCCATTGGTCCTGTGGTAATAAGCAGTCTGTCCCCAATGACTCAGAGGGACTGACTGAGCCAGGAAGTGCATAGAAGAGACTTTCATACAATGTACTTTGGCTGCAGACAACAGATTTTACCAGACTACACATTATGTGCAACAATTTCTGATCTGAGCTGATCCAGCCCTGGCCACTGGGCGGTGTATTTATGCTCGCATTGCCCAGGCCAGGTTACACTCTGCTAGTGTTCAGAACACTTATTGACAAACCATTAACAAATAGAAAAGCTGATAAAGGACATGAGAATGGTCACTTACTTAAGAGACAATGTAGCTCCCACATGACACCCAAGAAAAATGCTCACACACACTGTACAGTAATTGTTTCGGAGCCATTTGGGCTTGTCTCCATGAAAAAAACGCAAATTATCGTAAATAACCATGCACCTGTCGCCTCGTATTGAATAAAGTCCTACAGTGTTCCTATAAAGTATCACTGGCCTGTTCAAATACTTTAGGGTCCTCAGAAACCAACATTGCAGCTTTGGTGAGTACATAAAGGGATGTTTCCAATATTTTATGATTCCATGTAGTACTTCCACAACAAATTGTAAACCTGCTTGCACTGGGTTACCAGAAAAGATCAAACCACCTGACAGATGGCGAGTTAACGGTAGAGTTCGACAGATAAATGTTATTTATGTACATTGTGACATACATCATCCTACAACATTAACAGCCGACAGTTTTAACCCTTGTTTAGTGGGGCCCAACTTGAGTCCATATCGAAAAATCTGGACTATGTGGCGGGGCCCGACTTCAGTCCGTGTGCAATTTTGGCGCAATATTGGCTCGGAGAGAGAGACGAGCGACTGGAGGAGCGTAGGTTGCCTCATGACCGCTCGCCACAGCTGCCATGGGCCTACTGACATTTATTCCACACACATCCACCCTCCTTCCCTCGCTACACACATAATTATGTAACGAAATTACCGTATTGTAGCGATTTTGCCCTTCGGTTGCACGATCGTTGCAAGACAACCAGTGATCGTAGAAGGATGGTTCAGGTGTCATTGGAAAGCTCAATTAACGCCCTTTTAGGGATACATACTTGTATTACGCTCTGGCTCTTGTTTATGCATGAAAAAGTGCACGGAAACAAGGCCATTTATGGTATAAACCACCCGCTGGGCGCGTAGTGGAAAAAAACTGACGGGCCCGCTCGTAATGTGTTAATAACAATATTGAGGTTCTTGTATTCCTTACATGTGATCTTGTAGCTTAACATAAAGATTACATTGTATTTACATTAGTCAACCCATGAACTGCTAATATATGGACAAAATAATAGTTAAGGGAGAAATTTCCTTTGCAGTGGCACAGTATATGAAGGGTTATTTTTACATGTTTAAATACCGTGTTTTCCGTGAGGCCTATGCACTTTTTGGGTTAAGTAAGTAATTACCGTATTGTCATGTGACTATTATTTATGTATAACGGTTTAAAGATATTTAGTTGTCGTGTCACCAATGTGCATTATTGTGCTAACTTAATAACGTTTGAGGTTCACTTATGCATACTATAGTTATTATCAACTAATTGTTCCATGCCCATGACATAAACAACTGTTCACTTTTTTACATTAATATACTTCGTACCCTATACAACCTCTCACGTCATCAAGGTTTTCACATCAGAACAATTTAACATGTGGGCCTACATTTTGATTTGACATGATTCTTAAAGTAATATTTACGTGAAATCTTAAATTCATATCAACATATGTGCCTTTGACGTAAGCCATTTTTATTTTTTTAATATTAATACTACGTGTTGTTTACAACTTTGTTAAGGTTTCACATACAATGTTTTTGTCTTCAGAACATTTATGAACATAAGTTAAGGTGAAGGGCACATCATATTTACATAAAATATTACTTTTTTTTCAAATATAACTTCCTTTAACATAATCTGCTTTCCAATTTCTTATGTTAATACTACGTATAACTTTAACAATGTTAGGTTTTCACAACTTGCTTTAACGGGTTTCCAATGTAACAAACATAATAGTTTAATGTACATTTCACTTGCTACGTATGTTGAATTTATACATTGTAGCTAGACGTATTTGATAGGTAATCTATATAGAATTTTACATTATAGTTTTGCGTATTAGATTCGTACTATTTATGTAATATTAGTATGAAATGTGCATGCCAATAATGTCAGCACCTGTTCACGCGTCTACGTGAATACTAAATAATGTTTACATCAGTGTTTTCACACGTGTGTATACTGTTATATTGACGTATAATATATGTTATGGAATTGTGATTGGCACGTAATGAACACGTTATAGTTTGACATATTTGGGAGATATTGAATTAATTTAATAACAAATGAAACGTGCCAATGATGTATGCAGCTGTTCACATTTTGACGTAAAAATTACGTCATTTATACGTCACAAACGGCTTGCACAAGACGTCATTCTGAAGCCATATTTACGTTTAATAGACCTTATATCTTGATGTATTAGCAATTAACAAAAATATGTATCTGTACATCCTATAGCATGACGTATTTTCTACTTGCTATTGACGTAATATACAGTATTAACATAACATGTGCCAATGACGTAAGCAGCTGTTCACGTTTTTTCGTGAATATTACGTAAATCTAACACCCTTGCAAATGGCTTGCAGATGACTTCTTTCTGTAGCCTTATTAATGTGTATTAAACATGCTATTTTTACGTCCTAAAGACGTAAAAGATACGTAAATATACAGCCTGAAGTATGACGTATTTTCTACTTGCTATTGACGTAATTGTAATACATTACACGTGCCAATGACGTAGGCAGCTGTTCACGATCGTACGTGACTATTACGTAATTTTAACAACGTTGTAAATGGCTTGCACAGGACGTCTCTTTGTAACCTTATTAACGTGCAATAGACATGGTAGGTTGACGTCTTAACACCTTACGAGCGGCCTATGCGGTTTATTTATGTGTACCGCACAGCGGGGTGTTTTTAGCCAAAATAGGGCTGTTTATGTGATCATTTTCATGCCTAAATAAGACCCAGAACGTAAACTTAAAGACGTATAATATACATACAGGACAGACTATAATAATACGTATTTTGTACTTGCTATTGACGTAGTTGAAATACATTACACGTTCCAATGACGTAAGCAGCTGGTCATGTTCTTACGTGCATATTACGTTATTAGTACAACATCTTAAATGGCTTGCACAGGACGTCTCTTTGTAGCCTTATTAACGTGCAATATACATGATAGGTTGGCGTCTTAAAGACGTAAAATATACGTAACAGGACAGACTATAATAATACGTATTTTCTACTTGCTATTGACGTAATTGAAAAACATCACACGTGCCAATGACGTAAGCAGTTGTTCACGTTTTTACTTGCATATTACGTCATTTGTACAACGTCGTAAATGGCTTGTGCAGGACGTCTCTTTGTAGCCTTATTAACGTGCAATATACATAATAGGTTGACATCTAAAAGACGTAAATTATACGTAACAGGACAGACTATAATAATACGTATTTTCTACTTGCTATTGACGTAATTGAAATACATCACACGTGCCAATGACGTAAGCAGCTGTTCATGTTTTTACGAGCATATTACGTCATTTGTACAACGTCGTAAATGGCTTGCACAGGACGTCTCTTTGTAGCCTTATTAACGTGCAATATACATAATAGGTTGACGTCTTAAAGACGTAAATTGTACGTAACAGGACAGACTATAATAACACATATTTTCTACTTGCTATTGACGTAATTGAAATACATCACACGTGCCAATGACGTCAGCAGCTGTTCACGTTTTTACGTGCATATTACGTCATTTGTACAACGTCGTAAATGGCTTGTGCAGGACGTCTCTTTGTAGCCTTATTAACGTGCAATATACATAATAGGTTGACGTCTAAAAGACGTAAATTATACGTAACAGGACAGACTATAATAATACGTATTTTCTACTTGCTATTGACGTAATTGAAATACATCACACGTGCCTATGACATAAGCAGTTGTTCACGTTTTTACTTGCATATTACGTCATTTGTACCACGTCGTAAATGGCTTGTGCAGGACGTCTTTTTGTAGCCTTATTAACGTGCAATATACATAATAGGTTGACATCTAAAAGACGTAAATTATACGTAACAGGACAGACTATAATAATACGTATTTTCTACTTGCTATTGACGTAATTGAAATACATCACACGTGCCAATGACGTAAGCAGCTGTTCATGTTTTTACGAGCATATAACGTCATTTGTACAACGTCGTAAATGGCTTGCACAGGACGTCTCTTTGTAGCCTTATTAACGTGCAATATACATAATAGGTTGACGTCTAAAATACGTAAATTATATGTAACAGGACAGACTATAATAACACATATTTTGTACTTGCTATTGAGGTAATTGAAAAACATTACACGTGCCAATGACTTAAGCAGCTGTTCACGTTTTTACGTGCGTATTACGTCATTTGTACAACGTCGTAAATGGCTTGCACAGGACGTCTCCTTGTAGCCTTATTAACGTGCAATAGACATGATAGGTTGACGTACTTGTTACCTACAAAATACGTTATTTCAAATATAATATGACGTATTAAATACAGACCATTGACGAAATATTACAACTAATTATACGTGCCAAAGATATAAGCAGCTGTTCACGTTTTTATGTGAATATTACGTCATATATACAACGTCGTGAGGTCTCCAAAATACTTTTGGAGGACGTCGTGACAACGTAAAATTGTTTATTGGGTTGTTTTCGGTCACTACTTGAGAACTATTAAAGATAGACAATTTATGTTTTCAGACTTGGAAAGAACAGAAAAAATATTATTATTTAACACTAGATTAGCGGGCTAGCGGTTTATTTATATGTACCGCCCAGCGGGGTGTTTTTAGCCAAAATAGGGCTGTTTACGTGATCATTTTCATGCCTAAATAAGACCCAGAGCGTAAAACAAGTATCTATCCCTGAAAGGGCATAAATAGAGCTTTCCAATGACACCATAACGATCCTTTTATGATGGCTAGTTTTCTTGCAACAACCGCGCAACGCGAGTGCAAAACGCATGTAATTCGGCACTTTCCCCATACAATTCCGTATGTAGCGAGTGAGAGAGGGAGGGAGGAGGTGGGATTCGTGTCAGTAGGTTCGCCGCGGTGGTCTGGAGCAGTCATACGCTCGCTACTCTCCTGCCACCACTTGTCTCTCTCTCTCAGCAACATTACGTGCTGAAATTGCCACACGACCTATGTCGAGCGCCGCCAGATAGTCCAGATTTATTATACTCGACTTATGTTGCGCGCCGCTAGTTATGGGTTAAGCATATACAAATATATGGTCATCACTGGCAATTTCGAGATAGGACGGTGTGAACACAATTGCGCGGGAAATCATTTTATTCCAGACTCGTTTACACTTTCATATTTCGATTTATTTATATATATATTTGTTTTATTATGTAGTATAGTCATTCCTCTTTCCATTGACATATGATGAATCACAATAAACAGCATTCTGGTGGATGGGAATACAGAAATACACAAGGCTTCGAAAAAGCTTCGGGTGAAATATTTCTCCCAAAACCAATTGTGTCTGTCCATGGACAACTTTCTAACTTATGGGGGGCTGAGAGCGTTAAAGAACTATTTTCTTGACGACATGCAACGGACAAACTTATGGTCCTCTACTCAAACTTTCATTACGCGGTACCTGTCCGTGAATCTCACGAAACCTGATTTACAATCTATAGCTCTCAGGCAGAAAGTCTAGTTTTTAAGCTATTTATTTCAACAAAAAGGGGGGAGGAGTGTTCTACCTAAGACCTCCTATCTGCCTCCTGTGTGATACACTTGTATGTAAAGTTAAGGTTCATGTGATAACCCATTCCTAATAGCCCATTCCTAAGACATAAACCAGTCTAGTCAGGAACATATTATATTCTCAGTACATCTTATTTTGGTAATAAAGTACCTGATTCGTACTTGTTATTTTTTAGAATAATTGTAGGCACATTATATTCCTAATTAGCCTAGTACAAACTATTTTGATAATAGAGTACATGTTAATATGAATGATTATTAATCATAAGCCCGTATTTTATTTCTGTATTTTTATGAAGAAAATATTGATTGTATTTATCATATTCTAGATGTATAGTTTATGAGTGTCGTAACCTACTGTTCTATCAAACGTATAGGTTACAACACCACAGGCTAAACCTTAATAACGCCGCCTGTAACCTTTTCTTATTTTCATTAAACATTGATCTCATTTTGTGTGTTTGTTTTGACCGTAGAAATTTGTTAGTGGTTCTGATATTCTTGATGAATGTCCCCCTCCAGACTTGTGATATCAGGCGCATCGTCAATGATAGAAGGGCCACTAGTAAATTATAGGTTTGAGTCCCGAAGGGAAGAAGGAAAACCTAATATTTAGTAGTGGCTCCGGAATCATTGAAGATTCCGGCCCTCCCGCCATCCCCTTCCCATTCATCTTATGTATTGATAGAGAGTCTTGATATATCAGTGAAGGACATATGCGCCCAGATAAGAGCTGGGTGACGCGCAGAATCAACAGCAGACGCATGTGAAGCGCAACCTGCTAGATCATGTTTAACACTTTCAAATTTGCATTTGTTTTTACTGTTTTTTCTAGTAGTAGTACCCACATCATAAGGACGAGTCCGTGAGTCTTTTTAATATTTAAGAGCTTTTCGCTAATGATGATTGGCAATCTTGATGTTTACTCTCCTAGGCGGGACGTTTGAACGGAGAGCCATTGAGTTCAAAGATAGGCCATACTTTAATAAGGCGCATCGTCAATGATTCCGGGGCCACTACTAAATATTAGGTTTTCCTTCTTCTCTTCGGGACTCAAACCTATAATATAATAATCAGAGGAAAGGAAATATAAAGAGGCAATTTAACCATTCCAAACCAATAGTAAATCACATTAACCATGCCAATAATGAGAAAATAACAAAAACATAATAATAGAACAACCTCACCCATCATTCTAAATCTACCTCAGAGCCAATACCAACCAAATCTTCAACTGCAAACAATGCCTACATTCTCCTCATATAATCCCCAAGTAAAATCAAACCTTAATGCGCCCGGCTCCCTGACAGGAAACAAAGCCAGAGTTTCACATGTGCCCCTCTTGCCCTAAAACCGGGCGCCCAATGTGCCGACAAAATCAGAGTCACTATGCGCGTTGAGCGAATGCAAAGTAAGCCTTCAGCCCTCTGACTTCACCACCATTTTGGGTTGGGAACTAGGAGTAACAAAAGGTAAAGATCTTGGTGGAGAACTTATCTACTAGTGGTCATTCAGCCATAACGAGTCTAGTAGATAGTTTGATTGGAATCGTCTCTATATGTGCGCCTTCAATCTAAACCCCAGATCTTGCACAGACTTGTGACTTGGTATTCCCAGATGGGGACAAGAGGGAGAGAGACAGAGGGAGGTGTGGGAGAGGGAGTTACAGAGGGAGGTGTTACAGAGGGAGGTGTGGGGGAGGGAGGTGTGGGGGAGGATGTTACAGAGGGATGTGTGGGAGAGGGTGTTACAGAGGGAGGTGTGGGAGAGGGAGTTACAGAGGGAGGTGTGGGAGAGGGAGTTACAGAGGGAGGTGTGGGTGAGGGTGTTACAGAGGGAGGTGTTGGAGAGGGTGTTACAGAGGTAGGTGTGGGAGAGGGTGTTACAGAGGGAGGTGTGGGAGAGGGTGTTACAGAGGGAGGTGTGGGAGAGGAAGTTACAGAGGGAGGTGTGGGAGCGGGTTTTACAGAGGGAGGTGTGGGAGAGGGAGTTAAAGAGGGAAGTGTGGGAGAGGGATTTACAGAGGGAGGTGTGGGAGAGGGATTTACAGAGGGATGTGTGGGAGAGGGAGCTACAGAGGGAGGTGTGGGAGAGGGTGTTACAGAGGGAGGTGTGAGAGAGAGTGTTACAGAGAGAGGTGTGGGAGAGGGTGTTAGAGGGAGGTGTGGGAGAGGGTGTTACAGAGGGAGGTGTGGGAGAGGGAGTTACAGAGGGAGGTGTGGGAGAGGGAGATACAGAGGGAGGTGTGGAAGAGGGTGTTACAGAGGGAGGTGTGGGAGAGGATGTTACAGAGGGAGGTGTGGGAGAGGTAGTTACAGAGGGAGGTGTGGGAGAGGGTGTTACAGAGGGATGTGTGGGAGGGGGTGTTACAGAGGGAGGTGTGGGAGAGGGTGTTACAGAGGGAGGTGTGGGAGAGGGAGTTACAGAGGGAGATGTGGGAGAGGGAGTTACAGAGAGAAGTGTGGGAGAGGGAGTTACAGAGGGAGGTGTGGGAGAGGGTGTTACAGACGGAGGTGTGGGAGAGGGTGTTACAGAGGGAGGTGTGGGAGAGGGTGTTACAGAGGGAGGTGTGGGAGAGGGTGTTACAGAGGGAGGTGTGGGAGAGGGAGTTACAGAGGGAGGTGTGGGAGAGGGTGTTACAGAGGGAGGTGTGGGAGAGAGAGGTGTGGGATGTGGTGTTACAAAGGAAATCAAGCAACAACAGGTCTAGTGACCCTTCTAGAGAGGGAGGTGTGGGAGAGGGTGTTACAGAGGGAGGTGTGGGAGAGGGAGTGACAGAGGGAGGTGTGGGAGAGGGAGTTACAGAGGGAGGTGTGAGAGAGGGAGTTACAGAGGGAGGTGTGGGAGAGGGTGTTACAGAGGGAGTTACAGAGGGAGGTGTGGGAGAGGGTGTTACAGAGGGAGGTGTGTGAGAGGGTGTTACAGAGGGAGGTGTGGGAGAGGGAGGTGTGGGAGAGGGAGTTAAAGAGGGAGGTGTGGAAGAGAGTGTTACAGAGGGAGGTGTGGGAGAGGGTGTTACAGAGGGAGGTGTGGGAGAGGTAGTTACAGATGGAGGTGTGGGAGAGGGTGTTACAGAGGGATGTGTGGGAGGGGGTGTTACAGAGGGAGGTGTGGGAGAGGGTGTTACAGAGGGAGGTGTGGGAGAGGGAGTTACAGAGGGAGGTGTGGGAGAGGGAGTTACAGAGAGAAGTGTGGGAGAGGGAGTTACAGAGGGAGGTGTGGGAGAGGGTGTTACAGACGGAGGTGTGGGAGAGGGTGTTACAGAGGGAGGTGTGGGAGAGGGTGTTACAGAGGGAGGTGTGGGAGAGGGTGTTACAGAGGGAGGTGTGGGAGAGGGAGTTACAGAGGGAGGTGTGGGAGAGGGTGTTACAGAGGGAGGTGTGGGAGAGAGAGGTGAGTTACAGAGGGAGGTGTGGGAGAGGTGTTACAGAGGGAGGTGTGGGAGAGGGTGTTACAGAGGGAGGTGTGGGAGAGGGTGTTACAGAGGGAGGTGTGGGAGAGGGTGTTACAGAGGGAGGTGTGGGAGAGGGAGTTACAGAGGGAGGTGTGGGAGAGGGTGTTACAGAGGGAGGTGTGGGAGAGGGTGTTACAGAGGGAGGTGTGGGAGAGGGAGGTGTGGGAGAGGGAGTTAAAGAGGGAGGTGTGGAAGAGAGTGTTACAGAGGGAGGTGTGGGAGAGGGTGTTACAGAGGGAGGTGTGGGAGAGGTAGTTACAGAGGAGGTGTGGGAGAGGGTGTTACAGAGGGAGTGTGGGAGACGGTGTTACAGAGGGAGGTGTGGGAGAGGGTGTTACAGAGGGAGGTGTGGGAGTGGGAGTTTACAGAGGGAGGTGTGGGAGTGGGAGTTACAGAGGGAAGTGTGGGAGAGGGAGTTACAGAGGGAGGTTTGGGAGAGGGTGTTACAGAGGGAGGTGTGGGAGAGGGTATTACAGAGGGAGGTGTGGGCGAGGGTGTTACAGAGGGAGGTGTGGGAGAGAGGGAGTTACAGAGGGAGGTGTGGAAGAGGGTGGTACACAGGAAGGTGTGGGAGAAGAGATTACAGAGGGAGGTGTGGGAGAGGGTGTTACAGAGGGAGGTGTGGGAGAGGGTGTTACAGAGGGAGGTGTGGGAGAGGGTGTTACAGAGGGAGGTGTGGGAGAGGGAGTTACAGAGGGAGGTGTGGGAGAGGGAGTTACAGAGGGAGGTGTGGGAGAGGGAGTTACAGAGGGAGGTGTGGGAGAGGGTGTTACAGAGGGAGGTGTGGGAGAGGGTGTTACAGAGGGAGGTGTGGGAGAGGGTGTTACAGAGGGAGGTGTGGGAGAGGGAGTTACAGAGGGAGGTGTGGGAGAGGTGTTACAGAGGGAGGTGTGGGAGAGGGTGTTACAGAGGGAGGTGTGGGAGAGGGTGTTACAGAGGGAGGTGTGGGAGAGGGTGTTACAGAGGGAGGTGTGGGAGAGGTGTTACAGAGGGAGGTGTAGGAGAGGTGTTACAGAGGGAGGTGTGGAGAGGGAGTTACAGAGGGAGTGTGGTGTTACAGAGGTGTGGGAGAGGGGTGTTACAGAGGGAGGTGGGGGAGAGGGAGTTACAGAGGGAGGTGTGGGAGAGGGTGTTACAGAGGGAGGTGTGGGAGAGGGTGTTACAGAGGGAGGTGTGGGAGAGGGTGTTACAGAGGGAGGTGTGGGAGAGGGTGTTACAGAGGGAGGTGTGTGTGAGAGAGTGTTACAGAGGGAGGTGTGGGAGAGGGTGTTACAGAGGGAGGTGTGGGAGAGGGTGTTACAGAGGGAGGTGTGGGAGAGGGTGTTACAGAGGGAGGTGTGGGAGAGGAGTTACAGAGGGAGGTGTGGGAGAGGGTGTTACAGAAGGATGTGTGGGAGAGGGTGTTACAGAGGGAGGTGTGGGAGAGGGAGGTGTTACAGAGGGAGGTGTGGGAGAGAGTGTTACAGAGGGAGGTGTGGGAGAGGGTGTTACAGTGGGAGTTACACTGGGAGGTGTGGGTGAGGGAGGTACAGAGGAAGGTGTGGGAGAGGGAGGGTGGGAGAGGGTGTTACAGAGGGAGGTGTGGGAGATGGAGTTACAGAGGGAGGTGTGGGAGAGAGTGTTACAGAGGGAGGTGTGGGAGAGGGGTGTTAGAGGGAGGTGTGGGAGAGGGTGTTACAGAGGGAGGTGTGGGAGAGGAGTTACAGAGGGAGGTGTGGGAGAGGGTGTTACAGAGGGAGGTGTGGGGAGAGGATGTTACAGAGGGAGGTGTGGGAGAGGGTAGTTACAGAGGGAGGTGTGGGAGAGGGTGTTACAGAGGGATGTGTGGGAGGGGGTGTTACAGAGGGAGGTGTGGGAGAGGGAGTTACAGAGAGAAGTGTGGGAGAGGGAGTTAAAGAGGGAGGTGTGAGAGAGGGTGTTACAGAGGGAGGTGTGGGAGAGGGTGTTACAGAGGGAGGTGTGGGAGAGGGTGTTACAGAGGGAGGTGTGGGAGAGGGTGTTACAGAGGGAGGTGTGGGAGAGGGAGTTACAGAGGGAGGTGTGGGAGAGGGTGTTACAGAGGGAGGTGTGGGAGAGGGTGTTACAGAGGGGAGGTGTGGGAGGGAGGTATGGGAGAGGGTGTTACAGAGGGAGGTGTGAGAGAGGGTGTTACAGAGGGAGGTGTGGGAGAGGGTGTTACAGAGGGAGGTGTGGGAGAGGTGTTACAGAGGGAGGTGTAGGAGAGGGTGTTACAGAGGGAGGTGTGGGAGAGGGTGTTACAGAGGGAGGTGTGGGAGAGGGTGTTACAGAGGGAGGTGTGGGAGAGGGAGTTACAGAGGGAGGTGTGGGAGAGGGAGTTACAGAGAGAAGTGTGGGAGAGGGAGTTACAGAGGGAGGTGTGGGAGAGGGTGTTACAGACGGAGGTGTGGGAGAGGGTGTTACAGAGGGAGGTGTGGGAGAGGGTGTTACAGAGGGAGGTGTGGGAGAGGGTGTTACAGAGGGAGGTGTGGGAGAGGGAGTTACAGAGGGAGGTGTGGGAGAGGGTGTTACAGAGGGAGGTGTGGGATGTGGTGTTACAAAGGAAATCAAGCAACAACAGGTCTAGTGACCCTTCTAGAGAGGGAGGTGTGGGAGAGGGTGTTACAGAGGGAGGTGTGGGAGAGGGAGTGACAGAGGGAGGTGTGGGAGAGGGAGTTACAGAGGGAGGTGTGAGAGAGGGAGTTACAGAGGGAGGTGTGGGAGAGGGTGTTACAGAGGGAGGTGTGGGAGAGGGAGTTACAGAGGGAGGTGTGGGAGAGGGTGTTACAGAGAGAGGTGTGTAAGAGGGTGTTACAGAGGGAGGTGTGGGAGATGGAGGTGTGGGAGAGGGAGTTAAAGAGGGAGGTGTGGAAGAGAGTGTTACAGAGGGAGGTGTGGGAGAGGGTGTTACAGAGGGAGGTGTGGGAGAGGTAGTTACAGATGGAGGTGTGGGAGAGGGTGTTACAGAGGGATGTGTGGGAGACGGTGTTACAGAGGGAGGTGTGGGAGAGGGTGTTACAGAGGGAGGTGTGGGAGTGGGAGTTACAGAGGGAGGTGTGGGAGTGGGAGTTACAGACGGAAGTGTGGGAGAGGGAGTTACAGAGGGAGGTTTGGGAGAGGGTGTTACAGAGGGAGGTGTGGGAGAGGGTGTTACAGAGGGAGGTGTGGGAGAGGGTGTTACAGAGGGAGGTGTGGGAGAGGGAGTTACAGAGGGAGGTGTGAGAGAGGGAGTTACAGAGGGAGGTGTGAGAGAGGGAGTTACAGAGGGAGGTGTGGGAGAGGGTGTTACAGAGGGAGTTACAGAGGGAGGTGTGGGAGAGGGTGTTACAGAGGGAGGTGTGTGAGAGGGTGTTACAGAGGGAGGTGTGGGAGAGGGAGGTGTGGGAGAGGGAGTTAAAGAGGGAGGTGTGGAAGAGAGTGTTACAGAGGGAGGTGTGGGAGAGGGTGTTACAGAGGGAGGTGTGGGAGAGGTAGTTACAGATGGAGGTGTGGGAGAGGGTGTTACAGAGGGATGTGTGGGAGGGGGTGTTACAGAGGGAGGTGTGGGAGAGGGTGTTACAGAGGGAGGTGTGGGAGAGGGAGTTACAGAGGGAGGTGTGGGAGAGGGAGTTACAGAGAGAAGTGTGGGAGAGGGAGTTACAGAGGGAGGTGTGGGAGAGGGTGTTACAGACGGAGGTGTGGGAGAGGGTGTTACAGAGGGAGGTGTGGGAGAGGGTGTTACAGAGGGATGTGTGGGAGACGGTGTTACAGAGGGAGGTGTGGGAGAGGGTGTTACAGAGGGAGGTGTGGGAGTGGGAGTTACAGAGGGAGGTGTGGGAGTGGGAGTTACAGAGGGAAGTGTGGGAGAGGGAGTTACAGAGGGAGGTTTGGGAGAGGGTGTTACAGAGGGAGGTGTGGGAGAGGGTGTTACAGAGGGAGGTGTGGGCGAGGGTGTTACAGAGGGAGGTGTGGGAGAGGGAGTTACAGAGGGAGGTGTGGTAGAGGGTGTTACAGAGGGAGGTGTGGGAGAGGGAGTTACAGAGGGAGGTGAGGGAGAGGGTGTTACAGAGGGAGGTGTGGGAGAGGGTGTTACAGAGGGAGGTGTGGGAGATGGAGTTACAGAGGGAGGTGTGGGAGAGGGAGTTACAGAGGGAGGTGTGGGAGAGGGAGTTACAGAGGGAGGTGTGGGAGAGGGAGTTACAGAGGGAGGTGTGGGAGAGGGTGTTACAGTGAGAGGTGTGGGAGAGGGTGTTACAGAGGGAGGTGTGGGAGAGGGTGTTACAGAGGGAGGTGTGGGAGAGGGAGTTACAGAGGGAGGTGTGGGAGAGGGTGTTACAGAGGGAGGTGTGGGAGAGGGTGTTACAGAGGGAGGTGTGGGAGAGGGTGTTACAGAGGGAGGTGTGGGAGAGGGTGTTACAGAGGGAGGTGTGGGAGAGGAAGTTACAGAGGGAGGTGTGGGAGAGGTGTTACAGAGGGAGGTGTAGGAGAAAGTGTTACAGAGGGAGGTGTGGGAGAGGGTGTTACAGAGGGAGGTGTGGGAGAGGGAGTTGCAGAGGGAGGTGTGGGAGAGAGTGTTATAGAGGGAGGTGTGGGAGAGGGTTGTTACAGAGGGAGGTGTGGGAGAGGGTGTTACAGAGGGAGGTGGGGAGAGGGTGTTACAGAGGGAGGTGTGGGAGAGGAGTTAGAGAGGGAGGTGTGGGAGAGGGTGTTACAGAGGGAGGTGTGGGAGAGAGTGTTACAGAGGGAGGTGTGGTAGAGGGTGTTACAGAGGGAGGTGTGGGAGAGGGAGTTACAGAGGGAGGTGTGGGAGAGGGTGTTACAGAAGGAGGTGTGGGAGAGGGTGTTACAGATGGAGGTGTGGGAGAGGGAGGTTGTGAGAGAAAGAGGTGTGGGAGAGAGTGTTACAGAGGGAGGTGTGGGAGAGGGTGTACAGAGGGAGTGACAGAGAGAGGTGTGGGAGAGGGAAATGGAGAGGGAGGTGTGGGAGAGGGAGGGGTGGGAGAGGGTGTTACAGAGGGAGGTGTGGGAGATGGAGTTACAGAGGGAGGTGTGAGAGAGAGTGTTACAGAGAGAGGTGTGGGAGAGGGTGTTAGAGGGAGGTGTGGGAGAGGGTGTTACAGAGGGAGGAGGTGGGAGAGGGAGATACAGAGGGAGGTGTGGGAGAGGGAGTTACAGAGGGAGGTGTGGGAGAGGATGTTACAGAGGGAGGTGTGGGAGAGGTAGTTACAGAGGGAGGTGTGGGAGAGGGTGTTACAGAGGGATGTGTGGGAGGGGGTGTTACAGAGGGAGGTGTGGGAGAGGGAGTTACAGAGAGAAGTGTGGGAGAGGGAGTTACAGAGGGAGGTGTGGGAGAGGGTGTTACAGACGGAGGTGTGGGAGAGGGTGTTACAGAGGGAGGTGTGGGAGAGGGTGTTACAGAGGGAGGTGTGGGAGAGGGTGTTACAGAGGGAGGTGTGGGAGAGGGAGTTACAGAGGGAGGTGTGGGAGAGGGTGTTACAGAGGGAGGTGTGTGAGAGGGTGTTACAGAGGGAGGTGTGGGAGAGGGAGGCGTGGGAGAGGGAGTTAAAGAGGGAGGTGTGGAAGAGAGTGTTACAGAGGGAGGTGTGGGAGAGGGTGTTACAGAGGGAGGTGTGGGAGAGGTAGTTACAGATGGAGGTGTGGGAGAGGGTGTTACAGAGGGATGTGTGGGAGGGGGTGTTACAGAGGGAGGTGTGGGAGAGGGTGTTACAGAGGGAGGTGTGGGAGAGGGAGTTACAGAGGGAGGTGTGGGAGAGGGAGTACAGAGAGAAGTGTGGGAGAGGGAGTTACAGAGGGAGGTGTGGGAGAGGGTGTTACAGACGGAGGTGTGGGAGAGGGTGTTACAGAGGGAGGTGTGGGAGAGGGTGTTACAGAGGGAGGTGTGGGAGAGGGTGTTACAGAGGGAGGTGTGGGAGAGGGAGTTACAGAGGGAGGTGTGGGAGAGGGTGTTACAGAGGGAGGTGTGGGAGAGAGAGGTGTGGGATGTGGTGTTACAGAGGGAGGTGGGGAGAGGTGTGACCCTTAGAGAGGGAGGTGTGGGAGAGGGTGTTACAGAGGGAGGTGTGGGAGAGGGAGTGACAGAGGGAGGTGTGGGAGAGGGAGTTACAGAGGGAGGTGTGAGAGAGGGAGTTACAGAGGGAGGTGTGGGAGAGGGTGTTACAGAGGGAGGTGTGTGGGAGAGGGAGTTACAGAGGGAGGTGTGGGAGAGGGTGTTACAGAGAGAGGTGTGTAAGAGGGTGTTACAGAGGGAGGTGTGGGAGATGGAGGTGTGGGAGAGGGAGTTAAAGAGGGAGGTGTGGAAGAGAGTGTTACAGAGGGAGGTGTGGGAGAGGGTGTTACAGAGGGAGGTGTGGGAGAGGTAGTTACAGATGGAGGTGTGGGAGAGGGTGTTACAGAGGGATGTGTGGGAGACGGTGTTACAGAGGGAGGTGTGGGAGAGGGTGTTACAGAGGGAGGTGTGGGAGTGGGAGTTACAGAGGGAGGTGTGGGAGTGGGAGTTACAGACGGAAGTGTGGGAGAGGGAGTTACAGAGGGAGGTTTGGGAGAGGGTGTTACAGAGGGAGGTGTGGGAGAGTGTGTTACAGAGGGAGGTGTGGGAGAGGGTGTTACAGAGGGAGGTGTGGGAGAGGGAGTGACAGAGGGAGGTGTGGGAGAGGGAGTTACAGAGGGAGGTGTGAGAGAGGGAGTTACAGAGGGAGGTGTGGGAGAGGGTGTTACAGAGGGAGTTACAGAGGGAGGTGTGGGAGAGGGTGTTACAGAGGGAGGTGTGTGAGAGGGTGTTACAGAGGGAGGTGTGGGAGAGGGAGGTGTGGGAGAGGGAGTTAAAGAGGGAGGTGTGGAAGAGAGTGTTACAGAGGGAGGTGTGGGAGAGGGTGTTACAGAGGGAGGTGTGGGAGAGGTAGTTACAGATGGAGGTGTGGGAGAGGGTGTTACAGAGGGATGTGTGGGAGGGGGTGTTACAGAGGGAGGTGTGGGAGAGGGTGTTACAGAGGGAGGTGTGGGAGAGGGAGTTACAGAGGGAGGTGTGGGAGAGGGAGTTACAGAGAGAAGTGTGGGAGAGGGAGTTACAGAGGGAGGTGTGGGAGAGGGTGTTACAGACGGAGGTGTGGGAGAGGGTGTTACAGAGGGAGGTGTGGGAGAGGGTGTTACAGAGGGAGGTGTGGGAGAGGGTGTTACAGAGGGAGGTGTGGGAGAGGGAGTTACAGAGGGAGGTGTGGGAGAGGGTGTTACAGAGGGAGGTGTGGGAGAGAGAGGTGTGGGATGTGGTGTTACAAAGGAAATCAAGCAACAACAGGTCTAGTGACCCTTCTAGAGAGGGAGGTGTGGGAGAGGGTGTTACAGAGGGAGGTGTGGGAGAGGGAGTGACAGAGGGAGGTGTGGGAGAGGGAGTTACAGAGGGAGGTGTGAGAGAGGGAGTTACAGAGGGAGGTGTGGGAGAGGGTGTTACAGAGGGAGGTGTGGGAGAGGGAGTTACAGAGGGAGGTGTGGGAGAGGGTGTTACAGAGGGAGGTGTGGGAGAGAGAGGTGTGGGATGTGGTGTTACAAAGGAAATCAAGCAACAACAGGTCTAGTGACCCTTCTAGAGAGGGAGGTGTGGGAGAGGGTGTTACAGAGGGAGGTGTGGGAGAGGGAGTGACAGAGGGAGGTGTGGGAGAGGGAGTTACAGAGGGAGGTGTGAGAGAGGGAGTTACAGAGGGAGGTGTGGGAGAGGGTGTTACAGAGGGAGGTGTGGGAGAGGGAGTTACAGAGGGAGGTGTGGGAGAGGGTGTTACAGAGAGAGGTGTGTGAGAGGGTGTTACAGAGGGAGGTGTGGGAGAGGGAGGTGTGGGAGAGGGAGTTAAAGAGGGAGGTGTGGAAGAGAGTGTTACAGAGGGAGGTGTGGGAGAGGGTGTTACAGAGGGAGGTGTGGGAGAGGTAGTTACAGATGGAGGTGTGGGAGAGGGTGTTACAGAGGGATGTGTGGGAGACGGTGTTACAGAGGGAGGTGTGGGAGAGGGTGTTACAGAGGGAGGTGTGGGAGTGGGAGTTACAGAGGGAGGTGTGGGAGTGGGAGTTACAGAGGGAAGTGTGGGAGAGGGAGTTACAGAGGGAGGTTTGGGAGAGGGTGTTACAGAGGGAGGTGTGGGAGAGGGTGTTACAGAGGGAGGTGTGGGCGAGGGTGTTACAGAGGGAGGTGTGGGAGAGGGAGTTACAGAGGGAGGTGTGGTAGAGGGTGTTACAGAGGGAGGTGTGGGAGAGGGAGTTACAGAGGGAGGTGAGGAGGGGGGGGTTACAGAGGGAGGTGTGGGAGAGGGTGTTACAGAGGGAGGTGTGGGAGATGGAGTTACAGAGGGAGGTGTGGGAGAGGGAGTTACAGAGGGAGGTGTGGGAGAGGGAGTTACTGAGGGAGGTGTGGGAGAGGGAGTTACAGAGGGAGGTGTGGGAGAGGGTGTTACAGTGAGAGGTGTGGGAGAGGGTGTTACAGAGGGAGGTGTGGGAGAGGGTGTTACAGAGGGAGGTGTGGGAGAGGGAGTTACAGAGGGAGGTGTGGGAGAGGGTGTTACAGAGGGAGGTGTGGGAGATGGTGTTACAGAGGGAGGTGTGGGAGAGGGTGTTACAGAGGGAGGTGTGGGAGAGGGTGTTACAGAGGGAGGTGTGGGAGAGGAAGTTACAGAGGGAGGTGTGGGAGAGGTGTTACAGAGGGAGGTGTAGGAGAAAGTGTTACAGAGGGAGGTGTGGGAGAGGGTGTTACAGAGGGAGGTGTGGGAGAGGGAGTTGCAGAGGGAGGTGTGGGAGAGAGTGTTATAGAGGGAGGTGTGGGAGAGGGTGTTACAGAGGGAGGTGTGGGAGAGGGTGTTACAGAGGGAGGTGTGGGAGAGGGTGTTACAGAGGGAGGTGTGGGAGAGAGTGTTACAGAGGGAGGTGTGGGAGAGGGTGTTACAGAGGGAGGTGTGGGAGAGAGTGTTACAGAGGGAGGTGTGGTAGAGGGTGTTACAGAGGGAGGTGTGGGAGAGGGAGTTACAGAGGGAGGTGTGGGAGAGGGTGTTACAGAAGGATGTGTGGGAGAGGGTGTTACAGAGGGAGGTGTGGGAGAGGGAGGTTTGTGAGAAAGAGGTGTGGGAGAGAGTGTTACAGAGGGAGGTGTGGGAGAGGGTGTTACAGAGGGAGTTACAGAGGGAGGTGTGGGAGAGGGAGTTACAGAGGGAGGTGTGGGAGAGGGAGGGGTGGGAGAGGGTGTTACAGAGGGAGGTGTGGGAGATGGAGTTACAGAGGGAGGTGTGAGAGAGAGTGTTACAGAGAGAGGTGTGGGAGAGGGTGTTAGAGGGAGGTGTGGGAGAGGGTGTTACAGAGGGAGGTGTGGGAGAGGGAGATACAGAGGGAGGTGTGGAAGAGGGTGTTACAGAGGGAGGTGTGGGAGAGGATATTACAGAGGGAGGTGTGGGAGAGGTAGTTACAGAGGGAGGTGTGGGAGAGGGTGTTACAGAGGGATGTGTGGGAGGGGGTGTTACAGAGGGAGGTGTGGGAGAGGGAGTTACAGAGGGAGGTGTGGGAGAGGGAGTTACAGAGGGAGGTGTGGGAGAGGGAGTTACAGAGAGAAGTGTGGGAGAGGGAGTTACAGAGGGAGGTGTGGGAGAGGGTGTTACAGACGGAGGTGTGGGAGAGGGTGTTACAGAGGGAGGTGTGGGAGAGGGTGTTACAGAGGGAGGTGTGGGAGAGGGTGTTACAGAGGGAGGTGTGGGAGAGGGAGTTACAGAGGGAGGTGTGGGAGAGGGTGTTACAGAGGGAGGTGTGTGAGAGGGTGTTACAGAGGGAGGTGTGGGAGAGGGAGGTGTGGGAGAGGGAGTAAAGAGGGAGGTGTGGAAGAGAGTGTTACAGAGGGAGGTGTGGGAGAGGGTGTTACAGAGGGAGGTGTGGGAGAGGTAGTTACAGATGGAGGTGTGGGAGGGTGTTACAGAGGGATGTGTGGGAGGGGGGTGTTACAGAGGGAGGTGTGGGAGAGGGTGTTACAGAGGGAGGTGTGGGAGAGGGAGTTACAGAGGGAGGTGTGGGAGAGGGAGTTACAGAGAGAAGTGTGGGAGAGGGAGTTACAGAGGGAGGTGTGGGAGGGGTGTTACAGACGGAGGTGTGGGAGAGGGTGTTGCAGAGGGTGGTGGGGGAGAGGGTGTTACAGAGGGAGGTGTGAGAGGGTGTTACAGAGGGAGGTGTGGGAGAGGGAGTTACAGAGAGAGGTGTGGGAGAGGGTGTTACAGAGGGAGGTGTGGGAGAGAGAGGTGTGGGAGATGGTGTTACAAAGGAAATCAAGCAACAACAGGTCTAGTGACCCTTCTAGAGAGGGAGGTGTGGGAGAGGGTGTTACAGAGGGAGGTGTGGGAGAGGGAGTGACAGAGGGAGGTGTGGGAGAGGGAGTTACAGAGGGAGGTGTGAGAGAGGGAGTTACAGAGGGAGGTGTGGGAGAGGGTGTTACAGAGGGAGGTGTGGGAGAGGGAGTTACAGAGGGAGGTGTGGGAGAGGGTGTTACAGAGAGAGGTGTGTAAGAGGGTGTTACAGAGGGAGGTGTGGGAGATGGAGGTGTGGGAGAGGGAGTTAAAGAGGGAGGTGTGGAAGAGGGTGTTACAGAGGGAGGTGTGGGAGAGGGTGTTACAGAGGGAGGTGTGGGAGAGGTAGTTACAGAGGGAGGTGTGGGAGAGGGTGTTACAGAGGGAGGTTTGGGAGAGGGTGTTACAGAGGGAGGTGTGGGAGAGTGTGTTACAGAGGGAGGTGTGGGAGAGGGTGTTACAGAGGGAGGTGTGGGCGAGGGTGTTACAGAGGGAGGTGTGGGAGAGGGAGTTACAGAGGGAGGTGTGGTAGAGGGTGTTACAGAGGGAGGTGTGGGAGAGGGAGTTACAGAGGGAGGTGAGGGAGAGGGTGTTACAGAGGGAGGTGTGGGAGAGGGTGTTACAGAGGGAGGTGTGGGAGATGGAGTTACAGAGGGAGGTGTGGGAGAGGGAGTTACAGAGGGAGGTGTGGGAGAGGGAGTTACAGAGGGAGGTGTGGGAGAGGGAGTTACAGAGGGAGGTGTGGGAGAGGGTGTTACAGAGGGAGGTGTGGGAGAAGGTGTTACAGAGGGAGGTGTGGGAGAGGGTGTTACCGAGGGAGGTGTGGGAGAGGGAGTTACAGAGGGAGGTGTGGGAGAGGGTGTTACAGAGGGAGGTGTGGGAGATGGTGTTACAGAGGGAGGTGTGTGAGAGGGTGTTACAGAGGGAGGTGTGGGAGAGGGTGTTACAGAGGGAGGTGTGGGAGAGGAAGTTACAGAGGGAGGTGTGGGAGAGGTGTTACAGAGGGAGGTGTAGGAGAAAGTGTTACAGAGGGAGGTGTGGGAGAGGGTGTTACAGAGGGAGGTGTGGGAGAGGGAGTTGCAGAGGGAGGTGTGGGAGAGAGTGTTATAGAGGGAGGTGTGGGAGAGGGTGTTACAGAGGGAGGTGTGGGAGAGGGTGTACAGAGGGAGGTGTGGGAGAGGGTGTTACAGAGGGAGGTGTGGGAGAGAGTGTTACAGAGGGAGGTGTGGGAGAGGGTGTTACAGAGGGAGGTGTGGGAGAGGGTGTTACAGGGGGAGGTGTGGTAGAGGGTGTTACAGAGGGAGGTGTGGGAGAGGGAGTTACAGAGGGAGGTGTGGGAGAGGGTGTTACAGAAGGATGTGTGGGAGAGGGTGTTACAGAGGGAGGTGTGGGAGAGGGAGGTTTGTGAGAAAGAGGTGTGGGAGAGAGTGTTACAGAGGGAGGTGTGGGAGAGGGTGTTACAGAGGGAGTTACAGAGGGAGGTGTGGGAGAGGGAGTTACAGAGGGAGGTGTGGGAGAGGGAGGGGTGGGAGAGGGTGTTACAGAGGGAGGTGTGGGAGATGGAGTTACAGAGGGAGGTGTGAGAGAGAGTGTTACAGAGAGAGGTGTGGGAGAGGGTGTTAGAGGGAGGTGTGGGAGAGGGTGTTACAGAGGGAGGTGTGGGAGAGGGAGTTACAGAGGGAGGTGTGGGAGAGGGAGATACAGAGGGAGGTGTGGAAGAGGGTGTTACAGAGGGAGGTGTGGGAGAGGATGTTACAGAGGGAGGTGTGGGAGAGGTAGTTACAGAGGGAGGTGTGGGAGAGGGTGTTACAGAGGGATGTGTGGGAGGGGGTGTTACAGAGGGAGGTGTGGGAGAGGGTGTTACAGAGGGAGGTGTGGGAGAGGGAGTTACAGAGGGAGGTGTGGGAGAGGGAGTTACAGAGGGAAGTGTGGGAGAGGGAGTTACAGAGGGAGGTGTGGGAGAGGGTGTTACAGACGGAGGTGTGGGAGAGGGTGTTACAGAGGGAGGTGTGGGAGAGGGTGTTACAGAGGGAGGTGTGGGAGAGGGTGTTACAGAGGGAGGTGTGGGAGAGGGAGTTACAGAGGGAGGTGTGGGAGAGGGTGTTACAGAGGGAGGTGTGGGAGAGAGAGGTGTGGGATGTGGTGTTACAAAGGAAATCAAGCAACAACAGGTCTAGTGACCCTTCTGGAGAGGGAGGTGTGGGAGAGGGTGTTACAGAGGAAGGTGTGGGAGAGGGAGTGACAGAGGGAGGTGTGGGAGAGGGAGTTACAGAGGGAGGTGTGAGAGAGGGAGTTACAGAGGGAGGTGTGGGAGAGGGTGTTACAGAGGGAGGTGTGGGAGAGGGAGTTACAGAGGGAGGTGTGGGAGAGGGTGTTACAGAGGGAGGTGTGTGAGAGGGTGTTACAGAGGGAGGTGTGGGAGAGGGAGTTAAAGAGGGAGGTGTGGAAGAGAGTGTTACAGAGGGAGGTGTGGGAGAGGGTGTTACAGAGGGAGGTGTGGGAGAGGTAGTTACAGATGGAGGTGTGGGAGAGGGTGTTACAGAGGGAGGTGTGGGAGTGGGAGTTACAGAGGGAGGTGTGGGAGTGGGAGTTACAGAGGGAAGTGTGGGAGAGGGAGTTACAGAGGGATGTTTGGGAGAGGGTGTTACAGAGGGAGGTGTGGGAGAGTGTGTTACAGAGGGAGGTGTGGGAGAGGGTGTTACAGAGGGAGGTGTGGGCGAGGGTGTTACAGAGGGAGGTGTGGGAGAGGGAGTTACAGAGGGAGTACAAAGGAGTACAAAGGAAATCAAGCAACAACAGATCTAGTGACCCTTCTAGGTTGCTTGTCCTCCAAAACACTGAGGATCAAGTGTCCAAACAGTGGTTTAGAGTGGGTAAGGGAACATTGGAAAGGGAACTACTGCCCTGCCACTAACGTGGCAGGACTAGGAAGTTAGTAGGGGACATATGGGTTAGTAACTGAGGGGAGGATAAAGTTATTCATTTACAAACGCAGTCAGTCGCGGGTTTGATGCGAGATATTTGTCTAGGCGGAATTTAAATGAATCAACGGTTGTGCTGCAGTCTATAACGTCTCGGGGAAGCCCATTCCACAAGTTGACAACTCGATTGAAGAAGAAATTCTTAGATTCGTGCGAGTTAAAAGATTTACCAATAATTTTGCAACCGTTTCCCGCGTGTAATTAGATTGGTCGATAGTGAAGTACTTACTACAGTTCATATTGTCGATGCCTTTGATGATTTTGAACACTTGAATTAAGTCGCCTCTTAATCTGCGCTGGGTTAAAGGAAATAGATTTAATTCTCTAAGACGCTCTTCGTATGGTTTGTTCTTTAGGCTAGGTATCATTTTGGTAACTCTACGTTGAACTCGTTCTAGCTTGTTTATATCTTTTTGGTAATAAGGGCACCAGGATTGAACGCAGTATTCCAGAAGAGGGCGGACTAAGGAATTGTAAAGGGTTAGGATAACTTCTTTGGATTTATGCTCAAATGACCTGCCTATAAAGCCAATTATTTTGTTTGCCTTCTTAACAACTTCTGAACATTGTTGACTCGGTTTTAGGTTACTCGATATTGTTACTCCCAGATCAGTTTCTCTGTTTACATTCTTAAGCTGAGTGCCATTCATCGAATAGTTTGCTTTCTCATTTAGGTATCCGACATGTAGTACTTTACATTTATCCGCATTGAAACTCATTTGCCAAATTTGGGCCCAACATGACAATTTATCTAGATTGTGTTGCATATCGTCAACTTGTTCTTTTGAGAGTACGCTATTTGCAATTTTTGTATCGTCAGCAAATTTTGAGATTGTGCAGGTGAGACCCTCATCTATGTCGTTGATGTAAATTAGAAAGAGAATTGGTCCTAGTACCGATCCCGGGGGTACCCCGCTACTTACATTGGTCCATTTAGATGCCTTACCGTTTATGACTACCCTTTGCTTTCTGTTGCTGAGCCAATTTTCTATCCATTTCAACACACCGTCTTGTATTCCATGCGCTTTTAGTTTTAGCAGTAAACGTTTGTGGGGAACTTTGTCAAAGGCCTTTTGAAAATCAAGGTATATAATATCTACAGCTTTACTCTCATCGTAGAGGTTGAGGATATCGTGGAAGAAGGGAGGTGTGGTAGAGGGTGTTACAGAGGGAGGTGTGGGAGAGGGAGTTACAGAGGGAGGTGAGGGAGAGGGTGTTACAGAGGGAGGTGTGGGAGAGGGTGTTACAGAGGGAGGTGTGGGAGATGGAGTTACAGAGGGAGGTGTGGGAGAGGGAGTTACAGAGGGAGGTGTGGGAGAGGGAGTTACAGAGGGAGGTGTGGGAGAGGGAGTTACAGAGGGAGGTGTGGGAGAGGGTGTTACAGAGGGAGGTGTGGGAGAGGGAGGTGTGGGAGAGGGTGTTACAGAGGGAGGTGTGGGAGAGGGAGTTACAGAGGGAGGTGTGGGAGAGGGTGTTACAGAGGGAGGTGAGGGAGATGGTGTTACAGAGGGAGGTGTGGGAGAGGGTGTTACAGAGGGAGGTGTGGGAGAGGGTGTTACAGAGGGAGGTGTGGGAGAGGAAGTTACAGAAGGAGGTGTGGGAGAGGTGTTACAGAGGGAGGTGTAGGAGAAAGTGTTACAGAGGGAGGTGTGGGAGAGGGTGTTACAGAGGGAGGTGTGGGAGAGGGAGTTGCAGAGGGAGGTGTTTGAGAGAGTGTTATAGAGGGAGGTGTGGGAGAGGGTGTTACAGAGGGAGGTGTGGGAGAGGGTGTTACAGAGGGAGGTGTGGGAGAGGGTGTTACAGAGGGAGGTGTGGGAGAGAGTGTTACAGAGGGAGGTGTGGGAGAGGGTGTTACAGAGGGAGGTGTGGGAGAGAGTGTTACAGAGGGAGGTGTGGTAGAGGGTGTTACAGAGGGAGGTGTGGACGGGGGAGTTACAGAGGGAGGTGTGGGAGAGGGTGTTACAGAAGGATGTGTGGGAGAGGGTGTTACAGAGGGAGGTGTGGGAGAGGGAGGTTTGTGAGAAAGAGGTGTGGGAGAGAGTGTTACAGAGGGAGGTGTGGGAGAGGGTGTTACAGAGGGAGTTACAGAGGGAGGTGTGGGAGAGGGAGTTACAGAGGGAGGTGTGGGAGAGGGAGGGGTGGGAGAGGGTGTTACAGAGGGAGGTGTGGGAGATGGAGTTACAGAGGGAGGTGTGGGAGAGGGAGTTACAGAGGGAGGTGTGGGAGAGGGAGTTACAGAGGGAGGTGTGGGAGAGGGTGTTACAGAGGGAGGTGTGGGAGAGGGTGTTACAGAGGGAGGTGTGGGAGAGGGAGTTACAGAGGGAGGTGTGGGAGAGGGAGTTACAGAGGGAAGTGTGGGAGAGGGAGTTACAGAGGGAGGTGTGGGAGAGGGTGTTACAGACGGAGGTGTGGGAGAGGGTGTTACAGAGGGAGGTGTGGGAGAGTGTGTTACAGAGGGAGGTGTGGGAGAGGGTGTTACAGAGGGAGGTGTGGGCGAGGGTGTTACAGAGGGAGGTGTGGGAGAGGGAGTTACAGAGGGAGTACAAAGGAGTACAAAGGAAATCAAGCAACAACAGATCTAGTGACCCTTCTAGGTTGCTTGTCCTCCAAAACACTGAGGATCAAGTGTCCAAACAGTGGTTTAGAGTGGGTAAGGGAACATTGGAAAGGGAACTACTGCCCTGCCACTAACGTGGCAGGACTAGGAAGTTAGTAGGGGACATATGGGTTAGTAACTGAGGGGAGGATAAAGTTATTCATTTACAAACGCAGTCAGTCGCGGGTTTGATGCGAGATATTTGTCTAGGCGGAATTTAAATGAATCAACGGTGCTGCAGTCTATAACGTCTCGGGGAAGCCCATTCCACAAGTTGACAACTCGATTGAAGAAGAAGAAATTCTTAGATTCGTGCGAGTTAAAAGATTTACCAATAATTTTGCAACCGTTTCCCCGCGTGTAATTAGATTGGTCGATAGTGAAGTACTTACTACAGTTCATATTGTCGATGCCTTTGATGATTTTGAACACTTGAATTAAGTCGCCTCTTAGTCTGCGCTGGGTTAAAGGAAATAGATTTAATTCTCTAAGACGCTCTTCGTATGGTTTGTTCTTTAGGCTAGGTATCATTTTGGTAACTCTACGTTGAACTCGTTCTAGCTTGTTTATATCTTTTTGGTAATAAGGGCACCAGGATTGAACGCAGTATTCCAGAAGAGGGCGGACTAAGGAATTGTAAAGGGTTAGGATAACTTCTTTGGATTTATGCTCAAATGACCTGCCTATAAAGCCAATTATTTTGTTTGCCTTCTTAACAAACTTCTGAACATTGTTGACTCGGTTTTAGGTTACTCGATATTGTTACTCCCAGATCAGTTTCTCTGTTTACATTCTTAAGCTGAGTGCCATTCATCGAATAGTTTGCTTTCTCATTTAGGTATCCGACATGTAGTACTTTACATTTATCCGCATTGAAACTCATTTGCCAAATTTGGGCCCAACATGACAATTTATCTAGATTGTGTTGCATATCGTCAACTTGTTCTTTTGAGAGTACGCTATTTGCAATTTTTGTATCGTCAGCAAAATTTTGAGATTGTGCAGGTGAGACCCTCATCTATGTCGTTGATGTAAATTAGAAAGAGAATTGGTCCTAGTACCGATCCCTGGGGTACCCCGCTACTTACATTGGTCCATTTAGATGCCTTACCGTTTATGACTACCCTTTGCTTTCTGTTGCTGAGCCAATTTTCTATCCATTTCAACACACCGTCTTGTATTCCATGCGCTTTTAGTTTTAGCAGTAAACGTTTGTGGGGAACTTTGTCAAAGGCCTTTTGAAAATCAAGGTATATAATATCTACAGCTTTACTCTCATCGTAGAGGTTTGAGGATATCGGGAAGAAGGGAGGTGTGGTAGAGGGTGTTACAGAGGGAGGTGTGGGAGAGGGAGTTACAGAGGGAGGTGAGGGAGAGGGTGTTACAGAGGGAGGTGTGGGAGAGGGTGTTACAGAGGGAGGTGTGGGAGATGGAGTTACAGAGGGAGGTGTGGGAGAGGGAGTTACAGAGGGAGGTGTGGGAGAGGGAGTTACTGAGGGAGGTGTGGGAGAGGGAGTTACAGAGGGAGGTGTGGGAGAGGGTGTTACAGAGAGAGGTGTGGGAGAGGGAGGGTGTGGGAGAGGGTGTTACAGAGGGAGGTGTGGGAGAGGGAGTTACAGAGGGAGGTGTGGGAGAGGGGTGTTACAGAGGGAGGTGAGGGAGATGGTGTTACAGAGGGAGGTGTGGGAGAGGGTGTTACAGAGGGAGGTGTGGGAGAGGGTGTTACAGAGGGAGGTGTGGGAGAGGAAGTTACAGAGGGAGGTGTGGGAGAGGTGTTACAGAGGGAGGTGTAGGAGAAAGTGTTACAGAGGGAGGTGTGGGAGAGGGTGTTACAGAGGGAGGTGTGGGAGAGGGAGTTGCAGAGGGAGGTGTTTGAGAGAGTGTTATAGAGGGAGGTGTGGGAGAGGGTGTTACAGAGGGAGGTGTGGGAGAGGGTGTTACAGAGGGAGGTGTGGGAGAGGGTGTTACAGAGGGAGGTGTGGGAGAGAGTGTTACAGAGGGAGGTGTGGGAGAGGGTGTTACAGAGGGAGGTGTGGGAGAGAGTGTTACAGAGGGAGGTGTGGTAGAGGGTGTTACAGAGGGAGGTGTGGGAGAGGGAGTTACAGAGGGAGGTGTGGGAGAGGGTGTTACAGAAGGATGTGTGGGAGAGGGTGTTACAGAGGGAGGTGTGGGAGAGGGAGGTTTGTGAGAAAGAGGTGTGGGAGAGAGTGTTACAGAGGGAGGTGTGGGAGAGGGTGTTACAGAGGGAGTTACAGAGGGAGGTGTGGGAGAGGGAGTTACAGAGGGAGGTGTGGGAGAGGGAGGGGTGGGAGAGGGTGTTACAGAGGGAGGTGTGGGAGATGGAGTTACAGAGGGAGGTGTGGGAGAGGGAGTTACAGAGGGAGGTGTGGGAGAGGGAGTTACAGAGGGAGGTGTGGGAGAGGGTGTTACAGAGGGAGGTGTGGGAGAGGGTGTTACAGAGGGAGGTGTGGGAGAGGGAGTTACAGAGGGAGGTGTGGGAGAGGGAGTTACAGAGGGAAGTGTGGGAGAGGGAGTTACAGAGGGAGGTGTGGGAGAGGGTGTTACAGACGGAGGTGTGGGAGAGGGTGTTACAGAGGGAGGTGTGGGAGAGGGTGTTACAGAGGGAGGTGTGGGAGAGGGTGTTACAGAGAGAGGTGTGGGAAAGGGAGTTACAGAGGGAGGTGTGGGAGAGGGTGTTACAGAGGGAGGTGTGGGAGAGAGAGGTGTGGGATGTGGTGTTACAAAGGAAATCAAGCAACAACAGGTCTAGTGACCCTTCTAGAGAGGGAGGTGTGGGAGAGGGTGTTACAGAGGGAGGTGTGGGAGAGGGAGTGACAGAGGGAGGTGTGGGAGAGGGAGTTACAGAGGGAGGTGTGAGAGAGGGAGTTACAGAGGGAAGTGTGGGAGAGGGTGTTACAGAGGGAGGTGTGGGAGAGGGTGTTACAGAGGGAGGTGTGGGAGAGGGTGTTACAGAGGGAGGTGTGTGAGAGGGTGTTACAGAGGGAGGTGTGGGAGAGGGAGGTGTGGAAGAGGGTGTTACAGAGGGAGGTGTGGGAGAGGGTGTTACAGAGGGAGGTGTGGGAGAGGTAGTTACAGAGGGAGGTGTGGGAGAAGGTATTACAGAGGGATGTGTGGGAGACGGTGTTACAGAGGGAGGTGTGGGAGAGGGTGTTACAGAGGGAGGTGTGGGAGTGGGAGTTACAGAGGGAGGTATGGGAGTGGGAGTTACAGAGGGAAGTGTGGGAGAGGGAGTTACAGAGGGAGGTGTGGGAGAGGGTGTTACAGAGGGAGGTGTGAGAGAGTGTGTTACAGAGGGAGGTGTGGGAGAGGGTGTTACAGAGGGAGGTGTGGGCGAGGGTGTTACAGAGGGAGGTGTGGGCGAGGGTGTTACAGAGGGAGGTGTGGGAGAGGGTGTTACAGAGGGAGGTGAGGGAGAGGGAGTTACAGAGGGAGGTGAGGGAGAGGGTGTTACAGAGGGAGGTGTGGGAGAGGGTGTTACAGAGGGAGGTGTGGGAGATGGAGTTACAGAGGGAGGTGTGGGAGAGGGTGTTACAGAGGGAGGTGTGGGAGAGGGAGTTACAGAGGGAGGTGTGGGAGAGGGAGTTACAGAGGGAGGTGTGGGAGAGGGAGTTACAGAGGGAGGTGTGGGAGAGGGTGTTACAGAGGGAGGTGTGGGAGAGGGTGTTACAGAGGGAGGTGTGGGAGAGGGTGTTACAGAGGGAGGTGTGGGAGAGGGAGTTACAGAGGGAGGTGTGGGAGAGGGTGTTACAGAGGGAGGTGTGGGAGATGGTGTTACAGAGGGAGGTGTGGGAGAGGGTGTTACAGAGGGAGGTGTGGGAGAGGGTGTTACAGAGGGAGGTGTGGGAGAGGGTGTTACAGAGGGAGGTGTGGGAGAGGTGTTACAGAGGGAGGTGTAGGAGAGGGTGCTACAGAGGGAGGTGTGGGAGAGGGTGTTACAGAGGGAGGTGTGGGAGAGAGGTGTGGGAGAGGGTGTTACAGAGGGAGGTGTGGGAGAGGGTGTTACAGAGGGAGGTGTGGGAGAGGGTGTTACAGAGGGAGGTGTGGGAGAGAGTGTTACAGAGGGAGGTGTGGGAGAGGGTGTTACAGAGGGAGGTGTGGGAGAGAGTGTTACAGAGGGAGGTGTGGTAGAGGGTGTTACAGAGGGAGGTGTGGGAGAGGGAGTTACAGAGGGAGGTGTGGGAGAGGGTGTTACAGAAGGATGTATGGGAGAGGGTGTTACAGAGGGAGGTGTGGGAGAGGGAGGTTTGTGAGAAAGAGGTGTGGGAGAGAGTGTTACAGAGGGAGGTGTGGGAGAGAGTGTTACAGAGGGAGTTACAGAGGGAGGTGTGGGAGAGGGAGTTACAGAGGGAGGTGTGGGAGAGGGAGGTGTGGGAGAGGGTGTTACAGAGGGAGGTGTGGGAGAGGGTGTTACAGAGGGAGGTGTTGGAGAGGGTGTTACAGAGGGAGGTGTGGGAGTGGGTGTTACAAAGGGAGGTGTGGGAGAGGGAGTTACAGAGGGAGGTGTGGGATAGGGTGTTACAGAGGGAGGTGTGGGAGAGGGAGTTACAGAGGGAGGTATGGGAGAGGGTGTTACAGAGGGAGGTGTGAGAGAGGGTGTTACAGAGGGAGGTGTGGGAGAGGGCGTTACAGAGGGAGGGGTGGGAGAGGGTGTTACAGAGGGAGTTGTGGGAGATGGAGTTACAGAGGGAGGTGTGGGAGAGGGAGTTACAGAGGGAGGTGTGGGAGAGGGAGTTACAGAGGGAGGTGTGGGAGAGGGTGTTACAGAAGGAGGTGTGGGAGAGGGTGTTACAGAGGGAGGTGTGGGAGAGGGAGGTGTGGGAGAGGGGTTTACAGAGGGAGGTATGGGAGAGAGTGTTACAGTGGGAGGTGTGCGTGTTGAGCGTTGAGATAATCAAGGAATTTTGAGACGTGGTCAGGTGATTCAAATAGTACGAAAGTGTCATCAATGTAGCGGCGGTAGAAGAGGGGCGCGAACTCTTGTGGGGAATTTTTCAACCATATTTATTCATGATGAGTTAGAAATATATCTGCAAGACTACAACCAAGCGGCGCTGTAACGCGCCTTATATTGGTCAAACGAAGCGCCAATTAAACATGAGGATTTCCGAGCACCAAGGTCGATCAATTAGAACAGTCCTCCCGATCTCAAAACCATCATTCTCAGCAATACGAGACAATTGTGAAACGTTAGGTCACCCAATAAATACAAATTATTTTTCAATATTGTTCACTTCTTCAGGCGATTTCACCCGCCTCATTTCTCACAGTTCATTTAAAGCCTTCTCTTGGTACGCACGACAACTCCACCAACCTCTTGTGTTTTTGACTGGTAAGATATATGATACCATTATCACCTTAGGAATATGTATTAGTTATAATTATAAGATAGGGTAATAGGTACATCTAAGTAGTTTATTTCGGGGTTTATTTATAATCTTAATTTATGTCTGGTTTAACGCCTTACAAGCGGGCCGGTCAGTATTTTTTTTTTTTTTTTTTTTTTTTTTTAAAGAGACAATGAACGGAGGAAGGAAAAACACAGATAAAACAAAAAGGTCCATGTTCCTAAAGGCATCCTCCATTCATAAAATGTTTGTAACAACTGGATTTAAACATTTGTAGATTGTAAGTTTGTGGAAAGCAATTCGTGGGAAGTGAATTCCAAAGAGTAGTAGCTCTGGGGATAAATGAATTCTGATAAGCAGAAGTTCTGCATTGTGGAGGAGAAAGTGTAAATTCATGGGCGCTCTCAGCTGCCCTAGTACTACGGGGAAAGATGTGGAGAGGCGGCACAATTGCGGCACTACCCTCCAAGCAGGTGGTTTTACCCTAAACGACCTTGTTTCCGTGCTCTTTTTCATGCATAATCAAGAGCCAGAGCGTAATACAATTATGTATCCCTGAAATGGCGATAATTGAGCTTTCCAATGACACCAGAACCATCCTTCTACGACCACGCGTTCTCTTGCAACGATCGTGCAAGACGAAGGAAAAATCCCTAAAATACGGACATTTTCTTACATAATTCCCTGTGTAGCGAGGCAGTGAGTGTGGGTGTGTGTGGAGGCGGGCCCAGTGCTGGCGCGGGAGCCGTGCCGAACGGTCAGAGCCGACCTACGCTCCTCCCACCGCTCGTCTCTCTCTCTCAGAGCCAAATATTGCTCAAAATTGCACACCGCCTGAAGTCGGTCCCAGCCACATAGTCCTTTCTTCTCTAGATCGACTTAAGTCCGGCGCTGCCAGACAAGGGTTAAATTATGTTTGTATGTTATGCTTAATTACATACAAGTAATTTCTTAGCAATTAACTAAATTATCTCTAATAGAATTTTATCATTCTTTTTAGGTCTGATGATGGCATAATGAATGTCGAAACTGTCACTGATAAATCAATAAAGATGTTTTTCTACATTACATTGGTGTTACTTGCCATTATTCGCTTCTGCTTCCCACCAGGGGTATCTGTTGCTACATCTATATAGATATATATATATAAAGTAACAGTTCAAAATAAACAAGTTACCGAGTCGGGGAAGTAATAGTAGGGTCATTTGCTTGGAATCCGTGACCATTTTGTTCCTACCTTTTTCTCTCGATGGATTTGACAACCTGAACCATTTTAAAGGAAAATTAGCTCCTATGCCCCTCTGAAAAATGACGGCTAACTCTGCTAGAGCCCAATATTCAAAATGGCCACCAACGCCATCTTGAAAAACATGAAATGTAATATCTCTGGCATCAGATGAGCTACAAGGACGAATGAAGTGTCCTTTTTCACAAATTCTGGCATTACAAATCCACTGGCATGGTTATTGTATTGTATTGTATTGTATATTGTATTGTTATTGTATTGTATTATACTAATTGTACATACTAATCTGCCACTTCACTGTCACTACATGATTCACTGTATGAGCGACTATCAGAATCACTGTCCTCATTTTCGCTGCTATCATCACTGTTGTTCTCTGCCTGCGGATTTGTAGGTAGTGGTATGGATGGGGGAAGTGGGGGCTGGGTTGAACGGACAGGCAGACATAGGCCATTTACAAGATGCCATCCATGGCCAGTCGGTGATGGGTGACTTTGGAGCTGGTAATGCTTTTGCAAATATGCAAGATATTTTGCACGCTCCAAGTGTGGACGGAGACTGTCCAAGTCAGGCACAAGTCGGATAGTGCTTTTTTTTCTGAGCTCTCCACTTCACTGCCCTCGCATCTCCCAGGGTCTTGCTTTTGGTATCACCATAGACATATCGAATGACAAACTGCTCCAAATCACTGATGACCTGTTCTGTGACCAGGAGCTGTGTACCACATGCTACTAGCAGGTCGTGTGCCTCTTTAGACTTCTCCAGACGATCTGCGATGAGCTTCTTACTTGCTCCATAGAAGCCAGAGTTGTGGTCACACCCAGTGAGGACATGAAGTGGTATGATGGATGCAGCCATTGCCTCACTGCACAAACATCGGGCATCGATAAGCTGACGTTTGTGTTTCACACACAGGATTCCTGTTGTCTTCTGAGCAACATATGCCGCTTGCACGTAGTTGTCTGTGTCCTCTGTGTCAAGAACGACAGCTGCTGTGTAGCTGTCTGACCGGAGCACACTATATATGGTGAGCATTGCCGTATCTGCCTCTGCATGGCAGCATGTGAGCTCTGGCGCAAGCTTGCCTGTGGTGAGATTCTTTGCAGTGCTGCCAACTACACAGTAGATGATCTCGGTGCTTGTTGTTGCTGCTGTTCTGTGGAATTCCGTTTTGAAGAAATGCCTGAAGGCGGATTTTGTTCTCAGGTTTACCCAGGAGAGCATGGAAAACTTTACTAGAAGGAAATTTATCTTCTGTCTTCATGAAGACATTGCTGATTGGCAGTTTTTTTTTGGCGCAGTATTCTCTCACTGTCCTTGATCGTGTAATTCTGATCATATGAATCATTGACACAAATGATGCGCTCAGCATGCTTGTGTCTCGTTAGAACGAAGTGCACCAACTTCTCTGCATAATCTCCCCAGGTATACTTGGTACCGTCTCCCTTCTCTCTGTCTTCAATGGTAGGAGTTGTTAGGCGCCAGATGAGGCCCATATCAATAATAGACGTGTATACATCAGGCTCTGGAATGACAGTCATAGTTAGTTTTTGTTGAAGCTTGCTTTTCTGTGCCTTACGGATGGTTCCATTGACGTTGAAGATGGAAAGGCACTCGGCTGTAACACGATGCTGCAGGACTTCTTGAAGTTTGAGGGCACCACTCGTTTCAACCAGTCCGAGAACAGAGGCCAAGACATTATGCTCCATTTCCTCAGTCTTTCCCTTCAGGTTCTCACCATCTGCTTTCTTCAATTCCTGAGTTGAAAAGTTCAAACGCTTGCTACGGGGAACTCTGTCGTTGACAGACTTGGTCTTGGAATACACTCTCTCATTTAAGAACTGCTTCAGTTTGCTTGTGCCATCCTCCTTTGCCGATTTCAAGTCGGCAGCGAGAGCGTCTGAGGCTGGGATTCCTGACTGTAGGGATCGAAGTGTCTTGTTTGTATGGTCAAATGGACCACACTTGAATTCAATGAGACATGCACTTATATTCTGTACAGCTTGTTCATCCTTCTTCATTTTACTCGACGAGCAATCAGCATGCTTCCCTTTTCCTTGTTTCTTGCGATTAGCATGGCGATGGACCTTTGTTCTCACCCGATTGATGTTATTCACATTCCGAGTGTTTGAAAGGAGCTGCTTTTCATTGTTCAGAATGGCCAACCAACCAGACTTCAGCTTAGAGCCCTTATTCATTGTTGACTCTATCCATATGTCGAGGCGACACACGAGTATAGTTTTCCTGTCATTGACTGTGCAAACATACCACTCTCCATGAATGCAGCATGATCGACAGGAAGGGTATCAAGCACTGCGGTGAAATCGGGGAGATGCCGACCATACTTGTCATTATACATAGATTTGCATCAAAGGAATCATGAGCTTGAGTGAGGACTTGAACTCAGTCCAGTTGCTTGTTCTGATTGCATGGATATTTTGAGTTAGAACTTCAACCATTTCCATGAATGACATCCAGTATTCTGCTTGTTTGGCACCTTCAAAGTCCTTGAAGAGAGCATCAACGAGGTCCTTCAGCTCAGCATTTCTCTCTAGCTCTGCATGTTCATCTGCAAGTTCCTGTTCATCAATCGGATGTCGAAGCTTGGCAAGGGATGCCTTTACTTCTTCAGATACAGGGGAATTTTCCAAACGTTTGTCTATGACATGGTGGACCAGAGTCTCGTAGAATTGTCGCAAGCAGCGAACCCCACGCTTAACATGTTTTCCACGAAGGGCCTGATCAACAGACCCGTCTGCTATAACACCAGCTGCCACCAACACATCTGAGATGCAAGATCCCTTAAACCTCTTGTATATAGTGTAGATGAACGACATTTGGATGTGGAAGGGTGCCATGAATGGTAAGATTTTGCTGAACAGCTCAGCATTCTCACTTTTCAACTCTAGCATGAGCACGTAGACAGGATGATCACCAACAATTATTGCAGAAGGCATCTTTTTTTCTTCAATTGATTTTGCAAGCTTACACATCACATCATTGAGAATTGTCTTACTGGGTGGGTTGGGATAGGTCATGTGGTATATTGCTCGACTCTTCTCATCTGCATTTGACATGCTGGCGTGAAACCCTGAAAACCCAGGCACAGTCTGTTCTTCTGGCTTAGGTCTCGTTCGGTCATCTTGCACCCTGGCCAATGCATGGATCACACCACAAATTATTTGCACCGATGTGTCAGGAGGAGGAGTACTTTGATCAGCTGGTGGCTTCCTGAGAGGTGGTTCCCCACACTTCGCTGTCTTGTATGGGTTGACTTTTTGCATTTCACTTCTGAGCTCTTTGAGAGTTGTCGAGAGGTTTGATGCAAAGTTGGCACCGGGAACTGGTCTATCCTCGTGATTCTCGGAAGGAAGTTCTGTATCAAATGATTCTGGCTGCACAAACATGACATTAGTGTGGTGTGATTGGCCAGCACCGGTCAGTGTGTCGTTCTTGAAGTCATCGTTGTCGACTATAGCGATAGCAGGCTTACCCTCAGCTAGTTCGAAGGGGCAATCAGATGAGCACTTGAGGTCATTGACCACCCAAAAATCTCGCAGCATAAGTACGTCATTGTAACTATTGCCCAGTCCATCTTTGTGCATTAAGTCGACTATCTCCCTACTCTTGGTCAGTCCATGTAGCAAGACAGAGAGATTTATCTCAAATGCAGTGCATTTTCCAGTGATGTAGCTTGTGAGGATAGATGCAATCGATCGGACGGATGGACTGTCATCAATTGCAGACTTATTTGGGTGTTTCAGCCATGTGAGCAGCTTCAGCAGGAGCTCACTGAGGTCTTCTTCTCTCTCCAACTCGTGTATATATGGGAGCCAGGGAATAGTATTTGTCCTGATGACTTGCTCTTTGAGTCGTGCCGCAACATTCATCACCAACTGATCATTGCTGACACCCAATGAAGATATTGCCGCCTCGATGTATGTACCTGCTGATGTTGTATCATATACCAGTTCACTCACATTCTTTTGAATGCGTTCATGAAATCCGATGTCTTCCCCAAATTCATTGACGAGAATTTCCTTTAAGTAGCTGGATTTTACTACTGAGTTATGTCCGTGATTTGAGATAATGCGCTTATAGTCCTGCAGCAGGCCTTGCAGTGTGCGAATTTCATGGTCTTTGAAGGTGACTTGACGAATATGATGAAAGAAGAGAGCTTGGGCCTCTCGGAGGTTTACACGCTGCAGATGTTGAGTGCTATCATCTGAAAGGTGCTTGTGGTCGCTTACATATTTGCGCCAGCACGGACGATGGTAGCGGATTTCCAACCCAAATGCTGTTTGACTATCTGGGATGGATGCAATCAGAGTGTCAAGTCTCAATCTCATGACCTCATCTTCCAGACGGACAGTATGTAACTTGAATTTAGTCCAGGCATCTACTGTTGATAGGAGTAAAATCTGCTTGTCACGATCACTACTCTTGTATGTCCCTTTCATGCACCACACACATAGAGTCTTATCGTGAAGTACACCCATACTGGAGCGGAGCCTTTTAGGTGCACTGGCCTCTGGGGAAGGGTCTTGTTGATCTGATGCTTCATCTCTTTCAAGACGTTCCTCGGATTTGTGTTAGCGTTTTTTGGCTTGAGAGAGCTTGCGCTTGCTGGATAATGATGCGTAACAAGTGCTATGCATGTGGTGACCCTTTGGTCCCTTCTCCCAATCCACATTTTCATGTATATGTTGAAACTTATCAAGTTCTTTCCATTGTAAAGACTTTTCCCGGATGGATTCCCACTTCTCAGGTGTAATGTTTTCCAAACGATCATCTGCGGTACATCGCTTACCACAGAGTAAAATGCACTCGTATTCATTTAATGTCTTGTCTGGTAACTCTTCATTCTCTCTTCTATTATACATTATTTCGGTCACTTCACAAGTCGGCGATTTTCATCAGATGGGCATGCGATCCATCTGAAACAGTAAAAAAGTAATATTAGATATACACCGCAGGCAGAGAACAACAGTGATGATAGCAGCGAAAGTGAGGACAGTGATTCTGATAGTTGCTCATACAGTGAATCATGTAGTGACAGTGAAGTGGCAGATTAGTATGTACAATTAGTATAATACAATACAATAATACAATACAATACAATTCAATAACCATTCCAGTGGATTTGTAATGCCAGAATTAGTGAAAAAGGACACCTCATTCGTCCTTGTAGCTCATCTGATGCCAGAGATATTACATTTCATGTTTTTCAAGATGGCGTTGGCGGCCATTTTGAATATTGGGCTCTAGCAGAGTTAGCCGTCATTTTTCAGAGGGGCATAGGAGCTAATTTTCCTTTAAAATGGTTCAGGTTGTCAAATCCATCAAGAGAAAAAGGTAGGAACAAAATGGTCACAGATTCCAAGCAAATGACCCTACTATAAGGGGCAGAAGAAAAAAACGGAAAAGAAATGGGAAACCACAATGGAGGATAAACCCACAACAAATAAGAAGAAAAAACAAAAGCAGAACCAGAACAAGTTACGGAGAAAAAAAGAAGTAGGACCAAAACAAGGAATGAAAGAAAGAAGGAGGAGAACCAGAACAAGTCCCGGATTGCCCTGCAATCCGAACTACTCTGTCTGTGTCTGATAATAATTTGTGGAGTTTTCTGGGTTTGGAGATATTAATTCACATACACCACACACAGACAGAGTAGTTCGGATTGCAGGGCAAGTGAGTGGAGGAGGATGAGAAGGGGTAGGTGGTGTGGGTATTGGTGATGGTGAGGGCCTAGCTATGGTGTGTGAGGGAGTCCTGGGGGACTCTGAGGAGTCGGGTTGCTCGAACTCCTCGTACTCCATGGCCCTCTTGCGCCCTGTGGTCCCCTTCATAGTGTGGGGCTTCGAGGTCCTCTTCCCGCACTGACCAGTCCCCAGCCCTGAATGGCACAGCCTACACCCTCTTATCCCTGATGTATGAGTCAGGGTCCCTGGGCTCCCCAGAAGAATTCGGGCACATCTCTTCCTCCACTCTTCCCCTATAGATTAGGGTTGTTGTTGTTGTTGTTGTTCCCCAAGCTGCCTGGCCGAACAGCCCCAAGGCCCCAAGCAAGGCCAAGGCCATAACCGAGCGCCCCCACGGAACCCTCCCTGCCAACCACAATAAAGCCTGGGTGACCGAAGCCACTCCATGGCGGGGAGCTGAGGAGGGTGCAGAAACGCCCGGGAAACCAAAGCCCCACCCAGGGCCCTGTGCCCCTCAGCAATTATGAAGAGAAAGTTGAGGGGCAAAGGAAAAATGTGACGCTTTGGCTTCCAATCTTGGTAGATTGGGAGGTCAATCCACGGAAGAGACGCCGTCACTTGAGGTCTAGAAAATATATAAGTAAAAGGAACAGTCAGAGTAAGCTATGGGTATGGCAGAGACCGCTCAGTTCTCACTCTGATAGACCAGCCCATCACCACATGACTAGAACCCAATCCTCTCAGCATCAGGTAGGAAAGGCCCTAAAAAGCCACCTTTGGCGGGGGGGGGGGATAGGTCCCCTATTTCAACCCCTTTCGGGGTTGGGCACCCGCCCATAGATAAGGGTTGTCTATGGTGTTAGGCGGTCCCCCTGTAATAGGGGTGTCTCTGGTGATAGCTGTCCCCCTGGTATCTACAAGGGGTGTGGTTCCCCTATAATAGGGGTGTCTCTGGTGATAGCTGTCCCCCTGGTATCTGAAAGGGGTGTGGTCCCCCTGTAATAAGGGTGTCTCCCTGGTATCTGAAAAGGGCGTGGTCCCCCTGTAATAGGGGTGTCTCTGGTGAAAGCTGTCCCCCTGGTATCTGAAAGGGGCGTGGTCCCCCTGTAATAGGGTTGTCACTGGTGATAGCTGTCTCCCTGGTATCTGAAAGGGGTGTGGTCCCCCTGTAATAGAGGTGTCTCTGGTGATAGCTGTCTCCATGGTATCTGAAAGGGGCGTGGTACCCCTGTAATAGGGGTGTCTCTGGTGATAGCTGTCCCCCTGGTATCTGACAGGGGTGTTTCCAGGTGGATGGGACTCGATAGCCTTGGCGTGCAACCTATCTAGGGGAAAAAACCCTACACAAATTACCGATGGGCGACATGCTAATCGGTGCCACTTACAGGTGGCGATTCTTATAACATACAACAACAACAACAACAGGACCAAACCAAAGAAAGAAAGAGGAGTATCAACAACATGGCCGCCTCGCCACCACCCCCACTAAAAACCAATACATCAACCGATATGCTCGAGTCGCCGCCATCACGCCCACTCTGCCATCCACGCCCGGGAAAAACATATGCATCACCATCACTAATTCCGGGTCCCGAAAAAGGAAGGCAGAGCAGGAAGACTTGGCAAAACATAAAAGGCCCCAGATATCTCCTCTCCAGATGTGCAGCTCCTCCCACATCATGGTGGAAACTTCTGAGGGGTCTACCTGAAACCCACCTAATCCGCCCCCCGTGCCTATGATATTCTGACCCTCAACCACCGTACCTGGGAAATTGCAGCACAAGTCATGACCATCCTGACTTGCTCAGGGTAGAGCCAGCAATTCTAAGGGCTCGAGTAAACTTGCATGCAAGGCTGGAGTCCAAGAATTACCCTCTCTTTCCACTGAGTGTACATGCCATTGCTGTTGTAGATCAAATTGTTTGAGAGTTCTTTCCCTATTTAAGAACTACTGTCTCTCACACCATAGTGCTCGAGATATATTATGATCTTTTCTAGGCTTGTAGTTTTGACATTAAAAGTGGAATAAAGGACATTTCCCTAAAACACTCTTAGTATCAATTCAACACTCTTGGAGAAGTCTTTGCCATGGCAAGACCACTGCAATAGTCTGGGCTTTGCGAGAAACCATCACTTAACCTAAGACGTGCGCATGGGGGGTATGAGACACCACATGCCTGTGCGCACATATTTGAGCTGTTCCCATCACTAACATTGTTATTTTACCATAAATAGCATTAATACTTATCCATATGTGCCTATTTTAGGTTGATTATAAAGGTATTAACCTGTTACTGCAATAAAACAAGTGGAAACAGCGTTTGGATGGTAAAAATCGGCGATACAGGCCGGGAGTTACATAATGTATGGCTGAGGCAACCTCCCTCCCCTCCTCCCCTCCCCTTGACTGGAGAGACACTGTTACGCAATAGTCTCTCTCTCGCTCTTTCCCACGCTTGGTAACAGTGATGACAACGCCCTGCTACCAACTCGCTAATGTTAGCACGAAAATAGACCACAGAATAAGGGAATAACAGGGAAAATAGGTGATAACTGAAGGAGGGGAGGGAAGTTGGGAAAGGAGGGGATGTGGAGGAGTGATATTTGGCATGGCCCAGAGGCAAAAAAAAAAAAAAAAAAAAAATTATTTGGGGTGTTTTAAATGGACTTTTTTAGGCCCAGGATCTTAAGAGTCTTCCCGCAGTCGCCCGGGGAAACTCTTAAGAGTCTTCCCGCACTTGCCGGGTTAAACGGCACTCTGTATATAAAGTCCTTACATCATATATACGAAAGCCATGGTTGAGGACATATGCTTGTAAAATGGCCTAAAAATCTAATCATCAGGATGTTTTGAACACTCTTATAAAGGTCAAAGGTAGTTGGGAAAGATGTACAATCTTTCCCATGGTTACATGGTTACACTTCTTCCCCACGTTCGCGTGATGAATAGTTACTCTGTCATGATTGTTCATTAACTCGTACAGCGATAAGCCCCTGTAGTATACACCATTCCCCCATGCGAAGGTATTCTGATTCATTGCTCACGAAAATCGTTAATTTACCATATATATAATTAATACTTATCCATATGTGCCTATTTTACTTTTAATATGAACATATGAACATGGGAAAGCAATAAAACAAGTGGTAACAGCAATTGGCTGGTGAAAATTCTATATTTTAGACCCGCGGTCGTAATCTGGCCCAGACCGGTGAGAGAGACACAGCCTCACTCTCTTGTGTCTCTTGTGGCACTGAGAGACAAGGGGTGGACTCGGACTGTCTTGGAGGGTCGGAGTTACACTCCTCCACCCTCCTCCCTCTCTCCCACTTGTCCTCCCACAAAAGTACTCGATAAATATTGGGAATAATAGAAAAAATACCTGATAATTAAGGAGGGGGAAAAAAGAGGGGGGGGGGGACACATGTGTAGGAGTGGTAGCAAGTAATGGAGGGAAATTATCTCGCCTAAACGCAAATTTTGCTTTTATTTTAGTGCCACTGGGGTGTTTTAAATGTTTTTTTGTAGGCCTTGTTTCTAACTTCTTACCCTTCTTCTTATACTGTTGATCTTTTCACTACTTTGGGCTCCTCCGACCATAAACTTATCTCTGTCACCTGTCCTATCTCTCCAGTACGGCCACCCGATCCTCCTAGCCAGCGGCGCTTGTGGCACTTTGGCGCTGCCGACTGGGAGGCTCTCCGGCAGTACTTCTTTGATTTCCCATGGAATTATTTCTGCTTCTGTGGCCTCGGAGAGTGCTGAACACATTACCGAGGTAATCCTATCGGGCATGGAAGCATACATTCCATTCTCTTTCTCTCAGACTAATGCCAAAAATTCTTGGTTTACTCACGCCTGTTCTACTACTGTCCGCAATAAGGAGGAAGCATTCAAACGGTACCGACGCCTTAAAACTCAAGACTCTCATTCTTCCTATGTTTCTGCTCGGAATCAAGCCAAATCTGTTCTTCGACTTGCCAAACACTCTTTCATCAATAATAAATGCACTGAACTAGCCAACTCTAGCTCTTCCCAAGCTTTCTGGCATCTAGCCAAAAACCTCTCCAACAGTTTCTCTTCCTCATCTTTCCCTCCCCTTTCCCACTCTGTGGGCACAACCATCACTTCTTCCTCTGACAAAGCTAAACTCTTCGCTCAAACTTTTGCTAGAAACTCCACCTTGGATGATTCCGGTGCTATTCCTCCCTCTCCACCCTCCTCTCTCTTATTTATGCCTAATATCCTAATCTCTTCTAAAGATGTATTTTCTACCATCTCTGGGCTTATCACTAATAAGGCATACGGTCCGGACGGTGTTCCTCCTGTTGTTCTCAAAAACTGTGCTTCCGTGCTGACTCCCTGCCTAGGCAAACTCTTTCGTCTCTGTCTATCATCTAACATCTTCCCTTCATGCTGGAAGTTTGCTCACATTCAACCTGTCCCAAAGAAGGGTGACCGTTCTCAACCCTCCAACTATCGTCCAATTGCTCTCATCTCTTGTCTTTCTAAAGTTTTTGAAACTATTCTTGCTTCCAAATTTCTTAAGCATTTCTCTTGTCATAATTTGCTCTCAGATCGCCAGTATGGCTTCCTTAAGGGTCGCTCTACTGGTGATCTTCTGTCATATCTTACTAACTCTTGGTCATCCTCCTTTCGGGACTTCGGTGAGACTTTTTCTATTGTACTAGACATATCGAAAGCCTTCGATAGAGTCTGCCACAAATCTTTAATTTCTAAACTACCCTCCTTCGGTTTCAATCCCTCTATCTGTGCCTTTGTGTCTAAGTTCCTTTCCGGCCGTTCCATAGCCGCGGTTGTGGACGGCCATTGTTCACTTCCTCACCCTATAAACTCCGGTGTTCCTCAGGGCTCTGTCCTATCTCCTATTCTCTTTCTACTTTTTATAAAATAATGATCTCCTCAACTGTACCTTAATTCCCATCCATTCATACGCAGACGACTCAACCTTACAGTACTCCATTAGTTTTTCAGAACGCCCAACCAGCAATCCCTCAACGACAAACGCAATGAAGCCATAGAACTCTTAACTCTTAACTGGCGGCCCACAACATAAGTCAAGTTAAATAAATTTGGACTATGTGGCGGCTCACACCATAAGTCGTGTGGCAATTTCAGCACGTAATGTTGCTGAGAGAGAGAGACAAGTGGTGGCAGGAGAGTAGCGAGCGTATGACTGCTCCAGACCACCGCGGCGGGCCTACTGATATGAATCCCACACTCCTCCACCCTCTCACACTCGCTTCATAGTGAAATGTATGGGGAAAGTACCGAATTACATGGTTTTTGCACTCGTGTTGCGCGGTTGTTGCAAGAAAACTAGCGCTCATACAAGGATTGTTGTGGTGTCATTGGAAAGCTCTGTTTATGCCGTTTCAGGGATAGATGCTTGTTTTACGCTCTGCATCTTATTTAGGCATGAAAATGATCACGTAAACAGCCCTATTTTGGCTAAAAACACCCCGCTGGGCGGTACATATAAATAGACCGCCTAGCCCGCCAATAAGGTGTTAAATTCTGATCTAAACACTATCTCCAATTGTGGCAGAGAAAACCTTGTTACCTTCATTGCTTCCAAACCCCAATTTCTCCATCTATCTACCCGTCAGGATCTCCCAGCGGACTATCCCTTATTCTTCAACAATACAAAAATCAACCTTTCATCTTCTCTCAATATCCTTGGTGTCTCTTTTTTTTCTGCTCTCATTTGGAAGGACCATATTACCAGTCTTGCTAAGGCAGCCTCCCAGAAGCTGGGTGTGCTCAACGGCCTTAGGGGGTTCTTTTCCCCTGCACAGCTTCTTGCTCTGTACAGGGGCATAGTGCGTCCTTGTATTGAGTATTGTTCACATGTGTGGGGAGGTTCCTCTCACACCGCTCTCCTAGACAAAGTTGAAAGGAAGGCCTTTCGTATCATTAACTCCCATCCACTCACTAACTCTCTGCAATCTCTCGCTCTCCACCGCAATGTTGCTTCTCTCTAGCTATTGGATCACTACTGTAATAATCAGTGTTCCTCAGAGGTTTCCCAGTGTATACCACCACCTTTACGTAGGGCACGTGGTACCCGTCTTGCAACTCAAGCCCACCCCTACTCTGTGCAACTCTCCAACCCAAGAGTGAAACGTTACTCTCAATCTTTCTTCTACTCAACAGCTGAGCTCTGAAACTCTCTCCCAGAACGTCCCTTGATTTTGGCCCTGTCACTCTTTCAACTATGGGGGAGGCACTCGCTATAGGCAGTTCTGCCTTTTGCCTCCCTCAATCACATAGAAAAATAAAAAAAATACAAAAATAAATTCCCGCAGCCGCCCAGTAGAACCTCTTAAGAGTCTTCCTGCAGCTCCCGGGTTAAATATCCCACATCCAAGAGTACAGAAACAGAACTTCATCACCGACAATTATAACGATCATGATAGTCGAGCAACCACAGTGCGGGACATGTCCTCACTCATGCTCGCGTTAATCCGATAGTACGCCCCCTGTGTCATGACATAAGGAACCACTGTACTATTAAAGGCCCCAAACCAAATAGTCCATCTGTAAATCCCACTCCATTGACCACACGGCACGACCACCTAAGCGGCCCGACGAAGACAGAAGAAAGGACTTAGCAACAAACAACTAGATCAACAGAATTAGTGTTACTCCAAGACTCTATCCAGTGTTAGAATAGAATTGCTAGTGGATTCTGTAAGTTCGTCGTGGATCCTCGTCCGTGCTTGGCGTTATATTATTGTGTCATTTTCCATGTAACCAGTGTATTATACAGTATATTTTGAGTGTATTTTGTTATCTCTGTATCAAGTGATTTTTAATAAGAAAACTTAGGTGTGCAGTCTGTATTATATTTATCCTTTACGACTTTTGTGCATGTGTAGTCTGACTTTAGTTTCTACAGTCGAGTAAGAACCTACCTCTATCCAATCAACCCCAGTTAAAACCTGGTATAACACTATATATATATTGTAACATCCGAACAGACCCGATTGTAATGTGACCGACACATATATATATATATATATATATATATATATATATATATATATCACAAATACATGTGAGCCACTAAATGTTTCTAATCTCTCAGTGGTGTTCGAACCGCCGACCGTCAGGATGATAGCCGACGCTTTAACGCCTTACGAGCGAGCCCGTAAGGAATTTCTACTACCCGCCAAGCGGGGGGGGTTTTACCCTAAATGGCCTTGTTTCTGTGCTTTTTTTCATGCATAAACAAGAGCCAGAGCGTAATACAATTATGTATCCCTGAAAGGGCGTTAATTCAGCTTTCCAATGACACCAGAACCATCCTCCTACGACCATGCGTTCTCTTGCAACGATCGTGCAAGACGAGTGCAAAATCCCTAAAATACGTTAATTTCTTGACATAATACCCTGTGTAGTGAGGGAGGGAGGGTGGATGTGTGTGGAGTAAACGTCAGTAGGCCCGCTGGACCCGTGGCGAACGGTCAGAGCCCGACCTACGCTCCGCTCACCGCTCGTCTCTCTCTCAGAGACAATATTGCTCCAAAATTGCACACGGATTAAAGTCGGGCCTCGCTCTTTGGGCAAGTGTTCTCTATACGGACTTAAGTCGGGCTCCGCTAATAAGGGGTTAATCAACTACACCACGGCAGTCTAAAAGACACTCAACCCTCTATCCTATTTATGTTAAGGAGAAGGGAAACCCACTAGGCGAATATATTTCAATTCATACCTAGTCGTAGGAATTGAAATATATTCGCCTAGTGGGTTTCCCTTCTCCTTAACATAAATAGGATAGAGGGTTGAGTGTCATTTAGACTGCCGTGGTGTAGTTAATTAAAGCGTCGGCTATCGTCCTGACGGTCGGTGGTTCGAACCCCACTGAGAGATTAGAAACATTTAGTGGCTCACGTGTATTTGTGATATAATACTCAATATTTGTAACTCTCATGCTTGGTGGGTTAGAATTAAATAAAATCAATTTCGGCCCGAGTTGCGTCAGGACACTCAGAAATCCTTGTATGGTATTCTTGAATATGGATCCTACGACTAGGTATGAATTGAAATATATTCGCCTAGTGGGTTTCCCTTCTCCTTAACATAATTAGGATAGAGGGTTGAGTGTCTTTTAGACTGCCGTGGTGTAGTTGATTAAAGCTTCGGCTATCGTCCTGACGGTCTGCGGTTCGAACCCCACTGAGAGATTAAAAAAAAAAATATATATATATATATATATAGTTAAGTAGGAATGATTGTTATGGAAACCATGTTCAATTAATATCTTACGAGAATTGAAAAGTCGGAGGGTTTTATGGGGTGATCAGATGATTCAGAGTGGTTTCGAATGGCTGAAAAGGAAGGATTTGATGGTACGTCATTTAGAACTAACCGACCTCCTTCCTTTTCTGCCATTCGAAACCACTCTGAATCATCTGATCACCCCATAAAACCCTCCGATTTGCAATTCTCACCACTGCCCCAAACACAGTCACACGACTCCTGTCGGAGACCCTGCTCACCCAGTTACATAAACCCAGCCTGGGTGTGCACGACTCTTCCACTCCTCTACTCTGTTTCTAATATGTAATGGTTAGTTCTTATATTTATGAAAACATTTGTTATTAACTTCGCCCCCCCCCCCCCTCCTTTTATTGCTCACATAATATTTCTTCGTCTCTCATTTTATTCTTTCACTTTACTAGTTCTAATATGGATTAGGTTATTTTTATAACTATTAATTTTAAGTTTTATTCTAGATTTGTTAAATTTAGTTAATAATAAGAATATTAACATTAGAAAATTACTCTGCCATTCATATAGGCTTTTATTTCATTTCAGTTCAGGTCTGAAGATGGTTTATTCTTAAACCGAAACGTTACCAAAATAAAGATGTTTGTACCAGCGCTGGTGTTGATTTATATATATATATATATATATATATATATATATATATATATATATATATATATGGTACATACTTGCCTGCAGATCAAAATTAAACCACGCACATTAGGGGAATATACAATAGTAACTTTCTCTCCCTTTCAGTTAGTTAACGTTTCCTCCTTACTGTACATTTTGGAGGAAGTATACACTCAATTAGAAAAAAAGGTAATTCTTCCATTTTTAAGGGCATCCATTAGACAAGGTTGCCTCAGTGATCTGGCTCGAGAAGCATATCGAAGTATATCGCCTTGCCAAGCATTGTGTCAGCCTTGCATTAATCCTCGATGCCGATGTTAGGTTTTTATATTTGTCAAAGCTTAAAAGGGGAGTAACACAAATGGAAGTGCCTATAATAACAAGTCTGACTGTCCTCTTTACTGAAAATAAAAAACCTGATAAGGAAAACAATTTTAGCACCTCATTTTGGAGTGCACCCTGTTGTACTAAAAAACTGTGCTTCCGTGCTGACCCCCTGCCTAGGCAAACTCTTTCGTCTCTGTCTCTCCTGTAACGTCTTCCTTTCTTGCTGGAAGTTTGCTCTCATTCAACCTGTCCCAAAGAAGTCATGCCAGATTTCAAAAATTGCTACGCTCACTTGATAGGAAACTTTTTTTTGCTATTGGCCTGTCCGTTCCCCTATGATAGGCACAATTTTCGGACAGGCCAAAAACTATCCTGTACTAAAGCTGAATATTGGTCATTCGTTCCCTAAGGTGTGTCATTAAGGTTCCCTAACGTGAAATTTTGTCTGACCGGCCCAAATTTGGCAAAACTAGCCTGTCCCGAAAAAGCATATTATCCAGGAGCCTGTCCGTCAACAGCCAACAACTGTTTTTTATGTTATATGAGTTACTTAAGTTATTTTAAGAGCAAAACTGGCAGAAATAGGGCTAGTATTACCAAAAATATGCAATAGAAGTAGAATGTTATGCTTATTCCAAATCTTGCATCCATTTTGTAATAACTGCTCCGACGAGGTACACACTCTCCCTCTCGCTGTCACGTTTTGTATAATGCGTTGTATAGCTAGGTCACGCTTCGTTTAATGCGTCGTATACTATCCTAGGTCATGCTTCGTATAATGTGTCGCACCCCCAGTCAGAGCCTCACAAAAAATAACCCCACAAAAATCTCTCTGGGTGGGAGCAGCCCGGCCAGGTAGTCTCTCCTAAAAATTGTCTCCTAAATTTTGTCTCTCCTAAATTTTTGTGAGTGAAGTCGCCGCAGCAGCCCGGCCAGGTAGTCTCTTTCTAGATGGAACAGCCCAGCCAGGTAGTAGCCTCTCTGGGTGGAGCAAGCCCGGCCAGGTAGTCTCTCTCTGGGTATCTTTGACAACAGCCGACTAAGCACCTCTCCATCCCCTCCCATCAGATCATCTACTTTCTTAACTTTTGGATCAAGTGAAGTGACCTAAAATTAATGGGAGTAACTGGTACTGTGGTGCTTCGTACTTATAATTCGTCGTATAGCTAGGTCATGCTTCGCATAATGTAAATCGGAAAATAAAATTGAATTTTTCATGTTTTTCTTTTATTTGTCCTAGTTTTTACAATTTCTTCTCTCCTAAATTTTGGGGGTGAAAGATCGTTTCATAACCCAATTGAGGGGCCGAATACGGTCTCGTATGTGGTAGCGCTGGCACAGGTGCACCAACACAGGCAACACGGTGCAGCAAGCACGCAGAATACGGCGGCGGTGGCTGTGCTCCGACGAGGTACACACTCTCCCTCTCGCTGTCACGTTTCGTATAATGCGTCATATAGCTAGGTCATGCTTCGTTTAATGCGTCGTTTACTGTCCTAGGTCATGCTTCGTATAATGTGTCGCACCCCCAGTCAGACGCCTCACCAAAAATAATCCCACAAAAATCTCTCTGGGTGATGCAGCCCGGCCAGGTAGTCTCTCTCCTATATATTAGCTAAACAAACTTTGACTCAGAGAGAGAGAGAGAGAGAGAGACAGACAGACACAGTGTGTGAGAGAGAGAGAGAGTTACCCACTCTCCCTCTCACTGTCACGCTTCGTATAATGCGTCACACAGGTGCACCAACACAGGCAACACGGCGCAGCAAGCACACAGAATACGGCGGCGGTGGCTGTGCTCCGACGATGTACACACTCTCTCTCTCGCTGTCACGCTTCGTATAATGCGTCGCACAGGTGCACCAACACAGGCAACATGGCGCAGCTCGTCGTCTTCGTCCTAAATTTTGTCTCTCCTAAATTTTTGTGGGTGAGTCGCTGCAGGATCCCGGCCAGTTAGTCTCTCTCTACTGTAGGTGGAGCAGCCCGGCCAGGTAGTCGCCTCTCTGTGCGGAGCTGCCCGGCCAGGTAGTCTCTCTCTGGGTATCTTTGCCAACAGCCGACTAAGCACGTCTCCATCCCTTCCCATCAGATCCTCCACTTTCTTAACTTTAGGATCAAGTGAAGTGACCTAAAATTAATGGGAGTAACTGGTACTGTGGTGCTTCGTACTTATAATTCGTCGTATAGCTATGTCATGCTTCGTATAATGTAAATCGTAAAATAAAATGGAATTGTTCATGTTTTTCTTTTATTTGTCCTTCCTAGTTTTTACAATTTCTTCTCGCGGTGAAAGATGTCGTGGAAAAATAATTGACAATTCAGTTTCTTTAAATTTTTCACACACACACAAATTTAGACCCTCCCGAAGAAAAAAGGTTCATCTCCAACTCAAGTCGTATAGCAGAATTTATTTTTGGTGAGTCGTCTGACAGGGGTGGTCGTAGCTCTCGGATCGAATTATTTCCGATCGATCCCAATTCCACCAACTTACGTTGGACAGCACCAACTCACGTTGGACAGCAGAAGATCGCCTAAAGATTTGTGTGTGAAAATCACGACAGGGACCCGCACAGCGGCGACGCCGCTGCAGCCCGACCAGATAGTCTCTCTCTAGGTGGAGCAGCCCGGCCACGTAGTCGCTAGGTCATTCTTCGTTTAATGCGTCGTCTACTGTCCTATGTCATGCTTCGTATAATGTGTCGCACCCCCAGTCAGACGCCTCACCAAACATAATCCCACAAAAATATCTCTGGGTGGGAGCAGCCTGGCCAGGTAGTCTCTCCTAAAATTTTGTCTCTCCTAAATGTTTGTGGGTGAGTCGCCGCAGGAGCCCGGCCAGTTAGTCTCTCTCTACTGTAGGTGGAGCAGCCCGGCCAGGTAGTCGCCTCTCTGGGTGGAGCAGCCCGGCCAGGTAGTCTCTCTCTGGGTATCTTTTTTATAATATCTTCTCTCCTAAATTTTTGTTGGTGAAAGATCGTTTCATAACCCAATCGAGGGGCCGAATACAGTCTCGTGTGTGCCTGTGTTGGCACAGGTTCACCAACACAGGCAAGACGATGCAGCAAGCACATAGAATACGGCGGTGGTGACTGTGCTCCGATGAGGTACACACTCTCCCTCTTGCTGTCACGTTTCGTATAATGCGTCGTATAGCTAGGTCATGCTTCGTCTACTGTCCTAGGTCATGCTTCGTATAATGTGTCGCACCCCCAGCCAGACACCTCACCAAAAATAATCCCACAAAAATCTCTCTGGGTGGAGCAGCCCGGCCAGGTAGTCTCGCCCCTATATTAGCTAAGAAATCTTTGACTCAGAGAGAGAGAGAGAGATAGACAGACACAGTGTGTGAGAGAGAGAGAAAGAGTTACCTACTCTCCCTCTCGCTGTCACGCTTCGTATAATGCGTCGCACAGGTGCACCAACACAGGCAACACGGCGCGGCTCGTCGTCGTCGAAGTCTTCGTCCTAAATTTTGTCTCTCCTAAATTTTTGTGGGTGAGTCGCCGCAGGAGCCCGGCCAGTTAGTCTCTCTCTACTGTAGGTGGAGCATCCCGGCCAGGTAGTCGCCTCTCTGGGCGGAGCTGCCCGACCAGGTAGTCTCTCTCTGGGTATCTTTGACAACGGCCGATTAAGCACCTCTCCATCCCTTCCCATCAGATCCTCCACTTTCTTAACTTTAGGATTAAGTGAAGTGACCTAAAATTAATGGGAGTAACTGGTACTGTGGTGCTTCGTACTTATAATTCGTCGTATAGCTAGGTCATGCTTCGTGTCATGTAAATCGGAAAATAAAATGGAATTGTTCATGTTTTTCTTTCATATGTCCTTCCTAGTTTTTACAATTTCTTCTCTCGGTGAAAGATGTCGTGGAAAAATAATTGACAATTCGATTTTCTTTAAATTTTTCACACACACAAATTTAGACCCTCCCGAAGAAAAAAGGGTCATCGCCAACTCAAGTCGTATAGCAGAATTTATTTTTGGTGAGTCGTCTGACAGGGGTGGTCGTAGCTCTCGGATCGAAGTATTTCCGATCGATCCCAATTCCACCAACTCACGTTGGACAGCAGAAGATCGCCTAAAGATTTGTGTGTGAAAATCACGACAGGGACCCGCACAGCGGCGACGCCGCAGCAGCCCGACCAGGTAGTCTCTCTCTAGGTGGAGCAGCCCGGCCAGGTAGTCGCTAGGTCATGCTACGTTTAATGCGTCATCTACTGTCCTAGGTCATGCTTCGTATAATGTGTCGCAACCCCAGTCAGACGCCTCACCAAAAATATTCCACAAAAATCTCTCTGGGTGGGAGCAGCCCGGCCAGGTAGTCTTTGCAAAAAATTGTCTCTCCTAAAATTTTGTCTCTCCTAAATTGTTGTGGGTGAGTCGCCGCAGGAGCCCGGCCAGTTAGTCTGTCTCTACTGTAGGTGGAGCAACCCGGCCAGTTAGTCGCCTCTCTGGGTGGAGCAGCCCGGCCAGGTAGTCTCTCTTTGGGTATCTTTGACAACAGCCGACTAAGCACCTCTCCATCCCCTCCCATCAGATCCTCCACTTTCTTAACTTTAGGATCAAGTGAAGTGACCTAAAATTAATGGGAGTAACTGGTACTGTGGTGGCTTGTACTTATAATTCGTCGTATAACTAGGTCATACTTCGTATAATGTAAATCGGAATATAAAATGGAATTTTTCATGTTTTTCTTTTATTTGTCCTAGTTTTTACAATTTCTTCTCTCCTAAATTTTGGGGGTGAAAGATCGTTTCATAACCCAATCGAGGGGCCGAATACGGTCTCGTGTGTGCCTGTGTTGGCACAGGTGCACCAACACAGGCAAGACAGTGCAGCAAGGACATAGAATACGGCGGCGGTGGCTGTGCTCCGACGAGGTACACACTCTCCCTCTCGCTGTCACGTTTCGTATAATGCGTCGTATAGCTAGGTAATTTTTCGTTTAATGCGTCGTCTACTGTCCTAGGACATGCTTCGTATAATGTGTCGCACACCCAGTCAGACGCCTCACCAAAAATAATCCCACAAAAATCTCTCTGGGTGGAGCAGCCCGGCCAGGTAGTCTCTCTCCTATATATTAGCTAAAAAATCTTTGACTCAGAGAGAGAGAGAGAGAGAGTAACCCACTCTCCCTCTCGCTGTCACGCTTCGTATAATGCGTCGCACAGGTGCACCAACACATGCAACACGGTCCAGCAAGCACACAGAATACGGCGGCGGTGGCTGTGCTCCGACGATGTACACACTCTCTCTCTCGCTGTCACGCTTCGTAAAATGCGTCGCACAGGTGCACCAACACAGGCAACACGGCGTAGCTCGTCGTCGTCGAAGTCTTCGTCCTAAATTTTGTCTCTTCTAAATTTTTGTGGGTGAGTCGCCGCACGAGCCCGGCAAGTTAGTCTCTCTCTACTGTAGGTGGAGCAGCCCGGCCAGGTAGTCTCTCTCTGGGTATCTTTGACAATGGCCGACTAAGCACCTCTCCATCCCTTCCCATCAGATCCTCCACTTTCTTAACTTTAGGATCAAGTGAAGTGACCTTAAAATTAATGGGAGTAACTGGTACTGCGGTGCTTCGTACTTATAATTCGTCGTATAGCTAGGTCATGCTTCGTATAATGTAGATCGGAAAATAAAATGGAATTGTTCATGTTTTTCTTTTATTTGTCCTTCCTAGTTTTTACAATTTCTTCTCTCGGTGAAAGATGTCGTGGAAAAATAATTGACAATTCGATTTCGTTATATTTTTCACACACACAAATTTAGACCCTCCCGAAGAAAAAAGGTTCATCGCCAACTCAAGTCGTATAGCAGAATTTATTTTCGGTGAGTCGTCTGACTGGGGTGGTCGTAGCTCTCGGTTCGAAGTATTTCCGATCAATCCCAATTCCACCAACTCACGTTGGACAGCAGAAGATCGCCTAAAGATTTGTGTGTGAAAATCACGACAGGGACCCGCACAGCAGCGACGCCGCAGCAGCCCGACCAGGTAGTCTCTCTCTAGGTGGAGCAGCCCGGCCAGGTAGTCGCTAGTTCATGCTTCGTATAATGCGTCGTCTACTGTCCTAAGTCATGCTTCGCATAATGTGTCGCACCCCCAGTCAGACGCCTCACCAAAAATAATCCCACAAAAATATCTCTGGGTGGGAGCAGCCCAGCCAGGTAGTCTCTCCTAAAAATTGTCTCTCCTAAAATGTTGTCTCTCCTAAATTTTTGTGGGTGAGTCGCCGCAGGAGCCCGGCCAGTTAGTCTCTCTCTACTGTAGGTGGAGCAGCCCGGCCAGGTAGTCGCCTCTCTGGGTGGAGCAGCCCGGCCAGGTAGTCTCTCTCTGGGTATCTTTGACAACAGCCGACTAAGCACCTCACCATCCCCTCCCATCAGATCCTCCACTTTCTTAACTTTAGGATCAAGTGAAGTGACCTAAAATTAATGGGAGTAGCTGGTACTGTGATGCTTCGTACTTATAATTCGTCGTATAACTAGGTCATGCTTCGTATAATGTAAATCGGAAAATAAAATGGTATTTTTCATGTTTTTCTTTTATTTGTCCTAGTCTTTATAATTTCTTCTTTCCTAAATTTTTGTTGGTGAAAGATCGTTTCAAAACCCAATCGAGGGGCCGAATACAGTCTCGTGTGTGCCTGTGTTGGCACAGGTGCACCAACACAGGCAAGACGATGCAGCAAGCACATAGAATACGGAGGTGGTGACTGTGCTCCGATGAGGTACACACTCTCCCTCTTGCTGTCACGTTTCGCATAATGCGTCGTATAGCTAGGTCATGCTTCGTTTAAATCGTCGTCTACTGTCCTAGGTCATGCTTCGTATAATGTGTCGCACCCCCAGCCAGACGCCTCACCAAAAATAATCCCACAAAAATCTCTCTGGGTGGAGCAGCCCGGCCTGGTAGTCTCGCTCCTATATTAGCTAAGAAATCTTTGACTCAGAGAGAGAGAGAGAGATAGACAGACACAGTGTGTGTGAGAGAGAGAAAGAGTTACCCCCTCTCCCTCTCGCTGTCACGCTTCGTATAATGCGTCGCACAGGTGCACCAACACAGGCAACACGGCGCAGCTCGTCGTCGTCGAAGTCTTCGTCCTAAATTTTGTCTCTCCTAAATTTTTGTGGGTGAGTCGCCGCAGGAGCCCGGCCAGTTAGTCTCTCTCTACTGTAGGTGGAGCATCCCGGCCAGGTTGTCGCCTCTCTGGGCGGAGCTGCCCGACCAGGTAGTCTCTCTCTGGGTATCTTTGACAACGGCTGACTAAGCACCTCTCCATCCCTTCCCATCAGATCCTCCACTTTCTAACTTTAGGATCAAGTGAAGTGACCTAAAATTAATGGGAGTAACTGGTACTGTGGTGCTTCGTACTTATAATTCGTCGTATAGCTAGGTCATGCTTCGTATAATGTAGATCGGAAAATAAAATGGAATTGTTCATGTTTTTCTTTTATTTGTCCTTCCTAGTTTTTACTATTTCTTCTCTCGGTGAAAGATGTCGTGGAAAAATAATTGACAATTCGATTTCTTTAAATTTATCACACACACAAATTTAGACCCTCCAGAAGAAAAAAGGTTCATCGCCAACTCAAGTCGTATAGCAGAATTTATTTTTGGTGAGTCGTCTGACAGGGGTGGTCGTACCTCTCGGATCGAAGTATTTCCAATCGATCCCAATTCCACCAACTCACGTTGGACAGCAGAAGATCGACTAAAGATTTGTGTCTGAAAATCACGAGAGGGACCCGCAGCAGCCCGACCAGGTAGTCTCTCTCTAGGTGGAGCAGCCCGGCCACGTAGTCGCTAGGTCATGCTTCGTTTAATGCGTCGTCTACTGTCCTAGGTCATGCTTCGTATAATGTGTCGCACCCCCAGTCAGACGCCTCACCAAAAATAATCCCACAAAAATATCTCTGGGTGGGAGCAGCCCGGCCAGGTAGTCTCTCCTAAATATTGTCTCTCCTAAAATTTTGTCACTCCTATATTTTTGTGGGTGAGTCGCCGCAGGCCAGTTAGTCTCTCTCTACTGTAGGTGGAGCAGCCCGGCCAGGTAGTCGCCTCTCTGGGTGGAGCAGCCCGGCCAGGTAGTCTCTCTCTGGGTATCTTTGACAACAGCCGACTAAGCACCTCTCCATCCCCTCCCATCAGATCCTCCACTTTCTTAACTTTAGGATCAAGTGAAGTGACCTAAAATTAATGGGAGTAACTGGTACTGTAGTGCTTCGTACTTATAATTCGTCGTATAACTAGGTCATGCTTCGTATAATGTAAATCGGAAAATAAAATTGAATTTTTCATGTTTTTCTTTTATTTGTCCTAGTTTTTACAATTTCTTCTCTCCTAAATTTTTGTGGGTGAAAGATCGTTTCATATCCCAATCGAGGGGCCGAATACGGTCTCGTGTGTGCTTGTGTTGGCATAGGTGCACCAACACAGGCAAGACGGTGCAGCAAGCACATAGAATACGGCGGCGGTGGCTGTGCTTCGACGAGGTACACACTCTCCCTCTCGCTGTCACGTTTCGTATAATGCGTTGTATAGCTAGGTCGTGTTTCGTTTAATGCGTCGTCTACTGTCCTAGGTCATGCTTCGTATAATGTGTCGCACCCCCAGTCAGACGCCTCACCAAAAATAATCCCACAAAAATTTCTCTGGGTGGAGCAGCCCGGCCAGGTAGTCTCTCTCCTATATTAGCTAAAAAATCTTTGACTCAGAGAGAGAGAGAGAGACAGACACAGTGTGTGAGAGAGAGAGAGAGTTACCCACTCTCCCTCTTGCTGTCACGCGTCGTATAATGCGTCGCACAGGTGCACCAACACAGGCAACACGGCACAGCAAGCACATAGAATACGGCGGCGGTGGCTGTGCTCCGACGATGTACACACTCTCTCTCTCGCTGTCACGCTTCGTATATTGCGTCGCACAGGTCCACGAACACAGGCAACACGGCGCAGCTCGTCGTCGTCGACGTCTTCGTCCTAAATTTTGTCTCTCCTAAATTTTTGTGGGTGAGTCGCCGCAGGCCAGTTAGTCTCTCTCTACTGTAGGTGGAGCAGCCCGGCGAGGTAGTCGCCTCTCCGGGCGGAGCAGCCCGGCCAGGTAGTCTCTCTCTGGGTATCTTTGACAATGGCCGACTAAGCACCTCTCCATCCCTTCCCATCAGATCCTCCACTTTCTTAACTTTAGGATCAAGTGAAGTGACCTAAAATTAATGGGAGTAACTGGTACTGTGGTGCTTCGCACTTATAATTCGTCGTATAGCTAGGTCATGCTTCGTATAATATAGATCGGAAAATAAAATGGAATTGCTCATGTATTTCTTATATTTGTCCTTCCTAGTTTTTACAATTTCTTCTCTCGGTGAAAGATGTCGTGGAAAAATAATGACAATTTGATTTCTTAAAATTTTTCACACACACAAATTTAGACCATCCTGAAGAAGAAAGGTTCATCACCAACTCAAGTCGTATAGCAGAATTTATTTTTGGTGAGTCGTCTGACTGGGGTGGTCGTAGCTCTCGGATCGAAGTATTTCCGATCGATCCCAATTCCACCAACTCACGTTGGACAGCAGAAGATCGCCTAAAGATTTGTGTGTGAAAATCACGAAAGTGACCCGCACAGCGGCGATGCCGCAGCAGCCTGACCAGGTAGTCTCTCTCTAGGAGGAGCAACCCGGCCAGCTAGTCGCTAGGTCATGCTTCGTTTAATGCGTCGTCTACTGTCCTAGGTCATGCTTCGTATAATGTGTCGCACCCCCAGTCAGACGCCTCACCAAAAATAATCCCACAAAAATCTCTCTGGGTGAGAGCAGCCCGGCCAGGTAGTCTCTCCTAAAAATTGTCTCTCCTAAAATTTTGTCTCTCCTAAATTTTTGTGGGTGAGTCGCCGCAGGAGCCCGCCCAGTTAGTCTCTCTCTACTGTAGGTGGAGCAGCCCGGCCAGTTAGTCGCCTCTCTGGGCGGAGAAGCCCGGCCAGGTAGTCTCTCTCTGGGTATCTTTGACAACAGCCGATTAAGCACCTCTCCATCCCTTCCCATCAGATCCTCCACTTTCTTAACTTTAGGATCAAGTGAAGTGACCTAAAATTAATGGGAGTAACTGGTACTGTGGTGCTTCGTACTTATAATTCGTCGTATAGCTAGGTCATGCTTCGTATAATGTAGATTGGAAAATAAAATGGAATTGTTCATGTTTTTCTTTTATTTGTCCTTCCTAGTTTTTACAATTTCTTCTCTCGGTGAATGATGTGGTGGAAAAATAATTGACAATTTGATTTCTTAAAATTTTTCACACACACAAATTTAGACCATCCTGAAGAAGAAAGGTTCATCACCAACTCAAGTCGTATAGCAGAATTTATTTTTGGTGAGTCGTCTGACTGGGGTGGTCGTAGCTCTCGGATCGAAGCATATCCGATCGATCCTAATTCCACCAACTCACGTTGGACAGCAGAAGATTGCCTAAAGATTTGTGTTTGAAAATCACGACAGGGACCCGCAGCAATCCGACCAGGAAGTCTCTCTTTAGGTGGAGCAGCCCGGCCAGGTAGTCACTAGGTCATGCTTCGTTTAATGCGTCATCTACTGTCCTAGGTCATGCTTCTGTTACGTCCTGGGATATATAAACACTGGGCTCTTTTTATTGGACTAGGTATGCGGCAACAAGCAACAACGGAAAACGCTAGATCCAACACTTATCTATAAACCCAGGCAACAAACCACCCTAAACCGTCAAGAGTCCTGCCTGGACAACAAGGTATCCTATGACTCGGTTACAGGGTGCACGCATTATAGACTGCTGATAGTCAAGCAGGCTATATAAAAGATCACACAATTAAGTTGACTTAAAGCTTCAAGGAAAAGATAGATAACTGAATTAAATTGCAGAAACAATTTAATAACAAACTAGAAGAAAGTACATTTAACGTTACGTTAATACAACTAATCACCCCTGCGTGAAAGAAGGTGAAAGCAAACAGTCCTCAAAACATCGTACCGGTAGACAAGATGCGGGGTTCTAAACTGCATGCGGCTACTGTAGGATCTGATGCTTAGCAAAGAAAGTACGTTACGGATTTAGAGAACTCTCAACTCATAAGCAGGAATAAATACTAGTGATAGGACCTACATTGTATAATGGCATAGGTATAATTAAATAAAGGCAGCAACTCGCAACATAACCACATACAGGTGTGCTTCTCACTCTTAGTCAGGCAAGCCTGCTCGGACAGAGTCTCTAAGTCACACCCTGACTCACTATGCTCACAAAAACGGTAAACTGTGGCACAATAACAAGCATACAGAAATAATAAACCCCTAGCTGTTAATCTGCCAGGCGGCAGAGGTCTAGCCGGAAGGATATAGGCTTCGGATACCCGGGCTGAGCCACCTGCTCTAGCCTAGGGACGTTCCCAGGTCTGTGCGCCAAATTACTCTAATTGAAAGGGTGCTCTCTTGAGAGACTCAGATCGCAAGTATCTGACTCTCTCCTGGCGACCCTAAAACAAAAGCAAGACGTGCTAGCGCAGTGCTGAGTGGACTAGGCAAGGGCCTTCACACAACGCAACACCAGACACACAGGGACACAGACAAGAAAATGCCCCCAGACTCCCACGGGTATCCTAGTAAAGTCGTGCGGGTCCACAGGACTCGCACCAGCAGACTTTACTTAAAGGATCGCAAAAAGCCTCCCCTCCGGTCTAGCCCCTGCTAACCTGACACAAGAACACACTAGCAAGCGTGAAACCACCAAATATGAGACAACAAAAAAGCTTCCTAGGTCTCATTAACAATTACATCTCTGCATAAGGCCCAAAATCCTATCTAGTTATCTGAGAGCTCGTCGTTAATACAATAATAGATATAAGGTCTATCAAGGGGATGGGATAATTAAATAGATTGGTGAAGTAGTAGAAGGAAGGTATACAAAGTAAGAGAGAAAGTTTCTAAGTGGGGTTGAGAGGGATAGATATCAAGGGGGTCCGAAGGGTACGACAGTGAGGGGAGCTCTGAGTCTTGAATCTGTCTGGACCCCACCCTAGGCATGCAAAATACATCCCATGCTTGGCAACACTCAACACAGTTGCCGGGTCAAAATCCTCTACCCCTTGCGTGAGTCGAAACTAAGCCTAACGTTGCAATCAAATTGGCAACATCAGGCTCGTCCCAAGCTAGACTCTCCGCGCGAAGCAAGGTCCCCCAGCCGGTCTCTCTCTCCCGCTCGTCTCCTCCCACTCTCACTAGACTTACATCTTATATATTATAATGAAACAATCAACTATCGAGAATAAAATATACTAAGATGCGTTGGTTAAGAATAAGGGCAGCTTCAAGCTGTGAAACAACATAAGAATATCCCAGACATTAGTTACATTATCGTAGGATATATACTAAGGAAAAGCCGGCCGGCCGGCTGCCGCCAGCCGGTTTCTAAACGGCTGGGCAGCCGACGGACGCGCATGCCCGCACGTGGCTACTATGCAGGAGCGTCACACCTCCCCCAAGATATAAGACCCTTGACTAAGTTCTTCATATCTAACAGAAAGCTTTTCATAGTACCACACACTGTTGCGACACAAGGCACTATATATACAAAAAATAAAGACTGTTGCGCTTCACCGAGCAAGTTCAACTAACTTAGCGACAATAAGCGAAAATATTCAACTTAGATACTGCTACAACATATTATAAAAAATTCTACACGTTATAAAAATAAAGAGTTTGTATAAGGTTTTTGCTTTTTTTTATTTTATTTTTTTTTCGCGGCTGAACTACAGTGACAGCCTATTTTCCTCCACACTCAACCCTCAATCCTGTGGCAGTCTAACCAACATCATCCACCCTTGATAGACAATCCGCTATCACGTTATCAGAACCGGCAATATGGCGTATGTCCAGATTATACTCCTGAAGCATGAGTGACCACCTGGTCAGCCTCATATTCCGGTTATGAAACTGATTCAAGAATTTCAGAGGGTGATGATCGGTATAAACCACTACGACTGGTCCGAAAGCAGGAACATATACATCGAAGTGCCTGAGCGCCAGCACTATCGCCAGGAGTTCTTTTTCAATTACAGAGTAATTCCTTTGTGCACTATTGAATTTTTTACTGTAAAAACTCACTGGATGTTCGATACCTTCATCATCTGTCTGTAATAAGACAGCCCAAGCCCCTACGCCACTGGCGTCAGTCGCCAGCTGAAAAGGTCTGCTGAAGTCCGGGGCCCTGAGTATGGGGTGGATACATAACAGGTGTTTCACCAAGGACAACGCCTCTGCACACTCAGGAGACCACCGGAACTTCTTGTCCTTAGATAATAAGTCAGTTAAAGTGGCAAGTACAGTCGAATTGCCTTTGATGAAGCGACGATAATAGCCTATCATACCTAGAAACCGCATGATTTGTTTCTTAGTCGTAGGCTGGGGAAACTGATCGATGGCTTTGATCTTTGTCTGTGGAGGGCACACCTGACCCATCCCCACCTCGAACCCCAGGTACAAAACTGTGGCTTTGACAAAATCGCACTTACCCAGGTTTACCACCAAACCTGCTTCATTCAGTTTATTAAAAAGCTGTCCGATGTGAGCACAGTGACTGTTAAAATCATCGTCGTATATTATGACATCATCTAGGTACACCGTACAGTTGGGAATGTCGGCTACAATGTCATTCATTAATTTCTGAAACGTTGCAGGGGCATTTTTCAGCCCGTAACATAACATGGCAACGATATGTGGCACCGTCCACCACAAACCCACACACCTCTCGCGCTCGCTCAGACAAGGGCACTTGCCAATAACCCTTAACAAGGTCTATCTTAGTGAGGAACTGGGCTTTTCCTATCTTATCCACACTGTCGTCCACGCGAGGGAGAGGGTAGGCATTTGTGGGGGTTAAACCATTCAACCTGTGGAAATCTATACAAAACTGCACCTTGCCATCTGGTTTGGGCTGCAGTGTGACTGGGGAAGTCCACCTTACTGCACCCTCAGAAATCAGCCCACGTTTCAGCATATAATCCAGCTCTTCCCTAAGTGCTGGTAAATTAATAGGGGGAACACGGTATGGCACTGATTTAAAGGGCGGGTGGTCCCCAACATCGACATCGTGCACCGCTTGAGTAGTGAGGCCAGGATGCTCCGCGAAAACAGCTGGGTTTGAATCAAACAAGTGCTGCACAGCTACACGCTATTGCTCAGGCAGGTGCAATATCAACTCGTGAGCCACTTGTCTAGAATTCCCCGCCCACTGATCCGCGGAAACATGACAATCCCAATTATCCTCCCCCGCAGCTTGACTGTCCCTTCCTCCTTCTCCACCACGATCGCTGCAGATCAACACCGGGACAGTGAGAGGCTCGGAGGGGCGCCTCACATACTCTTTCATCAGATTTACATGGCAAAGTTGGTTCTTTTTCTTACGATCAGGAGTAGCTACTAAATAGTCGAGATCAGAAACCTTCCTTACAACCCGATATGGACCAGAATACTTGGCAGACAAGGGGTGTCCCACCAGAGGCAGTAGTATTAGTACCTCCTGATCTACTTCAAACTCCCTCAGCTTCACCTTCTGGTCGTATCTGTCCTTCATCTGAGCTTGTGAACTCTTAAGGTTCCGACCTGCTGCCTCCAAGCTCTTTAGCATTCTCTCACGGCTTTCAACTACATACTTTAGAAGCGAGCATGGCTTTGTGACTCCCTCCCAGATCTCCTTGACTAGGTGGAGGGGCCCCCTGACCCTGTGTCCAAAAACCAACTCGTTCGGGCTAAATCCCAAGCTCTCCCCAGGTACTTCTCTCGCAGCAAATAAAACGTATGGGAGACCTAGATCCCAGTCCTTCCCATTTTCCATGCAATAACACCGCAACATACTCTTGAGAGTCGAGTGCCACCTTTCCAAATCTCCCTGACTCTCGGGATGGTAGGCAGATGACACCACAGACACTATCCCATGTTGCTGCATGGTCTGCTTAAACAGAGCAGAAGTAAAATTGGATCCCTGATCAGACTGGATCTCCTGAGGGTAGCCATAACGAGAGAAATAGACAAGTAGGTTTTTGACAACAGTCTTAGCCATCCCGTTGCGCATGGGGTAAGCATCTGGATACCGTGTTGCTACATCCATTACAGTTAGTAAACATTTATTGCCGGCACTAGTGGGGGGCAATGGGCCAACCATATCGATAACTACTTTGCTGAAGGGCGGCCCAATGACAGGGATGGGTTGTAACGGGGCTCTCGGGATGACCTGATTGGGTTTCCCAACAACTTCACAAGTGTGACACTGTGACACCCATGACACGACACTCGCCTTTAACTCAGGCCACCAGAAAAGCTTGCTCAGAGCTGCCTCCGTCATACGTACCCCCAGGTGCCCTGCCAAAGGCACATCATGAGCTAATCTCAATAAGCTCTCACGGCACACCCTCGGTACTACTAACTGGTCCACTAATCCTGACCCGCCATCCCACTTTTTCTTGGGATCCTGATGTCTCCGATACAAGATCCCCTCGGACAAGAAAAAATCACCAGGCTGCGCATCCCCATCGCTCTCCAGTTCGACAGCACCATTACCACACGCCCTGACTTCAGGATCTTCCAGCTGCAAGGAACATATATCAGCAGGTGCGAGATTATCCAAGTTCATCTTAAATAATTTATTTCCACCTCCAATGTCCCGCTGAGCCATCCTTTCCTCACGCTGCGCATAACGATGCTGTCGCAGAGTCTCTTCCTGCCCTGCACCTGCACTAGCGGTGACAGGCCCCGGGGCCTCTCCAGACTCTAACATAGGTACCAATAATGAGTCACCAAGAAACACTGCCGGCTCAAAACTCTCCAATTGACCAACACTTCCCGTTCTCTTGTGACCTTTCCTCCGCGGTTTGATAGACTGAGGTGGTGGCTGCAAGGCTCCGGATCTCTGAGAACGCGTCACAACACACGCCATGGTTTGTACGCTACACTTATCAACCCACTCCTGTTCCTCCCTACTAACGTCGGCCGCCTTCTCGGCAACGACCAAGGGTGAAACCTTAGAAGCAGGCACCGCAAAGTCGTTGCCGAGGAGGAGGTCGACGCCCCCAACAGGCAAGTTCTCTACAATTTCGACATCCAGCTCCTTCGCCACACCATCCACCTCCAGCTCCATCCGCACCAGCGGGTAGGACTTTGTAGCATTGATCCCCTGAACTACCACCACCCGAGCAGCGTTAATCGGTCTACCAGTAAAGTTCCTTAACAAGGTCTGAGAAGCCCCAGTATCACGCAATAGCTTAACTCCTCGCCTTTCGCCAGCCCATCTCACAAAACCATGCCCTCTATGAACCCCAAAGACGTCCCGGACAGGGTTCGAGCCTTCCGGACTCTTGAACACAGGCTGTGTCCCAACCTCTGACGAACTACCCTTGGCAAACTCAGAAGATATAGGCGACACCCCTATGCTGCGGGCCATTGACACAACCTTATTTGGTGGCTTGTTCGGACAAGCATTTGCAAAGTGACCCTCCTTGTGACATGCAAAGCACTCTTTACTCTTTGGTTTCCCTTGGGAGTGGGAGGTACCATTAGACTTCTTATACGGGACGGTATTTGGTTTATTTTCAGTTTTATTGTCAGTGCTACATGGTTTTGTGTATTTATGTGTATCAACATTCTTGGGAGGGGGAGGGGTACGATCCTTTGCACCCGACTCACTCCTAGCTGCTGCTTCGCACCCTCGAATTAATGACAGTCGGCGGTCAGCCATTTCTGCTGCCTCCTGGAGAGTTCTAGGATTTTTTCCTTTATATTTAATGTTAAGTCCCCGCCTGTGCACTTAAAGAACTGCTCCAAGAGAACCAGCTCACTCAACTCCTCAAAAGTAGCTGCCCTCTCAGAATGCAGCCAATGTCGTAGTGCATCAGACAAGTCCCGGGCGTGTTCTAGGAAGGTACTATCCTTGCCCTTAGTAACACCCCGAAACTTCAAGCGGTAAGTTTCTGGTTGTAACTCATAGGCCCGTAGCACAGCCTTCTTTAGCTCATCATAAACTACACAGGACTCTAAAGGTAGTGCATCATACGCTTTTAGCCCCTTTCCTAGGAGTCTTGAGGAAACTAATGCTGCCCACTTTTCCTGAGGCCACTGGTGTTCCTGACACTTCTTCTCAAATCGCATAAACAACTCAGTCACACATGATTCATCGAACACAGGAACTAGTTTAAGCAGGTGCGACAATGATTGGTCCCGATGTCTGTTACCTCCCCCAATATTTCGCCCTGTTACCTCCACTCGAGATCTCTCCAGCTCCCTGTCAGCCCGATACCTAGTAGACTCTGCCTGCAGTTCAGCCTCTCGTATAGCTGTTCTCTCTGCAGCCTCAGCCTGAGCTCTAGCAGCCTCAGCCTGCACACTAGCCTGTCTTTCGGTAGCCTCAACCTGAGCTCTAGCAACCTCAGCCTGAACTCTAGCAACCTCAGCCTGCACACTAACCTGTCTTTCGGCGGCCTCAACCTGAGCTCTAGCGGCCTCAACCTTGGCCATCTCAAGCCGAAACAACAAATCTGGAGTCAACCCTTGAGGAGGGGAAGGTGCATTTAATGGGTGATTGAATTCCACACTGCGATTGACCATCAACTTGGGGGTATGTACTAAATTCAGGCACCCTGACGTTTGATACGGGGGTAGAGTGGAGGGGGGGCTGGGGACCGGGGCCCCCAGTCGCCTCTCCACCCAGGTCTCTCCCTTCTAAACCCAATATCAAAGTCCTCAGCTGATCTTTCCTCATGCCACTTAAACCCTGGTGACCCTGAAGACCTGCCATACACTTTAAGCCATACTTATTCAGCTTCAACACCCTGGCAGCGGTAAGGGGCACCTCTAAAAATCTTCTAGTACCCTCCTCGCTATCGACTAGCCACTCCACAGGTCTTTCTCCCTCCGAGCTCGTATCGTGACCTGACCCATCACTGTGTTCTGATGTATTAGACATGTTTGTGTACTGCAGTAATTATCACGGTTATAGAATGTGCCTTATCTCCTATGCAAGTATGTATATACTAATGTTATTTAAAGTCTTTAATGTGTTGTATTGGTTGCTCCAAAAATAAAAAACTCTATGTCCACTGTATTCCTCTAATCATAAGGAATCTCAAAAACAAATGACCACTATATTCCTCTGTTCAGTAAATCCTATGCATGGTCGCCATTTGTTACGTCCTGGGATATATAAACACTGGGCTCTTTCTATTGGACTAGGTATGCGGCAACAAGCAACAACGGAAAACGCTAGATCCAACCCTTATCTATAAACCCAGGCAACAAACCACCCTAAACCGTCAAGAGTCCTGCCTGGACAACAAGGTATCCTATGACTCGGTTACAGGGTGCACGCATTATAGACTGCTGATAGTCAAGCAGGCTATATAAAAGATCACACAATTAAGTTGACTTAAAGCTTCAAGGAAAAGATAGATAACGGAATTAAATTGCAGAAACAATTTAATAACAAACTAGAAGAAAGTACATTTAACGTTACGTTAATTAATACAACTAATCACCCCTGCGTGAAAGAAGGTGAAAGCAAACAGTCCTCAAAACATCGTACCGGTAGACAAGATGCGGGGTTCTAAACTGCATGCGGCTACTGTAGGATCTGATGCTTAGCAAAGAAAGTACGTTACGGATTTAGAGAACTCTCAACTCATAAGCAGGAATAAATACTATTGATAGGACCTACATTGTATAATGGCATAGGTATAATTAAATAAAGGCAGCAACTTGCAACATAACCACATACAGGTGTGCTTCTCACTCTTAGTCAGGCAAGCCTGCTCGGACAGAGTCTCTAAGCCACACCCTGACTCACAATGCTCACAAAAACGGTAAACTGTGGCACAATAACAAGCATACAGAAATGATAAAACCCTAGCTGTTAATCTGCCAGGCGGCAGAGGTCTAGCCGGAAGGATATAGGCTTCAGATACCCGGGCTGAGCCACCTGCTCTAGCCTAGGGACGTTCCCAGGTCTGTGCGCCAAATTACTCTAATTGAAAGGGTGCTCTCTTGAGAGACTCAGATCGCAAGTATCTGACTCTCTCCTGGCGACCCTAAAACAAAAGCAAGACGTGCTAGTGCAGTGCTGAGTGGACTAGGCAAAGGCCCTCACACAACACAACACTAGACACACAGGGACACAGACAAGAAAATGCCCCCAGACTCCCACGGGTATCCTAGTAAAGTCGTGCGGGTCCACAGGACTCGCACCAGCAGACTTTACTTAAAGGATCGCAAAAAGCCTCCCCTCCGGTCTAGCCCCTGCTAACCTGACACAAGAACACACTAGCAAGCATCAAACCACCAAATATGAGACAACAAAAAAGCTTCCTAGGTCTCATTAACAATTACATATCTGCATAAGGCCCAAAATCCTATCTAGTTATCTGAGAGCTCGTCGTTAATACAATAATAGATATAAGGTCTATCAAGGGGATGGGATAATTAAATAGATTGGTGAAGTAGTGGAAGGAAGGTATACAAAGTAAGAGAGAAAGTTTCTAAGTGGGGTTGAGAGGGATAGATATCAAGGGGGTCCGAAGGGTACGACAGTGAGGGGAGCTCTGAGTCTTGAATCTGTCTGGACCCCACCCTAGGCATGCGAAATACATCCCATGCTTGGCAACACTCAACACAGTTGCCGGGTCAAAATCCTCTACCCCTTGCGTGAGTCGAAACTAAGCCTAACATTGCAATCAAATTGGCAACATCAGGCTCGTCCCAAGCTAGACTCTCCGCGCGAAACAAGGTCCCCCAGCCGGTCTCTCTCTCCCGCTCGTCTCCTCCCACTCTCACTAGACTTACATCTTATATATTATAATGAAACAATCAACTATCGAGAATAAAATATACTAAGATGCGTTGGTTAAGAATAAGGGCAGCTTCAAGCTGTGAAACAACATAAGAATATCCCAGACATTAGTTACATTATCGTAGGATATTTACTAAGGAAAAGCCGGCCGGCCGGCTGCCGCCAGCCGGTTTCTAAACGGCTGGGCAGCCGACGCGCGCGCATGCCCGCACGTGGCTACTATGCAGGAGCGTCACACTTCGTATAATATGTCGCACCCCCAGTCAAACGCTTCACCAAAAATAATCCCACAAAAATCTCTCTGGGTGGGAGCAGCCCGGCCAGGTAGTCTCTCCTAAAAATTGTCTCTCCTAAAATGTTGTCTCTCCTAAATTTTTGTGGGTAAGTCACCGCAGGCCAGTTAGTCTCTCTCTACTGTAGGTGGAGCAGCCCGACCAGGTAGTCACCTCTCTGGGTGGAGCAGCCCGGCCAGGTAGTCTCTCTCTGGGTATCTTTGACAACAGCCGACTAAGCACCTCTCCATCCCCTCCCATCAGATCCTCCACTTTCTTAACTTTAGGATCAAGTGAAGTGACCTAAAATTAATGGGAGTAACTGGTACTGTGGTGCTTCGTACTTAGAATTCGTCGTATAATTGGTCATGCTTCGTATAATGTAAATCGGAAAATAAAATGGAATTTTTTATGTTTTTCTTTTATTTGTCCTAGTGTTTACAATTTCTTCTCTCCTAAATTTTTGTAGGTGAAAGATCGTTTCATAACCCAATCGAGGGGCATAATTTTTTTTTTTTTTTTTTTTTTTTTTAAGAGACAATGAACGGAGGAAGGAAAAACACAGATAAAACAAAAAGGTCCATGTGCCTAAAGGCATCCTCCATTCATAAAATGTTTGTAACAACTGGATTTAAACATTTGTAGATTGTAAGTTTGTGGAAAGCAATTCGAGGGAAGTGAATTCCAAAGAGTATTAGCTCTGGGGATAAATGAATTCTGATATGCAGAAGTTCTGCATTGTGGAGGAGAAAGTGTAAATTCATGGGCGCTCTCAGCTGCCCTAGTTCTACGGGGAAAGATGTGGAGAGGCGGCACAATTGAAGCAAGTTCCTCGGAACAATTGCTGTGAAAATATCTGTAGAATAATGCAAGGGATGCAACGTTTCTTCGTATGGATAATGTAGGAAGGTCCTGTGTGATTGCAGGGTTATTGATTAATCTAATAGCTTTATTTTGAATTTTGTCCAACTGCCTCAATGCAACCACTCCACTTCCACCCCACAGAGGTGAACAGTAATCCATCTGAGAACGCACATGACTTTTATATATTACGGCCAACTGCTCGTCAGTGAAGAATTCTCGAACTCTGTACAGGAGTCCCAGTTTCTTAGAGGCATTCTTAGCAATGCTTCTAGCATAATGTGTCCAGCTCAAGTTAGTAGTTAATGTTACACCGAGAATGTCAATACTAGGGGAAGTGGGAATATTTACATCATTAAAAAATATAAGGGAGTCAGTGAGATTCTGTCGGTTAGAAAATTGAATGTACTTGGTTTTCTGTGCATTAAAGGAAACTAGATTCTTTTGTCCCCATCCATTAATTCTAGAAAGGTCCTGGTTCAGAGAAATTGCAGTGTTTATTTTTGAATTTGTAAGATCGGGTTGGGTGAAAGAATTGGTAAATGTGAAGGAACTGTGGAGTGTTGAGTCATCTGCGTAGGAATGTATTGGATTATGAGTGGTAGATATGAGATCATTGATATGAATGAGGAACAGAATTGGGCCAAAACTGATCCCTGGGGAACACCAGCATTTATTGAGTGAAATTGAGAATAAAGGCCATCTACCATTACACGTATTTTTCTGTTATGAAGATAAGAAGAAATTAGTGGAACTAATGATGCAAGGCCGTAGTGTGACATCTTCGACAATAAGGATTGATGCCAGACTCTATCAAATGCCTTTGATATATCCAGTGCTATTGTATGTGTTTCACCACGTTGGTCTGTAGCTTGGATGATTTGATGCGTAAGAAGGCAAAGCATGTCTGCAGTTGATCGACATCGTCTAAAACCATATTGCCTATCACTGATTAATTTATTATTCTCAAGATGCTTAATTATGTGATTATTTAATATAATTTCAAAGACTTTACCAAGAGTGGAAGTTATAGCTATTGGTCTGTAGTTTAATGGATCTGAAGAGGCACCTTTTTTAGGAACTGGATGGATGTTTGCTTCTTTCCAGGGTACTGGGAAACATGAGGTATGAGTACACAGACGGAAACATTTTGCCAATACAGGAGCGAGCACCAAGGAGCAATTCTTAAGTACTATTGGAGGAATTTCATCTGGACCAGGAGCCTTATCTACTGAGAGATTCTGCAAAATAGTTTTGACATGTCTGGTGTGGATCTTAAGTGAGGGAATTTCAGGCGAATTAAAATTAAGTACAGGGACATCTTGATTTATTTCATCTAAGGTTGAGTTGGTGGAGAAAATATCCGCAAGAAGGTTAGCTTTACCTCGTGGGTCACTTACAAGATTGCCAGTCGGAGATTTTAATGGTGGAATGGATGAAGCAGTAGTGAAGTTGGATTTGAATGAGTTAAGAGTAGACCAAAATATTTTGTTATCATTTGGATTATTTAGAAGTTTATTTGCCTGCTTGTGGAGAAAGTTTGATTTAGTTAGGTTTAATACAGTTTTGGCATGATTTCTGATGTTTCTAAAGTAATTAAAGGCTTCATGTGTTTTTGATCTTGTGTATGGATTGTAGGCTATTGCTTTTTGTTCAGTTACTCTAGCACAATTATGGTCAAACCATTTAGGTGAATTAGATCTTTTACTGTACTTTTGATGAGGAATAAAAGTTTCCATTCCAATTTTTACAAAATCTTGTATGTGGCTCAAGGTGGAGTGTGCATCATTAGAAAAGAAAGAGGTCCAGGGAATATCAATAAAGAAACCTTGAAGATCCTCCCAGTCTGCCCTATCATAATGCCATTTAGTCACCAAAACAGGTTCAGAGTGGGAAGGTGTGGTAGGTGATAGACAGGTGGCCTGTATCAGACAGTGATCAGAAGATCCAAGCGGGGACCTCACTGTAACATCATAATTTTCTGAATTGGTTGTTAAAAATAAGTCCAGTAGGTGGGAATTATGATTAGGATTATCTGGTACACGGGTGGGTTGGTTGACTAGTTGAGTGAGATTAAATGAGTCTGCAAATAGCTCACATTCAAGACCAGCATCATCAGTCCTGGCTGAATGAGTGAGCCATTCAACATTATGGACATTAAAATCACCCAACACAGTGATTTCAGAAGAAGCATTTAAGTTGAGGACACTGAGTTGTGAGGACAGAGAATAAAAAAGACTTTGCTCTGGAGGAGTATTTGGGGAACGGTAGATGCAACATATGTATTTAAATTTACCAGCAGAAATTAATTTGTATATAGAATAATCAAAATAGGGACAATTGAAACTAGTAACCTCCTCCAGGGCAATTTCAGATTTTGCGAAGCAACATACACCTCCCTTAGGTCTGAAATGTTGGAGCAGTTGATAACCTGGAAAATTAAATCTAGACGTGTCAGATGTGGATGTTACTTGAGTCTCTGTCAAAAAAAGGAGAGTAGGGGATTCTGCTTGAAGAAATTGGTGTACAGAATTGATGTTAGAGTGAAGTCCCCTTATATTACTAAAAAAAAAGCTGCACCAACGAGCAGCTTTGGGACGTTGCAATGCTCTTGACACAGTCACATGATGAATATGGTCTTGTGTGTGCCTGTGTTGGCACAGGTGCACCAACACAGGCAAGACGGTGCAGCAAGCACATAGATTACGGCGGCCGTGTCTGTGCTCCGACGAGGTACACACTCTCCCTCTCGCTGTCATGTTTCGTATAATGGGTCGTATAGCTAGGTCATGCTTCGTTTAATGCGTCGTCTACTGTCCTAGGTCATGCTTCGTATAATGTGTCGCACCCCCAGTCAGACGCCTCACCAAAAATAATCCCATAGAAATCTCTCTGGGTGGGAGCAGCCTGGCCAGGTAGTCTCTCCTAAAAATTGTCTCTCCTAAAATTTTGTCTCTCCTAAATTGTTGTTGGTGAGTCGCCGCAGGAGCCCGGCCAGTTAGTCTCTCTCTACTGTAGGTGGAGCAGCCGGCCAGGTAGTCGCATCTCTGGGCGGAGCTGCCCGGCCAAGTAGTCTCTCTCTGGGTATCTTTGACAACGGCCGACTAAGCACCTCTCAATCCCTTCCCATCAGATCCTCCACTTTCTTAACTTTAGGATCAAGTGAAGTGACCTAAAATTAATGGGAGTAACTGGTACTGTGGTGCTTCGTACTTATAATTCGTCGTATAGCTAGGTCATGCTTCGTATAATGTAAATCGGAAAATAAAATGGTATTTTTCATGTTTTTTTTTGTATTTGTCATAGTTTTTACAATTTCTTCTCTCGGTGAAAGATGTCGTAGAAAAATAATTGACAATTCGATTTCTTTAAATTTTTCACACACACAAATTTAGACCCTCCCGAAGAAAAAAGGTTCACCGCCAACTCAAGTCGTATAGCAGAATTTATTTTTGGTGAGTCGTCTGACTAGGGTGGTCGTAGCTCTCGTATCGAAGTATTTCCGATCGATCCCAATTCCACCAACTCACGTTGGACAGCAGAAGATCGCCTAAAGGTTTGTGTGTGAAAATCACGACAGGGGACCCGCACAGCGGCGACGCCGCAGCAGCCCGGCCAGGTAGTCTCTCTCTAGGTGGAGCAGCCCGGCCAGGTAGTCGCTAGGTCATGCTTCGTTTAATGCGTCGTCTACTGTCCTAGGTCTTGTCCTAGGTCCTAGGTCATGGGGGTTTCGCACCCCCAGTCAGACGCCTCACCCAAAAATAATCCCACAAAAAACTCTCTGGGTGGGAGCAGCCCGGTCAGGTAGTCTCTCCTAAAAATTGTCTCTCCTAAATTTTGTCTCTCCTAAATTGTTGTGGGTGAGTCGCCGCAGGAGCCCGGCCAGTTTGTCTCTCCCTACTGTAGGTGGAGCAGCCCGGCCAGGTAGTCGCCTCTCTGGGTGGAGCAGACCAGCCAGGTAGTCTCTCTCTGGGTATCTTTGACAACGGCCGACTAAGCACCTCTCCATCCCTTCCCATCAGATCCTCCACTTTCTTAACTTTAGGATCAAGTGAAATGACCTAAAATTAATGGGAGTAACTGGTACTGTGGTGCTTCGTACTTATAATTCGTCGTATAGCTAGGTCATGCTTCGTATAATGTAAATCGGAAAATAAAATGGAATTTTTCAAGTTTTTCTTTTATTTGTCCTTCCTAGTTTTTTACAATTTCTTCTCTCCTAAATTTTAGTGGGTGAAAGATCGTTTTATAACCCAATCGAGGGGCCGAATACGGTCTCGTGTTTGCCTGTGTTGGAACAGGTGCACCAACACAGGCAACACGGTGCAGCAAGCACACAGAATACGGCAGCGGTGGCTGTGCTCCGACGACGTACACACTCTCCCTCTCGCTGTCACGTTTCGTATAATGCGTCATATAGCTAGGTTATGCTTCGTTTATTGCGTCGTCTACTGTCCTAGGTCATGCTTCGTATAATGTGTCGCACCCCTAGTCAGACGCCTCACCAAAAATAATCCCACAAAATCTCTCTGGGTGGGAGCAGCCCGGCCAGGTAGTCTCTCCTAAAAATTGTCTCTCCTAAAATTTTGTCTCTCCTAAATTGTTGTTGGTGAGTCGCCGCAGGAGCCCGGCCAGTTAGTCTCTCTCTACTGTAGGTGGAGCAGCCCGGCCAGGTAGTCGCATCTCTGGGCGGAGCTGCCTGGCCAAGTAGTCTCTCTCTGGGTATCTTTGACAACGGCCGACTAAGCACCTCTCAATCCCTTCCCATCAGATCCTCCACTTTCTTAACTTTAGGATCAAGTGAAGTGACCTAAAATTAATGGGAGTAACTGGTACTGTGGTGCTTCGTACTTATAATTCGTCGTATAGCTAGGTCATGCTTCGTATAATGTAAATCGGAAAATAAAATGGTATTTTTCATGTTTTTCTTTTATTTGTCATAGTTTTTACAATTTCTTCTCTCGGTGAAAGTTGTCGTAGAAAAATAATTGACAATTCGATTTCTTTAAATTTTTCACACACTCAAATTTAGACCCTCCCGAAGAAAAAAGGTTCACCGCCAACTCAAGTCGTATAGCAGAATATATTTTTGGTGAGTCGTCTGACTGGGGTGGTCGTAGCTCTCGTATCGAAGTATTTCCGATCGATCCCAATTCCACCAACTCACGTTGGACAGCAGAAGATCGCCTAAAGATTTGTGTGTGAAAATCACGACAGGGACCCGCACAGCGGTGACGCCGCAGCAGCCCGGCCAGGTAGTCTCTCTCTAGGTGGAGCAGCCCGGCCAGGTAGTCGCCTCTCTGAGTGGAGCAACCCGGCCAGGTAGTCTCTCTCTCTGCGTATCTTTGACAACATTCGACTAAGCACCTCTCAATCCCCTCCCATCAGATCATCCACTTTCTTAACTTTAGGATCAAGTGAAGTACCTAAAATAAATGGGAGTAACTGGTACTGTGGTGCTTCGTACTTATAATTCGTCGTATAGCTAGGTCATGCTTCGTATAATGTAAATCGGAAAATAAAATGGAATTTTTCTAGTTTTTCTTTTATTTGTCCTAGTTTTTACAATTTCTTCTCTCGGTGAAAGATGTCGTGGAAAAATAATTGACAATTTGATTTCATTAAATTTTTCACACACACAAATTTAGACCCTCCCGAAGAAAAAAGGTTCACCGCCAACTCAAGTCGTATAGCAGAATTTATTTTTGGTGAGTCGTCTGACTGGGGTGGTCGTAGCTCCCGGATCGAAGTATTTCAGATTGATCCCAATTCCACCAACTCACGTTGGACATCAGAAGATTGCCTAAAGATTTGTGTGTGACAATCACGACAGGGACCCACACAGCGGGGACGCCGCAGCAGCCCGACCAGGTGGTCTCTCTCTAGGTGGAGCACCCCGGCCAGGTAGTCGCTAGGTCATGCTTCGTTTAATGCGTCGTCTACTGTCCTAGGTCATGTCCTAGGTCCTAGGTCATGGGGGTTTCGCACCCCCAGTCAGACGCCTCACCAAAAATAATCCCACAAAAAACTCTCTGGGTGGGAGCAGCCCGGTCAGGTAGTCTCTCCTAAAAATTGTCTCTCCTAAATTTTGTCTCTCCTAAATTGTTGTGGGTGAGTCGCCGCAGGAGCCCGGCCAGTTAGTCTCTCTCTACTGTAGGTGGAGCAGCCCGGCCAGGTAGTCGCCTCTCTGGGTGGAGCAGACCAGCCAGGTAGTCTCTCTCTGGGTATCTTTGACAACGGCCGACTAAGCACCTCTCCATCCCTTCCCATCAGATCCTCCACTTTCTTAACTTTAGGATCAAGTGAAGTGACCTAAAATTAATGGGAGTAACTGGTACTGTGGTGCTTCGTACTTATAATTCGTCGTATAGCTAGGTCATGCTTCGTATAATGTAAATCGGAAAATAAAATGGAATTTTTCATGTTTTTCTTTTATTTGTCCTTCCTAGTTTTTACAATTTCTTCTCTCCTAAATTTTAGTGGGTGAAAGATCGTTTCATAACCCAATCGAGGGGCCGAATACGGTCTCGTGTGTGCCTGTGTTGGCACAGGTGCACGAACACAGGCAACACGGTGCAGCAAGCACACAGAATACGGCGGCGGTGGCTGTGCTCCGACGACGTACACACTCTCCCTCTCGCTGTCACGTTTCGTATAATGCGTCATATAGCTAGGTCATGCTTCGTTTATTGCGTCGTCTACTGTCCTAGGTCATGCTTCGTATAATGTGTCGCACCCCCAGTCAGACGCCTCACCAAAAATATTCCCACAAAATCTCTCTGGGTGGGAGCAGCCCGGCCAGGTAGTCTCTCCTAAAAATTGTCTCTCCTAAATTTTTGTGGGTGAGTCGCCGCAGGAGCCAGGCCATTTAGTCTCTCTCTATTGTAGGTGGAGCAGCCCGGCCAAGTAGTCACCTGTCTGGGCGGAGCTGCCCGGCCAGGTAGTCTCTCTCTGGGTATCTTTGACAACGGCCGACTAAGCACCTCTCAATCCCTTCCCATCAGATCCTCCACTTTCTTAACTTTAGGATCAAGTGAAGTGACCTAAAATTAATGGGAGTAACTGGTACTGTGGTGCTTCGTACATATAATTCGTCGTATAGCAAGGTAATGCTTCGTATAATGTAAATCGGATAATAAAATGGAATTTTTCATGTTTTTCTTTTATTTGTCCTTCCTAGTTTTTACAATGTCTTCTCTCCTAAATTTTTGTGGGTGAAAGATCGTTTCATAACCCGATCGAGGGCCGAATACGGTCTCGTGTGTGCCTGTGTTGGCACAGGTGCACCAACACAGGCAACACGGTGCAGCAAGCACACAGAATACGGCGGCGGTGGCTGTGCTCCGACGATGTACACACTCTCCCTCTCCCTGTCACGTTTCGTATAATGCGTCGTATAGCTAGGTCATGATTCGTTTATTGCATCGTCTACTGGCCTAGGTCATGCTTCGTATAATGTGTCGCACCCCCAGTCAGACGCCTCACCAAAAATAATCCCACAAAATCTCTCTGGGTGGGAGAAGCCCGGCCAGGTAGTCTCTCCTAAAAATTGTCTCTCCTAAATTTTTGGGGGTGAGTCGCCGCAGGAGCCCGGCCAGTTAGTCTCTCTCTACTGTAGGTGGAGCAGCTCGGCCAGGTACTCGCCTCTCTGGGCGGAGCTGCCCGGCCAGGTAGTCTCTCTCTGGGTATCTTTGACAATGACCGACTAATCACCTCTCAATCCCTTCCCATCAGATCCTCCACTTTCTTAAATTTAGGATCAAGTGAAGTGACTTAAAATTAATGGGAGTAACTGGTACTGTGGTGCTTCGTACTTATAATTCGTCGTATAGCTAGGGCATGCTTCGTATAATGTAAATCGGAAAATTAAATGGAATTTTTCATGTTTTTCTTTTATTTGTCGTAGTTTTTTCAATTTCTTCTCTCGGTGAAAATGTCGTGGACAAATAATTGACACTTCGATTTCTTTAAATTTTTCACACACACAAATTTAGACCCTCCCGAAGAAAAAAGGTTCACCGCCAACTCAAGTCGTATAGCAGAATTTATTTTTGGTGAGTCGTCTGACAGGGGTGGTCGTAGCTCTCGGATCGAAGTATTTCCGATCGATCCCAATTCCACCAACTCACGTTGGACAGCAGAAGAACGCCTAAATATTTGTGTGTGAAAATCACGACAGGGACCCGCACAGCGGCGACGCCGCAGCAGCCCAGTCAGGTAGAGTCTCTCTAGGTGGAGCAGCCCGGCCAGGTAGTCGCCTCTCTGAGTGGAGCAACCCGGCCAGGTAGTCTCTCTCTGGGTATCTTTGACAACAGCCGACTAAGCACCTCTCAATCCCCTCCCTTCAGATCCTCCACTTTCTTAACTTTAGGGTCAAGTGAAGTGACCTAAAATTAATGGGAGTAACTGGTAATGTGGTGCTTCGTACTTATAAATCGTCGTATAGCTAGGTCATGCTTCGTATAATGTAAACCGGAAAATAAAATGGAATTTTTCATGATTTTCTTTTATTTGTCTTAGTTTTACAATTTCTTCTCTCCTAAATTTTTGTGGGTGAAAGATCGTTTCATAACCCAATCGAGGGGCCGAATACGGTCTCGTATGTGCCTGTGTTGGCACAGGTGCACCAACACAGGCAACATGGTGCACACAAAATACGGCGGTGGTGGCTGTGCTCCGACGACGTACACACTCTCCCTCTCGCTGTCACGCTTCGTATAATGCGTCGTATAGCTAGGTCATGCTTCGTTTAATGCGTCGTATACTGTCCTAGGTCATGCTTCGTATAATGTGTCATACCCCCAGTCAGACGCCTCACCAAAAATAATCCCACAAAAATCTCTCTGGGTGGCGCAGCCCGGCCAGGTAGTCTCTCTCCTATTAGCTAAAAAATCTTTGACTCAGAGAGAGAGAGAGAGAGACAGACACAGTGTGTGAGAGAGAGAGAGAGTTACCCACTCTCCCTCTCGCTGTTACGCTTCGTATAATGTGTCGCACAGTGCACCAACACAGGCAACACGGTGCAGCAAGCACACAGAATACGGCGGCTGTGGCTGTGCTCCGACGACATACACACTCTCCCTCTCGCTGTCACGCTTCGTGTAATGCGTCGTATACTGCCCTAGGTCATGCTTCGTATAATGTGTCGTACCCCCAGTCAGACGACTCACCAAAAATAATCCCACAAAAATGTTAGCACTGGTACAAAATTGTTGGTGAAAGATGTTGTGGAAAAATAATTGACCCACATGCCACGCCCATTCTAGCTGACTGCCATACACACACACACACAACCTCCTCCACCTACCTCCGAGTCAGTCTGTCAGTCTCGGACAGGGGTCCGGATCTACCAGGGGTGGGTGCCGAGCATACCCCCAAACGGGGGTCGAAAAGGGGGAGGGGGCGGAAATGGGGAGCCGTCTCCTTCCTATATAGTGAAGGCCGCCGCCTCCATCTGCCCACATTGGTGTGTGTGTGCCTGGGTGGGTGGGTGGGTTGGTGTGGCGGGCCAGGAGGAGGAGGGACACGTGCCTGCCCTCTCTCTCTCTCTCCTCGGCCTCCTACCTCCGCGGCGCGCCTGCCTGCCTGCCTGCCTGCCTGGGCCAATTTCTCTTTTAATACATTTCGATACTAGGGGTCTAAGGTGATGTACCCTAGTCAGAAATGGACCCCAGTCCGCCCTAACCCCTTCGAACATACTTATCAGATCCTGGGACCTAGCTGCAGCTAATAGGTACTTGGAAAGGAACATTACCTGTCAACAAGACTGTCAACAGAGGCCTGTACGCACGGTCGAGTTGGACAATAATCTCGCTACATTGAATGACAGAAATGGCACATGGGCCAAAATATGTAGGGCTCAAAACCTACTTGCTGGCTCCGCAAGATCCTGTTATTGTGAAATTGCTTCTTTCATGAAAAATAAATCAACCATCTTTCTGAACAAGAGAGACCAACAACTTCGAGAATCGGTAATCAAATTCGCCAACAAATGTAGAGCCTTTAAAGAGTTGAACAGGTGGAGCAAGTTCTTCAGCGACAGAGGAGAAACTGGGCGACAACAAATCAACGACGCTTCCATCCTTCGAATGTTTGAGATATAGCTACTAACAATCTAGAGAAAGATGAACCAGGAAAGATACATAAAGCTTGATGAACTAACTGTTAACAGATTACAAAAACAGGAAGAGATTAAAGGCGAAAAAGATAAACGGGAGCAACGAATTATCAGTCCTCATTAATAATTTAATCCCGTTCTAAAAACAGGGAGCATTTTCATTTATGTAAATAATTATATGACCTGTGATTTCGTATTCTATTTAACAGTAAATTGTGAATAACAAAACTTAACAACAAGGTCGGTATATAAAGACGATTGAAAAGGGAGGAGTTGCAGCATTTCCGTGTTTATTGTTGTCAGAATTGTAGTGCGAAAAAAACACCCTTGGTATGGATTATATACGCATATATTTCATTTATGGGGCTTTAAAACACACTTGGTATGGATTATATACGCATATATTTCATTTATGGGGCTTTAAAACACACTGGGTATGGATTATATACGCATATATTTCATTTATGGGGCTTTAAAACACACTTGGTATGGATTATATACGCATATATTTCATTTATGGGGCTTTAAAACACACTTGGTATGGATTATATACGCATATATTTCATTTATGGGCTTTAAAACACACTTGGTATGGATTATACCATATATTTCATTTATGGGGCTTTAAAACACACTTGGTATGGATTATATACGCATATATTTCATTTATGGGGCTTTAAAACACACTTGGTATGGATTATATACGCATATATTTCATTTATGGGGCTTTAAAACACACTTGGTATGGATTATATACGCATATATTTCATTTATGGGGCTTTAAAACACACTTGGTATGGATTATATACGCATATATTTCATTTATGGGGCTTTAAAACACACTTGGTATGGATTATATACGCATATATTTCATTTATGGGGCTTTAAAACACACTTGGTATGGATTATATACGCATATATTTCATTTATGGGGCTTTAAAACACACTTGGTATGGATTATATACGCATATATTTCATTTATGGGGCTTTAAAACACACTTGGAATGGATTATATACACATATATTTCATTTATGGGGCTTTAAAACATAAGAACATAAGAACATAAGAAATTGGGAGTCTGCAGAAAGCCGATTGGCCTAAGCAAGGCAGATCCCTGTCCCACACAACCCCAGTTCAATTACAAAGCCCAATTATAGGTTCAACACTCTAATACCCTGAGGATCATCTTACCAAAACGGTTAGAGATTAACGCAGGATTATGGGGGTATGCAGAGTGCTGATTGGCCCAACCCGGCTGATCCCCCTTCACACCCAATCCTTCTCGTCCATATGCTTATCCAATTTTATCTTAAACACACTTGGTATGGATTATATACGCATATATTTCATTTATGGGGCTTTAAAACACACTTGGTATGGATTATATACACATATATTTCATTTATGGGGCTTTAAAACACACTTGGTATGGATTATATACGCATATATTTCATTTATGGGGCTTTAAATGGATTAAAGTACCATTACCTGCATTTTTTGCATGGGGCTTTAAAAACACTGGTGTCATTCGAAAGCTCTTTTGCCTTTAAAACACTTGGTATGGATGATATCTATTTTGGCTAAAACACACTTGGTATGGATTATATACGCATATATTTCATTTATGGGGCTTTAAAACACACTTGGTATGGATTATATATGCATATATTTCATTTATGGGGCTTTAAAACACACTTGGTATGGATTATATACGCATATATTTCATTTATGGGGCTTTAAAACACACTTGGTATGGATTATATACGCATATATTTCATTTATGGGGCTTTAAAACACACTTGGTATGGATTATATACGCATATATTTCATTTATGGGGCTTTAAAACACACTTGGTATGGATTATATACGCATATATTTCATTTATGGGGCTTTAAAACACACTTGGTATGGATTATATACGCATATATTTCATTTATGGGGCTTTAAAACACACTTGGTATGGATTATATACATATATTTCATTATGGGGCTTTAAAACACACTTGGTATGGATTATATACCATATATTTCATTTATGGGGCTTTAAAACACACTTGGTATGGATTATATACGCATATATTTCATTTATGGGGCTTTAAAACACACTTGGTATGGATTATATACGCATATATTTCATTTTGGGCTTTAAAACACACTTGGTATGGATTATAAACGCATATATTTCATTTATGGGGCTTTAAAACACACTTGGTATGGATTATATACGCATATATTTCATTTATGGGGCTTTAAAACACACTTGGTATGGATTATATACGCATATATTTCATTTATGGGGCTTTAAAACACACTTGGTATGGATTATATACGCATATATTTCATTTATGGGGCTTTAAAACACACTTGGTATGGATTATATACGCATATATTTCATTTATGGGGCTTTAAAACACACTTGGTATGGATTATATACGCATATATTTCATTTATGGGGCTTTAAAACACACTTGGTATGGATTATATACGCATATATTTCATTTATGGGGCTTTAAAACACACTTGGTATGGATTATATACGCATATATTTTATTTATGGGGCTTTAAAACACACTTGGTATGGATTATATACGCATATATTTCATTTATGGGGCTTTAAAACACACTTGGTATGGATTATATACGCATATTTATTTATGGGGCTTTAAAACACACTTGGTATGGATTATATACGCATATATTTCATTTATGGGGCTTTAAAACACACTTGGTATGGATTATATACCCATATATTCCATTTATGGGGTTTTCAAACTATTGCACGTAACATAACATTTCTTAATTCAATATTTCTTTAGGTTACCAATAATACAATCTTGACAAATATTGCCAATCAATAATATAAGGTCCATTGATTTCTTAATATATTTAGTTACAAACCGACTTTACAATAGCATTATTGGTAACGCTAGATGTTATACATCCTTATTAACCAATACAGAGGGTAATCTTATTCTTGCTAAATAATTGACTCACACAAAACCTGTAGAGCGAGACTGATATAAAAAACTTGTCACTTTATAGTTAGTAGATCATTTTGCTATGTTAGTTAGTGAGACAAAAGGCAGAACTGCCTGTGACGAGTGCCTTCCCCATAGTTGAAAGAGTGACGGAGCCAAAATCAAGGAATGTTCGAGCCAAAATGCCTGGACACACGGAGTTTAAAGTAATTACAGTCATAGGATGAGTGGAAAATGATCACAGACTGCTAGGTAGATAATTGTATCTCCGTAACTATTTGGTTTATCGTAATTCTGAAGTAATCGTTGGAATCCTCATAAAATTCCTCTTCCATATATGTATGCAAATAAAACTATTTGTGGTCAATTGTTTTAGCTAGCGCGAGTTGGAAATAAGGTATTTCGCTTGTTATGTTATAATACTTGTTATGGAGTGCCCCAATGTGTTTGTTTTGTAATTATTCTATGTTTTTATTTGCTTATCTTCAAGTTCAATCAATAGCAAAGCCGATGGTAGCTCATTTATCGAAATACAAGGATGTGTTGGTAGATAAAAACGTCAAAAAATCAAATTATTGCCGGGCGCGAAACTGGCTTATTAAGTTTTAAGTTTAAAAAAGGCCTCCACTCATTAATAGGCATGCAACACTGCTCTCTCTCTCTCTCTCTCTCTCTCTCTCTCTCTCTCTCTCTCTCTCTCTCTCTCTCCTAATCCTGCCATGGACATTAGTTCCAGGGCAGTATTTCCCTTTCCAATGTTCCCTTACCTTTGTACTCTCTCTGTGAGGTCTTTCCTAATTTGAAAACAAATAGACACAGACAGACATAGTGTGTGTGTGTGTGTGAGAGAGAGAGAGAGAGGCAGACTCATCTGCTATAGTGTCAATCAAAAATTAAAAAAAGTGCAACGATTGTAATGTTTGCATGCAGGGACTGACTCCCTCTCTCTCTCACTCTCTCTCTCACACACACACACTGTGTCTGTCTGTCTGTCTGTCTCTCTTTTTTTCTCTCTCTCTCTCTCTCTCTCTCTCTCTCTCTCTCTCTCTCTCTCTCTCTCTCTCTCTCTCTCTGAGTCAAAGATTTTTTAGCTAACATCTTGCCCATAATCAACAGCAATAAGCGCGCTCACGCTGTCCTATTAAAGAAATCAAGTTATCAATTATTTTTCCATGACAACTTGCACCCACAAAAATTTAGGAGAGAACAAATTTAGGAGAGACTACCTGGCCGGGATGCTCCACCTAGAGAGAGACTACCTGGCCGCACCCTGCACCGTCTAGAGCAGGGGTGGGGAACGTCCGGCCCGGGGGCCTGATCACTACCTGGCCGGGATGCTCCACCTAGAGAGAGACTACCTGGCCGCACCCTGCACCGTCTAGAGCAGGGGTGGGGAACGTCCGGCCCGGGGGCCTGATCACTACCTGGCCGCACCCTGCACCGTCTAGAGCAGGGGTGGGGAACGTCCGGCCCGGGGGCCTGATCACTACCTGGCCGGGATGCTCCACCTAGAGAGAGACTACCAGGCCGCACCCTGCACCGTCTAGAGCAGGGGTGGGGAACGTCCGGCCCGGGGGCCTGATCACTACCTGGCCGCTCCACCTAGAGAGAGACTACCTGGCCGCACCCTGCACCGTCTAGAGCAGGGGTGGGGAACGTCCGACCCGGGGCCCTGATCACTACCAGGCCGGGCTACTCCACCTAGAGAGAGACTACCTGGCCGCACCCTGCACCGTCTAGAGCAGGGGTGGGGAACGTCCGGCCCGGGGGCCTGATCACTACCTGGCCGGGATGCTCCACCTAGAGAGAGACTACCTGGCCGCACCCTGCACCGTCTAGAGCAGGGGTGGGGAACGTCCGGCCCGGGGGCCTGATCACTACCTGGCCGCACCCTGCACCGTCTAGAGCAGGGGTGGGGAACGTCCGGCCCGGGGGCCTGATCACTACCTGGCCGGGATGCTCCACCTAGAGAGAGACTACCTGGCCGCACCCTGCACCGTCTAGAGCAGGGGTGGGGAACGTCCGGCCCGGGGGCCTGATCAGGCCCTCGGGATCATTTGATGAGGCCCTCATGGCACAATATACAGGTGTTCTGAAATGTGCTAATTTGTTTGCAATTTAATATGTATTAAAACCAAATTTAGTCTTTGTGTATGTTTAAATCGAAAAGTACAGACTCCTTGAATTTATAGTCACAATATCATAGAATTTATACAAATATGAGATAATTAAACAAATAATTATCAACCCCTTGACGGTTGATGCACTTTAATTGGCAGTTTATTCTGGCTATCATGATTAGACAATTGTATTCAGCTTAGGAAGGATCTGTGGGTAACGACTATCTCATTTAACCTTTTGACTTTCACTTTAACACACAAATCTTTAGGCGATCTTCTGCTGTCCAACGTGAGTTGGTGGAATTGGGAGCGATCGGAAATACTTCGATCCGAGAGCTACGACCACCCCAGTAAGACGACTGACCAAAAATAAATTCTGCTATACGACTTGAGTTGGCGGTGAACCTTTTTTCTTCGGGAGGGTCTAAATTTGTGTGTGTGAAAAATTTAAAGAAATCGAGTTGTCAATTATTTTTCCACGACATCTTTCACCCACACAAATTTAGGAGAGCTAATAAAAACAACAAACAATAATTCTCCCTACCAACAATTCCTTTGAGACCTCTGGTGGACGCTTCTGAACTAGCGCCAGAGCTACGACTGTAGACATCACTATACCCAACACCTAGGATATGCACAGTTTATCTCAATTTGTGTGTGATTCTACAAGTTTTTATTATACAGTATATGATATACGATAAGGGAAAGTCCATATGCAGCTGATACTGACTACAACACATATAAGCTGATTAATTATCATAACAAAATTGGCGGGAAAATACCTGCTGACTTTGTATTGTAAATATACATTATTTATGAATATGGGTGATTTTATAATATATAAAACAAATAAAACAAATTATGCATAGACCAAAGTATGTGACAGCTACAGAACTTTCAATTAACTGCATATATTATAGAATTGTTGAAGGAGAGGGAGGGTGGATAGCTCCGCAATGTCGCCCAATTGCCACAAGGCGTCGCGGTAAACCTTGCGTTCAGCGCCTCTATCGGCCACTGTAGGCATTTATTGGTAGGGAGAATTGTATTTTTTGTCCATTTTACCGGCGAGTAGTGCCGGCGATTCTCCCGCCACTGGCGGGATTTTAAGTATTCCGTACTCAGAGTACGATTTTTTGATAGAGGCAATCATAGTTGATTTCCAGTTGTGAAAATTTGAACATGCTCACCGAGGCTATGCTTCGTATATTGCGTCGTTTACCGAGGCAATGCTTCGTATATTGCGTCGTTTACAAAGGCGATGCTTCGTATTTTGCGTCGTTCACCGATGCGATGCTTCGATTGCGTCGTTAAACGAGGCCATGCTTCGTATATTACATCGATAAATGTTGAAAAATAGCGACAAAATAAATTTTCTTGGAAAAGCATGTGATTTTTCACACAAAAATGTAGGCGATGTTCTGCTGTCAAACGTGAGTTGGTGGGCTTTGGGAGCGATCGGAAATACTTCGATTCGAGAGCTCCGACAACCCCAGGCAGACGACTCACCAAAAATAAATTCTGCTATTCAACTTGAGTTGGCGGTGAACCTTTTTTCCGGAGGGTCTAAATTTGTGTGTGTGAAACATTTCGTTGTGGACAAATTACAAACAATCTTTTTTCGAGAAAAAGCTAAATTTTTCGAAGAGCGACTCTCCATCATTTCTCGATGACGGCTGAGGAAATGTTCGAGGGCATTTCACAGAAAAATGTACCTCCCCAATGCTTCGTAAAGTGTGTTGGTCACCTAATCAATGCTTCTTACAGTACGTCGTTACACCTAGGCCATGCTTCGTATAGTACGTCATACACCTAGGTCATGCATCGTATAGTAGTCATTTTGCATCTGGCCTCCCTGGAATATTAATATTAGGGAGCATTGTGAATAGAGACTTCAATTATTGGCTCTCCATGTGTGGAAAATGTTATATATAATTTTTTGTTTTCGAGAATGGCAGGGTACCGTCTAGTGCGTCTTCCATTTGGGCATGGTTGTTTCGTTCATCTGGACAGGGTACCGTCTAGGTGCTTCGTTCATAAGAGTATTGTCTAGTGCTTCGTTTATGTGTACAGGTTACCGGCTAGTGCTTTGAGCCAATGCTAGTTATTATTAGGGAACATTTCTTGACTCAGGTTAGTCATTAACTGGTCTTCGGACAGGAAGCATCTACCTAACAACGAGGAAACACCTTCGAGGTGTTCCAATCGTCCCCCATGGTGAAATTTATGCCACCAGCTCCCTCTATTGCGATTACGGCCGTCGAACACAGTTTTGTTGTAAGTATACTGCATATTCGCATTTCGTCGTACTATGTTCGAGGGCATCTTACCGGGAAAATGTACCTCCCCCAGTGCTTCGTAAAGTGGGTTGCGTTTGAACCTGCTCGTAGGAGTGTTTAAAACTTGAATCCTATCTTATATTTTAAAATATGAAATATGGCTAAACAATGAAAAATGGTGCGTAATTCGAAAAGTACTCGATGCATTTTTATGATTTTTTACACAGTGGTGGACATTAACACTTTGTGGCGTGCCTGGCCTACCCTCTCCGGCCTACATTGGAGGAAGTAAGACGCACTCTCCACCTCCCGCCTACCCTGTTAAAACCCAGTATAGTAAAACGCTCGCCTATCCTACTAGGCAGCTTGGGCCAAAAAGCCTCTAGCCGCGGCCAACACAATAATGGTATCGCTCGTTTTTCACCCACATTCATGATATTTCAGAAACTTGCTAAATAACATATTTGTATTCTCATTCTCATACAAACTAAATCATAGCTATATTTTCCTTCACTACTCTCTTCACCACCCTCTTAATGTCCACATACCTGGCTCGTTTCTGTGTCTCAAAATCTTCATTCCCTCTACTACCCACCCACTCTCTATATGCTTTCTTCTTTTCTTCCACAGCTATCTTTACTTCTTCTGTCCACCATGCTGTACCTTTCACTCCCCTCCCTCTTCTCCTCACTCCACACCCCTCCTCACATGCTGCACAGATCTCATCCTTAAACACCTTGCTCATCTCTTCCACTTCCTCCATAACTTCCAGGTCGAACCCACCTAGTCGTCTTTCTACTGCTCTCCTGTACTCTTCCCTGATTTCCTCCTCCTGTAACCTCTCCACCCTCCTCACCATTCCACCTTCCTATCGCCTCCCTCCAGCTCTCCTCACCCACTTCTATTGTATCCTAACCTTAGCTACTACTACATAATGATCCGACAGATCCCTTCCAATACCCCTATACGCCCTAGCATCCATCACAGATTTTTTCATTCGTTCATCGACACATACATAATCAATCAATGACTTTCTTTCCACCTCTAACTTATCCTTCATGATCACCCGTTTCCACGTGTACCTGTGGATCATTCTGTGTCGAAAGAAGGTGTTGGGTATCCACAGCCTCCCCCACCCTCCCACCACTCCCTCGACTTTCCTATCACCCACCTTACCATTCATATTCCCAATCAGAAATATTCTTTCGTTCTTGTCAAACTTCTCCAGGCGCGCCTCCGCATTCATCCAGAACTCCTCTTTCTTGCTTTCAAGTTGATCCTCTGTCGGGGCATACACACACACACAATCGCCCACGTTTGTATTCCTACTTTCATTCTCACCCACACCATTCTTGAACCCACAGACCCATACTCTCTTACATATTCCTTCCATGTGTAATACTTGCGATGTTTTATATGTTTAGGTTCCTAATAATTGTATAGTAATATAGTATTTCAAAGAATTTTCCTTTCCTACACAGAACTAACAGAAGAGAGGATTGATGAATTTTAAAAAGCTGGTACTTCAAAGTGTACATGACCTAGTACATGCGAGGAAGCACCTCTCTCTTCAGCATAGACGACAACTGGACGAGGAGATCGATCGTGTCCGCAAAACTAAGACTTTAAGGACTATTAACCGTTTATACGACCACGAAATAGAAAAGAAAACAACTAAACTAAATGAACTGAAGAAAAAGAAAGACAGAGAAAAAAATACTACACTCTTGCAGTGGCAGTGTGCAAGAAAGCTTCTAAATGCAAACAAAGGCCGAAATCGTAAATATCCCAGAGTGATCTGCAAGACAACAAAGACACCTGGCAGACCATGCCCAGTCGCCGGTTGCTACAGCGAATCGGTCAACCTACGGAAGCAAATGGGCATTTGCCACTCGTACCTAACTAACGACGATAGAGAGAATGTTTTGGCTGCAGCGAGTAGGTTCTCTAGGAAAAGGTCCCTGCCACCAAGAAATGCAAAAAAAAAACCTATATGATTGTCCCTTCTGCTCAAAATCAGTAAAACGAATCGATATGCACTTAAGAAATGTTCACAAAAAAACAAAGACTCCATGGAATACCAGGAACTCCTCAGACACGTATGTAAGGTTTGCTTTCCATAATTCAATTATTTTCTTAATAATGGGCCAAACATTAAAGCAATAAAAGCAATTCAATTTTTTTTTTTTTTTTTTTTTTTTTGAGACAATGCACGGAGGAAGGAAAAACACAGATAAAACAAAAAGGTCCATGTGCCTAAAGGCATCCTCCATTCATAAAATGTTTGTAACACCTTGATTTAAACATTTGTAGATTGTAAGTTTGTGGAAAGCAATTCGAGGGAAGTGAATTCCAAAGAGTAGTAGCTCTGGGGATAAATTAATTCTGATAAGCAGAAGTTCTGCATTGTGGAGGAGAAAGTGTAAATTCATGGGCGCTCTCAGCTGCCCTAGTTCTACGGGGAAAGATGTGGAGAGGCGGCACAATTGAAGCAAGTTCCTCGGAACAATTGCTGTGAAAATATCTGTAGAATAATGTAAGGGATGCAACATTTCTTCGTATGGATAATGTAGGAAGGTCATGTGTGATTGCAGGGTTATTGATTAATCTAATAGCTTTATTTTGAATTTTGTCCAACTGCCTCAATGCAACCACTCCACTTCCACCCCACAGAGGTGAACAGTAATCCATCTGAGAACGCACATGACTTTTATATATTACGGCCAACTGCTCGTCAGTGAAGAATTCTCGAACTCTGTACAGGAGTCCCATTTTTTTAGAGGCATTCTTAGCAATACTTCTAACATAATGTGTCCAGCTCAAGTTAGTAGTTAATGTTACACCGAGAATGTCAATACTAGGGGAAGTGGGAATATTTACATCATTAAAAAATATATGGGAGTCAGTGAGGTTCTGTCGGTTAGAAAATTGAATGTACTTGGTTTTCTGTGCATTAAAGGAAACTAGATTCTCTTGTCCCCATTCATTAATTCTAGAAAGGTCCTGGTTCAGAGAAATTGCAGTGTTTATTTTTGAATTTATAAGATCGGGTTGGGTGAAAGAATTGGTAAATATGAAGGAACTGTGGAGTGTTGAGTCATCTGCGTAGGAATGTATTGGATTATGAGTGGTAGATATGAGATCATTGATATGAATGAGGAACAGAGTTGGGGCCAAAACTGATCCCTGGGGAACACCAGCATGTATTGAGTGATATTGAGAATAAGGGCCATCTACCATTACACGTATTTTTCTGTTATGAAGATAAGAAGAAATTAGTGGAACTAATGATGCAAGGCCGTAGTGTGACATCTTCGACAATAAGGATTGATGCCAGACTCTATCAAATGCCTTTGATATATCCAGTGCTATTGTATGTGTTTCACCATGTTGGTCTGTAGCTTGGTTGATTTGATGCGTAAGAAGGCAAAGAATGTTTGCAGTTGATCGACATCGTCTAAAACCATATTGCCTATCACTGATTAATTTATTATTTTCCAGATGCTTAATTATGTGATTATTTAATATAATTTCAAAGACTTTGCCAAGAGTGGAAGTTATAGCTATTGGTCTGTAGTTTGATGGAACTGAAGAGGCACCTTTTTTAGGAACTGGATGGATGTTTGCTTCTTTCCAGGGTACTGGGAAGCATGAGGTATGAGTACACAGACGGAAATTTGTTGCCAATACAGGAGCGAGCACCAAGGAGCAATTCTTAAGTACTATTGGAGGAATTTCATCTGGACCAGGAGCCTTATCTACTGAGAGATTCTGCAACATAGTTTTGACATGTCTGGTGTGAATCTTAAGTGAGGGAATTTCAGGCGAATTAAAATTAAGTACAGGGACATCTTGATTTATTTCATCGAAGGTTGAGTTGGTGGAGAAAATATCCGCAAGAAGGTTAGCTTTACCTCGTGGGTCACTTACAAGATTGCCAGTCGGAGATTTTAATGGTGGAATGGATGAAGCAGTAGTGAAGTTGGATTTGAATGAGTTAAGAGTAGACCAAAATATTTTGTTATCATTTGGATTATTTAGAAGTTTATTTGCCTGCTTGTGGAGAAAGTTTGGTTTAGTTAGGTTTAATACAGTTTTGGCATGATTTCTGATGTTTCTAAAGTAATTAAAGGCTTCATGTGTTTTTGATCTTGTGTATGCATTGTAGGCTATTGCTTTTTGTTCAGTTACTCTAGCACAAGTATGGTCAAACCATTTAGGTGAATTAGATCTTTTACTGTACTTTTGATGAGGAATAAAAGTTTTCATTCCAATTTTTACAAAATCTTGTATGTGGCTCAAGGTGGAGTGTGCATCATTAGAAAAGAAAGAGGTCCAGGGAATATCAATAAAGAAACCTTGAAGACCCTCCCAGTCTGCCCTATCGTAATGCCATTTAGTCACCAAAACAGGTTCAGAGTGGGAAGGTGTGGTAGGTGATAGACAGGTGGCCTGTATCAGACAGTGATCAGAAGATCCAAGCGGGGACCTCACTGTAACATCATAATTTTCTGAATTGGTTGTTAAAAATAAGCCCAGTATGTGGGAATTATGATTAGGATTATCTGGTACACGGGTGGGTTGGTTGACTAGTTGAGTGAGATTAAATGAGTCTGCAAATAGCTCACATTCAAGACCAGCATCATCAGTCCTGGCTGAATGAGTGAGCCATTCAACATTATGGACATTAAAATCACCCAACACAGTGATTTCAGAAGAAGCATTTAAGTTGAGGACACTGAGTTGTGAGGACAGAGAATAAAAAAGACGTTGCTCTGGAGGAGTATTTGGGGAACGGTAGATGCAACATATGTATTTAAATTTACCAGCCGAAATTAATTTGTATATAGAATAATCAAAATAGGGACAATTGAAACTAGTAACCTCCTCCAGGGCAATTTCAGATTTTGCGAAGCATCATACACCTCCTTTAGGTCTGAAATTTTGGAGCAGTTGATAACCTGGAAAATTAAATCTAGATGTGTCAGATGTGGATGTTAATTGAGTCTCTGTCAAAAAAAGGAGAGTAGGGGATTCTGCTTGAAGAAATTGGTGTACAGAATTGATGTTAGAGTGAAGTCCCCTTATATTACTAAAGAAAAAGCTGCACCGATGAGCAGCTTTGGGACGTTGCAATGCTCTTGACACAGTCGCATGATGACGACCGAGAGGGCCCTGTGTCAATGACCCAACCCTGCCGGGGGTGGATATCCGAGGGACCACCAGGTTTGCTCTTAACAATTGTACTGCCATATTTATAAGGTAAGTGTATGGTGTTACATGTATGATATGTAGTGGGAAGAGTAGTGTTTTATGGATAGAGGATAGCGATGTAGGGCAATGTCGTGAAGTTGGATGTGTATGTTATATAAAGAGGGTTTTCCTGATACCCCTGATGTGTGAGGCAGAAAGATATGTATTCAGCTACCAAGGCCTGGGAGAGAAAATGGAATTCAGGCTATTCCCTGAGTCTCCCGAAACCTTGGCGGTAGTATTTCCCTGGGCGGGGCTGCCTACCCCTACTACCTGTGTAGTAAAGAAGTAAAGAAACCTTGTAATGCATTTGTAAATAATTATATGCCAACTAAAACAGTACAACGTTTATTGTATATATTTTGAATCATTAATTAGACATATTTCACATGAAATTGAACTATTTTGCAGAAAAAAAAAGCAACGTCACCTGCCGAAGTTGAGGATGCACCCATAGTAGCTGGTACCATAGCTATCACCGAGAATGACCACGTTAAAATGTTCTTTAACCCGTACAGCCCCAGCGACGCGCCTGACGCGTCGGCGATGTATGTAACGCACAGCCCCAGAGACACGCCTGGCGCGTCACCCTAATTGCGCCGGCCGTGACCTCAGGTGTAGCCACTCAAGAGGGCTCAGATTTGTATGGGAACTGTGTACGTATCCCACGCAACCGTGCCGATGGTTGAAAACTCTCAAAGTCAACGTGCGTGCGCGCGAGCGCGCAATAACCTGTTTTTTTGGGATAATTGCCTTCAATTTTTTACTCTTGTAAAATCCATTTTCGGGGGCTCTGTAGGACCATTTTTTAAGCTTTTTGAGCGGTTTTTCGTGGTTTTTCCTTCATTCCTAACCTATTCGCTATTGTTTCTGGAATAAAACCATTTTTTGAAAACCGGCCGGGTTCTGGTGCGCAAACATTACAAAACTAGCCGGGGCTCCACGGGTTAAGGAGTACGAGGCTTACCTAGAGGACACCCAAACGATGAAAACAGTGACAGTCAAGAAAAAAAGCCGTCTTCTAAGAGATGCACTCTTTGGGCTATGTGGAACAGAGGAGGAATTTGCGAGAAATCCCTTTGTGGGGCTTAAGATAATTCACCTCACCCGGGAAGTTGTCATGACCGGAGGATCAATAATGGCACGCTCTGCAACCCTCTCCGCGAGCACACTTAGAATGATGACAGACTCCTGTCTGCATGCTCTCAATTTTCTCAAAGAAACTGAGAATCAACAATTCCAAGTAACAGAAACTCTCCTAGGCCCCGTCTGGCTAGCTGTCGCCAAAGCAAAAAGTAAGTATAATGTTAATAATGTTATCGAGTAATTATTTGAATGTTTCATATTTTCGTATTATATATTTCTAAAAGTGATTCCACAAGTTGTACAACTAGTTATTGTGTTATGTCCTATTTCCTTCCACAGAATACTTTGGCACAGAAGAGGTAGGACAGAAAGAACACCGTAAACAGCAATATGAGGTCGCGATTTTGGCAATGGAAGATGTATATCTCCTGGAAACTAATGATGCTTTTGAAATTCCCATAAACAATGCGGCATCATTAATCCACGATGGACGTGCACTAGCAAAGCCACTTATAAAACAAGATTTTGTCAGCTTGCGAGATGCACTGATTGTGAGACTGTCCGTTCGATGCCTACAAAGAAATCAGGCGTTTACTGAATTTACAATCGGCGAATACGAGGGAAAGTCTTTGAAATTATATTAAATAATCACATAATTAAACATCTTGAGAATAATAAATTAAACAGTGATAGGCAATATGGTTTTAGACGATGTCGATCAACTGCAGACATGGTTTGCCTTCTTACGCATCAAATCAACCAAGCTACAGACCAACATGGTGAAACACATACAATAGCACTGGATATATCAAAGGCATTTGATAGAGTCTGGCATCAATCCTTATTGTCGAAGATGTCACACTACGGCCTTGCATCATTAGTTCCACTAATTTCTTCTTATCTTCATAACAGAAAAATATGTGTAATGGTAGATGGCCTTTATTCTCAATTTCACTCAATAAATGCTGGTGTTCCTCAGGGATCAGTTTTGGCTCCAATTCTGTTCCTCATTCATATCAATGATCTCATATCTACCACTCAAAATCCAATACATTCCTACGCAGATGACTCAACACTCCACAGTTCCTTCACATTTACCAATTCTTTCACCCAACCCGATCTTATAAATTCAAAAAAAAACCACTGCAATTTCTCTGAACCAGGACCTTTCTAGAATTAATGGATGGGGACAAAAGAATCTAGTTTCCTTTAATGCACAGAAAACCAAGTAAATTCAAATTTCTAACTGACAGAATCTCACTGACTCCCATATATTTGTTAATGATGTAAATATTCCCACTTCCCCTAGTATTGACATTCTCGGTGTAACATTAACTACTAACTTGAGCTGGACACATTATGTTAGAAGCATTGCTAAGAATGCCTCTAAAAAACTGGGACTCCTGTACAGAGTTCGAGAATTCTTCACTGACGAGCAGTTGGCCGTGATATATAAAAGTCATGTGCGTTCTCAGATGGATTACTGTTCACCTCTGTGGGGTGGAAGTGGAGTGGTTGCATTGAGGCAGTTGGACAAAATTCAAAATAAAGCTATTAGATTAATCAATAACCCTGCAATAACACAGGACCTTCCTACATTATCCATACGAACAAACGTTGCATCCCTTGCATTATTCTACAGATATTTTTACAGCAATTGTTCTGAGGAACTTGCTTCAATTGTGCCGCCTCTCCACATCTTTCCCCATAGAACTAGGGCAGCTGAGAGCGCCCATGAATTTACTCTTTCTCCTCCACAATGCAGAACTTCTGCTTATCATAATTCATTTATCCCCAGAGCTACTACTCTTTGGAATTCACTTCCCTCGAATTGCTTTCCACAAACTTACAATCAACAAATGTTTAAATCCAGTTGTTACAAACATTTTATGAATGGAGGATGCCTTTAGGCACATGGACCTTTTTGTTTTATCTGTGTTTTTCCTTCCTCCGTTCATTGTCTCTTAAAAAAAAAAAAAAAAAAAAAAAAAAAAGATTTAAAGAAACTTAAGATTCTTAAGGGAGGGATGAAGGGAAGTTTAAATAGATGTTTAAGAGATCTTGATGAATTTTTATTAAGTGCCACGGCTGATCAAATAAAGGGTAAATTCGCTACTGTTACTAAATCGCTAGCTACTTATGATAGTTATGCTCAGCAGGTATATGGTTTATTGACAGTTACTGACGATGTGGAAGAAGAAATGTCGGCAGACCTTGAGTACTTTGAGGATGTTAATACAGCCTTAGCCAGACTATCTTCCACCCAAGAATCAACCTCTGTTAAGGATACCGGTACACCAAAGGCGACTGGTTTTAACCTGCCGAAGCTTACTTTGCCTACCTTTTCCGGGGATTCGCTACCTGGACTGGATTTTGGGATATTTTTTAGTGTTCCGTCCATCATAATAAAACACTCACATCCATCCAAAGGTTCACATATCTCTGTGGTCAATTGAAAGGGAAGGCATTGAAGTTAGTAGATGGGTACAAGCTAGAAGCTACCAGCTACGAGTCTGCAGTGGAGTTGCTGAAGAGAACTTACGGGAGAGTGGAAGTCATCAAGACCGCGTTAATTACTAAGTTCTTCACGTTAGATCCTCCGTCCTATAATGTGACGGCCCTAAAGGAGTACTATGCCTCCTTTGAGAGCCTCCTCCGATCTATGGAGACAATGGCCGTCACCAAGGAGGAGATATTTGGTGTGAATATCTTGAATACCATACCCTCTCCCCTAAGGGAAATCTTAAGACGACAACTAAGCGACTCTCCACTAAACTTGGAAGCGTTGGTGCAGGTGTACCAGACTGAAGTCTTCAATATGGAGAGTACTGGACACTACCGACAAGTGGAGATGTCGCCATCTACTGCAGCTTTCCCGGTACAGACTTCTCCTAAACAGAAAAGGCCAATATCATTAGGTTGTAAGCTGTGCAGCGTCCACGGTCATCTGTGGTATCAGTGTCCTAAGTATCCTAAGGCTACACAGAAGATTGGCAAGGCTAAATCGCTTAAGTTATGTACCAGCTGTCTGGCAAGAGACCACTTCAACAGTACTTGCACCAATTCCTACATCAAACCTTGTAAGTATTGCCAGGGGAAACATTGGTTTTCCCTTTGCACCCAGTCTGGTGAGTTATCTGCTCAACAGGTGGCGTTGTGTGTGTGTAAGTGTGAGAGTCCGAGTGTAGTGGGTGAGACAGTGAAGCACGGGAACGATATGGCTTCAGGGATGGGGTCGTTTCGGGCCATGAGTGAGCACCGTGCCTCATGTGAAGGCAAGATGGCAGGTGCTCGTTGTGCTCTACGTGCTTCACATGTCTCACTCCCTAGACTGGAACAAGACCTCACGGGCTTCACTGTTCATTGTAAAGCGGTGAATGTTAAGGCTCTCAGCCTATGCCCGAGAGGAAGTAAGTTGGAATATAGAAAAAAAAAAAAAAAAAAAAAAAAGTCTGATCGGCACGACGGCAAAGAAAAGGGGAGAACCCCCAAAGAGTCACATGAGAAAGGTAAGAGCGAGGGTGATAAAGTATCTGCCATGTCCATTGCTTCTCGAGAATGTCAATTGCTTCCTACTATGATGCTGCCAGTAGTGGGGAGTAATAATAATACTATAATGACGCGCACCTTACTTGACCAGTGCTCACAGAGGTCATTCGTTCTGCGGTCATCATTACCCCAGCTCAAGTGTACCAGCAAGGGTAAAGAGAATTTGCGTCTCCATGGTTTCACTGGTGAAATAGATTCCAGTGACTATGCTCACCATGGGATTAAAAAGGACAGTTCCACCACTCCTGTTCGTATTGTGTATGACTGCTCTGCTAAATCCAGTGATCGCTCCTATAGCCTGAATGATTGTCTGTACACGGGTCCGTCCCTGGTCTCTGATCTAGCGCAAATTATGTTGCGCTTCAGATGTCATAAGTTTGCATGGGTCGCCGATATTGAGAAGGCCTTCCTGATGCTTCAACTCCATCGTGAAGACAGGGACTCGACAAGATTTTTATGGCCACGGGACCCAATGGATCTAGATTCAGAGTATCTGGTCTACAGGTTCAGAGTCGTCTTATTCGGGGCGACCTGTTCCCAGTTCCTTCTCAATGCTACTATCTTGCGTCATCTTGAGGAGGCTGGACTAGATCCTGACTTCAAGAATGAGATCAAGCAGGGGATCTATGTGGACAATCTTCAAGGCACCGGAGACAATGAAGATTTATTGCTCAAGAGATGCTGGGAGATCCGCGATATATTTGCCAAGGCTCATTTATACTTAAGAGAATGGGCCACTAATAGTGATCTTTTGAAAGGTCAATTTGCTTCTGACGGTGTAGCTACTGAGAATAGTGAGGTGAAGTTTTTAGGCCACAAATGGGACACTACCACAGATTGTATATCCTTCTGTCACACCCCATGCGGCAGTGAGCTTATGACCAAGCGAAACTGCTTAAGCTTGTCAGCGAGGTTGTTTGATCCCCTAGGTTTTTTGCTGCCTGTAACAATCCGTGCTCGTATCTTTTTGCAGCAACTGTGGCGGCTAAAACTAGATTGGGACACGCCCCTCCCGATTGAGTTACAAGATACTTGGCGGTTGATTCGGTCGGACCTTTCCACATGTTGCAAGGTCCAACTTAATCGTCAGGTTATTAGTGGTCAACAGGTGGATCTACATGCCTTTTCTGATGCTAGTAATAGTGCGTACGGTACTGCCATATACATATGCAATGGTAGTGAAGCGACGCTGGCTATAGCGAAGGCCAAAGTAGCCCCTATAAAGAAGATTACAGTTCCTAAATTATAACTTACTGCATTGCTTCTGTCTTCTCGTCTAATAAAGTTTACACTGGATGCTTATACAGACATACTACAGATTAATAACGTCTATGTCTGGAGCCACAGTCAAATAGCGCTTTCATGGGTACACAGCCAGAAAGTGTTACCTGTTTATGTTTCTAATCGCACTGATGAGATTCATGACTTAGTTCCTACAGCTACATTTCGCTATGTGAGCACCAGGGATAACCCCAGTGACATAATTTCCCGGGGGATCTCGGCGCAGCAGTTTATGTCGTCCTCTATTTGGTGGCATGGACCTCCATGGCTTACGTCTCCAACTGAATGGCCTCAGGATTTCAGGGAATGCATGTCTGATCCTTCAAGTCGGCCCCAAGATGATGTGTTAAGTAGTTCGAATGTGAGTACTACACATCAGGATAACAAGTTGGTAGAGTGGGAACGTTACGGCAGCTATGATAAAGTAATACGGGTATTTGCATGGATATACCGTTCATTAACAACATGAGAAGTCGGGCTCACGGGTCTTTCCTTAGTGAAGATTCGAAGCATATCAGACTCCATGAATTGAGATCAGCAGAAGCAAAACTAATATGTTTATTACAAAAGGAATCTTATCCTACTGAACATCAAATCCTGAGCAAGGAGTCAAAGGCCAAACCCTCAAACTTAATGAGGCAGCTAGGATTATATATGGAAGGAGGCATAATTAAGTGTAGAGGCAGGATACAAAAGGCGGACATTATTGATTCTGCGAAATATCCTGTCCTCCTTAGCTCCTCTCATTTGATTACCAAACTGTTGATTCGCCAATGCCATAGGACCTGCCTACATTTTGGCGTAAATTATGTTCTGGCGTATATGCGACAACGTTGGTGGATCCCTAAGATGCGACAAGCAATTAAAGGGATCCACAATAGTTGTACTATCTGTAAAAGATTACAGGGTAAGCCTTACTCCCCAGTTGATCTACCTCCCTTGCCTGAGTTCATGGTACAAAGGACTGAACCATTTTAAGTAACCGGGGTAGACTACACCGGAGCGATTCATGTTAGAGAATCGCCCGGTAATATCATAAAGGTATATGCCGTCCTATTCACTTGTGCGGTAACCAGAGCGATTCATATTGAATATATTGACGACCTATCCAGTGAGGGTTTTTTGCATACTCTAAGACGCTTTGCAGGCCGCAATGGTTTCCCTCAAATTATTATGAGCGATAATGCGACTTGTTTTGTCGGGGCCTCTAAATATCTCCAGAGTTTAATGGATGACCCGTAGGTTGTGGCTACCCTCACTGGAAAGGGTTGTCAGTGGAGATTTATACCAGCACGTGCACCATGGTTCGGGGCGATTTGGGAGAGAACTATCGGTATCGTCAAATCTGCCATGAAGAAGGTATTAGGAAGGGCACTGGTGACCAGACGGGAGTTGCAAACCATCTTAATAGAAATTGAGATGTCAGTCAACGACAGGCCCTTGACCTATACCTCGGCAGATCTTGATGACCTCTTACCCATTTCGCCTTCTATGCTAACACGTGGACGAACCCTTAATACCTTTCCTAGATCGTCCGTCAATGACGAAGATCTGCATGACCCTACGTTCGGCAATGCTGACGCCACACGTCGTCGCTTCCAGTATGTAAACAAGGTGTCCGACGATCTATGGAAACGGTGGACCCAAGAATATTTGCTGTCTCTTCGCGAGCGTCACTCTCATAAGATCAAAGGGACGAATCAACGATGGCCTCGTATCGAGGATATCGTCCTGATTCATGATGAGCGTCCTAGGTTATTTTGGAAGCTTGGGAGGATTATCGATTTGTTCCAGGGCATTGATGGTCTTATAAGGGTTGCTAGAATACGAACTTCGAATGGGGTTACTACTCGCCCAGTCGTAAGGTTATATCCCTTGGAGCAGGATGTAGAACTGCCGGATGATCCTGGCGTCTCTACTGATACCCCTCCGCGGGAGAGTGCTGGTGACAGTGCTCCTCAAGGTGGGGCAGCTGATGATGAGAAGGATGATCCTCCTCAGGCTTCAGTTGGCGCTCGTCCCAAAAGGAGGGCGGCTATGAGTTCCGTGGATCTTTGGAGATCAAAGATCAAACAAGGTGATCTTTGACTTCGATGTCCTTTTTTGGTTCTCTGTATATAGCTCCTGTATATCATTTTTGGTGGCGGGCAATATATCGGGAATAGGGTAATGATCCCGACAGGTTTTGGTCCAATAGGACATTTGAATTTGGCGGTATCGTATCGCTTGTACGATTTCGGCTGGTTCTTTGTGTATTGTAGTTTATTCTTAAGTTAGGTTAAATATTAACTGTAATGTATAAATATCTACATCAGCTCTAGATGTATTATGAAACCAAGTTATGGGTTATAATTATTATGAGCCGGCAGCCATATGTAATTTCGCAAAGCGATCGGACGCCGGCCCTTCAGTCTCTCAATCAACACCATACAGCCAACATCTCCTCCCCCGGCTCTGACTTAACCCACAGTTCACCATGTGCTACAAATATTAATCTATAACAATATTAACAACAGTCCTACATCACCAGTCCTCTAAGCTAAGTTCATTGTATCGATATTGTATTATGTGAACATTCCTACATGTCATGCAATTGAATTAGCCGCGTGTGGGGGACTGGATTACACCCATCGAATACCTCGTTGGTAATTATATTATAACTATTTGTTGGGATATTTCATGTACCAGTGATATTTAATTTAACCTCTTTATCTCAATTCCCAACAATTACATAGTCTTTGTTGTATTGAAAATCATTAATTGTTTACACATTTTTGTTATTTTTCCCACCTGGAAGCCTCTCTGTAATGTCAGCGACGACGTAGTCGAATCTGGGAAGAGTTTCTGGGCTACATTGGACCCTTTATATTGAAATATCATCTTCGACGACGCTGGTCATTGTTCCTCTCAGAGCAACGAACGCAGACCTCACAGGTAGACCAATCTTTCGGTAACTTGAGTGAGAGGAAACAATGACCAGCGTCGTTGTCATGAGACAGACATCGATAAATCTTGGAGAAATTGTCGATGGCGTACATCACCGAAAAAAATTTCTCTCTCCAAAAAAAATATTGTTAAAAATTTTCACACCTCGCAGGTACACCAATCCATAGAGTACATATGACCTGGAGGCGAAAGCGTGAATTAATGGGACCGAGGATAGTCAATATAATGTCTTTGTGAGGACCCTCCCCTCCCATTGTGATCGTGCTGCCATCTCTCAAACAAGCGGATCCCTATTTACAGATTTGTGGCGTCTTCTTTCGCCTCTAGGTCATAATGTACTCTATGGACCAATCTCTGGGCAGAGATACTCTACGACGTACTATACGAAGCATGACCTAGGTGTAAACGACACACTATATGAATCATTGGGGGAGGTAAATTTTCCTGTGAGACACCCTCGAACATTTCCTCAGCCGTCATCGAAAAATGATGGAGAGTCGCACTTCGAAAAATTTATCTTTCACGAAATAACATATGTTCGTGTATTTTCACACAAACATTTAGGCAATCTTCTGCTGTCCAACGTGAGTTGATGGGCTTTGGGAGCGATCGGAAATACATCGATTCGAGAGCTCCGACAACCCCAGGCAGACGACTCACCAACAATAAAATCTGCTATTCGACTTGAATTGGCGGTGAACCTTTTTGGGGGCGAGGGAGGGTCTAAATTTGTGTGTGTGAAACCTTTTGTGGACAAATTACGAACAATCTTTTTTTCTCGAGAAAGCTAAATTGTTCGAAGAGTGACTCTCCATCATTTCTCGATGACGGCTGAGGCAATGTTCAAAGGCGTTTCACAGGAAAATGTACCTCCCCCAATTCTTCGTTTAGTGTGTCGGTCATCTAATCAATGCTTCGTATATTACGTTGTATACACCTAGGTCAAGCTTTGTATGTGAAAAAGTTTCCACAAATACTCTTGCAAATGGCCTGTCCGTAATACTAATTGCTGCAGTATGGTGGAACCCTTACTTGGGGTACCAGAGGTTAGAGACTTCTTAGGGAACGTCATCCTGCAACTGGCCTATCCGTAATGTGAATAGAGACTTAAATTATTGGCTCTCCATGTGCGGAAAATTCTGTATATCATTTTTTTCGAGAATGGCAGGGTACCGTCTAGTGCGTCTTCCATTAGGGCACGGTGCCGTCTATTGTTTCGTTCACCTGGCAGGGTATCATCTAGTGTTTCGTTCATCTGGACAGGGTACCGTCGAGTGCTTCGTTCATCTGGACAGGGTACCGTCTAGGTGCTTCGCCCATCTGGACTGGGTACCGTCTAGTGCTTCGTTCCTAAGGGTATCGTCTAGTGCTTCGTTTATCTGTACAGGGTAGCGGCTAGTGCTTTGAGCCAATGCGAGATATTCTTAGGTAACAGTGCTTGACCGCAGGTCAGTCAGTAATTTGCCTTCGGACAGGAGGCCCGTACCTAGCAATGAGGACACATCTTCGAGGTGTTCCACTCGTCCACCGTAGTGAAATTTCCGCCGCCGGCTCTCTCTCTCTCGCGATTACGGCCGCCGAACAGAGTTTTGTTGTAAGTATAATATTATACTGTATATTCGCATTTGGTCGTACTATGCTTTATCTTGCACATAGAAGTGTATAGATCGTGTATCATAGGAGTGTATAAAACCTGAATCCTATATTTCAAAATATGAAATATAACTTACATTTCTAAAAAGTGAAAAATGGTGCTCAAATATATTTAAACTATTGTCTAAATAGTGGATAGTTAATCCATCACACCTTCTTGTTTTCATTCGTTACCGAGTTCTGTAATATTTCATACAATTACCTACTATAGGTTACACTTATAGGTTGTGTTAGTTTGCTTAGGTGAGGTAAGGGGAGTTGCAGAACTTCTAGATAATTAACCGGCGACTACAACGGCCCCTGAACAACCACCAAGCCATGATTCCGCTGGCACAAACTTTAACCCGGCGACTACAACGCCCCTCCAAGTAGTAATCCAAACTCTACTCTGCACCCCCAAACGAATCTGACATTTCAAAACACATACAAACACGTCTCCACCACTCTCGTTATGTTAGGTAAGGCGAGTTGCAGAACTTGTAGACTACATGTAGGGTATTGTAACATTGACCATACATTGTTCACATTATTAATTACCTCACCTACCGTAATTTCATTCTCTACACACAATCACTGGGTGAATACAATGTCTTGTGGGAAATTGTACTTATAAGGTTAATACTAGGTCTATTTATAATGTTTGACCGAGAAAAGTTAACTACCCGTATACTGTATAGTATACTTTAATGAAAAGTTAACTACCCGTATACTGTATAGTATACTTTAATGAAAAGTTAACTACCCGTATACTGTATAGTATACTTTAATGAAAAGTTAACTACCCGTATACTGTATAGTATACTTTAATGACAAGTTAACTACCCGTATACTGTATAGTATACTTTAATGAAAAGTTAACTACCCGTATACTGTATAGTATACTTTAATGAAAAGTTAACTACCCGTATACTGTATAGTATACTTTAATGAAAAGTTAACTACCCGTATACTGTATAGTATACTTTAATGAAAAGTTAACTACCCGTATACTGTATAGTATACTTTAATGAAAAGTTAACTACCCGTATACTGTATAGTATACTTTAATGAAAAGTTAACTACCCGTATACTGTATAGTATACTTTAATGAAAAGTTAACTACCCGTATACTGTATAGTATACTTTAATGAAAAGTTAACTACCCGTATACTGTATAGTATACTTTAATGAAAAGTTAACTACCCGTATACTGTATAGTATACTTTAATGAAAAGTTAACTACCCGTATACTGTATAGTATACTTTAATGAAAAGTTAACTACCCGTATACTGTATAGTATACTTTAATGAAAAGTTAACTACCCGTATACTGTATAGTATACTTTAATGAAAAGTTAACTACCCGTATACTGTATAGTATACTTTAATGAAAAGTTAACTACCCGTATACTGTATAGTATACTTTAATGAAAAGTTAACTACCCGTATACTGTATAGTATACTTTAATGAAAAGTTAACTACCCGTATACTGTATAGTATACTTTAATGAAAAGTTAACTACCCGTATACTGTATAGTATACTTTAATGAAAAGTTAACTACCCGTATACTGTATAGTATACTTTAATGAAAAGTTAACTACCCGTATACTGTATAGTATACTTTAATGAAAAGTTAACTACCCGTATACTGTATAGTATACTTTAATGAAAAGTTAACTACCCGTATACTGTATAGTATACTTTAATGAAAAGTTAACTACCCGTATACTGTATAGTATACTTTAATGAAAAGTTAACTACCCGTATACTGTATAGTATACTTTAATGAAAAGTTAACTACCCGTATACTGTATAGTATACTTTAATGAAAAGTTAACTACCCGTATACTGTATAGTATACTTTAATGAAAAGTTAACTACCCGTATACTGTATAGTATACTTTAATGAAAAGTTAACTACCCGTATACTGTATAGTATACTTTAATGAAAAGTTAACTACCCGTATACTGTATAGTATACTTTAATGAAAAGTTAACTACCCGTATACTGTATAGTATACTTTAATGAAAAGTTAACTACCCGTATACTGTATAGTATACTTTAATGAAAAGTTAACTACCCGTATACTGTATAGTATACTTTCACGTGAGAAGTATTACAGGAAATGGTCCGATTCGTGGCGAGAACCTTTAAGACGGTGAACATTTTGTCGGACAGGGCCAATCGGTCGGGACTGGTTTGGAGTCACTGGGAGTCTAACAGGAATCACTAGGATGTCGCTAGAATCACTAGGAGTCATCGATTTTCACTGCGAATAAGCCCAGGAATCGGAATTTCCAGCTACTAGTGATTCTAGCTCGCATTCCTGACTGTGTGAAGTACCCTTAACTCAAAAAGTACTCAAAGGATTTATATGATTTTTGCACAGTGGTACATTAACACTTGGGCGTGCCTGGCCTACCCTCTCCAGCCTACATAGGAAGTGAGCCGCGCTCTCCACCTCCCACCTACCCTGTAAAAACCGCACAGTATAGTAAAAATGCTCGCCCGCCCAACTAAGCTAGTACTCCAGCTTGGGCCAAAAAGCTTCTAGCCGCGGCCAACATAATAATGTTATCGGTCCTTTTCACCCATAAATATCACCCCAACTGCATTGAAATACACTTCACGAGATAGAGGGAAGTCTATACAACAATATTTATCATGTCGCGCTTGAACCTGCTCATAGGAGTGTATAAAACCTGAATCCTATATTTCAAAATATGAAATATATATAACTTACATTTCTAATCTAAAAAGTGAAAAATGGTGCGAAACATAATCGATGGATTTTTATGATTTTTACACAGTGGTACATTAACCTTTGGCGTGCCTGGCCTACCCTCTCCAGCCTACATAGGAAGTGAGCCGCGCTCTCCACCTCCCACCTACCCTGTAAAAAACGCGCAGTATAATAAAATGCTCGCCCACCCTACTAGGCTAGTACTCCAGCTTGGGCCAAAAAGCTTCTAGCCGCGGCCAACATAATAATGTTATCGCTCCTTTTTATCCACGCATATCACCCCAACTGCATTGAAATACACTTCACAAGATAGAGGGGAATCTATACAACAATATTTTTTCTATCAACCCAAAAATAGTGTATCTATTGTATAATGGTTATATCGTTATACAATTAATATTCGTAAATATTTATGCTGCAAATTGTGGTATGTTTCTATATCAACAACAAAATAGTGAATCTATAATGGTTGTCGTATACAATTAGTATTCGTAAATATTTCCGCTGCGAATTGTGGTATGTGTCACTTTTCTTCACAATATTTCCGAAACCGGCTAAATAACATACCCTATTTGTATTATCATACATACTAAACCATAGCTATATTTTCCGCTGAACATGATGGCGATGTTGAGAATATTTTCTCATCAATATTGGATTTTATAGAAGTAATGTATAACGATAGTTTTAGCGTTTATATCAGTGATGAAACGGGAAAAAAGACCAGCTCCAAGATTAATCATAGACAAACAACTGAACACTGAGATCGAACGTGTCTGCAATATTAAGACTTTACGGACTGTTGATCATTTTATGACCAACAAATACAAACGAAAAAAGCTGAACTAGATGAACTGAAGAAAGAGAAAGGCCGAGAAAAGAATACTATACTCCTGCAGTGGCAGTGTGCAAGAAAGCTTCTAAATGAAAACAAAGGCCCAAATCGTAATTAGTCCAAAGTGATCAGCAAGACAACAAATAGACCTGGCAGACCATGCCCAGTCGGCGGTTGCTACAGGGAATCAGCCAACCTATGGAAGCACATGGCCGTTTGCCACTCGTAACTAACTAACGACGATAGAGAGAATGTTTTGGCTGCAGCGAGTAGGTTCTCTAAGAAAAGGCCCCTGCCACCAACAAATGCAAAGAAAACAAACCTATATGGTTGCCCTTTAGAGATGCCCTCGTTGGGTCATTAGGAACAGAGGAGGAAATTGCGAGAAATACCTATGGGGAGGGGGGCTTAAGATAATTCAACTCACCCGAGAAGCTGTCATGACCGGAGGACCCTTAACCTGTACCGGCGATGGCTTTTTAAGTTTTTCTAGCTATATTTATACGAATGTCTGAAGTTTAAGAAGGTTCTGTAGTATTAAAAAGGGTTTTGCGTTAGTTCCAAGCCTGTCAATTACTGGAGGCACTTTTTAAACTGAAGAAAATCGTTTAATAGTAGCCAAAATTAAGTTAAAAGGACGTCGCCGGTACAGAAGGGCTTAATGGCACGCTCTGAAACCCTCTCCGCGAGCACACTCATAATGATGACCGACTCCTGTACGCATGCTCTCAACTTTCTCAAAGAAATAGACAATCGACAATTCCAAGTAACAGAAAATTTCCTAGGCCCGGTCAGGCGAGCTGTCGCCAATTAAAGCAAAAAGTAATTATAATGCTATCGATTAATTATTTGAATGTTTCATATTTTCGTGTTTATATTTGTAAAAGTGATGATTCCACGTGTTGTACAACTACCTTTGGGGAGGGGGGCTTAAGATAATTCAACTCACCCGAGAAGCTGTCATGACCGGAGGACCCTTAACCTGTACCGGCGACGGCTTTTTAAGTTTTTCTAGCTATATTTATACGAATTTCTGTAGTTTAAGAAGGTTCTGTGGTATTAAAAAGGGTTTTGCGTTAGTTCCAAGCCTGTTAATTGCTGGAGGCACTTTTTAAACTGAAGAAAATCGTCTAATAGTAGCCAACATTAAGTTAAAAGGACGACGCCGGTACAGAAGGGGTTAATGGCACGCTCTGAAACCCTCTCCGCGAGCACACTCAGAATGATGACCGACTCCTGTACGCATGCTCTCAACTTTCTCAAAGAAATAGAGAATCGACAATTCCAAGTAACAGAAAATCTCCTAGGCCCGGTCAGGCGAGCTGTCGCCAATTAAAGCAAAAAGTAAGTATAATGCTATCGATTAATTATTTGAATGTTTCATATTTTCGTGTTTATATTTGTAAAAGTTATGATTCCACGTGTTGTACAATTAATTATTATGTTCTCTGATCGACATTATTGCATGGGGTTCTGTCATATATTCTTCCACAGAATACTTTGGCGTGGAAGAGGTGGGACAGAGAAACAGCAAAATGAGGCTGATCTGTTAGCCATGGAAGATGTGCATACCCTGGAAACTAATGACGCTATTGAAATTCCCATAAATAATGCTGCATCACTAATCCACGATGGACGTGCACCAGCAAAGCAACGTATACAGGAAGACTATGTCGAAACGGGAAAAAATACCAGCTCCAAGATTAATTGTAAGTATCATTTATTACATTTTCTCATGAAAATATGATCTCAATGACAATATTGCTCAATAGTATTTGAACGAATGAAAACCTTTTCACATTTTCAGGCACGAAAAAGAGGAAGAAGATGAAGCAGCGATGCATAGTGGTATAAATGAGACGGAACACATCAAACCATGCTGGGAAAAAAAAAAAAAAAAATCCCACACCCCGTTGTCTCCTGGTCTCTAGGTAGAGGCACTGCAGATGACTTGCTACTTGAAACAACTGGTGAGCTGGTATCTTTATGTTTTCTTAAATTTCCCCTTGTGTTATACTTGCGATGTGTTATATGTTTATGTTCCTAATAATTATATTGTAATCTAGCATTTCAAAGAATTTTCTTTCTTTCACAGAACTAACCGAAGAGAGGGTTGATGGCTTAAAAAGACTTGTACTTCAAAGTCTACATAACCGAATATATGCGACGAAGCACCTCTCTAAACATCATGGACGACAACTGAACAATGAGATCGATGTCCGCAATATTAAGACTTTACAGACTGTTGATAATTTCTATGACCAACAAATACCAAATAAAAAAGCTGAACTTGATGAACTGAATCTATATTTTATTAATTTCACCACAACACCCAACACCCCCAATGAAATTAATTACATTATATATGATCCGCCAGAATTCGAACCCGGGTTATCACACACAGATTTTTGCCACCTTAACCATTACACCACCAGGACGGTTAAAGGTTTATGCACACGCCGAAGAGAAAGGCCGAGAAAAGAATATTATATTCCTGCAGTGGCAGTGTCCAAGAAAGCTTCTAAATGGAAACAAAGGCCCAAATCTTAAATAGCCCAAAGCGATCAGCAAGACAACAAAGAGACCAGGCAGGCCTTGCCCAGTCGCCGGTTGCTACAGCGAATCAGCCAACCTACGGAAGCACATGGCCGTTTGCCACTCGTACCTAACTAACGACGATAGAGAGAATGCTTTGGCTGCAGTAAATAGGTTCTCTAAGAAAAGGCCTCTGCCACCAACAAATGCAAAGCAAACAAACCTATATGATTGTTCCATCTGCCCAAAATCAGTTAAACGGATCGATATGCACTTAAGAAAAACAAAGACTCCATAGCAACTCCTCAGACACGTACGTTAGGTTTGCTTTCCATAATTCAATTATTTTCTTAATAATAGGTCAAACATTAAAGAAATAAAAACAATTCACTTTAAAGTAAAGAAATATTGTAATGCATTTGTAATTAATTATATGCAAACTAAAACAGTACAACTTTTATTGTAAATATTTTGAATAATTAATTAGACATATCTCGCATGAATATTGAATTATTTTCCAGAAAAAAGAAAAAAAAACGTCACCTGCCAAAGTTGAGGATGTGTACCCATAGTAGCTGGCACCATGCCCGATGTTGCCACTAGAAATTTGTCCTAAACAAAAATTATGTTCTTTCACAGCAGTCGCCATGGCCCGGTGAGGACTCTCCCAGGATGACATCTCTTTGATGTTGGACGACTTTGAGGACGTCTCTAGTGATTCTGACAACAATTGCGACAACAAAGCTGAACATGACGATATCGAGGACGAGCTTATACTGTAGGTATAGAGCCCACCCACACTGTCGCTCCGTCGCCACCCACGCCAACCCTGGTGCCGACGCCAGACACGGATGCCCCTACACCTCCTCGTGCTACCACACCTCCTCGTGCTAGCACTTCGTCTTCACCACGTACCACCAGGAGTACTTTGGCGTCATTACGACGTGACTTCTCTTTTAGGGGCAGGGAGGAGCGACAGGAAAGGCAGGCAGTCACGGCTGCCATACAACTCTTCACCCACCCAAAGAAAGCAGGACTACCACGGCAACGTAGAAGGCCTCCCTCCAATTACGACAGTACCAACGATGAAGAGAGTGTGGATGACCTGCCACCCTCCACACCTGCGCGTATCGGTGGACCGCACAAACCTGCCCGACCTGTCACACCTTCTGCACTTGCCACACCTGCCGCAACTCTCATGGGCACTACCCGATCACCTGACGAAGCTGCAAGAAGTCTGTGTGTGGTCACCACCAGTTCAAGACCTGCATGGTATGCAACTCTTGAAGGTAAGAAACTACATATTTTGTATTCATTTTTATTGGGTTTCTAAGTATCAAAGTAAATAATATTACAAAATAAGGGTCATAATTGTCAACAAAATCTCATTGAAAAGTCGGCCCTCTCAATGTAACGTCAAATAATACTTATTTTGGCCTTTTTCGTTTGCCCTTATTTTGTATTACTTTCATGTGTTTTGGGATGGTTATTTATATGCTGATTTGGTTCATAGGGTGCATATGTATGTTCATAGTGAGTTTTAGGCATATTCATTGAGAAGTACTTGATTTATGATTTTTTTCCCCAGGATTTTTGCCCCCAGAAAGTCGACCCTCTCAAAGTACAATCAACATAACGTTATAGTATCGCTATCTATTAGTTCCTATTCCAATTTGTGAGCGTTACATGTCTTCTAGTATTTTTCTTATAATTGTATGTAAAAAATGTGATTCCACATGTTGTACAACTATTTATTGTGTTCTTTCATATTTTCTTCCACAGAATACTTTGGCATGGATGAGGCGGGACAGAGAGAACACCGTCAACAGCAAAATGAGGCAGAGATGTTGCCAATGGAGGATGCGCGTAGCCTGGAAACTAATGATGCTATTGAAATTCCCATAAACAATGCTGCATCATTAATCCACGATGGCCGTGCACCAACAAACCAACATATGAAGAGAATAGGTCAACCTGAGAGATGCACTGATTGTGAGGCTGTTCGTTCGCTGCCTACGAAGAAATCAGTTTACTGAATTTACAATCAGTGCCTACGAGGGAAGGACAACCGGCGTCAAAGATGGTAGAGTAGCACGACACAAAACGGGGGCCAAAGACCCCTGCATCTTCTACTTAGGCAATACAGAGGCAGCTGCTCTTGAGGCGTACATGAAATATTATCGCCAGGTAGTTGCCACATGTGTAAGGCCAAAATGTAAGATGTTTGTGAATCGGGAGGGCAACAACACCGACTGCCAATATAGCTCTCACCTCTCAGTAGAAAATGTAGGGAAAATCATTGCCAAGATGGGACTGAGGGCAGGCATTGTTGGGGAGTGGGCAGCCGGAAGCTACGACATGAACAGATCACAGCTGCCCTCAGAGATGAGGATACACCTGCCAACAGACAAGCCCTTGCAACCTTGGCCTGCCACAGCATGATAACATCCAGAAAAAAACTACGACTTCACCAATCACAGGACTACTAGAGAATGAGTTGTAAACATTCGAAAGGATCTACGTTTTGATGCAGCATCAGGGTAGGTGTTGATGAGGCATACAAGAAAGTTACAATTTTATTATTTATATTTGGCAAAATGTACAAATCTATATATATATCTATTGCCTGACGCCGCAATCCCCGAAGGGGTGGCCACCCACGAACCGCCCCCATGCACCTCTATCCCCAGTCAGTCGACGCCCCTCCCCCCAACCAGCACCGCCTTCGTTCATATACTTCCTCACTCCATCCTGCCACCTAGCTCTCGTACACCCTCTTAGTCATTCTCTCGCTTTCTGACAACAATTGCGACAACGAAGCTGAACATGACGACATCGAGGACGAGCTTATAGATATAGAGCCCACCCACATTGTCGCTCCGTCGTCACCCACGCCAACCCTGTGGTGCCGGCCCAAGACACGGATGCCCCCACACCTCCTCGTGCTACCACACCTCCTCGTGCTAGCACTTCGTCTTCACCACGTACCACCAGGAGTACTTTGGCGTCATTACGACGTGACTTCTCTTTTAGGGGCAGGGAGGAGCGACAGGAAAGGCAGGCAGTCACGGCTACCATACAACCCTTCACCCACCCAAAGAAGGCAGGACTACCACGGCAACGTAGAAGGCCTCCCTCCAATTACGACAGTACCGACGATGAAGAGAGTGTGGATGACCTGCCACCCTCCACACCTGCATGTATCGGTGGACCACACGCACCTTCCCGACCTCTCATACCTTCCGCACCTGCCACACCTGCCGCAACTCTCAGGGGCACTACCCGATCACCTGACGAAGCTGCAAGAAGTCTGTGTGTGTGTGGTCATCACCAGCTCAAGACCTGCATGGTATGCAACTCTTGAAGGTAAGAAACTACCTATTTTGTATTCATTTTTATTGGGTTTCTAAGTATCAAAGTAAATAATATTACAAACTAAGGGTCATAATTGTCAACAAAATCTCATTGAAAAGTCGGCCCTCTAACTCCCATTCATTATCACTTATCGGAACTGTATCATCCGCAAACAGCAGTATAGGTAACTTCCACTCAATTCCCTCCCTTGACATTATTTCTTTCAAGACTCCATCCCATATATACAGTAAACAATCACGGGGACTTCAGACACCCCTGTTTCAAACCAACATTCAGGTCAAAGAACTCGCACTGCTCACTCTCCACACGTACTGCCGCCATTGCACCCTCATACATGCTCTTCACTGCTTTCAGCCACTTGCCATCTACTCCGTATATGCTAAGTACTTTCCACAAACCTTCTCTATCCAATCTGTCATAGGCCTTCTCCAAGTCCATAAAGGCAACATACACCTTTTGTTTCTTCGCCAGATATTTCTCTACAACACAATTCAGGGTAAAAATCTGATCTACACATCCTCCTCCCTTCCGAAAACCTCCCTGCTCGTCGCCTATCCATTTCTCCGTTCTCACTCTCACTCTCTCAATCACTACCCTACTGTATACCTTCCCTACTACGCTTAGAAGACATATTCCTCGGCGGTTACCACACACTCCTCTTTCCCCTTTGCCCTTATATAGGGGGACTGTTATGCCAGTCTTCCTGTCATCGGGTGCACTCCCCTTCTCCCATGCTAGTTTGCACATTTTCCATACCCCTTCGATCACTCTCTCACCACCATAACTCAACATTTCTCCACACACTCCATCTGTTCCTGGTGCTTTCCCCAACTTCACTCTTGGCATGGCTTCCCACACTTCTGATCTCCTAATCCCCACCATCCCCTCTCCTACTTTTCTGCTTCTCCCTCCCATACCATATCCAACTATGTTTGCTGGTTCTTCATTCCTTACATTTAGCAACTCATTGAAGTACTCCCTCCATCTTTCGACTCTCTCTTGCTTCTCGGCTAGCATTCTCCCATTCTTATCTTTCACACCCTTACTGTTTCCCCCTGCTACCTTCCCTAACTTTCTTGACTTCTTTCCTGAACAGTTGCTTAATTTCCCTCCATTTTACACTCCGATTCCTTCCAAATTCCTCATCTACTCTCCTCTTACTTTCCTTCACCACCCTCTTACTCTCCACGTATCTGGCTCATTTCTGTCTCTCGAAGTCTTCATTCCCTCTACTACCCAACCACTCTCTATATGCTTGCTTCTTTTCTTCCACAGCTATCTTTACTTCTGCTGTCCACCATGCTGTACCTTTCACTCCCCTCCCTCTTGTCCTCACTCCACACCCCTCCTCACATGCTGCACAGATCGCATCCCTAAGCACCTTGCTCATCTCCTCCACTTCCTCCATAACTTCCAGGTCGAACCCACCTAGTCGTCTTTCTACTGCTCTCCTGTACTCTTCCCTGATTTCCTCCTCCTGTAACCTCTCCACCCTCCTCACCATTCCACCTTCCTCTCGCCTCCCTCCCGCTCTCCTCACCCACTTCTTTTGTATCCTAACCTTAGCTACTACTATATAATGATCCGACAGACCCCCTCCAATGTTATACGATCCTTTCACTCATATTTAGACAACTCATAACTCAATTCATAATTGTGACACGACTTTTGTATATGCCTGTACAAGGAGCTGTTAGCTGTGGTCCAGAGGCAAGATCATAGGTATCCTTATCAATAGCTAAGTTAAACATGCTGATTAATCATTACATTCCTATATTAACGACTTGCTAAACTAAACACCAGGAGACCCCTGGACTGGAGTTATGCACGATTATTCACTCGTCATGCATTATTATTCACTCGTCATTCAGGATTATTCACGCTTTCATCATTGGTTATGCATTCTCGGAAGGCGAGGTGCAGTTGAACCTAGGCACGACGGCGATGACACAGGAGAACTCGACAGACACCAGTCGAGGGCGGAGGTCCACTCACCACGCTATCACACACCCTTTTCACCATTCTCACCATTTCATCATTTCACACCTGATTTGATTCCTGACTGTGTTCCTGCATACTTATACAACAAATAAAGGAAAGGCTGATCGCATGGGTTGATTGATTCCAGACTCCTAATATGTCTATAAACTATTAGTGGTGGCAGTTTTCTACAAACATTATTCATCACAGAGAGGCCTACTGAAGATCCACATCAACACGGTGTCATCGGAGTAAAGAACCTCACATGTCTGGCAGTGGATGATCTCTTTCTACAACAACTGATTAGACAAGAGCGCCTACACCACGCTTCCTTCTCACTCTCCACTTCTACCAATCAACCAAAATCGACTCTTCAATCAACCGGACCCCGTTCATCGGCGCCACACCCGACCCACAAACCACACCCGCGCCCGAACCCACCCGTTCCCGTACCAGAGGTGTGTTGTCATCATCCCTTCACCTTCGGTCATAACAACATCGGGTGAGACACAACACTGCAGTTTCCTTTCATAATCTCTATGAGTTTCCTTTTCTATACTTTGAAAGGATGTCTACTTTCTGTAAACTCCCTATTACTAATTTTGCAAACTTTTGTTCGAGACCTACCCAGTGAATTATAAGAAGCCAATATATATGTGCAAGTGCTAATTATGTGTTACATTGATGTGCATATCGAAATTCACTAATATATGATGTGTTTATTATGCGATATGCCTCTCATTTATATTTCATTGTGTTTGTTCTAACTCATGAACAATTTGCGAAATATCTTCAGTACTTCTCCCCTACCTCACTTTGAGGCCGATCTTACAGCTCAGGACGATAACTCAGGCGATACAGAAATACATAATTCAGTTTCCAGTACTTTAATTGTTTCCCCTGTTTTTAATGCTAATTGTGACGATGTTTCGATACCTTCCGATCATGTTATGTCAACACAGCCACCTATTTCAAATGATATTCATCACAGAGAACTTCGTTCTGGTAACCGTCACCTTACATTGCCAGACCCCACACCTGCGTTTTCCCATTTCACTCCCGCCAACCCTACCTTCAAACATGGCACAAAACTTAAATTTACATGTTGTTCACGGTCAGGCGCAAAAGGTATTTACAGGCCTAGATGATAATAGATCGATTTTTGCGGTATTTAGTGATATCGAGTCTGAGATCGCCGCTCGAAAGGTCACAGATGACAGAGGTAAAATCGATATATTTCGCTCTAAATTTGATAAGGGTAGAACTCCAGCCGGTAATTTATTAGCTTGTGACGAGTTACTAGAATGCACGACTTATCAAACCTTCAAAGACGAGTTTTTGGAGAAATTTGCACGAAACTCAAGAGGTGACTTTGCTCTGATTCATGATTTTGCTAACTCAATCCAACATATAAATAAGGGCAAATCTGTTGATACTCTATTGGCAGATAGTTCCGTAATGGCGAACACAATGAGAAACGGTTTAAAAGGTAACTCTTGGTTTACAGATGACAACATTTCGTTCAAACAGTTTAGTAAGCTCCTCTCATGTACCCTGTTGGTTTCAGCGTTGCCAGAAAATGTACAGCCTATTGCTCGTAGAGTTGAATTTGCTCCAACTGACAGTTTGACTAAATTCACGAAGTCTCTGCAACAGGCTTATGACAATGGCGGCATCACTACAAATCAAATACAATTCACAGTTGCTCAAATAAAACCCACTAATGCTAAAAATGCTCAGGTTCCCAAACCTTCCCCACAAACAGCTCAGTTCTCCAGAACCTCCCCACAGACACCCTAGCTCCCTAAATCTAAACAATATGCCCCGGCTACTCTCTCACCCCACCATCACACACCTCCCGTCTCTCAGTATCCCTCTGGTTCCCGTTATGGAAATTACGCTTATGTGTCACGTTCGTACGTTCACGGAAACATTCCACATTCTCCCACTCATTTTTAGGCCAAACCTAATTCTCAAACTGGGAACACCGACTTGTGTTACTACTGTGGTTATGCAGGCCATAAGGTCTCTAATTGCCATACCAAACAGAAGGAAAGTCATGAATTTTCGACAGGACGTTCGCCATACTGTCGGAAGTGCAAAGAAAGGACACATTGGACCAGCCAATGTGAGGTAGTCGCGGCAGTCGTAGCGAACCACAAATCATTAAGACACACTGCTAAACACTCGGGAAACATGGTGCGCGGCTCTCAACTCGCTATAACATAAATATAAGTGTTCCACCCCCCCTCCCGCCAGAAGTGAAACCCAAATCCCTCAGAAAATTACGTGTTGGTGCCCTAATGCAATCTCCAGAGTTATGTGTTCTTAATTCTCAATGTAAGGGTATATCAATGACAGTTTTGTTAGACACGGGTTCTCCTGTTAACCTCATTCCTGAAAATATTTTTGAGACTAAATTCTGACAAGTCTTTGAAAATATCCCCTCCAGATGTAATATTAGAAAGTGTTTCTGGTGATAATTTGGGAATTATTGGAGTGACGTACTTGCTCCTGACTTTGCATTCAGATCTAAATCCTTATAATGAGAAATGTTATGTCTTACATACACTTAATTAATGTGGGAGCTGACATATTGTTAGGGTATGGTACTATGAGAAACAGAAAATTTTTGCTCTTCCCTCACATGAACGGAGTGGAAATAGAAAAGGTCTTTATTGAAGGTATCACATTAAAAATTCCCCCGTCTAGTGCGACCGTAGTGGAGGCAAGATGTGGCAGTCGCGTTTCAAGGTCAAACCACCTCCACGGCACCACACACATTCACCGCCACACACTCACACACCCGCCGTCTTACGAGCGCCGCGGGAAACAAGGTTTTACCCATACACGGAAACACACCACCTTATCTTATTCTCAACCTCAAACCCCTACAGTCACCGTAAGTGATTATGTCGGATTAAAGTCCTCTATTACAAATATTCTTATGGACAAGGATATTGTAATTGAGCCACACTCAGCTAAAGTCGCTGTTGTATATGCTGATAATTTATGTGAAGATGTTAACTCACTAGTTTTACTTCCAGACACTAGAATGATTAAAGGCATACACGTCTCCCAAAGTGTATATGAAGTTAAACATACTAATTGTTTGATGACACTGTTAACTAATTTTACTAATGGCATGATACAAATATTTGCGGGTACAGTTATTTGTGAAGCTGAAGTTATCCCCGGAATATTTGAGGAAATGAGTCCTATATCCATAAGTAATGTTAATATGAAAGCCTTCACACCATCATTTTCTGATGAACGAATGAAAGAAATATTAAGTCAACTTAACCCAGTAGATTATCCCGAGGCAAACGCTCCTTTACACGAATTGTTAAATTAATTTAACTCCACTGTACACCTTAAAACTGACTCTATGTGATTTACAGATATCCTGGATCACCGTATAATTTTGAAAGAGGTTAATCAAACACCTGTTTATCTGCCAATGTACCCTCTCTCTCATTCACAAAGAGAATTAACTAATACGCATGTGAAAGAATTATTGGAACAAGATGTAATACAGCCATCTCTGTCTTTATGGCATAGTCCCCTATTTTTGGTTCCTAAGAAAAATAAGGGCGAATATAGAGTTGTAGATTACAGGAAACTTAATTCTCTCACAGAAACTGAACATTTTCATATGCCTGCAATCCCTGAAATCTTAAATTCGTTAGGTACTGATAACAAAGTGTTTAGTACTATGGATTTGTCAAGTGGTTTCCATCAGATTAATTTAGATGAAGATTCCCGTCAATACACCGCATTTAATTCCCCCTCTGGAACATAATTATGAGTTCAAACGCTTACCACAGGGCCTTAAAAATTCACCGACAGTATTTCAACGTCTCATGTCTAATATATTGGCAGGATTATTAGGTGATAACGTTTATGTATATACTGTATAGACGATATCATATGTTTTGTTTAAATATATCGGACCATGTTGAAGCACTGAGGAAAGTTTGTTCTAGGCTTAACGAAGCTGGTTTAAAGATTAAACTTAGTAAATGTAACTTTTTCAAGAAGAAACTATTTTGTTTAGGACATGAACTAACCCCAGATGGTGTTAATACCACTCCTGATCTCACGAACGCTATCACAAATTTCCCAACACCCACTAACGTAAAACAATTGCGACAATTCCTTGGTATCAGTGGTTATTATAGGAGTTTCATTAGAAATTATGCAATCATGGCGAAACCCCTTTACGAACTGTTAAAGAAAGGTGTGGAATTTAATTGGAGTTATGAACAAGAGCAAAGTTTTAATAAAATAAAGAATAGCTTAACCACGAGACCAACACTTGCCTTCCTCTATACGGCCTAGCCTCCATCACAGATTTCTTCATTCGTGCATCGACACATACATAATCAATCAATGACTTTCTTTCCACCACTGTCTTATCCTTCTTGAATTTGAAAATAATTTTTGTTTTTTGTTTGTTTATTTTGGGAATTATTGTGTACTAATAAATAAATCATGCTACAATTAACTTTATATATGCATTCAACAAAACATATGTATATTTTTCGCCCACACTTTTCAGGTGACAGTCAACTAATGTACCCTTGGATGATGGGACTCGGTCAGTTCCAGGACTGTGGATCTCGGTCATGGATGAGCAAGGGCCTTCTTCGCCAGTTACACCAACCTTCATAAAAGTGCAGGATCACAATCGAATATTGAGGTGAACCAAGCAGCCCTGGAGGGGTCAATCAGTGAAGCATCGACAAGTTCCATCGTCAAGAAGAAGTTAAAAATTGATAGATCATGTATCTAAGTAACATTTTAAAAATGCAATCTATCTATCTCTCTTTAAGCTGACGCCGCGATCCCCAAAGTGGTGGCCACTTCCATACTGACCACCCTATTTTTTGTTACTGCTTTCAGCATTCCTATAACCCTCTTTCCCTGTTATACCCTCTTCCGCACTTCTTCATCCATAGTCCCATCTTTACTCAACACACTGCCCAGATACTTAAAAGAGTTGACGATCTCCATAGCCTGACCGTTCAGCTTCACCTCACACTCTGTGACTTCATCCCCTTCGAAGACCATAACCTTGCTCTTCCCCGCATTTACCTTCAAATTCCATTTTTCGCACACTGTTCCAAACTCATTTACCGGACCCTGCAACTCCCATTCATTATCACTCATCAGAACTGTATCATCCGCAATCAGCAGTATATATAGGTAGCTTCCATTCAATTCCCTCCCTTTTCAGCGATACACCAACATCCACTGCTCTTGATATTATTTCTTTCATGACTCCATCCCATATATACAGTGAACAACCACAGGGACATCACACAGCCCTGTTTCAACCCAACATTCAGGTCAAAGAACTCGTTCTGCTCACTCTCCACACGTACTGCCGCCTTTGCACCCTCATACATGCTTTTCCCGGCTTTCAGCAACTTGCCATCTACTCCGTCTAATCTAAGTACTTTCCATAAACCTTCTCTATCCACTCTGTCAGAGGCCTTCTCCAAGTCCATAAAGGCAACATACACCTTTTGTTTCTTCTCCACAACACAATTCAGGGTAAAAATCTGATCTACACATCCTCTTCCCTTCCTGAAACCTCCCTGCTCGTAGCCTATCCATTTCTCCGTTCGCACTCTCACTCTCTCAATCACTACCCTACTGTATACCTTCCCTACTACGCTTAGAAGACATATTCCTCGGTGGTTACCACACACTCCTCTTTCCCCTTTGCCATTATATAGGGGGACTATTATGCCAGTCTTCCAGTCATTGGGTGCACTCCCCTTCTCCCATGCTAGTTTGCACATTTTCCATACCCCTTCGATCACTATCTCACCAACGTAACTCAACATTTCCCCACACACTCCATCTGTTCCAGGGGCTTTCCCCAACTTCACTCTTGGCATGGCTTCCCACACTTCTGACCTCCTGATCACCACCTCCTCCTCCCCTACTTCTCTTTTTCTCCCTCCCATACCATATCCCACTATGTTTGCTGGCTCTACATTCCTTACATTTAGCAACTCATTGAAGTACTCCCTCCATTTTTCGACTCTCTCTTGCTTCTCGGCTAGCGTTCTCCCATTCTTATCTTTCACACCCTTACTGTTTCCCTTGCTACCTTCCCTAACTTGCTTGACTTCTGGTGATGGGCTGGTCTATCAGAGTGAGAGTTGAGCGTTCTCTGCTATACCCATAGCTTACTCTGATGTTAATTTTACTTAGATATTTTCTAGATCTCAAGTGACGGCGTCCCTTCCATGGATTGACCTCTCAATCTACCAAGAATGGAAGCCAAAGCGTCACATTTTTCCCTTGCCCCTCAACTTTCTCTTCATAATTGCTGAGGGGCACAGGGCCCTGGGTGGGGCTTTGATTTCCCGGGCGTTTCCGCTCCCAGCCCTTAAACACCTTGCTCATCTCCTCCACTTCCTCTATAACTTCCAGGTCGAACCCACCTAGTCGTCTTTCTACTGCTCGCCTGTACTCTTCCCTGATTTCGTCCACCTGTAACCTCTCCACCCTCCTCACCATTCCACCTTCCTCTCGCCTCCCTCCAGCTCTCCTCACCCACTTCTTTTGTGTCCTAACCATAGCTACTACTACATAATGATCAGACAGACCCCCTCCAATACCCCTATACACCCTAGCAATCATTGCCGATTCAAAAAAATCCCACTATATATGATGATGCGAGGCATTTATCGGATGTCTTCCCCCGAAAAGGTACAGGGGGACGGGTTATTGATCGGAATGTAATGAAACTCTACCTAACAAGAAAGAAATCGGTTTATGGTAAATGCACAATGGCTGAAATACAACGACAGTACTAATCAAGTCGGGAGGAGAAAACAAATATACAAAACAATTAAATTTGGTGTTGGAACCCAGCAAACCAAACACAAATATTAGTATTTAATGGGGTAGCGGGCAAATTGTTTGAGGTAAGGTTGGAATTTGAATGCAATAACATTTTTCACCTCTCCGACCCTATTTCAATTAATTATTTGTACATTTTGCCAAAGAAGAATAATAAAAATAATAATACAATTGTACTACACGATTCTTTGTTATTGTAACTTTGCACATAGATGTATTTATTTATAGGAAAAACCACATCCTATCCAGTATTTCACTTGCCGGAGTTGAAGTCTTTATTCACAATGTTCCTTAAGTGATTGAGGCTGGGTTACATGTGTATATTTGAGTATAATATGCATGTTACATGCCCCCTGTTAAACAAATGTTGTTCCACCAACATCCTAATATATAGTAAAGACGAAAATATATATTCAAATGGTTCCTTTATAAGAGATTATTTATAAGGATTAGAGTAAATAATTATTAATAATTGAAGAAGAATTAAACTAAATTCAGATAGAGTACAAGAATTTCATATGACGTGTAAGTGAGTTGTATTTTTAATAGGGACATCTTATATCTATATTTCCTCTCCAATGAATCGCGGGAGCCCGGATTCGAGAAATTATTTATATAGATTCCCGGACAGGTTTATTTTGTTTCCAACAAATAGGATATCATAGGGCAAATTAAAGAAAAGAAAGTCAAACAGTTTCTGGAGTTACGTTAATATAGGGATTCTTGCTATCTGAGTATAGATTCTTCAAATTACTGTGATGTAATTCATGTGATTGAGAAACGTGAGTCGTGCATGTAATCTCCTGATAGAGAAAACGCTTGGTGTCAGAGACTCAGAGTAAAGAGTAAAAGAGTTTATAACATGGGTACAGTATATGGATACAAATAATAAATACATAATACAGCCATAACTTGGTGTATTTTGTTCTTTATTTTTATTCTCCTCTTTTCTCCTTCGACTCGTTTTCTCCGCTGATTGACCCTGAAGGTTCAGCGATCACGTCCTTCTGCATCAAGCTTTTCAGTTTTGTTCACAGCTTGTAGCAGGCACCAAGTTTGAGGGCGGTAGTAGGACAGGTCAGCTGGGAGGTGTCCAACAGTCTTCCTGTGAACATCAAATTCTTGGCAGTATGATGTGTGTAAAAAGTGTTGGTGTCTGTAGTTAAAAGTTTGGTGTCGTGTAGTTAGCTAACAAATATCCAAGTAATATAATTAAATTTACTTTGGATGGTGTACCGGTAGTATATATTTACCTAGCTAAAATGGACAGTAATCAATTTTAGAATGTAAATAATAAAGTTCAATAAAATTATCCATATATGAATATTGGCAAACATAAAGGATTAATATTGTTGAGTGTATAGGCCTACGGCTATCAGATATATTCGTTTGGTACTTATGAATATCTGCGGAGTTGCCGTTAACATTTGCGTAAGCGATCGCATGTGTCACAATTATAGCTACTTTACATCGCAATGTAAGGGGTAGGCTTTATAATTATCGTTAAGCTACTAAACTTGTATATCTGTATGAGTTGAACATACATAGAATAATTAAACACTCGTCACGTATAACTAAATTAATTCAAATAACGGATATCAAATTTTGGATCCAAGACATACATTATACACACTTATAAGTAATTGTGAGTTTGAGAGTTCCAGTTTAGAGCAAAAATAGGGAGTTAGATGCAAAAATTGTCTGAAGTTAACTTTCTGAACATCTGTGTAACCAATATTTAATCCACATCAATATTATTGAAACCACTAGCATTGAGATTATATTGGTGGGTCCTATTTTTATAGGAACTTATTGGTGCGTCATTGTTCACAACCTGTGTGTATGAAAACTTGTTAATTTGGTTAATTAAACACAGTTAAACACAAATGAATCCGTATTTATAAATTCTTATACATCGCAATGTATGGTTCAGGTTTATAATTAATTAAGTGGTGAGTTTCTAATGAATATTACCTTTGAAATATCAAAAGGGTGTACAACCGTGTAGGCCCTACACATCCAATTTCACATTTTGGGTAAATGAGAAATTGTTCATTTGATTACATGTATGAGAGGGTTAAAAGTTGGTTGTCAAATACAGTTAAACACAAATGAAGGTATAATTATAATAATTGATTGGGATGAATAGTTTCAAAAATTACCATCAATACACATTGAACACATGTTCACATGTTCGGTGAATGTAGTCAATTATTCAAAAACTAATCCCTTGGGTTTAGATGAATTTGAGTAATTACAATACTGGTGTTAAATAGTTTATGAATCAAGAGTAATTTTTAAGAGTTTGAGTAAAGAGTTAGACGTGTTTCGAGTATAGAATTGACTGTTGGAATGTTAATCTAATTATATATAGCTATTCTAGCAGATGTGTAGTGAGTGTTTGTGTGTGTGAATTGGAGAAATTAGATATCCAAAACAATATGGATAGAAGAGGTTGGATTAATGTAGTATTAATTACTCAAAACACCTAGGGTGAGGTGAGGAAGGTTACATTTTAATTTCCCTCACTGCGTAGTGTCATGATTGGGCGTTGGAGTGAGTTTGGAGTTACTGTACTTTGAATTCTGTCCTACGTTTGTGGTATTTAACCTGGTATATAGAACTGTTTTCCTTGGTACTCCGTACACATTCCACATTATCTCCAAGTAAACCCCCAATGAGAACTTGATCCATGTGTGGTAGGATAATAAGTTTCACTTTTGACATAGCTTCTAAACCTAGAAGCATGTCGGTGTTTGTTGGGAGTTTCGAATTTACATAGAAAGGCAGATTAGCTGTGTGCACTTCTGTAAATTTTACTGAAAGGGTAACCTTAGCTAAGGTTTCTAGGTGGTTTCCACTCACAGACATAATCTCGATATCTGGGTAAGATTCTTCGAGGTTCAAGTCCTTCAAGCTTTTAAATTTAGCAAGGCTTATAAGGTTTACTGGAGAGTCTGTGTCAAGGGATAGTTCTATATCATGAGTACCACACCTAGCTGGTAACATGAGTGTGTTTTCATTAACACTGTAAATTGTGACAGTTTTACGTTTGGGTGTTTTGCAGGATGCATGTTTTAGCTCAGGCAAAGCAAAGGCCATTTTCTCACCAACAGTAATAATTGTGGGAGTTGGTGGATGTGGGAGGAGTGGGCGCGCTACCGCGGTGGCTATGTAGTGATATGAAAGAGAAAGTCAGCTGGTGTTGTCTGACGTTCGTTCGCTGCGTAGGGGGATGGATGTAGGGGAGGAGGGGCGTTGTTGTGTCTGAGGCTGTTGAAGGCGTCTTGGTGTCTGGCAGGTTCACTTTGACTGGGTGTTTTCTTGTTTGCTTGTTAGATTGCAGGTAGCTTGGAGTGGTGAGTAGTGATGATGATGGGGTAGAGATGGTAGGCTAAGATGATGAAATGTCAGGTGTGTATACCTTGCATGTATAAACACTATAGTTAGTTATATTTCTGTGAAGAGATTGATTGGGGATATTACTGTGTAGTGATTGTGTGAGTAATTAAAGGGTTAATGGGTTACTAGATTATATATTATGGGTTATAATACTGTTACGACCGGGACGACAAATAAAACAAGGGCACTCAATGATTGGACTAGTAATAGGGCACTATGCAACAACGGTGCGCTAGATCCAAACCCTCGAACTTAGATGCCGGCGAACAAAACACCTATACCCCCCAGGGTTAATCTGCGATAGCGGGGTATCCTTAACTGGGCATAAATGTACTTTACTTCAGGCTAACCTGCACTGGTATAGCCTGATAACAACCAAGATGTAAGTTACGTTAAAATGCATAAAAAGGAATCTATGGAAAGATCAATTAAATCACTGCAAAATTTAATACAATAAAAAGATGCTTCAATACAGTTACTCTAAACAACAATAAACTCTTCACTCCTATCTGAAAGAAAGTGAAGTAGAGTCCTACAGCATAGACCTGGAAACTTCTGAAGAAAGTCTGATGCTCATAAGATGCTCGTACTGATTTAGAACTATATAAAGGCAGGAGGCAGGACACCACACGTGTAAATCGAATACACTAAAAGATAGGACATATAATGTTAACTGACACGAGAATACTATAAATGCGCAACGGTAGCAATGCTCGACACTAAAAGAAGTACTTCCTCATCAACGAAACAGTCTGCTATGGTTGTGCGGCTCAGCAACAACCTAGACTAATAAATGCTGTGAATAATAATGCACACATATCAAAGAGCTTATATTAAATACTAACAAGTGTCTACTCGATTAATAATGTCTAGCTGGGATACTCTAGGTAAGGAACTGGGGTTGAGCAAGACAGGCTCGTAGCGTAGCGATGTCCTCAAGACTGCATCCTTTAACTTACGTTAATTGACTAGGGGGCTCTCTCGATAGATCCAGATCACAAGAATCTGGTTCTATCCTGGCGACCCTCTAAAGACAAGCAAAGAGGCAGCAAAGTGTGGAACTGGTACAGGCCAAAACCCTCAGTCAACACAATGCTGCACTCGCAAAGGACGCAACCGAAAAGACAACTCAGGCTACCACAGGACTGGTCGAAGTCGTGTAGGTATAAGCAAACCGTACACACATCGGAGACAATGACTACAGTTACCTCATCCCAGTCTAGCATTAAATAAAAGAGCAGAAACACTAAATCAATAATGGAGACACACAAAGTTCTTAACCTATACTAACTAAGAACCCTCAAACCTATTCTAAGTACATGTAAATATCTCTGAGGACGGCGCATGCAATACAATGGGCCGGCTATGAAAACCGTATGCAGAACCCAAGGGGAGCGTTGTGCAGTTAATAAAGGTTAGAGTATGGAAAGAGAGAATCGAGTGAGAGAAACAGTGATAAAGGTGGTGATCGGGAGAGAGTATGCAAAGGGATGTTAGAAGCACGCGCGCCAAGCCTGTCCTGACGAGGAGAGCTCCTGGGGACCCTCATGGAGGAGGTAAGTTACACAGGAGACCGCAAAGGCGCGATGGTCAGCCAATCACGGGCCGAGACGTCACAAGACAGCAGGCGCCACATGACACAGCAAGACACGCCGTCCAATGGCAAGCGAGAGGCAGGAATGCACCCGTACATACAGACACTTACTACCTCCTTGCTCTGAAAGTCTTTCTCATTCACATGCTGGTACTATTATCACTACTGTTGATATCAAATATAACCCGTTGTCACAGACGAAAACAAAGACCACCACTGGACTGTCTGTGACAATGCGGTTACTAGGAAAGAAAGAACAACATTCTCTGATAACTGTAGCCCATTTCGATGTCCCTGGCGAGCGCTAGTGGCAAACGAGAGGCAATTCTGCCAACGCTGGTAGGCGTCACAATACATATATATATAGAGAGATATATGTCAGTCATCTTCTAGAATATTGATGGAACATAGGGTGACATAATAAGTGATTGAGGCTGGGTTACGTGTGTATATTTGAGTATAATATTCATGTTACACAGGTGAATAAGGCATGTAAGGCACTATATGAATAGCCTATTCTCTTATTAAGAAATTCAGGTTAGTAAGGCACTATATGGAGAGCCTACTCTCTTACTAAGAACGAAGTGGCACGGGACACCTCCGCCCTTCTGCCTCGTGTGTCCTGCCCAGATACGAGTCACAGCCATCGCCGCGCTATACGACTACGGGACACCACAGTGAGGCTGGGCTACGTGACACCACTGGTCATAGGAGCACCCTGCACTGTCTAGAGCTCCGCTTCTCCTGTATGCTCCGCCCTTCTGCCTCGTGTGTCCTGCCCAGATACGAGTCACAACCATCGCCACGCTATACGACTACGGGACACCACAGTGAGGCTGGGCTACGGGACACCACTGGTCATAGGAGCACCCTGCACTGTCTAGAGCTCCGCTTCTCCTGTGTGCTCCGCCCATCTGCCTCGTGTGTCCTGCCCAGATACGAGTCACAGCCATCGCTGCACTATACGACGCATTATACGAAGCATGACAGAGAGAGAGAGAGAGAGTTACACACTCACTCTCTCTGAGTCAAAGATTTTTAGCTAACGTTTTGCCCATAATCATCAGCAATGAGTGCGCTCACTCTGTCCTGTTAAAGAAATTGAGTTGTCAATTATTTGTCCACAACATCTTTCACCCACAAAAATTTAGGAGAGAAACTACCTGGCCGGGCTGCTCTACCCAGAGAGAGACTACCTGGCCGGGCTGCTCCCCCTAGCAAGAGACTACCTGGCCGGGCTGCTGGGGCGTCGCCGCTGTACGGGTCCCTGTCGTAATTTTAACACACATAGCTTTAGGCGATCTTCTGCTGTCCAACGTGAGTTGATGGAACTTGAGTTGGTGGTGAACCTTTTTTCAGGAGGGTCTAAATTGTTGTGGGTGAAAGATGTGGAAAAATTACAAGCCATCTTTTTTTCGAGAAAACTACTTAAAATAATATAAGGGCGGTGTACAAATAAAAACTGTTTAGAATTTATATTTTATTATTATAACCTTTTTGGGAGTTATATATTGGTTGTTTGCTATGTAGTCACCTATATCTCCCACTTTCTTAACTTTAGGATCGAGTGACCTAAATCTTACTAAAAAATTCAGGTAAGTAAGGCACGTAAGGCACTATATGAATAGCCTATTCTCTTACTAAGAAATTCAGGTTAGTAAGGCATTATATGGATAGCCTATTATCTTACTAAGAACGAAGTGGCTACGGGACTACGAAGCATGACAGAGAGAGAGAGAGAGAGTGTGTAACTCTCTCTCTCTCTCACACACACACACACACTGTGTCTGTCTGTCTCTTTCTCTCTCTCTCGTCCCGCTTCTCTTGTTCCTTCCGTTGGTTTTCGTCACGCTTCTCGATTTCCTTCAGAAGGAGTTTGTCTCTCTTCTCTTGATCCCTTGGATGGGTTTCGCAGCTTTCTTCAAATGACTTCCGTAACTGCTCACACTCTCCGAGTTGCTCGTCCATCTTCTCTACCGCCATATCGAAATCATTGACGGATATTTTCAGTACTGCCTTCATGTCTTCTGGAGCGAATTGGGCCTCAACTTCAGTGTCACACTGTCCTAAATCAATATACTTTCGTTGGGGCTCAATGTCAGCTTCAATTTCTTCTTCTTGAATGATGATTCCGGTGTCCATCAACCTCGAATATTCGTCAGCTAACGACTCTTGTTCCAAAAACACGTCAGGGTATACGACGTTATCTAACACACATGGTCCCTTTTCCTTCTTCTGGATAAAAATACTCAGCGAATCCCAACTTGTGATCCGAGAGCAGGCAACATATAATTGCCCATGAGAGAAGCACCGTGTGTGGTAGAGGTAAAGGCCGCAATGTTGGATGGTCTGGCCCTGCGCCTTATTAATTGTCATTGCAAAACATAGCTTTACAGAGAATTGGAACCTGGAAATGCCACCGGAGAATTGTTGGCCACCAACTTTACCCTGGGAATGCAAACCTGCTCGCCATCGTAAGTGCCACCCAGAACCCTACCAACAATGATGGTCTTCTTCAGGTTGTCAACGATAATTCGTGTACCGTTACAGAGTCTGGGTGGGGATAGATTCCGTATTACCATTACCACGGCACCCACTTTCGGCTTGAGTTGGTGTTCTGCTAACGAAGAAGGGTTTAGTTCATTGAGCGTGGAAACCTGATACTCCACATTGTCTTCCGAATTCAGTTTGTCTTCACTCAGATGAATCTTCTCCTCCCCTGGCAGCATATCTAAGATCATAATGTGTATTTCGGAAACGTCAACGTTGAGAGGCGATATGATGGTACGACCGGCAAAATAGCGATGATCCCCAATGTGATCGGCGATATCAGGGTAAACACTCTCGATGAACTCTGTCTGGGTATGATAGAGAACGCCAACATTTTGGGGGATAACGAAATGTGGAGAGCTGCTCTGACCTATCTGTAGTAGCCGGCTGGCAAAGGTCGTGTCTTTCCAGTATGCCCATCCTGTGATAAATTTGCCCCTTGATCTTGTAACACATTGCGGATTCTGACATATTCTCGAGCTTTCCTGATGTGGCAAAAGACGTGAAGCAGTAGGTTAAAGAAATCGTGTTGTCAATTATTTGTCCACGACATCTTTCACCCACAAAAATTTAGGAGAGAAGAACTACCTGGCCGGGCTGCTCCACCCAGAGAGAGACTACCTGGTCGGGCTACTCCACCCAGAGAGAGCGACTATATGGCCAGGTTGCTCTACCCAGAGAGAGACTACCTGGTCGGGCTGCTCCACCTAGAGAGAGCGACTACCTGGCCGGGCTGCTCCACCTAGAGAGAGCGACTATACCTGGTCGGGCTGCTCCACCCAGAGAGAGCGACTACCTGGCCGGGCTGCTCCACCTAGAGAGAGCGACTACCTGGTCGGGCTGCTCCACCTAGAGAGAGCGACTACCTGGTCGGGCTGCTCCACCTAGAGAGAGCGACTACCTGGTCGGGCTGCTCCACCCAGAGAGAGCGACTACCTGGCCGGGATGCTGCGGCGTCGCCGCTGTACGGGTCCCTGTCGTGATTTTCACACACAAATCTTTAGGCGATCTTCTGCTGTCCAACGTGAGTTGAAGGAACTTGAGTTGGTGGTGTACCTTTTTTCAGGAGGGTCTACATTTTTGTGGGTGAAAGATGTCGTGGAAAAATTACAAGCCATCTTTTTTCGAGAAAGCTACTTAAAATAATATGAGGGCGGTGTACAAATAAAAAAAACGTTTAGAATTTATATTTTATTATTATATCCTTTTTGGGGGTTATATAATGGTTGTTTGCTATGTAGTCACCTATATCTCCCACTTTCTTAACTTTACGATCGAATGACCTAAATCTTACTAAAAAATCAGGTTAGTAAGGCACGTAAGGCACTATATGAATAGCCTATTCTCTTACTAAGAAATTCAGGTTAGTAAGGCATTATATGGATAGCCTATTCTCTTACTAAGAACGAAGTGGCTACGGGACTACGAAGCATGACAGAGAGAGAGAGAGAGAGAGAGTGTGTAACTCTCTCTCTCTCTCTCTCTCTCACACACACACACACACACTCTGTCTGTCTCTCTCTCTTTCTCTGAGTCAAAGATTTTTTAGCTAACTTCTTGCCCATAATCAGTAGCAATGAGCGAGCTCACGCTGTCCTGTTAAAGAAATCGTGTTGTCAATTATTTGTCCACGACATCTTTCACCCACTAAAATTTAGGAGAGAAGAACTACCTGGCCGGGCTGCTCCACCCAGAGAGAGGCTACCTGGTCGGGCTACTCCACCCAGAGAGAGCGACTATCTGGCTGGGTTGCTCTACCCGGAGTGAGATTACCTGGTCGGGCTGCTCCACCTAGAGAGAGCGACTACCTGGCCGGGCTGCTCCACCTAGAGAGAGCGACTATACCTGGTCGGGCTGCTTCACCCAGAGAGAGCGACTACCTGGCCGGGCTGCTCCACCTAGAGAGAGCGACTACCTGGCCGGGCTGCTCCACCCAGAGAGAGCGACTATCTGGTCGGGCTGCTCCACCCAGAGAGAGCGACTACCTGGCCGGGTTGCTCTACCCAGAGAGAGACTACCTGGCCGGGCTGCTCCACCTAGAGAGACTACATGGTCGGGCTGCTCCACCCAGAGAGAGCGACTACCTGGCCGGGTTGCTCTACCCAGAGAGAGACTATACCCGGCCGGGCTGCTCCTCCTAGAGAGAGACTACATGGTCGGGCTGCTCCACCCAGAGAGAGCGACTACCTGGCCGGGTTGCTCTACCCAGAGAGAGACTATACCCGGCCGGGCTGCTCCTCCTAGAGAGAGACTACATGGTCGGGCTGCTCCACCCAGAGAGAGCGACTACCTGGCCGGGTTGCTCTACCCAGAGAGAGACTACCTGGTCGGGCTGCTCCACCTAGAGAGAGCGACTACCTGGTCGGGCTGCTCCACCTAGAGAGAGCGACTACCTGGTCGGGCTGCTCCAACCAGAGAGAGCGACTACCTGGCCGGGTTGCTCTACCCAGAGAGAGACTACCTGGTCGGGCTGCTCCACCTAGAGAGAGCGACTACCTGGTCGGGCTGCTCCACCTAGAGAGACCTAAAATTAATGGGAGTAACTGGTACTGTGGTTCATCCTATAATTCATCGTATAACTAGGTCATGCTTCGTATAATGTAAATCGGAATATAAAATGGAATTTTTCATGTTTTTCTTTTATTTGTCCTAGTTTTTACAATTGTATCGACAAATTTAGTGTTTGTACAAATAAAACTGTTTAGAATCAGTGCAATACCACCAAGTGTAACTACACTTTTGTATATTGCACTGCTTCGTTCCCCTTCTAAACCCTATATATCGATGTCGACTTTACATTTGTAGTTACTTAGAAATATCGCATGTTTAAGTTAGTCTGCCATACAATAATCGTTTTCTCTAACAACGCAATATAGAAAACGTCATTGCAGGAGTGTGGGCTACATATATAAGCACTATGGACCACCCTGCAACGTCTAGAGCTCCGCTTCTCCTGTGTGCTCCGCCCTTCTGCCTTGTGTTTTTTATAAATAAAAACTGTCTAGAATTTATATTTTATTATATCCTTTTTGGGGGTTATATATGGTTGTTTGCTATCTAGTCACCTACAGTATATCCTCCACTTTATTAACTTTAGGATCGAGTGACCTAAATCCTACTAAAAAATTAAGTTTAGTAAGGCACATCCAACGTTGGAAAGCTGTATGACAGGGTGTTGATAGAGAGGATAATAAAGTGTACGGAAGTTGCAATAGGAGAAGAACAGTGCGGTTTTAGGAGGGGAAGAGGGTGCGAGGATCAGATGTTTGCAGTAAGACAGTTATGCGAGAAGTATTTAGAGAAGCATAAGGAGATATTTTGGGCTTTTATGGACTTGGAAAAAGCGTATGATCGTGTGGACCGTGAAGCAATGTGGAAGGTGTTAAGGATTTATGAAATAGGAGGAAATTTGTTAGAAGCAGTTAAGAGTTTTTATGAAGGGAGCAGAGCATGTGTGAAAGTAGGAAATGGTGTGTTGAGTGAATGGTTTGAGGTAAAGGTAGGTTTGCGACAGGGTTGTGTAATGTCACCATGGCTGTTTAATATGTTTATGGATGGTGTGGTGAGGGAGGTGAAAAGGAGAACTATGGAAAGAGGATTGGGTTTAGTAGGAAAGAATGGTAGAGATTGGGAGTTGAATCAGTTGCAGTTCGCTGATGACACAGCATTGGTGGCGGATTCTGATGAGAAACTGCAGCGGGTAGTCAAAGAGTTTGGTGTGGTTTGTGGAAGGAGGAAACTGAAGGTGAACGTCAATAAAAGTAAAGTAATGGTGTGTAATAGGGGAGAGCATAGGGTGAATCTAGATGTGAGGCTGGATGGGGAAATACTGGAACAAGTAGAGTGTTTTAAATATCTAGGTGGAACGACAAGTAGGAGTGGAGCTATGGAAATGGAGGTAAAACAGAGAGTGTGTGAAGGAAGGAAGGTTTTCGGAGCAATGGGAAGTATGTGGAAGACGAGAAATCTCGGAGTGAAAGTAAAAAGTGCACTGTATCAAGGAATTGTTGTGCCAACAGTGATGTATGGGACTGAGACATGGGCTCTGAAGAAAAAGGAGAAAAGAGGGCTGGATGAGCTGCTTGAGGAGTATGTGTGGCATTACTCGTAGAGACAGATTGAGGAATGAAGAGATACGTAGGAGAGTGGGGCAGCAGGAACATTTGTCAGCCAGAGTGGACAGAAGGGTGCTGAGCTGGTATGGTCATGTTGAACGAATGGGAGATGAAAGGCTTACAAAGAGAATATGTGAGTCAGGTACAAGGGGAGATAGAAGGGCAGGAAGACCCCCATTGAGATGGAGAGACTGTGTAAGAAATGCTTTGGACGATAGAGGAATGACTATAGATCAGGCAGGGGAAGTGGTGGTGAACAGGAGTGAATGGAGAATGCTTGTGAATAGTTGAGTGAACACGTGGTCATTTGGAGTAAGGGGTCGGGCGCAAGGTGGACTAGATAATAGTCCATCAGGCGCCTGGCCCGGGGAGACGATTAATATGAAGGGTGCGCCTGGAAGTGTGGTGGGAGGGCTTGTGGCTTTGGCTCCGCTGCATGTCTGCCTGCCGAGATCGGAACCTCTCCGGGTGGTCGGGGGCCAGGGGAGTGCTGGAGCGATCTTGGTGACCCTGGTCTCTGGGTCTTCTCCTGGGTGACCTGGATGTGTGTGAGTTTGTGCTTTTTATCTGTGTTTATTCGTTGTTTTTGTGTTTTCCCTGTTCTTGCTCTGTCTTGAGTCGGCTACCCCCAAAATGGGGATTGGGCCTGAGCATATAGATAGATAGATAGAGGACACATAAGGCACTATAAAAATTATGAATAGCCTATTCTCTTACTAAGAAATTCAGGTTAGTAAGGCACTCTTATAATTACCTCTTCATAATTAGTTTTCTGCCCACAGCTAACTCAAAGACAACTGCAGAGGTACTCCTAAAAGGTAATGTTAATGTATCTGTGACACAAATACACCATTTGATAGCTTTAGTGTCAAACTGGAAAAAATCTGGCCTGCTTTAGGTCTATAGGACATTGTGAATAGAGACTTCTTAGGGAACGTTATCTTGCAACAGGCCTGTCCGAGATACTAATGTTAGGGAATATTGTGATGACTAGTACATATTTCAGTTATCTGAAGATATAGCAGCTTGAGATTGTACGTAGTTTCTACAAAGGGCATTTTGCAATGGTTAACCTAAAAATATGTTTGGAATAATCATTAAAAAGTGGGGTTCTTGGTGGGGTGAGGTTAGGTTAGGTTCAAACACGTCACAGGAAGATAATTTTTGTTTGGCTGTGTCAGTGTTCACCAACATAATTATACTTAGGTTAACTAAATTGAATAGGTTACTAATAAATGATATCACACAAATATTATCACAAAAGTATTGGCCAAAAATCAAAACTAGCCAAGTATTTTAGTTCAATATGAGAAAAAACCCTTGTATACCCAAAATAGTTATATTTAACAGAGAAATACAGTTGTGAAGGGTCAAAACATGATTTCCCAAGTAAACCTATCCAGTCTGACATTTGGTCATTGTTCCCTAACAACCTACCAATGGCGTCCAATTTGAGCTTCCGAACAGGCCAGTTCCCTACGAATATTAAAATATTCCATTAGATGTCCATTTCCAGACATAGTGCTTTTACGACTATGCAGTTGAAAAGAACTCTGAAAGTAGCTTATACCATGTTATTTTCGTGAAGCTAAGAGTACAAACAGTACCGGAATAAAGCCAGCAAAAATCATCCATGACAAATGTGCTGTCCCGGTTCCAGAGTGGATAGATCTATTATAACTAGATACAAGCTACGGACAGAACCCCGCTCATTGTTGCCTATGGCGGTCTGAAAAAAAGTGAGCGGGCATGATTGCATGGAAGCTTTTGATATATTATGGAATTTTATTACAGAAATGAATTTTGCAATTCATTTTACCCCTTGTATCAGATTTGTAGGTTCGAACACTATCAGAAAATTGAGTTATATGGGATTGTTCATTTTCTTCCCTATGCAGTGGTGACGTTCAGTGGCCGCTCAGTTTGTGTTGAATCACTATTTGTACCAAAACAACACATTTATAATGAAACTGCCTCAAGGAAACTTGGGGGAAATGTAGTATATGGATCGACACACAACATATCCTATAATCAAGTTAAAAAGACCAATTTGAAGATGTTTTATGACATCCCCAATATTTGATGACTTGAGGCAAAATCTGGCGGGGCAGACGGTCTTGTTGACCTAGTATACCCTTCATACACCCCGAGCTTCCCGGGTCCCTGTTTACGCTAGAGATGATTGCTAGCGCAGCTGATAGAGTCAGGGTGTGCACATATTCACCCCTATTTTGGGTGTCCTACGACATCAGGAAGTGGGTTAAAAAATGGACGCAAGTTGGGCTCAGTAAGCAATCTGGCACTACCATGTTCCCTAAGAATTTTCAAACCCCCATATGAACCCCTAGGAGGTGTCTAAACATGGAATGGAGTTGTTCGGACCACCTGAGTAGGCAAAGATCTATACCCATGCAAAAGCTGAACAAGCCAGCTCAATTATTTGCCTAAGACGAATTGGCATGTCTTGTAGAAGTATGACCACTCTCAACCCACCAACTATCGTCCAATTGCTCTCATCTCTTGTATCTCTAAAGTTTTTTAAACCATTCTTGCTTCCAAATTTCTTAAGCATTTCTCTTCTCATAATCTGCTCTCAGATCACCAGTATGGCTTCCTAAGGGTCGCTCTACTGGTGATCTTCTTTCATATCTTACTAACTCTCAGTCATCCAACTTTCGGGACTTCGGTGAGACTTTTTCTGTTGCACTAGACATATCGAAGGCCTTCGATAGAGTCTGGCACAAATCTTTAATTTTCAAACTGCCCTCCTTCGGTTTATGTCCCTCCATATGTGCCTTTGTCTCTAATTTCCTTTCCGGCTGTTCCATAACTGCGGTTGTGGACGGCCATCGCTCACTTCCTCATCCTATCAACTCTGGTGTTCCTCAGGGTTCTGTCCTACCTCCTATTCTCTTTCTAATTTTCGTAAATTATATTCTCAACTGTACATCCAGTCCCATCCATTCATATGCAGACAACTCTACTTTACACCACTCAATTAGTTTTCCAAAACACCCCAGCCAGCAGTCCTTCAAAAGCAAACATAATGAAGCCATAAAACACTTATCTTCTGATCTAGCTACTATTTCCAATTGGGGTAGAGAAAACCTTGTTGCATTTAATGCTTCCAAGACTCAATTTATCTTACTACCCGTCAGGAACCTCCAGAGTACTATCCCTTATTCTTCAACAATACAAAAATCAACCCTTCCTCTTCTCTCAATGTTCTCGGTGTCTCCTTTTCTTCTGCTCTCATTTGGAAGGACCATAATACATAGTCTCACTAAGGCAGCCTCCCAGAAGCTGGGTGTGCTCAACCGCCTCAAGGGGTTCTTTACCCCAGCGCAGCTTCTTGCTCTGTACAGGGGCACAGTGCGTCCTTGTATTGAGTATTGTTCACATGTGTGGGGAGGATCCTCTCACACAGCACTCCTAAACAAAGTGGAAAGGAAAGCCACATAGTCCTTGGTTCTCTAGACCGACTTAAGTCTGGTCCCACTAAAGAGGGGTTAATACACGGGCTGGCCTTCAAGATACGAATTATGACACGGAATATATGAATATAAATAACATACGATTGCTGGGTACTGAATGACAATAATTTGTCTTGCAGTATTATGATGCATGTTTTATTTATCTAATGCTCTTAAAAATGCTAGTTGTTTATATTTTGCAAATCGAATAAGCATGTTCTATAAAAAGGAGAAAACACGTAATTTTACTCACTTTCTTATTTGTTGTTAATAAAAGTTAAAATACTAAGTGCTAACATACATGGGCGTCCGCAGGGGGGGGGGGGGGAATTCCCCCCCCCCCCCCTCCCCCTGGATATTCAATGTGCTTGGAATTTCACATTTTATCTAATTTCTTTATTATCCGCTATAGAGCAAAATACATTTCTTGACTGCAATTCACAATATATTTCAATTATATCTTTGATAAAAAACATTATTTGAGATATCGTGTATTGGCAAAAAATTACGGAGTCAGGGTTAGGCGTATCTTTGCGCTTGAAGAGTGGGAAGCCAAGTGGCAGATGACATTTAGACCGGACAAATGTCACCATATCCGTTTCACCCGTTCAAATATAATCATCCCATTCTCCTACAAACTCCATACCACATTTTTGGATACTGTTCCCTCCCACAAATATTTGGGGGTCCACATCTCAGTGGACATGAGGTGGACCACTCACGTTAGCAGCGTCAGAGCAAAGACTAATAGTGCCCTGGGCTTCCTGCCAGGAATCTCACCAAGTGTAACGCAAACATCAAAATTCTACCATTTAAAACACTTGTTCGGCCGCACTTAGAATACTGCGACACCGTCTGGGATCCACACACTCACAACAATATAAATAAATTAGAGGCCATACAAAACAAAGCTGCAAGATGGATCAGACACACTACATCTGTCACTTTGCTCAAACAAGACATTAAACTCGACCCACTTGCAACAAGAAGACAAATGCACAGACAACAGATGTTATATAAAATCACCAACAACTTAGTAGACATATACAAAGATATAATATATTTACACCCTACAAGTATACGATTTACGAGACGCAGCCACAACCTAAAATACCACACATATCAGGCAAGCACGGACATATTTAGACAATATTTTTTCCCCGCAGCATCCAAGAGTGGAATCACCTCCCATCTCATGTAGTTAATAGCCCCACCCTTGATTCATTTAGAACTAGGATCACCAATCATTACATCCCTAATCCTGATCCTGTCCCCAACCATTAGCCCTAAAAAGCACAATCCCCACATATCATGCCGCCCGAGAGCGGCCCTCTGCGGGTCCCTCAACGTAAACGTTTAGTGTTGACGGTTACCCACGTTCCTATGGTAACGGCTTCCTCTTTGGTGACCATGGGACAAGGGAAGTAGTATTGCTAAAATGTTATTGGTGGTAGGTAGTAGTGGGTATGCTATATTATTTTAGAAAACAGTAAAAATGATTGGACTCTGAGTTTGAGAGTGGAAAGTTTTTAGATCATAATTTCATATTTTGTTCTGAATCTCCACAATCTAGTTAGGTCTTCACTATGTATGCTGAGTGTGCACCGAAAACGAATCGAGAAAGAGGAAGGCAAAGCCAGATTTATAGAGGCTGTCATAGAACGCTTTGGTCGTGACAGTCGCCGACTTCAGTTTCTGTTCAAGCAGTTCAAGTATTACTTAGTATTACTTAGTATTACAAGTAAAATTAATGGTCCACTGTCCTATTACCTAATTTGTAATTTCGTTCTTGTTATTATGAATGTATGCCCATATCAATAACAAATGTGAAAATGTTTTGTTCATCGAGGCAAGGAATAATTTATACAATGCTTATAATATATATTTGCAGATAGCCTAATACAGTGATTTATCATCCAAAACTCATTTACACATGCACACGTACAGACATATGTAATCCTAAGTCACAATCTAAATATCTTAGAACTTCCCCGGATTATATGATCCTTGTATTAGATTCGATTAAATGAATGGGGAAACGCATTTTTATGATGGGTAGCCTACATGACCACCACCGGAAATGTTATAGACATACATGGGAAAAATTGCATAGCCAGGGATCTAAAAAATATTGGTCCCCCCCCCCCCCTGAAAAGAATCCTGCGGACGCCCTTGCTAACATATCAGAAGAGAAGACAGAAATAACGATTGACCAAAGCGTCATCATGAGCAAAGACAACGTGGCATGTGAACCTCTTCAACCTCCAGGATTTATTCGAGAGCATTACAACATTGATCCAGCGTTATAAGAGGGGTATACCAGAATAGTGAAGTGCTACCTCCAGCTGGTAGTCAGTCAGTGTTGGGAGCCAGAGTTGTCAAGACCATAGTCCTTACCTGGTCTCGCCCCAGGGACACCCAACATTTTTAGCTAACTAATTTTTTACCATTTTACGTATTATAGGTAAGCACAATTATTTGAGATGGTTATTTATAATTGTATTAATTGATATTTAATAATGAATTGCTCATGCATGTGTTTACACACACACACTTTACTGAGCTGAGTAACTAAAATCGTGGATATGTAACACGTGGATATGACATGAAATACTTGTATTAACGTTGAATATAAATAGTGGCATTACTAACTTATAGTTTCAATATCCATTAATCCAGTCTTAGCGTGGCAGTTATGTAGCTGGGCTAATCATACTTAATGGTTGAAAGTGGGATTCGAACCCTTGCCTAAGGGTCTTGGAATTAATACTACAACAATAGGTATATTGTAAATTAACAACCAGTATCTGCTTGACCTGGGTTCAATCCATCCAAGGCGGACATTTAGTGGGTGTGGTAGTACGTCCCAGCGTGTGTCACATGCTCTCAGCCAGTCGGGGGATCCTCGACGACGTATACAGACTAATGACATACACACAAAGCCATTCCTACACCATCCTCTATCTACAACACCTCTTCTCTGCTATCTACACTTTCCCAGCCGTATGGTCTTAGTGTGCTGTCTGATGGCGTAATGGGATTACAAATGTAAAAGTAGAGGTGCCTGTGTCATTTTCTACACAGTACACCAATAGGTGTGGACACATATACAGTATATATATATATATATATATATATATATATATATAATCGATGCGATTCAGTCCCTAAAGCCACTTTCACACATTCACGATGTTGGTCCCGATGAACCCTGCAGTGACAGTGACACAATGTACGCTTTTGCGGCGAAGCCTCGACGGTGACACATCGTAGCCACGATGGGCCAGATGGTACCACGGTTGCAACACGACGGCGCCACGTCAATGCTGTAACGGTCAAAATTCCGGTCAAAACCGTACCCCGACGTGGCACGAGGGGAACACGACGAGGGGCGATGGACTTATGATGGTGACACGTGGCCGACCCGACGAGGACGACGCCACAACGTCAGGCAGCCTGACAGATATCATCAATACATATGGTGTTAAAGGTATTACGTACAACGGTCAAGTTTAAGGTAAGATGAGGTCGAATTATTTCTTTGTAAGGTATAGGCGTATGAAATGTTTTATATAAAATCAAGTTTTTGTCGTAGAGAGCTGGTTTTTCGTAAATAACAATCTGTATTCATTGCCGGTATACGAAATTAATATCTAAAAACTGTATCGAACGTTAAATTATATGAAAATAGACCATGAAGTGAAGGGAAAATATTTACCAGTGGGTGACAGCGGCGACGGACAAAAAATATTCAGGAAAAATAAAAGTTGTGATCGTACATTGGCCATACATGTACCATTAGAAAGCTAATGAAATATCCTATATATCACTTGCTTACAGAATATTCATTGTCCCACATTTTATCGGTGAAAATGGGGAGGGAAAGTATGGGCGGACTGAACAATAACCTTCACATACGGTGAAATTCCACATATTATTTTTTGTATTTATTTTGTTGTTGAAATCTTATATAATAACCTTTCTTCTTGCCGTTCATACAAAAAATACAAATAAAAAAAAACAATTATTATGGGTGAAAACCAACTGAGAGCGAATATTTTGGTGCGGCTGGGATTCTATAAAAACAAAAAACTATCGTTATATATTTATTTCTATAAAATCCAATATTGATGATAGTATATTCTAAACACCGCCATCATGTTCAGCGGAAAAATTGCTGTGATTTATTATGAAAATTAAAATAACGATAAAAAAACGATATACCGGTACCGGTATATCTCATATAGTATATAATATAACAGTGCGTTTAATCTCCACAGGTAGGCTACACTTCGTGATGAATCATATTTTCTCTAATTGTGGAAGGTAAAATGTATTGATATAAACCTATCTTGTGCAAAAGGATTGATATAAACATAGCTTGTGTAAGGATGGAATCGTCGAAAACACAGGAACAATATCCTCTATCTAAACCCATCCACCCACACAAACACTACCTTGTGTTAAATTAATCAATAACACTTAGTATTTCCTTTGGCTTTTACTATTATAAACACTACTGTATTAGGTAAAATGAAATTCAATTTCATAGAGCATAATTATAATAACATTTATTGCATACCGTGTATCAGTGGCGGTCGATATAGCCACACAAGAACAATAACACACGCACACACACTCACTCGACAATTAACACACGTGTTTCGGGAATCATACCGGTACACTGATTTTACATTTGAACTTATTAACTCGTTTGATATAAGTTGATTATGGAATATTATATACGGTATATGGTATATACGGTATAGGCCTATACCATATCAGGTCTTTATTTATTCATCATGTGCGTATTTATTTATTGTCAGAATACTCCACTAATCCGAAGCACTGGCGGTCCGCTGCCATTCGGATTACATGACTTTTACTGTAATATATTATAACTATTTATACCCTGACGCCGCCACGTCGATGCCGATGCAACCTGATGCAGACACGCCAGACCCACAACATCGACACGTTGTACCCGACGTTACCACGCCAAAAGTCCATCGTGCAAAATTTTTGAACAAATCCAAAACTTTGGTGGCCATGCCCGATTTGCCACGTCGCCCCGCACCGCGGGTAACACGACGCTCCCCGACAACCCCGACACACATTGGGGATTGCACCACGTTGTGTCCCGATATTCAAATTGGGGTACATCGGGACCAACATCGTGAATGTGTGAAAGGGGCTTTACATAGGAAATAATGTACTCGAAAGATGTACTTAGAAACAATTCCCCGGGGTATATAGTGATGGCAAGTTATCATGGAAAGAGCACATTCGTAGCATTGGCGGTAAGTTAGCCAGATCAATTGGTAGTATTTATAGGAGATCAAATATATCTTAACTAAAAATGCATTAAAAACAATATATCATAGCCTAATTTACCCCTATTTACTATATTGTAACATTGCCTGTGGCTCAGCAGTAAAATCCTATATTCAGCAACTACTCCTAGTTCAGAAAAAAAAAATCGAATAATATCAGGGGTAAGCTACAGAGAACATACTGATCCCCTCTTTAACACTAGATTAGCGGGCTAGCGGTTTATTTATATGTACTGCCCAGCGGGGTGTTTTTAGCCAAAATAGGGCTGTTTACGTGATCATTTTCATGCCTAAATAAGACCCAGAGCGTAAAACAAGTATCTATCCCTGAAAGGGCATAAACAGAGCTTTCCAATGACACCATAACGATCCTTTTATGATGGCTAGTTTTCTTGCAACAACCGCGCAACGCGAGTGCAAAAAGCATGTAATTCGGCACTTTCCCCATACAATTCCGTATATAGCGAGTGAGAGAGGGAGGGAGGAGGTGGGATTCGTGTCAGTAGGTTCGCCGCGGTGGTCTGGAGCAGTCATACGCTCGCTACTCTCCTGCCACCACTTGTCTCTCTCTCTCAGCAACATTACGTGTTGAAATTGCCACACGACCTACGTCGAGCGCCGCCAGATAGTCCAGATTTGTTATACTCGACTTATGTTGCGCGCCGCTAGTTATGGGTTAAACATCTAAGGATACTAAAGATACAAGATACATATAGACTAGAGTCAGTTAATGTTGAATACAATCAATTACGCCTTCCCACCGCCATTAACCCGGGAACTGCCGGGAGACTCTTAAGAGTTCCCCCGGCGGACTGCGGGAAGACTTAAGAGTAAGGGAAAAAAAAAATCCACTTAAAACACCCAAAAACATTTTTATTTTTTTATTTTTATTTTTTTTGCCCCTGGGCCATGCCAAATATCACTCCTCCACCTCCCCTCCTTCCCCACTTTCCTCCCCTCCTTCAGTTATCACCTATTTTCCCTGTTATTCCCTTATTCTGTGGTCTATTTTCGTGCTAAAATAGAGTTAGTGCGAGTTGGTAGCAGGGCGTTGCCATCACTATTCCCAAGCGTGGGAAAGAGCGAGAGAGAGACTATTGCGCAACAGTGTCTCTCCAGACAAGGGGAGGGGAGGAGGGCAGGGAGGTTGCCTCAGCCATGCATTAAGTAACTCCCGGCCTGTATCGCCGATTTTGACCATCCAAACACTGTTTCCACTTGGTTTATTGTTGTAACAGGTTAATACCTTTATAATCAACCTATAATAGGCGCATATGGATAAGTATTAATGCTATTTATGGTAAAATAATGATGTTAGTGATGGGAACAGCTCAAATACGTCAGCACAGGAGTGTGGTGTCTCATACCCCCCATGCGCACTTCTTAGGTTAACTTTCAGAATACATTCAATAATCATCCCCACAATTTAAGAAATAGTAACTTATTAAGACCCCCTAAACCACGGACTGAAAAATCTAAAATATTTGTTGCTTATTCTGGTTGTATAATGTGGAATACGTTGTCTGATTAATTAAAAACTATCACCAACCATGTAACCTTTAATATCAAAACGAAACAAATTATTGTAAATAGATACTGATGCAATATTTGTCAGTACTGTTATGTTGATCCAATTTTAAAATAATGACTCGTAACATAAACATATCCAATGAAGTAAACATATATATATATTCTTTTAATCACTGGATATCAGCCTATGTATAGAGCTATTATGTGTGTAGGCCTATTGTGCAGTGTTTTCCCGTAGTATATAATGTATAACTATTATTGAGCTCATAAAACAAAAATCATTAGTTCAGCCTTTAAATTATATGGACATATATTTATATTATACTCTGTAATTTGTTTATAGGCAAAATCAAGAATTTGAATTGAATTGCTAGGAAGCGAAGGCGAATAATGAATAAGAACACCAAAGTGAACAGAAACATGTGTATTGGCAACGTTTGAACACCTCACTTGGGTCATTATTAATATATATATATATATATATAATATATACAGTAAATATAGAAAATACAACCTAACATGAATATCAATTATACAGTATATTGTAATCATACGAAAACTTTAAACTAATTCAATAGATATGTGTTAATAAAAACACAACTGAGGTTAGTCCATTAAGATATTGGAATTATAAATATAAAGTAAGTAAATAGGAAGCAGAAGTGAAAATAATGTATACCCTCTTTGATATTACTATGTAGAATATGGCCTATACTTATTATTATGGCCTTGGCCTTGCTCGGGGCCTTGGGGCTGTTCGGCCAGGCAGCTTGGGGAACAACAACAACAACAACAACTATGTAGAATATGAACTGTTATTGGGGACAATGGGGACTAAAATTCAAATTTGAAAACTGGCGAGTTTGACAAAATCTAATTATGAAAAGAAACAAGGAAGCAAGATTAAACAAACGAACTAATGTGAAGTACATAGATAGAGCTATGTGGGTGACGAATTGAAAGGTGAAATGGAATGAAGAGGGTGGGGTCGACTACGCTTACACACATACCTAATATTAAAAGTATAATACAATAATAGCACAGAAGGGTGCCTAAAGACAGGCGGAGGTGGTGGTAAGGAGGGACTCTGATGTCACTCTGTCGTGTCGGCTGTTGCTGTCAACAATGTCTTAGTTAAAATGAGATTACAGTGACTATCAATCCAACTAGATTATTCAGCCAGCACACTGTAAGTCAAGATAACGTCAGGACTGGAGCCCCTTCTCGAGGACTCCAGTCTCTTGAACAATATGTAAGTTAAAATAGGACTTCAGAGGCTATCAACCCTTCTGAATTATTAACCCGGCAGCTGCAGGAGACTCTTAAGAGGTTTTACTAGGCGACTGCGGGGAGACTCTTAAGATCCTAGGCCTAAAAAAAACACACTTAAAACACCCCAGTGCCACTTAAAAAAAAAGAAAATGGTGTTTAAGTAAGTTAATTCCCCTCTATACCTACAATCACTCCTTCACATAATATGTCAAAGTCCCCTCCTTTGCCCCCCCCCCCCCTTCAATTATCACCTATTTTGTTCTTATTTCTGTGATTATTGGTTTATTTATGGCGCCAACACTTCCTACCCGGTTTCAAGGTCGAAAGGGAGGTAGGTGGAGGGAGGAGAGAGAGAGAGACAAGCTAGCACTAGCTCCAGTCTCTCTTGAGAGCTCGTGAAGGTAGGGTGTTGTGGTCTCTCTCTCTGTCAACTTCATGAATGAACCGCTCGGCATATTTCGCGTTTGTCACCCCCCAAGCCCTATTTCCACTTGTGTTATTGTTGTCACATGTTACTATCTTCATATTAAACGTAAAATAGGCGCATATGGATAAGTATTAATTATATTTATGGTAAATTAACAATTTTAGAGAGGAATGAATGAAAATTCCTACGCACAGGGGTATGGTGTATACTACAGGGGCTGCGCAGCCCAGAGGTTAAGCCAGCATACTGTAAGTCAAGAATAACGTCAGGACTGGAACCCCTTTTCGAGAAATGCGGTCCCATAAACAATATGTTAGTTAAATTAGGACTTTAGAGGTTTTCAACCCTATTAGATTATTAAGCCAGCACACTGTAAGTCAAGAATAACGTGAGAACTGGAACCTCTTTTCAAGAACCCCAGTCCCTTGAACAATATCGTAAAATCCGGGTTTTTTATAGTTTGGTTTGAGGCTTCACTGTTGTTTCAGATAGAAAAATATGATGGTTTGGATAACGGAAAATGGTGTGGTAAGATCGAACAATGTTTTCCGATGTCCTCGTTGAAATTTGACGTTTGGTTTGACCAGTATACGTAGCATTACAGCTACTACACTTGTACGTATACGCAACTGAGGATTGTAGAACACACAGGATACATTCATTTATTTTGAACAGCTGGTAGGTTGTAATTTGTGGCTTGAATATTACCCGTATTGAATTATGTTGAAATCACTCGGAGATCAGTATTTGAAGTCTGTGCTTTAATGCGAAGATTTGTTTACTAAGAAAAGGGCGGGAAAAGTTAAAAAGGAGCCTTTTATGACTTATAATTGGCGAGGGAGAATGTAATGTTTTAAGCTGGGTACCAATACATTTGCCAATGAACAATAGTGGGAAGCCGTTCGCACTTAACATTTTCTTCAAAAACTGAAATTCGTTGTAGCCTACATGGTTATGATTTGGAACATAGGTTATGAGCTCTAGTGACAAGAGTACACAATATAATTTTCTTAAATTGGGTGTTAATGGAAGACTCAAACTTGGTCATAATGCCTGTGAATATCGGCTTACGGTACACTGATGTTATAAATGAAAGGTTTGAATTTTCAATACTAATATCGATAAATGTTAACTTTTTTCGTTCTTTAGTTCGGCAGTGAATTTGATGTTTTGGTGTTGAGAATTCAAGTACTTTAGAAATAACAGGATATGAACTGAGGAACTGAATACTAGGTAAATGTCGTTTATGTACCGTTTATATAATAAAGGTTCAACATTTTTGGGGGACTGATTTAGCCCTTTGGTAGCTTAGTCTGAAAGTTTCTTGGACTAATACCAAGTTAAAGAATTTAGGGACTTGTTGAATGGGCTAGTGCAGTCAGGTCTGTGTGGAATGTGACACCGAGATATTCGATGTTAACCCTCAGAGCACCAGCTGATTTTATAAAAAAGTACACTCGGGGACCAGGCGAAAATATAATTTTTTGTTTCCCCTAAAACACCATATATATCTTCAGAAATGAAGGAAAAAAACCCACTCACCTAGGTCATTAGGGGGGGGGGGGGGCATCATCACAGGGTGCCGACCGCCTCTTCAAACATCCCATGCCTGCAGATGACAGCTGGGTGAAGAAGCATGGCTGATGTACGATGCCTCCAGTTTTCGAGTGACACTTATTTACACCACCCGAGCACCATGTGTGCCTTCAAAGTTCATCAATTAGCAATATGTATCACATAATGTCATTGTAAGTGAAGTTACAGTGTGATAAGGGCATATAGTTAAGATTTATAAATGCCGAGGGTAAGGGTCGCACGCGTCCTGGCTACCATGGCGACGGGCGGCCAACTTTTCCTGGGACCACAACAGAACGCACGCACGAACACACGGCCAGCTAACTGACACAACTCTCTTTCACTTTCACTCGCATTCTCTGCCTCTCTCACACACTTTGTTTATTGGTTTAATACTTAATCGTATATTTTATGGTTAGAATATGAGTTGCACACATTGTTTTGGGCACTATTGACTTAGAATATAGCTTTTCACATTGTATTTTGTACTCATGTTTATCGAACGTCTGATGGGGGAGTAAGGCAGTGGGCTAGGGGGTGATGGTTGTGGTGGAGAGTAGGCAGGAGAGGAGTATGGTGGCGGTGGTGTAGGGTAGCGAGGCTGAGAATGCGCTGAGTCATCTGGCACTGATAAGAGGGGTGAACAAGTGGTGTGGGTGGTAACGTGGGGGAGAAGATTCTAGGGCCGGCATTTCATCATCTGTTTCGTCTTCTGAGGAAGACAATGGCAGTGCTGCCAAAATTGCTTCCCCCAGGCGCAACCCATAAAAGGTATTTGGGGTTGCAGCTCTTAGTGGGGAGACAGTGGGAGATGATGGTGAAGGCAGGCGTGGGGGAGGACGCACGTGTGTTGCGGGGGAGAAGTGGGTTCAGTACTCTCCTCATCCTACTCATCATCATCATCCTAAGCTGGTCTCTTCTCACCCCTACGCTCCCATGCAGAAGTTTTGAGGAATGCCATGGGGTCTGGGTCATCCTCGTCCTCGTCCTCACTTGTTGGGGAGTTTATGATGTCCTGGGGAGCAGTGGGGGGTTAAAACACCCTCCCACCATGCGCCTGAGATGCGACGCGGTGAAGAGAGATGGGAACAATGGGGTGCTCCTCTATCATCTCCTCCATCTTTATCAGTGATGGATGATATTCCTCCCCTGAATCTTCATCATATGATTTAGTGCCACTATCATCGTCATTACTCTCCTCCAGCATTACAAGTGCTTGTTGATCACTAACACCCCTGCGTGGGTGGCAAAGAGAACGGTCTGACATGGTGCTACACTCGCGACATAGGCGGGTAAACTTGTGTCCCTTCCATCCTCTCCACACCCTCGCGGCTGGACTTGGGGGGTTGCCAGCTACTGCTATCGTTCTGCCACATCATAAAGTAGTTCCCCTCAAATTAGAACCCTCTAGGTGCCATGCGGCAGGAGTAAATAAGTGCAAAAGTCCGGACGCAGGTGCTGCATCGCTGGGACTGTGCATTACATACATAGGCGACGCATCACGTGCGTCGCTGGGGTCTAGTGGCTTAAAGTTAATATAAAAAGAGTTTTAGAATATATCTAGGCAAGGCCTAATATGTGATTGTGCCCTTGTGTTGCACCCAGAACAAGGGGTAATTACAGGTGATGCAGCTTCTTGCGAGTTTCATTATATTGTCCTCTTCTTGAATTTCAATCCGAAAACTATTTCTTGAGTTGTTGCATCAGGAATATATGTGCCATGTCACTATACTCTTCTTGACTATATTGAAATAGGATACACTAATCATAAACACACTGCACCTACCTGCCCATCAACTTTCGTGAGAATGGGTTCATAACTTTTTCAGATATCTGGTTATTGTTTTCTATGTGTATAAAGGATACAAAAGGCATGCTGCCTGTAACGTGTGTCTCCCCCAAAGCTAAAAGAGTGACAGAGAGCCAAATGCATGGGACGTTGGGGTCAAAATGCCTGGTCACACAAAGTTTAAAACAGTTTAAGTCATAGGATGAACGGAAGATCAGTTGAGGGAGAGAGTTCCAGAGTTTACTAGTTGAATATAAAAAAGACTGATAAAATTTGCCAATTCTTGGGTTGGAGAGCTGGACAGAAAAGGAGAGGGACTGTGTTGAAAGGCGGGTGCGTGGGTGCCTCGCCCTCGCCGCAAGGGAGGGAGTATGCACTGAGAGAGTTCTGAAGAACACTGATTGTTGTAATAGCAATACAAGAGTGAAAGAGATGCAACATTCCGGTGTGTAGAAAGAAATTGTAGGGAACTATTATGAAGGAAGCGAGTTGATGAGGCAAAATGCTTTTGATTCTACTCTTTCGAGAAGTGCGGTATGGGTGGAACCTCCTCACACACGCGAACAATACTTGACGCATGGATGCACTGTGTCCCTATACTGAGCAAGAAGCTATGCGGGGGTGAAGAACCCACGTCAAACGACAAACGAACAAACGTTGGCAAAAATATATGCCACGTCCAACTTTGTTGGCGGAGGTAAGACCTAAAGGGGCAATTGGGAGAGTGCATACCTCCACCTGTGCTGAAAGAGGTATGCATTCTACTGATCACCTCTTAAATTGAATCACTTGTAGTTTGGTACATATACTAATTGCTCACCAAATTCTGTGAACATTGGTTCATGATTTAGTGAACCATCTACGCTGACGGAGGTATGCCCTCTACCGATCACTTCCTATATTTAATCCCTTCTAGCTCAGCCAATATAAGCGCAGCATTGCATATGAGAAGGGAGGTGTTTTGCCAGCCGTCTCAAACCTCATATTTGCCTGCTGATTGGCCAGCTGTACATCATAGGCTACTTCTTCACCACATGTCAACACCTCATATCCCATCAAAAAACAGTTTGTTCCCTTCGTGAAAGCATCCTAGTCTCATAAGCCACGAGACAATGGGGACAATCGTTGCCGGAATTATACTATGACGAGAGGTAACAAGATAAACATGAAGAAACGGATCTAAGAAGTCACCCGAGATAGGATATCCCAGCCCACCCGGCTCAGCGGCTCGTTCCAATGACGGGTGGACATTTACGCAATAAGCGGAACATGATAGAGCCAGAGCACCAGACGGCACCAACTATGTCAAACCACTTCTTAGGGTAATCACCTCTGTCCTACCCTATCCTTATACCCAAATCAGGGATATGGGGAAACCCAAGGAGACACAAGAGAGAAGATGAGCAGCAGCAATTACAAGAGTTAAAGAACCGAACTGCCCAGCCTCCGTATGCCCAAATTCACCTGAAGTATCCATGAGCCTCCTCCCACATAGCCAACCTGCATCAAACTTTGTAGGAACCACATGGAGGAGGAGAATTGTCAAAAGAAGAACAAGAACTGGCATGAGCTTGACGACCAGCCTGAATTCACAGTAAAGAGAGGAAAGAGTAATGGCACGATTTTGGTGGCCAGCCTGTATCCAGAATAAGAAAACTATATTTTATTAATTGGACCTATTGGACCCGAAACGGCTTATGAAAAGAGATAAATGAATTGACCCACCTGTGCTGAATTAAGATTGATGTTGCCTATATTATGTGAGCCCATTTCAGAGGCACAGATAGACAACTAATGATATAAACATATTTTGAGTATTAGTTCAGTTTTCAATTGTTGGTGAAGTGAAAATTAAATACTATTAGCTACTTAGGCAATAGAATATGTTAGTCGATATCAGAAGAGGGAGTTAGTGAGCTCTTAAATATATATATATACCACAGACTTTTAGCTAGATAAATGTTGGAAATAGAGCAATGAATGGTAGTTTTCCCCTCCCGTCCACAGCCTAAGTTAGGAGATAGTTTTCGGGTAGATGGAACTCGTTAGCCTTGGTCGGCAACCCATCTAGAGGTGACAACCCTACACAATCGGGTAGAAAGGTCTCGTCAGCCGTGGTCGGCAACCTGTCTACAGGAAGCAAACCCCACACAAACCGCCTGCTGCCTTGCAGGTTAGACCCCTATGGGCAAAGGCTGGGCCCACAGTCAAAGCAGGTACCCAATGTAAAACATGCTTCAAACTCGCCTAATGGCGGCTCGCTGACGTGGAGGGACCGACCTCAGGTCCAGCTCTGGCCCCCTGGGGGTGCATCCTGGTCAGGAGGATCTAGAGGGTAAAGGGCATAGTGTTTTTCATCATCTACAGACTGGCACTTTCCGCCTAGAAGTACAGGGGCCCGAACCCGGAGGTAGTGCACCGGAAGGCTGCCCTATCACTAGGCGCATAATACCGGGCCAGCTGTAGTACTGTGTGCACGCACGGATTGCATCCCTGCAGTTGGTTCTGGTGGGGTGCCACGAGGCCCCTAGGTCCCACCCTTATTAAGATCTTGGGATGGCCTTTGGGTGACAACTGCCCAGGGTTGTCTGGAGCTAGATACCTGGGGATAGTGACCTCCAACGTTGGCAAAATACCAATCATGACAAAAAATAACTATCAGAGAAAACATAAGTCTGTTGATATGAAATTGCAAAAGGACACTACCGCAGATTCTTCCCCCAAGTTTAGGTTCGGAAGTGTGGATGTGGGTACTATGGAAGGAAGGACAGGTGAGATTGCAGAGATGCTAGAGAACGACGAGTGGATGTATGTTGTGCCCAGGAAACTCAGTGGAAAGGGGGGAGTGTGAGGTGGATTATGAGTAAAAATTAACGCTTTCCCAAAGTTTAGGTTCGGAAGTGTGAATGTGGGTACTATGAAAGGAAGGACAGGTGAGATTGCAGAGATGCTAGAGAGACGACGAGTGGATGTATGTTGTGCCTAGGAAACCCGGTGGAAAGGGGGGAGTGTGAGGTGGATTATGGGTAAAAATTAACGCTTTAAGTTTACATTGAAGGGAAATTAACATGGTACAGGAGGGGTGGGTTTCCTGGTGGCAGAGAGGTGGGCAGATTGTGTTATAGAAGTTAAAAGGTTTAATGAAAGACTGATTTTACTAAGAATGAAAGTCGGGGCGAGAGTCATAGATGTTATATCAGCATATGCCCCCAAGCAGGCTAGGCTAGAGATGTCAAAGAACGGTTCTGGAATTAATTACTAGAGGTGGTTGTCGGATGCAAGGAAGGGGAGTTAGTAATTATGGGAGGAGACTTGAATGGACATGTCGGGGCAGGTGCCGACGGATATGAGGGCGTGCAAAGAGGACAGGGTTATGGCCGAAGGAACCTGGGAGGCGAATACATATTGGAGCACTGTACTGCCACGGGGATGGTGGTGTGTAATACTATGTTTAGGAAGAGGATGAGCCATCTGATAACATAATTATGAATCAAGTGGCTCCAGTAGCCAGATAGACTAATTCCTTATCAGCAAATCTGACAGGAAATAGGTTAGATACACTAAAATCATACCAGGTGAAGAATGCATCCCCCAACACAAGCTCCTAGTGTGTGACATGTGCCTAAGTAGCGTTCCTGTTAGAAAGTTAATTTGCCAAAAAGGAAAGTATGGTTGTTGGAAAAAGAGGAGTACAGAGACAGATTCCACAACGAAGTAATGAAAATCGAAAGGAGAATGGGTGTTAGGCCAGATGATGTTGATAGCAAATGGAACTTTATTGAGCGCAGCCTCCTCGATACCACAGACAAAGTCTGTGGCAAAACAAAGGGGTCACCCAGACATGAGTTCTCCTGGTGGTGGGACAACGATTTTGAAGCTGCAGTCAGAGACAGAGGAAGAGATGCTTCAAAGTATGGAAGGAAGGTGGCAGCAAGGAAGAATGCCTGTCCGACAAATGTAATGCTAGAAGAGAGGTCTACAGGGCAAAGAAAACCATACAGGATAGCGTAATATAACAAGTTTGCAGCACTACTAATCAGACATGGGCATGATTATGATTATTAATAATACAAAATCATAATCAAAGGCTGTGATTACATAATCATAATCAAATCATAATCAAAAGTTAAGCAACAGGTATAATCATAATCAAATCATAATCAAAAGTTAAGCAACAGGTATAATCATAATCAAATCATAATCAAAAGTTAAGCAACAGGTATAATCATAATCAAATCATAATCATAAGTTAAGCAACAGGTATAATCATAATCAAATCATAATCAAATATGAAGCTGCAGCTTTAATCATAATCAAATCATAATCATATTTTTCTTCATAATAATCAATGATTAAAATGTGATTATTGTGATTATTTCATTGTATTTTCCATGTAGCAATTCTATTTCTCCTAAATAAATTTGCCAATTTCATATATATATGTTCAACAAATTAATAAAGTTATGTCTGTCAGATCTGTCTTATGAAAGATTTAAATTAAGGGACTATCAAATTAAATTAACACATAAGTGAATAATGTACTGTATAACAAAACCAATAAAACCTCTTATACAAAATATATGTTGTTTTTATAACAATAGTTTGTAAGTGATTTAAATACAGTGTAGTTATTTATATTACTCAAATTTAAAGAAGAAAAATGCACCAATTAGATGTGGTTTCCTTTAAGCTAGTGTCAATTGCAATAACAAACACTGTTGACTAATGTATAACTGAACAAAAAAATTACCTTAATAATAATCATTACTGTGTACAAATAATCACAATAAAATGTGATTATAATCATAATCTAATCATAATCAAGCAATAATAGACAAAATCTAATCATAATCAAAAATACGTAAAGCGAAATAATCATAATCAAATCATAATCATAAAAAGGAAAAAACGAGTAATCATAATCTAATCATAATCAAAAATTATTCCGGATGATAATCAAAATCAAATCATAATCATTTTTTATAATCATGCTCATGTCTGCTACTAATACCAATGGGGTTTATAAATTAGCTACGAATGTGAGGGACTGTAGCCAGGACGTCGTGAGTGTAAGATACATAAATAATGACAGTGGCATGACTGTTTACACAGAAAACGAAATCAGAGAGGCGTGGAAGGAGCATTATGAAAGACTGCTTAATGTGGAGTTTGAATGGAACAGGGAACAGCTCAGCACTGTAGTCCCAGTACAAGGCCCTCCGCCTTTGATAGGGTACAATGCAGTTAAAAGTGCTATAGATAAAATGAAGTCAGGAAAAGCCGCTGGGAGCTCCGGCATTGTCGCTGAGATGCTAAAAGCAGATGGAGATATTGGGGGTAAAATTGGTCACAGAACTGATTAATGCTATCATAAAGGAGAACAAAATTCCCGATGCATGGCAGAAAGGTGTTATTGTAAATATATAAAAAGGCAAGGGTGACTCCTTGTCAGGGATTGAAAATGCTCGATCAAGTCCTGAAAGTCAGCGAAAGGGTCTTTGAATGCATGATCAGAAAAAGTGTTGCTATCAGCGACATGCAGTTTGAATTTATGCCAGGACGTGGCACAACTGATGCTACTATCAGTCTTAGGCAAATGCAAGAGAGGTACTTAGAGAAAAACAGGGAGTTATACCTAGATTTTGTTGATCTGGAGAAGGCCTTTGACTGGGTGCCCAGGGAGGTAGTGCATTGGGCTATGAGAAAACTCTTGAGTAGAAGAGTGGCTGGTGCGTGTGATAATGAGAATGTATGAGGGGTCACGGGCAGCAGTTAGAGTTAATGGGGTCCTGAGCGAAGAGTTCCCAGTGAAGGTTGGAGTTCACCAAGGTTCAGTTCTGAGCCCATTACTGTTTGTTTTACTCCTGTAGGCTCTGTCAAGGGAATTTAGGACAGGACTCATATGGGCGATGTTATGTGCAGATGAACTAGTTCTTATCGCAGATAATGCGCAGGAAGCAGAGGCGAAGTTCAAAAGATGGAGGGAAGGTATGGCAAAGAAGGGTCTTAAGAGTTAACATAGATAAAACAAAGGTAATGATTAGTGGAGTAGGGCGTGGAACTATGGAAAGAAGCGGTGACTATCCATGCGCAGTATGTGGAAAGGGGGTGGGAAGTAATTCAATTCAATGTTGCGTCTGTAGTGACTGGGTACACAAGAGATGTAGTAGAGCTAGAGGACCTTTGACAAGAATCATAGACTTTGAATGTGCAGTGTGCAAGGGAGATATTGTATTAAATGACCTGCCTGTCAGTGTTGATTTCGACAGTATAACACTGGAGTGTGTGAATAAGTTCTGCTACCTGGGCGATACTGTTTCCGCCGGAGGTGGCACTGAAGCTAGCTCCATTGCTAGAGTCAGAAGTGGCTGGGGAAAGTTTAGAGAGCTGTTGCCACCCACCTTACGGGTAAAGGGAAGGTGTATACCTCGTGTGTTAGGAGCACGATGACCTATACCTCGGAGACGTGGCCGGTTAAAGGGAGGATGTCAATAGAATGGAACGGAATGAGAAGAGAATGGTGAGATGGATGAGTGGGGTTAATCTTAGGGACAGGGTATCGAGCGAGGAATTGAGAAGGCGTCTGGCCATTAGGAGTGTCAGTGAACTGATGCGCACAAGCCAACTTGGTTGGTTTGGACATGTGGAGAGAATGGATGATCAGAACTGGGTGAAGAAATGCCGGACTGTGAACGTGGGGGGAGCTGCGCGTAGGGCTGGACCTAGAATGACGTGGGCTTGGATACTCCGGTCCGATCTCAAAATAAAGAACTTGACAACAGAGGCAGCCCTTGATAGGGCCGCCTGGAAAGCTGCCATTTAGGATGCGAGACTGTAACCACATTCTCTGTGGACAAAACGGTCTTTAAACTTATATGTATGTACTGTATGTATGTATGTAATCAATGGGAAACACTAGAAATAGTTACAGTTTCGCCAAATTATAGTGGGAAAGAAGGATAATTTTGCTTAAAGATTAACTTAGTTGTGAGCTAGTTATTACATAAATATATATTACGAATGCTTAGCATGCTAACTTATCGTAAATTATTTTAATTATTTATTGAGTAACAGTACCTTAGTTACTCTTCATTCATTTTGATATGAGTAGATACTAGTGCGACCTAAAATTCGGTTTTTGAATAAGTCAAACCTTGAATAGGGCTCGTAGTGACAATTCGTTAGGGGAATATCAAATTCCAAGGAAGGGTAGCATATTCTGCGATCCTGATTATGAAATAAAGTCAGAGTACATGATTAACTGCCGAATAATTCCAACCCTCTAGATATACGATGATTATATTACATACAGCAATAACAATAACAATTTGCATTGTACCTTTTCGATTTTCAGCTGACAAATCGCGATATTCCATAGGGAGTTGTGTATTGTCGAAAATAATCGGTTTTAAGATGATATGAAAGGGTTAATAAAAATGTACAAAATATTTTATCAATTAGAAGTATGGCATATAGGTAGTGGTATTCCAGTCAATTAAAAAGTATTGTAATAACGGGTTCAAAAATAAATGCAACGAAACCCCCACCAGGTCTACCCATATACCCAGAAGACACACGGTTTAAAAGAGACACGAGGACCCCAACCTATCTACCAACATTCCAGGAGGAAATGATCCAACCACAGGCCAAAATAGCCAGACTCCGAGAGAAGAGAAGATCGAAGAAGAAGAACAGGACACAAGCACAGACAGAAAAAGAAACAACACAGTCTATCATCACAAATCAACGTCCTCTAGTCCTCTATTGTATCAAGAAACAACGCAGTCTACCATATTAAAACAACACCCTCTACCAATACCCACGAGAACTACAAGGCCACTCATCAAGGATGACCTGATGCCGGGCCAATCACCTGGGCCTCTTCCGGACCAATCACAAGGTCAGATATACAGAATAGAGGTGTATCCAACCCAAGGACCGGATTTGAACTACAACGAAGAAGAGTTTATGCAAATTCCTCATCAATATCCAATGTTTTACTATGACAGATGGGATCAGAATAACTCTCTCTACAGTGCGGAAGGCTAAAAATTTCAACAATATTTAACAGATCAACAGAGAGTAAAGAAAGTTTTACACCAGTGATATAGAGAAAAGTCCGAGTTAATGCAAAATAATTATCATACAACCATGCAAGCTTTCTAAAATATGAGTTTAATTTTAAGAACTAAAGAATAACATTCCCCATGCATCGCTATATGTATTGTATTTTTAAGGCCATTATTAACTTCACCATAATTCGAAAACCAGAATCCAAATGCCCCTAATATTCCGAAACCAATTAACCATGATCCAATTTAAAATCTGAACATCCTCTCACTGAAATTTAGGATTATTAGGCAAACATTGTCGAACCCGTCTATAAACCAACGGCAAACTAGAATGTGGATCCAATGTCAGAGTCGCTACTGTTAGCGTTAAGCCAATCGTCCCTATATTCAGCCACCTCGTAACACTGGAAAGTGCCCGTTCTAGTAAAGTGTAGAGTACCTAGAAGTGTCTATTCTAGTAAGGTGTAGGTGAGTTAGAAGTGAAAATTCTAGTTGTGCAGGAGAGGCTCTAGAAGTGAAAAGCTCTAAAATAGTAGCTAAGCACTAGAAGTGAAAGTTCTAGATGCATAGAAAATAATAGAAGTGATTATTCTAATTCTGTGTGAAAACGTCGTCTCTCTCTGATAAATAAGAGAGGCTTACAAACGTACGAGCTAACCGCAGACCAGATCTCTCTAAAGGATCATCTCCCCCCAGTCTAAGTGTTTCTATGTGTTCTTGAGTTTTGGAATTGTTGTGAAGGTTATATAAGATATATTAGTGTTCAAGTCATAGTAAATTATCGAGACCCCTTTGGTCTCTATCTTATACCTCATATTTGTGAAAACCTTATATACGTCTTTATCGTGATAAATATATATAATACTCTGGATATAAATCCTTTATGTTCCATATAATATTATATATATATAGGTTCGACCTAAGATATATATAAAACGACACACGCATAAACCTGTTATGAACACTTATAGATGTTATTAATTTGTGTATTGTCAGTGTGTATATAAGTGCGTAGTGAAGTGTTGAAAGAGAGCGTAATACTTATATCTGTCCCTTAATTAATATCATTCTAAGTTACGGACATCTCTAGGTCCATTCAAGATATAATTACAAACAATCAGAGATTCATTCCCCTTGTTAATTATTAGATCAGTACGTTCGAGCACCTTATTCATTTATTCTGAATAATTTATTTTATATTTAAACTTGTGAATAATTCGGTCCACCGCGTTATGCGGTGAATAATATTCGAACTTATATTGGGAATTTCTATTTATACCCAACTGTGTTCATCGCCTATACTTCTGGCTGCTTTTCGATTCACTACTTGTTTTGTGATATCAGTTTATATTACATAAATTCATTTCACCCACTTTGTGGTGTTTCTATTTTATTTTCCAGTGCGTTGATTATTAATTTAGACCCGCTGTGGCTGTGTTCATAACCTTTTAGGTTACATTTTATTCGCTACACGTTTTGTGAAATTGAAATTCCTTAGTATTGTTCGTTATGTCACCTTTACAGGCTTAAATTATTTTTCTTAGACCCGGTGTATAATTATTCACCCATTGTTCTTGATTATATATTTGTAAATTAAATTGTCCTCTCTCTAGGACTAACGTAACATTTGTATTTATTCATCCTAGACTAAATATTCCATATTGTTAAGATTTCCAAGTATACGTCGCAGTAACTTTATTCTAGACCCAACCGCGGTTACTTTGACCCTAGTCCTACCTGGTCACGTAACCATAAGCCACCAGCCACGCTCTACCTCACCTGTTTGTCTCCCCGATACCAGTTGCCCATATTTACGCTACGTGATTCCTCTCTTTGCATACTTAATTATATTTGAGATATTGTCATCATTCTTGTATGTATTATTTTATATGTTGATTCTGATGCTTTGTTAGTGACGCCATTATTCATAAATAAGTTAAACATATTCAACTTATTCCCAGTCACTGAGTCACCTACTATAGCAATTGGTCTTACGCTCTATAGCTAAGTACCTAATGTGCCCCGCTTTGTATCTAGCTATTAAGAAATAAACTTGTGAACCATATCGTGTGTATTTATTGTCTTTGGCTGTGATTTGAGTGATCTAGTAATATTTATATCAATGCTAGCTATATGTTCCTGTCTGGCAGATTATGTTCTAAGTTATCCAAATAAGGAACTTATGAGAACAGAGTATCAAGCGTGTTGGACTACAACCACGCATAACAAGTATATTGCCTAATCAAATGTGTTAATAAATGTATGTTAATAAACCCATCTATATTTAATTTACCATTGTTATAACTCTATTTGTTTACAGTGCGGACCGGTGGCCATGACGCTCGGTAAAGAGAGGAGGAACAAGTGTGGTAGGAGAAGGAGGCCTCTTCTGCTGGTGAGATCTTGGGCCTGTTCTTTAAGGGAGGTCACCTGCTTTTTCACTCTACTTTTCTCGCTTTCTCCGGCTTGTATCCATTCTGCCCCATTCAGCCTACTGTTCTAAGACATTTAGTCCCATCCAGGTGTCAAATATCGCGAGCCAGCATTTTATGGAGATATAAAATGTACAAATTTAGCCAGTTGTCTCATTCATTATCCAAAATATGGTGGCTCGCTATCGCTCGCCGGGTATAAATTTGACACCTGTATGGAGATAAACATCTTAAAACAGTAGGCTGAATGGTGCCGAATGGATACAAGCCAAACAGAGAAAACAATCAGGTCGCCCCCCTTAACCCCTTCACTATACAATGACGCCTTAGATGATTGTACCCCACTTCCGAATGAAATTAGGAAATAAATCGCCGAATGGACGCATATCCGAAAATGGATCCAAATCCTGCTAACACTACCACATACACCCAACGTGCATACAGCTTTAACTGTTTCTGTACCAGGGTCGTCTGTTATGATATATTTTAGCTATACTTAAACGATTAAATGCAGCTTAGGAAGTATATGTGGTAGTTAGAAGGGTTGATTGAGATAGTTCGATGCTGTATAATTGCTAGAGATTCTTCCTAAACTGAATAACATCGATTAGTAGTAGCCAGAATATAATAACAAGAATGTCGATGATATAGAATGGGTTAAGTGGGAGGTCCAAGAGTGTGGGAACAGGGAGCGGGTTGTCCTCCAATGAAATCCAAAAATTTACGTTAAGCTCCAGAGTACCAAGTGAAGGGGCTTTTAATTGTATGTGTATGAAGGAGACCAAAGGCACAGCTGCCTGTAACAAGTGTCTCCCTTAAAATTATATGAATGAACACATTTGCTTTGGGGTGTATTGGAAAGAAGTGTTGTACGTGTGCTTGTTAATTGTAGAGCAATTAATAGAAGGAGATTTTGTTTGAGTTGGCTGAATTACTCTGTGTAGGTGAAATACAAACAGTGAGATATTGATTATGACTCGTAGAAATTAATGTATTATCTTTCGAGATATTGGTCGCAATTACAGACATACAAAGAGACTCACTGAAAGTATTTATGACCACAGTTAAGGGAGCCCACCTCGCTTTTTTTCTCTTTATCTCCCTCTCTCTTTGGCTTGTTTCCATTTGGCCTCATTCAGCCCACTGTTTTAAGACGTTTACCCCCATCCAAGTGTCAATATTTTCCTGGCGAGCGGTAGCGAGCCAGCATACATATATATTTTTGTTTTGACAGAGATCAATTTGTACATTTTTGTTTTAAATGTCTCGGGCGAAGCCGGATTTCTCCATACAATGATGGCTCGCTATCGCTCGCCAGGAAGAAATCGACACCTGGATGGGGATAAATGACTTAAAACAGTTGGCTGAATGGAGCTGAATGGATACAAGCCAGAGAAAGAGGGAAAAGGAGAGAGAGAAAACAAAAACGGTGACCCCCCTTAATGAGGTGTGAACGTCACTCAAGGAATATAGACACCAATAACCGTGTTATGTTATGCAATAATAATGGTTATAATATCCGGAGATAGAGACAGAGAGCGTGGGAACGTTAAGGGAGGCTATTTGTTTTTCTGGGCCCCCTCCTGCCGCCCTCATATTTAGACACATTAGTTTATAAATTGTTAGACGCTTGATCCATTATTTTGACGACTTTATGACTTTTCACCCCATTTCTTTGTTATTATTAAAACCTGTTGTGCTATTTAGCTGTCATTTGTTTTCCTGTTGAATTTTGCACAGGCCTTTCTACCGAAAAATGCAAACATTTATCTCTAGTGGGGGGGGGGATGATGAGGGTACAATCTCTAGTGGGGGGGGGGGTGTTGAGGGTATAATCTCTAGTGGGGGATGTTGAGGGTATAATCTCTAGTGGGGGGGGGGATGCTGAGGGTATAATCTCTAGTGGGGGGGGGGATGTTGAGGGTATAATCTCTAGTGGGGGGGGGGATGTTGAGGGTATCTCTAGTGGGGGGGGGGATGTTGAGGGTATAATCTCTAGTGGGGGGGGGGGATGTTGAGGGTATAATCTCTAGTGGGGGGGATGTTGAGGGTATAATCTCTAGTGGGGGGGGGGGATGTTGAGGGTATAATCTCTAGTGGGGGGGGGGGGATGTTGAGGGTATAATCTCTAGTGGGGGGGGGGGGGTGTTGAGGGTATAATCTCTAGTGGGGGGGGGGGATGTTGAGGGTATAATCTCTAGTGGGGGGGGGGGATGTTGAGGGTATAATCTCTAGTGGGGGGGGGGGGGATGTTGAGGGTATAATCTCTAGTGAGGGGGGGGATGTTGAGGGTATAATCTCTAGTGAGGGGGGGGGGGGATGTTGAGGGTATAATCTCTAGTGGGGGGGGGATGTTGAGGGTATAATCTCTAGTGGGGGGGGGGGTGTTGAGGGTATAATCTCTAGTGGGGGGGGGGTGTTGAGGGTATAATCTCTAGTGGGGGGGGGGGGGGATTGTTGAGGGTATAATCTCTAGTGGGGGGGGGGGATGTTGAGGGTATAATCTCTAGTGGGGGGGATGTTGAGGGTATAATCTCTAGTGGGGGGGATGTTGAGGGTATAATCTCTAGTGGGGGGGGGATGTTGAGGGTATAATCACTAGTGGGGGGGGATGTTGAGGGTATAATCTCTAGTGGGGGGGGGATGTTTAGGGTATAATCTCTAGTGGGGGGGATGTTGAGAGTATAATCTTTAGTGGGGGGGATGTTGATGGTATAATCTCTAGTGGGGGGGAATGTTGAGGGTATAATCTCTAGTGGGGGGGAATGTTGAGGGTATAATCTCTAGTGGGGGGGGATGTTGAGGGTATAATCTCTAGTGGGGGGGGGATGTTGAGGGTATAATCTCTAGTGGGGGGGGGATGTTGAGGGTATAATCTCTAGTGGGGGGGGGATGTTGAGGGTATAATCTCTAGTGGGGGGATGTTGAGGGTATAATCTCTAGTGGGGGGGGGGATGTTGAGGGTATAATCTCTAGTGGGGGGGGGGATGTTGAGGGTATAATCTCTAGTGGGGGGGGGATGTTGAGGGTATAATCTCTAGTGGGGGGGGGGGATGTTGAGGGTATAATCTCTAGTGGGGGGGGGATGTTGAGGGTATAATCTCTAGTGGGGGGGGGATGTTGAGGGTATAATCTCTAGTGGGGGGGGGGGGGGGGATGTTGAGGGTATAATCTCTAGTGGGGGGGGGGATGTTGAGGGTATAATCTCTAGTGGGGGGGGGGATGTTGAGGGTATAATCTCTAGTGGGGGGGGGATGTTGAGGGTATAATCTCTAGTGGGGGGGGGGGATGTTGAGGGTATAATCTCTAGTGGGGGGGATGTTGAGGGTATAATCTCTAGTGGGGGGGGATGTTGAGGGTATAATCTCTAGTGGGGGGGGATGTTGAGGGTATAATCTCTAGTGGGGGGGGATGTTGAGGGTATAATCTCTAGTGGGGGGGGATGTTGAGGGTATAATCTCTAGTGGGGGGGATGTTGAGGGTATAATCTCTAGTGGGGGGGGGGGGGGGGTATGTGTGGGGGGGATGTTGAGGGTATAATCTCTAGTGGGGGGGGATGTTGAGGGTATTATCTCTAGTGCGGGGGGTATGTTGAGGGTATAATCTCTAGTGGGGGGGGATGTTGAGGGTATAATCTCTAGTGGGGGGGGATGTTGAGGGTATAATCTCTAGTGGGGGGGATGTTGAGGGTATAATCTCTAGTGGGGGGGGGATGTTGAGGGTATAATCTCTAGTGGGGGGGGGGGATGGTGAGGGTATAATCTCTAGTGGGGGGGGTGTTGGGGGTAAAATCTCTAGTGGGGGGGGGGTGTTGAGGGTATAATCTCTAGTGGGGGGGATGTTGAGAGTATATTCTCTAGTGGGGGGGATGTTGAGGGTATAATCTCTAGTGGGGGGGGATGTTGAGGGTATAATCTCTAGTGGGGGGGGATGTTGAGGGTTTAATCTCTAGTGGGGGGGATGTTGAGGGTATAATCTCTAGTGGGGGGGGATGTTGAGGGTATAATCTCTAGTGCGGGGGGTATGTTGAGGGTATAATCTCTAGTGGGGGGGGATGTTGAGGGTATAATCTAGTGGGGGGGGGGATGTTGAGGGTATAATCTCTAGTGGGGGGGATGTTGAGGGTATAATCTCTAGTGGGAGGGATGTTGAGGGTATAATCTCTAGTGGGGGGGGGATGTTGAGGGTATAATCTCTAGTGGGGGGGGATGTTGAGGGTATAATCTCTAGTGCGGGGGGTATGTTGAGGGTATAATCTCTAGTGGGGGGGGATGTTGAGGGTATAATCTCTAGTGGGGGGGGATGTTGAGGGTATAATCTCTAGTGGGGGGGGATGTTGTGGGTATAAACTCTAGTGGGGGGGGGGATGTTGAGGGTATAATCTCTAGTGGGGGGGGATGTTGAGGGTATAATCTCTAGTGGGGGGGGGGATGTTGAGGGTATAATCTCTAGTGGGGGGGGGGGATGTTGAGGGTATAATCTCTAGTGGTGGGGGATGTTGAGGGTATAATCTCTAGTGGGGGGGGATGTTGAGGGCATTATCTCTAGTGCGGGGGGGATGGTGAGGGTATAATCTCTAGTGGGGGGGGGATGTTGAGGGTATAATCTCTAGTGGGGGGGGATGTTGAGGGTATAACCTCTAGTGGGGGGGGGGATGTTGAGGGTATATTCTCTAGTGGGGGGGGGATGTTGAGGGTATAATCTCTAGTGGGGGGGATGTTGAGGGTATAATCTCTAGTGGGGGGGATGTTGAGGGTATAATGTCTAGTGGGGGAGGGGATGTTGAGGGTATAATCTCTAGTGGGAGGGATGTTGAGGGTATAATCTCTAGTGGGGGGATGTTGAGGGTATAATCTCTAGTGGGGGGGGGATGTTGAGGGTATAATCTCTAGTGGGGGGGGATGTTGAGGGTATAATCTCTAGTGCGGGGGGTATGTTGAGGGTATAATCTCTAGTGGGGGGGGATGTTGAGGGTATAATCTCTAGTGGGGGGGGGGGGGGGTTGAGGTATAATCTCTAGTGGGGGGGGATGTTGAGGGTATAATCTCTAGTGGGGGGGGGATGTTGAGGGTATAATCTCTAGTGGGGGGGGATGTTGAGGGTATAATCTCTAGTGGGGGGGGGGATGTTGAGGGTATAATCTCTAGTGGGGGGGGATGTTTAGGGTATAATCTCTAGTGGGGGGGGATGTTGAGGGTATAATCTCTAGTGGGGGGGGGGGATGTTGAGGGTATAATCTCTAGTGGGGGGGATGTTGAGGGTATAATGTCTAGTGGGGGAGGCGATGTTGAGGGTATAATCTCTAGTGGGGGGGGGATGTTGAGGGTATAATCTCTAGTGGGGGGGGGATGTTGAGGGTATAATCTCTAGTGGGGGGGGATGTTGAGGGTATAATCTCTAGTGGGGGGGATGTTGAGGGTATAATCTCTAGTGGGGGGGGGATGTTGAGGGTATAATCTAGTGGGGGGGATGTTGAGGGTATAATCTCTAGTGGGGGGGATGTTGAGGGTATAATCTCTAGTGGGGGGGATGTTGAGTGTATAATCTCTAGTGGGGGGTGATGTTGAGGGTATAATCTCTAGTGGGGGGGGGATGTTGAGGGTAAAATCTCTAGTGGGGGGGGGGGTGTTGAGGGTATAATCTTTAGTGGGGGGGGGGATGTTGAGGGTATAATCTAGCTTGATTGAAGTAAAAAAAAGTTGTATGTATGTAAAGGAGATAAAAGGCAGGTTGCCTGTAACGAGTGTCTCCCCCAGAGATAAAAGAGTGACAGAAAGCCAAATTCAAGGGACGTTGTGGTGAAAATGCCTGGACACACAAAGCATAAAGCAGTTTAAGTCATAGGATGAAGGAAAGATTGATTGAGAGAGAGAGAGAAAGTTCCAGAGTTACCCAGAATGGGCGCCAATTTAAGGGGGTGTTTCAGGACCGCCTTCTTCCTCATATTAAGCCTCATTAGTTTTAAAATTATATAACATTCGAACCATCAGTTTGCCGATTTGATGATCTTTTGTGGCCTTTAGGTGTTGATTTGATCCTGGCGAGCGATAGCGAGCCTGAAACTTTCGAGGAACCGACCGGGTAATTTTTCTCAACGTGTGTGTGTTGGGGGGGGGGAGGGGGGGGGGGGGGTTATAGTCTGTAATCTTATTACGAGTCGACAACCTTCTTCAGCTGAATAAAACCGTCTAATAGTTGCCAGAACAACCGTCTAATAGTTGCCAGAACATAATAAAACGGTCTAATAGCCGTCTAATAGTTGCCAGAACAACCGTCTAATAGTTGCCAGAACATAATAAAACCGTCTAATAGTTGCCAGAACAACCGTCTAATAGTTGCCAGAACATAATAAAACCGTCTAATAGTTGCCAGAACAATCGTCTAATAGTTGCCAGAACATAATAAAACCGTCTAATAGTTGCCAGAACAACCGTCTAATAGTTGCCAGAACATAATAAAACCGTCTAATAGTTGCCAGAACAACCGTCTAATAGTTGCCAGAACAACCGTCTAATAGTTGCCAGAACAACCGTCTAATAGTTGCCAGAACATAATAAAACCGTCTAATAGTTGCCAGAACAGCCGTCTAATAGTTGCCAGAACATAATAAAACCGTCTAATAGTTGCCAGAACAACCGTCTAATAGTTGCCAGAACAACCGTCTAATAGTTGCCAGAACAACCGTCTAATAGTTGCCAGAACAACCGTCTAATAGTTGCCAGAACAACCGTCTAATAGTTGCCAGAACAACCGTCTAATAGTTGCCAGAACATAATACACAGAATATCACTGGTACTGAATGGATTTAAATCATAGATGTTCTTGGACCTTTCATGAGTTTCATTCTGCAACGATTATTATGGAAGTATATTAGAAAAAGGCAATATCATATACTTTATATTAGAAATATATCTATTAACTAATATAAAACAAAATACTGTACATTAATCTCGATCGTTTTATTTTCATAGATAAATAAATAAAAGTGGTTTAGTTGTATTGTGACAGATGGAAGAGAGAGAAGTAGAGGTAGAATGGCAACAGTTTGAGGAAGGAGTGAAAGCAAGTGCAGAGGTAGTATGCGGTAAAAGGAAAGTAGGAGGCAGAGGTATCAGGAAGGGAAGCGAGTGGTGGAATGATACGGTCAGAAAGACAGTTGAGGAGAAGAGACTGTTTTGAGAGGGTTTTACAGGATGGTAGTGTTGAGGTATGGGAGAGGTACTGTACAAGGAGAAAAGGAGAGAGGCAAAACGGAAAATTAGAGAAGCGAAAACAGATGCAAATGAAAGGTGGGGTCAAAGGTTGAGTGAGAATTTTGAAGAACGAAAGAAGATGTTTTGGAAGGAGGTAAATAGATTAAGGAAAGGAGGACACAAGAGGGAAGAGTCAGTGAAAGATGCAAATGGAGAATTACTAGTGGAAGGAGTTGAAGTGAGGAAAAATATGCCGAGTATTTTGAATCTTTGTTAAATGCAAGAGATGGAAGAGAAGCAGTGATTGAAACAGTGGTTGATGGAGATAGGTTACCCAGGCCACCCAGGTGGCAGGGATTGAACGAAACGATTAAGGAAAATGAGGTGAAAGAAGCAGTGAAACAAATGAGACCGGAAAAGCAGAAGGTTTGGATGGTATTGCTGTGGAGTGTATAAAGAAGAGTGGAGATGTGATAATAGATTGATTGGTGAGACTTTTCAATGTGTGCTTTGTTGTGTCAATGGTACCAATAGACTGGAAGAGTGCATGTATTGTGCCGTTGTACAAGGGGAAGGGAGATCGACAGGAGTGTTCAAGTTATAGAGATATTAGTTTAGTATCAGTGGTTGGAAAGCTGTATGGCTGGGTGTTGATAGAGAGGATAATAAAGTGTACGGAAGTTGAAATAGGAGAAGAGCAGTGCGGTTTTATGAAGGAAAGAGGGTGCGTGGATCAGATGTTTGCAGTAAGACAGTTATGCGAGAAGTATTTAGAGAAGCATAAGGAGATATTTTGGGCTTTCATGGATTTGGAAAAAGCATATGATCGTGTGGATCGTGAAGCAATGTGGGAGGTGTTAAGGAGTTATGAAATTGGAGGACAATTGTTAGAAGCAGTTAAGAGTTGTTTTATGAAGGGAGCAGAGCATGTGTTAGAGTAGGAAATGGTGAGTTGAGTGACTGGTTTGAGGTAAAGGTAGGTTTGAGACAGGGTTGTGTAATAGAAAATGAGAAATATGGGAAGAGGATTGGGTTTAGTAGGAAAGCATGGTAGAGATTGGGAGTTGAATCAGTTGCTGTTCGCTGATGACACAGCGTTGGTGGCGGATCCTGAGGATAAACTGAGAAGAAATTGCAGCGGTTAGTCAAAGAGTTTGGTGTGGTTTGTGGGAGGAGGAAACTGTAGGTGAACGTCAATAAAAGCAAAGTAATGGTGTGTAATACAGGTCGTAGGGTGAATCTAGATGTGAGGCTGGATGGGGAAATATTGGAACAAGTAGAGTGTTTTAAATATCTAGGAGGAACGATAAGCAAGAGTGGAGGTATGGAAATGGAGGTAAAACAGAGAGTGTGTGAAGGAAGGAAAGTTTTCGAAGCAATGGGAAGTATGTGGAAGACGAGAAATATCGGAATGAAAGTAAAAAGTGCAATGTATCAAGGAATTGTTGTGCCAACAGTGATGTATGGGGCTGAGACATGGGCTCTGAAGGAAAAAGAGAGAAGAAAGCTGGATGTGATGGAGATGAGCTACTTGAGGAGTATGTGTGGAGTTACTCGTAGAGACAGATTGAGGAATTAAGAGATACGTAGGAGAGTGGGGCAGCAGGAACATTTGTCAGCCAGAGTGGACAGAAGGGTGCTGAGCTGGTATGGTCAATGTGAATGAATGGAAGATGAAAGGCTTACAAAGAGAATATGTGAGTCAGATACAAGGGGAGATAGAAGAGCAGGAAGACCCTCATTGAGATGGAGAGACTGTGTAAGACAAGCTTTGGATGATAGAGGAATGACTATAGATTGGGCAAGAGAAGTGGTAATAAACAGGAATGAATGGAGAATGCTTGTGAATAGATGAGTGAACACGTGGTCATTTGGGGGAAGGGGTCGGGCGCAAGATGGACTAGATAATAGTCCATCAGGCGCCTGGCCCGGGGAGACGATCAATATGAAGGGTGCACCTAGAAGTGTGGTGGGCGGGTTTGTGGTGGTATGGCTTCGCTGCATGTCTGCCTGCCGAGATCGTAACTTCTCCGGGTGGTCGGGGGCCGGGAGAGTGCTGGAGGTACCTTGGTGACAATGGTCTCTCGGTCTTCTCCTGGATGACCTAGATGTGTGTGAATTTGTATTTTGTCTTTGTGTGTCCATTGTGTTCTGTTGTATTTTGTGTTATCCCTCTTCTTGCTGTGTCTTGAGTCTGCCCCCCCCCCCCAAAAAAAAAAAACAAAAAAAAAAACATAAAAAGATAAAAAATAATAATAAACAAAATAGGAAAAGTGGGGATTGGGCCTGAGTAAATAGATAGATAGAGTGACAGTTGCAGGTGTTGGGGGGTGGTTGTGTTCTGCCTGTTGTACAGTACGTGGTGTGGGGGTGGTTGTATTGTGACTGTTGTACTGTACATGGTGTGGTGGTGGTTGTATTGTGACTGTTGTACTGTACATGGTGTGGTGGTGGTTGTATTGTGACTGTTGTACGTGGTGTGGTGGTGGTTGTATTGTGACTGTTGTACATGGTGTGATGGTGGTTGTATTGTGACTGTTGTACGTGGTCGGGTGGTGGTTGTATTGTGACTGTTGTACATGGTGTGGTGGTGGTTGAATTGTGACTGTTGTACGTGGTGTGGTGGTGGTTGTATTGTGACTGTTGTACATGGTGTGGTGGTTGTATTGTGACTGTTGTACGTGGTGTGGTGGTGGTTGTATTGTGACTGTTGTACATGGTATGGTGGTGGTTGTATTGTGACTGTTGTACGTGGTGTGGTGGTGGTTGTATTGTGACTGTTGTACGTGGTGTGGTGGTGGTTGTATTGTGACTGTTATACATGGTGTGGTGGAGGTTGTATTGTGACTGTTGTACATGGTGTGGTGGTGGTTGTATTGTGACTGTTGTACGTGGTGTGGTGGTGGTTGTATTGTGACTGTTGTACGTGGTGTGGGGGTGGTTGTATTGTGACTGTTGTAAGTGGTGAGGTGGTGGTTGTATTGTGACTGTTATACATGGTGTGGTGGTGGTTGTATTGTGACTGTTGTACATGGTGTGGTGGTGGTTGTATTGTGACTGTTGTACATGGTGTGGTGGTGGTTGTATTGTGACTGTTGTACATGGTGTGGTGGTGGTTGTATTGTGATTGTTGTACATGTTGTGGTGGTGGTTGTATTGTGACTGTTGTACGTGGTGTGGTGGTGGTTGTATTGTGACTGTTGTACGTGGTGAGGTGGTGGTTGTATTGTGACTGTTGTACAGTACGTGGTGTGGGGGTGGTTGTATTGTGACTATTGTACTGTACATGGTGTGGGGGTGGTTGTATTGTGACTGTTGTATGTGGTGTGGTGGTGATTGTGTGCTGCCTGTTGTACAGTGGTGTGGTGGTGGTTGTACTGTGACTGTTGTACGTGGTGTGGTGGTGGTTGTATTGTGACTGTTGTACGTGGTGTGGTGGTGGTTGTATTGTGACTGTTGTACATGGTGTGGTGGTGGTTGTATTGTGACTGTTGTACGTGGTGTGGTGGTGGTTGTATTATGATTGTTGAACATGGTATGGTGGTGGTTGTATTGTGACTGTTGTACGTGGTGTGGTGGTGGATGTATTGTGACTGTTGTACGTGGTGTGGTGGTGGATGTATTGTGACTGTTGTACATGGTGTTGTGGTGGTTGTATTATGACTGTTGTACATGGTGTGGTGGTTGTTGTATTGTGACTGTTGTACGTGGTGTGGTGGTGGTTGTATTGTGACTGTTGTACATGGTGTGGTGGTGGTTGTATTTTGACTGTTGTACATGGTGTGGTGGTGGTTGTATTGTGACTGTTGTGCTGTACATGGTGTGGTGGTGGTTGCATTGTGACTGTTGTACTGTATGTGGTGTGGTGGTGGTTCTATTGTGACTGTTTTACTGTACATGGTGTGGTGGTGGTTGTAGTGTGACTGTTGCACTGTATGTGGTGTGGTGGTGGTTTCATTGTGACTGTTGTACATGGTGTGGTGGTGGTTGCATTGTGACTGTTGTACGTGGTGTGGTGGTGGTTGTACTGTGACTGTTGTACGTGGTGTGGTGGTGGTTGTATTGTGACTGCTGTACGTGGTGTAGTGGTGGTGTCATTGTGACTGTTGTATGTGGTGTGGTGGTGGTTGTATTGTGACTGTTGTACGTGGTGTGGTGGTGGTTGTATTGTGACTGTTGTACATGGTGTGGTGGTGGATGCATTGTGACTGTTGTACGTGGTGTGGTGGTGGTTGTATTGTGACTGTTGCACTGTACGTGGTGTGGGGGTGGTTGCATTGTGATTGTTGTACGTGGTGTGGTGGTGGTTGCATTGTGACTGTTGTACATGGTTTGGTGGTGGGTGCAATGTGACTGTTGTACATGGTGTGGTGGTGGTTTTATTGTGACTGTTGCACTGTACGTGGTGTGGGGGTGGTTGTATTGTGACTGTTGTACATGTTGTGGTGGTGGTTGTATTGTGACTGTTGTACTGTACGTGGTGTGGGGGTGGTTGTATTGTGACTGTTGTACATGGTGTGGTGGTGGTTGTATTGTGACTGTTGTACGTGGCATGGTGGTGGTTGTATTGTGACTGTTGTACGTGGTGTGGTGGTGGTTGTATTGTGACTGTTGTACATGGTGTGGTGGTGGTTGTATTGTGTCTGTTGTACGTGGTGTAGGGGTGGTTGTATTGTGACTGTTGTACGTGGTGAGGTGGTGGTTGTATTGTGACTGTTATACATGGTATGGTGGTGGTTGTATTGTGACTGTTGTACATGGTGTGGTGGTCGTTGTATTGTGACTGTTGTACGTGGTGTGGTGGTAGTTGTATTGTGACTGTTGTATGTGGTGTGGTGGTGGTTGTATTGTGACTGTTGTACATGGTGTGGTGGTGGTTGTATTGTGACTGTTGTACGTGGTGTGGTGGTGGTTGTATTGTGACTGTTGTACGTGGTGAGGTGGTGGTTGTATTGTGACTGTTGTACAGTACGTGGTGTGGGGGTGGTTGTATTGTGACTATTGTACTGTACATGATGTGGTGGTGGTTGTATTGTGACTGTTGTACGTGGTGTGGTGGTGGTTGTGTTCTGCCTGTTGTACAGTGGTGTGGTGGTGGTTGTACTGTGACTGTTGTACGTGTTGTGGTGGTGGTTGTATTGTACTGTTGTACATGGTGTGGTGGTGGTTGTATTGTGACTGTTGTACGTGGTGTGGTGGTGGTTGTGTTATGACTGTTGTACAGTGGTGTGGTGGTGGTTGTATTGTGACTGTTGTACGTGGTGTGGTGGTGGTTTTATTATGACTGTTGTACATGGTGTGGTGGTGGTTGTATTGTGACTGTTGTACGTGGTGTGGTGGTGGATGTATTGTGACTGATGTACGTGGTGTGGTGGTGGATGTATTGTGACTGTTGTACATGGTGTGGTGGTGGTTGTATAATGACTGTTGTACATGGTGTGGTGGTGGTTGTATTGTGACTGTTGTACGTGGTGTGGTGGTGGTTGTATTGTGACTGTTGTACATGGTGTGGTGGTGGTTGTATTGTGACTGTTGTACGTGGTGTGGTGGTGGTTGTATTGTGACTGTTGTGCTGTACATGGTGTGGTGGTGGTTGCATTGTGACTGTTGTACTGTATGTGGTGTGGTGGTGGTTCTATTGTGACTTTTGTACTGTACATGGTGTGGTGGTAGTTGTATTGTGACTGTTGCACTGTACGTGGTGTGGTGGTGGTTGCATTGTGACTGTTGTACATGGTGTGGTGGTGGTTGCATTGTGACTGTTGTACGTGGTGTGGTGGTGGTTGTATTGTGACTGTTGTACATGGTGTGGTGGTGGTTGTATTGTGACTGTTGTACGTGGTGTGTTGGTGGTTGGGTTATGACTGTTGTACAGTGGTGTGGTGGTGGTTGTATTGTGACTGTTGTACGTGGTGTGGTGGTGGTTGTATTATGACCGTTGTACATGGTGTGGTGGTGGATGTATTGTGACTGTTGTACGTGGTGTGGTGGTGGATGTATTGTGACTGTTGTACGTGGTGTTGTGGTGGTTGTATTGTGACTGTTGTACGTGGTGTGGTGGTGGTGGCATTGAGACTGTTGTACGTGGTGTGGTGGTGGTTGTATTGTGACTGTTGTACGTGGTGTGGTGGTGGTTGTGTTGTGACTGTTGTACATGGTGTGGTGGTGGTTGCATTGTGACGGGTGTACGTGATGTAGTGGTGGTTGTATTGTGACTGTTGCACTGTACGTGGTGTGGGGGTGGTTGTATTGTGACTGTTGTACGTGGTGTGGTGGTGGTTGCATTGTGACTGTTGTACATGGTGTGGTGGTGGTTGCATTGTGACTGTTTACTGTATTTGGTGTGGTGGAGGTTTTATTGTGACTGATGTACTGTACGTGGTGTGGTGATGGTTGTATTGTGACTGTTGTACTGTACGTGGTGTGGTGGTGGTTATATTGTGACTTGTACTGTAGTTGGTGTGGTGGTGGTTGTATTGTGACTGTTGTACATGGTGTGGTGGTGGTTGCATTGTGACTGTTGTACGTGGTGTGGTGGTGGTTGTATTGTGACTGTTGTACTGTGCGTGGTGTGGGGGTGGTTGTATTGTGACTGTTGTACGTGGTGTGGTGGTGGTTGTATTGTGACTGTTGTACGTGGTGTGGTGGTGGTTGTATTGTGACTGTTGTACGTGGTGTGGTGGTGGTTGTATTGTGACTGTTGTACGTGGTGTGGTGGTGGTTGTATTGTGACTGTTGTACATGGTGTGGTGGTGGTTGTATTGTGACTGTTGTACGTGGTGTGGTGGTGGTTGTGTTGTGACTGTTGTACGTTGTGTGGTGGTGGTGGTTGTATTGTGGCTGTTGTACGTGGTGTGGTGGTGGTTGTGTTATGACTGTTGTACGTGGTGTGGTGTTGGTTGTATTGTGACTGTTGTACGTTGTGTGGGGGGTGGTTGTATTGTGACTGTTGTACGTGGTGTGGGGGTGGGGGTGTTGTGACTGTTGTACGTGGTGTTGTGGTGGTTGTATTGTGACTGTTGTACGTGGTGTGGGGGTGGTTGTGTTGTGACTGTTGTACGTGGTGTGGTGGTGGTTGTATTGTGACTGTTGTACGTGGTGTGGTGGTGGTTGTATTGTGACTGTTGTACGTTGTGTGGTGGTGATTGTATTGTGACTGTTGTATGTGGTGTGGGGGTGGTTGTATTGTGACTGTTGTACGTGGTGTGGTGGTGGTTGTATTGTGACTGTTGTACATGGTGTGGTGGTGGTTGTATTGTGACTGTTGTACATGGTGTGGTGGTGGTTGTATTGTGACTGTTGTACATGGTGTGGTGGTGGTTGTATTGTGACTGTTGTACATGGTGTGGTGGTGGTTGTATTATGACTGTTGTACTGGTGTGGTGGTGGTAGTATTGTGTCTGTTGTACATTGTGTGGTGGTGGTTATATTGTGACTGTTGTACGTGGTGTGGGGGTGGTTGTATTATGACTGTTGTACATGGTGTGGTGGTGGTTGTATTATGACTGTTGTACATGGTGTGGTGGTGGTTGTATTATGACTGTTGTACATGGTGTGGTGGTGGTTGTATTGTGACTGTTCTACGTTGTGTGGGGGTGGTTATATTGTGACTGTTGTACGTGATGTGGTGGTGGTTGTATTGTGACTGTTGTACATGATGTGGTGGTGGTTGTATTATGACTGTTGTACATGGTGTGGTGGTGGTTTTATTGTGTCTGTTGTAGGTTGTGTGTTGGTGGTTATATTGTGACTGTTGTACGTGGTGTGGGGGTGGTTGTATTGTGACTGTTGTACGTGGTGTGGGGGTGGTTGTATTATGACTGTTGTACATGGTGTGGTGGTGGTTGTATTGTGACTGTTGTACGTTGTGTAGGGGTGGTTATATTGTGACTGTTGTACGTGGTGTGGGGGTGGTTGTATTGTGACTGTTGTACATGGTGTGGTGGTGGTTGTATTATGACTGTTATACATGGTGTGGTGGTGGTTGTATTGTGACTGTTGTACATGATGTGGTGGTGGTTGTATTGTAACGGTCCGTAAAACGCCGGACGGCATAAACACGACAAAAGGTACTACTGACCCTCAAAAACCCAGTACTGTACCGACCGCTTTCCGCGAAACCGTTAATGGAGGGTATACTCAATTACTACTAGTCATGCACACCCTCACTGATATGATTTCTCATTCATGCATAACAATGATTACAAGGAGGATACCCAAACACCTCATCACTTTTAAGATTAAAAAGGAATTAGATTATAAATAAAATGCTGGGTAAGAGATTAGAATTATTGGAGACAAGTAGGTTACAAAATCTTCTACCTTATACCAGTAACCAGTTCCCACATAACCTAACCCCAGACCTCCCGTAGCATCGGTACAGCGGTACATTATAATTGATCCTCGTTAAACATTTTTGTTATCCAAACTTGTTAGAAGATTCGGCCCGATGTGCGGAAGGCCTTCAGCGTATCTGGAGTCCATTTCCTCTTCAGTCGCTTTCCCTAGCCTTCTTTAGGCTCCAGGTGAATGTTGGTCTCCAACCGAGTCACCGGGTCACCGGGTCCCTGTAACATTATATATCCAAATAACTATGGTATCCTACATATTCAAGTGGTCTAAGGTTGTACATATGGAATTACACAGAATATAACAAAATAGAAACTACAATACAGTACAACATAAATCATAAAATCAAAGCAGCACATACAGAAACATGGGAAAAGAATAATCTGGGAACATAATCTGTTGGTATGGACGGTATAGATTTCCATTTTATGAGGTAGGTATTGTCACTACAAACAAAGTTCTAAGTACACAAATGGCCTGAGTAGATGAACTATTACTAATTAATACTGGTTCATTGAACACAACAATGGTGACACACAAGTAACATGGTACAACTATGATCAATTTGAATTAGGCTAGGTTAGGCTAGGCTAGGTGAGGGGCAAGAAAAAGGGAGATAATTAGGAGGGGTTAGGCTAGGATAATGAAATAGGATAGGTTAGGGTATGTTTAGGACAAGTGGAAAGGACGTTAAGGTGTGTTAGAGAAGAGGCAAGAAAAAGGGATATTAGGCTAGGTTAGAGTGAGTGAGTAGGAAATTTAGATAGGCTAGAATAGGAGGGTCAGGAGGAATTAGGCTAGGTGGTAGGAAGCAAAGAGAGAATGGAAGGATAGGTAAGTTAAGGTAAGAACACAGGGAAGTAGCTGAGGTAGGCTAAACAACTTCTGTCTCCCAGGTCACTCTTACAAGCACGTTCTGACGCCTCTAGGCGATTACCAATACTCCACAAAAGAACTGACCCGATCGTCCAGAAGTTGTTAAGCTATTAAAAGGATGAAACATATAAAATCTATTCCAAAAATGGTCTTCTACATGTAAAAAAACACAATAACTCCCGAAATATTAGGACACGCTCACGTAAACGATGTGTCATTTTCGGACTTGGGTAAATTCGGCGATTTTCACATTAATAGCTCTAGATGTGGACTTTTACTTTTATACTGACTCTATTCATAGTTCCGTCTTTTTATATCTTATTAGTTAATTGGGGTTCCCGAATTAAAAGTGGAACGAGTTGTCTTAAAAGATGTTTACGAAGGTAGCCTGGCATTCCCCAGTCCGAGATGAGACAATCGTCGATGAGCGCCACACCCTTTGTCTGGTCTGGCCCATGAAATGGCGGACCGGTTGAAATTTCACCTTACCCAACTATTCTTCGGTCCTAATAATCATGTTCACTTCACTGACACTTCTACTTAAACACAAATATATAATGGCATGCTATAATACTCAACTCACCTCATCTGAGGGCGCACTAAAGTTCCCCACACGGAGCACAAAGGGAGGGGCCGAAGGAGTCGGCCTAGGGGGTGGTGTGAATAAGTGCCAGGTAGGACACGGAGTGCCCACGGACGCGGCTTGGGGGCCAAACTCGCGAAAAAAACGCTGACAATGAAATTTATGACCTATTCCGCAGTAGGATAAGTAGTTGATTGGGAATTTATTGAGATACCAGATTTGTGCAGGAGATTGCTATTATGAAAAGAATGTCCTTGTAAATTTTCTGTTTTCTAACTATGTTTAGTTACTGAATAAAAGGCAAATACAGGTAATGATGTCATGGGGTTCACCTTAATTATTAAAAGGAATCCGCTCTCAGTTGCGCAGTTAGATTTAATGTAGGAGTAGGTATTTATTGAACTTTTAGATTATAGTGGGAGTTAGGCATCTAGAAAAGGGTGTTGTATTAATTTTTCAGTCTACTCAAATGGGTTGAGGACGGAATTAAAGGTAAGAAAAGGGGTAGTGACGTCAGGAGCTTCTCGAGGGGAACTATGACACGTTAATGACGTCATGAGGGGAGGGAAGTTTGATTTTCAGGTTAAGGAGTTCGCAATTAATTATCTGAGGATTCGGAGTTAGGGTGTCCTCAGTGAGTACAACAACCTTATAATAACTACTGGATACCATTATAGGACTGGAAGTGAGTGAAAAGTAACAAGTCTTGGTGAATTGATTGCCAAAATCAAGCACAGCTTTTTTTGCTACCTTACAGTATTATGACTGTTGTACATGGTGTGGTGGTGGTTGTATTGTGACTGTTGTACATGGTGTGGTGGTGGTTGTATTGTGACTGTTGTACATGGTGTGGTGGTGGTTGTATTGTGACTGTTGTACGTGGTGTGGTGGTGGTTGTATTGTGAATTTGTGACTGTTGTACATGGTGTGGTGGATGGTTGTATTGTGACTTTTGTGGTGATGTGTGGAGTATGTAGTTGACTGTCGTTCTTTTATGACTGCTGTAGGTGGTATAGGAATGGTTGTTGTATTGTGACTGTTGTTGCATGTATGGAGTGGTTGTTATGGGGTGTTATCGTGTTGTGGCTATAGTAGTTTTTTTTTTGTTTTTTTTTTTCTATGAGAATGAGGGATACAAAAGGCAGCAAGTGCCTCCCCCAGAGCTGAAAGAGTGACAGGGCCAAAATCAAGGGAGGTTCGAGCCAAAATGCCTGAACACACAGAGTTTGGAGCAATTTAAGTCATAGGAAGAGGGAAAGACTGATTCTGGGAGAGAGTTCCAGAGCTCAGCAGTTGAATAGAAGAAAGTCTGAGAATAGCATTTCACTCATGGGTTGGAGAGTTGCACAGAGTAGGGGAGAAATTGTGTTGCAAGACGGGTACTACGTACCCTACGTAGAGGAGGTGGTATAAACTGCGAGAGCTCCGAGGAACACTGATTATTGTAGTAGCGATAGAATAGCGAGAGAGATGCAACATTGCGGCGAAGAGAGAGAGAGATTGCAGAGAGTTGATGAGTGGACGGGACTTAATGATACGAATTGCTTTCCTTTCTACCTTGTCTAGGAGTGCGGTGTGAGAGGAGCCTCCCCACACATGTGTACAATACTCAATACAAGGACGCACTGTGCCCCTGTACAGAGCAAGAAGCTGCACAGGGGTAAAGAACCCCTTGAGGCGGTTGAGAACACCCAGCTTCTGGGAGGCTGTCCTAGCAAGACTGATAATATGGTCCTGCCAAGTGAGAGCAGAAGAAAAAGAGACACCGAGAATATTGAGAGAAGATGAAGGATTGATTTTTGTATTGATGAAGAATAAGGGATAGTCCTCTGGAGGTTCCGAACTGGTATTAAGATGGAGAAATTGGGTCTTGGAAGCATTAAATGCAACAAGGTTTTTTCTACCCCAATTGGAAATAGTAGCTAGATTAGAAGATATGTGTTCTATGGCTTCATTACTTTTGTTTTTGAGGGACTGCTGGCTGGGGCGTTCTGGAAAACTAATAAGTTAGAGCCGTCTGCGTACAAAGGGATGGGACTGGATGTACAGTTGAGAAGATAATTTATGAAAATTTGAAAGAGAATAGGAGATAGGACAGAACCCTGAGGAACACCGGAGTTGATAGGATGAGGAAGTGAGCGATGGCCATCCACAACCGCAGCAATGGAACGGCCAGAAAGGAAATTAGAGACAAATGCACAGATGGAGGGATACAAACCGAAGGAGGGTAGTTTAGAAATTAAAGCTTTGTGCCAGACTCAATTGAAAGCCTTCGATATGTCTAGTGCAACAGAAAAAGTCTCACCGAAGTCCCGAAAGGAGGATGACCAAGAGTTACTAAGATATGAAAGAATATCACCAGTAGAGCGACCCTTAACCCCTTCTGTACCAGCAACGGCAGGGAACCATCAGTAGATAAGTCACTCCCCAGTCCCAGTGACGGCAGGGAGCCGTCAGTAATGTACTTTCCTTATAACTGCCAGTATCAGGCAGTGCCTGGTACCACGACCGTTTGTGCACTGCTCTATATTTGGCAACACTTCTCAGCTTATATCCAATCCTCTGCAGGCTGGGAGAGCCAGTATTTCTTCATCTTTTGAGGTGGGAGGTTGTTCTATCTTGCCATTTTGGCCACATTGCTTGGGACTGGGGGGGAATTTTATTACAGTACCCTACGGTACAGTACAGGTTAAGGAAGCCATACTGGCGATCTGAGAGCAGATTATGAGAAGAGAAATACTTAAGAAATTTGGAAGCAAGAGTAGTTTCAAAAACTTTAGAGATACAAGAGATGAGATCAATTGGACGATAGTTGGAGGGTTGAGAGTGGTCACCCATCTTTGGGACAGGTTGAATGAGAGCAAATTCCAGCAAGAAGGGAAGACGTTAAAGGAAGGACAGAGACAAAATTGTTTGCTTAGGCAGGGGGTCAGCACGGAAGCACAGTTTTTTAGTCCAACAGGAGGAACACCGTCCGGACAGTACGCCTTCTTAGTATTAAGCCCAGAGAGGGTAGAAAGTACATCTTTAGAAGAGATTAGGATATTAGGTATAAGTAGGAGAGAGGAGGGTGGAGAGGGAGGAATAGCACCGGAATCATCAAAGGTGGAGTTTCTAGCATAAGTTTGAGTGAAGTGTTCAGCTTTGTCAGAGGAAGAAGTGATAGTTGTGCCATCAGAGTGGAAAAGGAGAGGGAAAGACGAGGAAGAAAAATTGATGGAGAGAGGTTTTTGGCTAGATGCCAGAAAGTTTGGGAAGAGCTAGAGTTAGATAGTTCAGTGCATTTATTGTTGATGAAATTGTGCATGGCAAGTCGAAGAACAGATTTGGCTTGATTCCGGGCAGAAATATAGGAAGAATGAGATTCTTGAGTTTTAAGGCGTCGGTACCATTTGAATGCTTCCTCCTTGTTGTGGACGGCAGTAGAACAAGCGTGAGTAAACCAAAAAAAAATTGCATTAGACTGAGAGAAAGAAAATTGAATGTACTCTTCCATGCCTGAGTGGATTACCTCGGTAATGTGTTCAGCACTCTCTGAGGGTCCTCGGCCACGGAAGCAGAAGTCATTCCATGGGAAATCAAAGAAGTACTACCGGAGAGCCTCCCAGTCGGCAGCGCCAAAGTAACGCAAGCGCCGTCAGCTGTGAGGATCGGGTGGCCGTACTGAAGAGATAGGACAGGTGACGGAGATAAGTTTATGGTCGGAGGAGCCCAAAGGAGAGAAAAGGCTGACAGTATAAGAAGAAAGGTTAGAATTCAGAAATAAGTCAAGAATATTGGGCCGATCTTCGAATCGATCCGGGATACGGGTGGGTTGCTGGACCAACTGCTTTATGTAATTTATGATAGAAAATATGTAGGCTTGTTCACCAGGTTGGTCAGTAGTGTGAGAGGAGAGCCATTGGCGGTGGTGAACATTGAAATCTCCTAAGATGGAGAATTCAGAGAAGGGATAGAATGTGTTCCACTTTAATGTTTAGATAGTCAAAGAATTTGGGAAAGTTGGTAGAGTTAGGGGAAAGATAGACAGCACAGAAATATTTCGTATGATAATAACAGGATAGTTTGAGCCATAAAGTTGAGAATTCAGAGGAGTCGAAATCGGGAACACGAGAGCAACTGTGTTTGCTGTGCAATTTGCCTTTAGCTATGAAACTAGGATAGAGAAAGTAGGAGGATACAGAGAAGGGACTGCTGGCAGTTGTCTCAGAAACCTGGGTTTCGGTGAGGAAAAAAATATCAGGTTTGTAGGAGGAGGGATGATGTTCGACTGAGTGAAAATTAGAGGAAAGGCCGCGAATATTGCAAAAGTTAATAGTAAGAGTGACAGGCTATCGTATACCGGTTTTCACTCTATATATTATATTTAAATCTAATGGTATAATCAAGGTTGTGACTTTACTTTTAGTTGGCCAAGAGGTTATTTGAGTGAATACGCAATTACGAGTTTAAGCAATTCCAAGATTATTATAGTATCCCATGAATCACTTTATATATTATATAATTTTATAGTCATACTCCAATCTCTGTTGATAGCTAGTCATATCTATCGTATTTCTAAGTCTCGTATTTTAACTCTAGATTTAATTATATTCTTGTACATGTAGCCAAGCAAGAACTATGATTATTGATTACACTGTTGGAGTACAATTATAAATACACAGATATTTATATCGGATATTAAAAACACAGTTTGAGTAGTTTTGTAATGTACAGTTTGTTTATGGTTTTATTTGTGAGATTACACATAATAACAAGTTGTATAAATTATCTAGTTATATTCGAATGAATACTTTACCAATACTGACTTGGTTTAATTAACACATATTATAGAAGATTAATAATTATGTTTCTTAGTTTCCAACCAATACTATCACCTCAATTATATTATTTGAATTGTACTTACAATGAATTTGAGTGAGGTGTGGTATTGGACTCTGGTTTGGTTTCTCAGGTGGATCTCCATGATGAAGTGGAGTTAGGTGGAGAGGTGGATGGAGCTGGAGACCCCTTGCTCTCTTGGTGGTGTCCTTGGTTGAACTGAATTCTAATACCTCCTTAGAGATCGACAACTCCTATATTGTAACCTGTGAAACTCTATCAACTACCAAATATGGTGTGGTCTCTGAACAGCTGTAATTATAGCTGTATAGCTGTTTGCTATATGAGAAACTATAAGCTTGTAACCCCATGTAACAGTATTGTTGGTTAGGGTAGGCCTATGACTCACTATGTTCCAAGAGAGGTCTTGCTTCTTTTGTATATACAAACTGATATCTCCAATTGTTTACATTCACGTGTAGAGCTCATTTCAGGTATATTCATAGTATATATCTCTAATTTCTTCTTATAAATATGTCATCTAACTACTTCCTAATCTATTGTACATATAAATATGTATTACAACTCACAGGTTTCTTTATTACACTTATATAAACATTCAATTAAAATTAATTTGTCACAGCGAACCCTCGCGTCCATGACGTTCACAATAACATTTGTGAGGGGAGAAGAAGGAAGAAGGACAAGGGGGAAAGAATCTCATCTTTCTTCAAATTTCCTTCCACTTCCTCTCCATTCTTTCTAGTTCATCTTCTACTTAATATATATTCCTATATCTTTATTCATATCTAATCACTTTAGTCACTAGATGACTCTATGTCGAAATCAGGCTTAATATCAATATTGATATTAAGCCTGATTTCGACATAGAGTCATCTAGTGACTAAAGTGATTAGATATGAATACAGATATAGGAATATATATTAAGTAGAAGATGAACTAGAAAGAATGGAGGAGTGATGTCTCGACATCACTCCCCGGGAGGAATGAAGCCGACGTCCGCGTTGGCCATGATTCTTAGTTAAGTGGGGTTGATCGGGTCCAGTTAAGTGGGGTTGATCGGTTTCTACCAGGGGCGATGATGAAGGAGCTGCTAGAGGCGATGATGTAGGAGCTGCTAGAGGCGACGATGGAGGAACGGAAGTGGTGAGTAGTGATGACATCGTCTTGGTCATGGTGATAAATGGTGACTGCTTCGTCATTGCTGAGTTCTGCTGCATCTTGATCTCCTTAGCTCGACGGGTATGGGCCAACATGACGGTGTAGATGATATAGGCTGCTCCTACCAAAATCAGGATCACAACTACCGCCAGGGTCCCATGCCTGATGACCTCTAAATGGAGGGGATGGTTGGTCTTGATTTGTTTGTCGACCAGAGCCAGTTGCATTAGAGCTGTTGTTGAGAAGCTCGGAATTGGCAGAACAGGTACTTGAAGATACGTTGCGTTGATCGCACTCAACAAGTCGTGAGTGTGCTTTGGCAACGTTATGGACACGTGGATAGATGACGCCTTTAGATATGTCTCTTCTCGTCGTCTCTTCCCCATAGCCGGTAATTGGAGAACCGGGCTATGTGCTCCACATCCTTCAATTCAGGGTGAGAAGTCCAATGTGATTTGTGATTTGTTTTTGTACAGCAAGTGTAGTCTGAGGACAAGCAAGTGTAAAAGTAATTGGGATAGGGGTGGAATATATCCATCCCTCATTTATTTTTATAAAAATAGGAGTTAAATTATGAAGTATGGTTGTACGACATAGTGTTGGGTGTACTTTCCCATTAAGAAATGTAGCAACTTCACAATTTTGGGTGTGAATACTATAAAGGGGACCGGTTGGAGGGCATATAAAAAATGTGTTATGTGCTTTGCAATGTGAAAAATCATTATACATTGCATAAGAATTCCGGTCTTCAGATATGGCTAAACATTGATTGTTTATGTCAACTTGTAAGTATAATTGTGTCTTGGGTGCTGGAAAAGGCAAAGTATGCATTTTAAATATATCAAAAGTATGTGCAGTTCCACGAAGGGGTACAATTAAATAAAAATAAAAGACATGTTTAGCTATGGTTGGTTTGGAAACAACGATTATTTTATCTCTATATAAACTTAAATATTCTGGCCTTGCTGGGTACAATAATCCAGGTGAGTTTAATGAAGCTTCCGATCAAATTTCAAGTAATTTATCTGCTGGCATAAAATATGTAGAAATCTGAGATTCTAACATCTGATCCAATCCAATTTTAGCGTTATTTACATCTGCATTAATATCAGACAATACTATTTCTAACGATAATACATTACCAATTAAATCTGATTTATCTTCCAACGTTTGCAATTTATCTCCAACTTGTACTATAATGTTTATAAGATTGCTAGTGCTATTTTTGAGTCTATTTACTGCATAATCCAAAGACTCCATGCGTCTAACTGTAATGTTTAAAATCCGAGTATGCACATTTAATTGCTTACGTTCCTGTTCAGTTAGTAATTCGAAGTTTCCAAATTTTTCGTGAACTGCATCAATTTTGTCTTGTGTTGCAATTCCGAAAAGAGAATTTGCAAGAGATCCCACAAAATCTATTACTCCACGTTTATTTCGCTTGGATGTCGATGATATACTCTCGACTGGGCTTTCTGACATGACGTAATGTATGTAATTAAGAAAATCTTGTTCAATCCTATATAGTTCATGTTTTATCGAGTTTATCCAGCTATCCCATCGTCCATTTTCTTCCGCTAATTTGGGGCTACGTGCTTTAGAATATTTAATAAGGTCATTAACCAATGTTTTAACTAATCTCAATAGGCGTAACACACTTGTAGTGTCAATTTGGTAGGGAATGACATAAGTATTTCCCGTAACCACCACTCTCCCTTCTTCGGTAAAGATGACTGGATTACTGATCGTTGATCCATCCGTAATCGCTGCAGGACGGACGATCGCCAAGAAAATCAGAATTACCTGCAAGATAAACAATATCTTACTATTGTTTTCTATATTCAAGGGGACGGGGCATTACATAAGGCAAAGGTTGTACTGTACTACGTGATCGTAGAGAATATCTAGGTATATTATGTACAATATTTTCAAAATTATTTCCTATACTACCACTCTCACTATCACTCTCACTGTCATCAAGAATTATGTTAGGATCATTCATACTGTTCGAGCTTTTAGCTTCGGGAGTATCTGAGTGTATCGGATATACACTTCTTACATTCAAATTGTCGCGGGCTAATAATGCTTCCTCCGGCACTACCCGAACACGATCAGTGTGAATTGTCACTAGGCGATTATCTTTAATGCGACGTAATTTAATTACTACATCACTTATTTTCTCTACCAATCTATACGGACCGTTGTATTTCGGTTGAAGTTTTTGTCGTTAATTTTTTCGTGGAACAACTTTCACATATACTCGATCTCCTTCCTTTATCGCTTTTACTTTGTTCCTTTTTTTATTTCTTTCGTTTTCTTCTTGACCCTCTTCTAGGTACTTTGTACATCTTTCATATGTTCTGTTCATCTTGATAGCTACTTCATGCTTGTAATCGTCTAGGTTGTAACTAAAAGTTTGACTTGACAATATCGTTTGATATGGCATTTGTGGATCACGATGATACAATACAAAAAATTGTGAGTCTTTGATCACTCGATTATACCCAGAATTATAAGCAAAAACTGCGTATGGCAACATTGAAGACCATATGCTTGAGTTATCATCTACGAGTGTCCTCAAAATTCTCACAACAGTTTGATTTACTCGTTCAACCACGCCGTTCGCGCTTGGTCTGTAAGCCGTGGTACAGGTATGTTTTATATTTAAGAGCGTCGCAACTTGATCAAAAGTACTTGTGAATGATTTTCCTTGATCTGATACAATCCACATAGGGGTACCATGTTTTAGTATGACGTTTTCCACAAATGCTTGTGCAGTGGATTGAGCAGTTTTGTTTCGCAAAGGTACTGCTATAAGATAACGTGTAAATACGTCTATAATAGTCATAATAAATATATGTATATCCTCCAGTAATATTTGATTCATCTGGTGAATCGGCATGTGAGTCAGGCAGGGGCCCAATTAAGTCTATATGAACTCTTTGAAACGGTGCATCGGGTAATGGGTATCTTTTATAGGGACCTTGTGCGTCCACCGGAGCCTTATAAAGGATACAATTCCGACATGCGCTAACGTATGCTGTGACACTCTTGCGCATACTTGGCCAATAACAAAATTGGTTAAGTCGTTGCATCGTTGCTCTAACTCCACCATGTCCTGCTGTGGGGTCGTCATGAGTTAGATATAGGGCCGCTAAAAAATGTGAATCCGGACAAATAACTCGATTATGTGAGCTGCCTTTCTCGTTCCCATTAAACGGAAGAAGATATAAGAGATTAGTCTCATCTTGAAGAATTATGTCATCGAGATTGGCCTTGAGATTAGACTCTAAATATTGTCGTTCCTTTGCGTGTACACTGGCCAGTGGTTGAGTTTGTAGTAGGGAAATAACTTTGCCATATATAGGGTGAAGCTTCTGTTCACGTGCAATATCAATCAAATTCCACTCAATTCTGTGGGTTTTTACCATAGTCTCATCGCTTGGTGTATTATTGTCGTGTACCTTAGTCTCATTGCTAGGTGTATAACTCGTGTTTAACTGGGTTGCATTTTGTATAGCCGCGATTGTGGGCTTTGTGCGTTGACTAACACGAACTCTCGTACCTGTAATAGCTAGAACTTTATCTTCCAATTCTGTATGGACTCTTAAACGACTTAGTGCATCTGCAACAAAGTTCTCTTTTCCAGGTAAATATCTTGGCTGTATATCATAATTATTCTATTACTAGTAGTTGCCATCGTGCCACTCTACCACTTGGTATAGACGTAGTTAGAAGCAAAAACAAAGGTCTGTGATCCGTATTTACTATTATCTCATATCCTAGTATTAAAATACGATTGTATTTTAATCCATAGACAATAGCTAATGCTTCTTTCTCAACCGTAGAATATCGCTGTTCAGCAGGGGTTAATTTACGGCTGAAATAGGTTAATGGCCTTAGCCTGTTATGCTCATCTTCTTGCTGAAGTACTCCACCAATTGCTATATCCGAAGCATCAGTGGTAAGAACGAATGGCTTTGTGAAATCTGGATATGCTAATACCAGCTCTTCTGATAAAAATATGTTTTAGCTCATTAAAAGCTTCATTTTCTCTTTCCGTGAAGTTAACGACAGTTTTCTCTTTTCTCTTAGTTGTTCTACCTCCCGTTAATTTCGTAAAGGTGCGGCTTTCTCTCAGTATTTCCAGATAACATAGAGTGAGTGAGAGCACAGTGAGAGCACACGGGTTGGTTGAGCTCCTCAAAAGAGGGGATTTTCGGAGGGGTATCGTGGGGCTAAGTGACATACGTATCAGAAGATCGGCGATGATACGGTGTTTCGGCACATAGTAAACAGAACGTGGTTTCTTGTTTAAATATCGCCCACAAAGCATATTTAGTTTAATCTTGAGAGTGTTATTACCAGTATCAGTGAGGGGACAAGGAGCCGTCAGGCACTAGCACAGCCCTGCCCAGGCACCATAATCCTCCAGCAGTAACCACAAGGTGAGTGAAGTAACCGTTTATAGGGCAGGCAGTTTCACCCTTATGGTTCCCCACCATAGGCCTTATCTTCCATCTACCCCAAGGACCTGACCCTCAGTCTTTCAACTTCTCAAACAATTCTAACCATTATGAAGTACTTGCTATAAGGTCCACTTTTATTTCCCTCTCTCTAACCATTTAGGAAATACTTGCTACAAGGTCCATTTTCATCTCTCTCTCTCTCTCTCTCTCTCTCTCTCTCTCTCTCTCTCTCTCTCTCTCTCTCTCTCTCTCTCTCCTTTTTATCCTTAACATCTTTCCATCCACTTTCAATCACCGCACTTAACCGTCTCATTGTTATTATTTTTTGGTTTTCTATAACTTCAGATCGCTCTTTATCATTTTAGTTATTTGTTTTTCCCTAACATCTTTCAATACCCAACCAGGCCAGCCCCCTCTCCAGCTCGCTTTCTTTCTCCCTCGCCCCCGCCCCTGCTCTCTCTCTCTCTCTTAACATTTTGTACAATTTAAGCATTTTTCCATAACTGCTGTCCTAGATTCGGTTACCCACTCAGATCCTGGCTCTCGCTCACTCTCTGGCTCTCTCCCTATCTTGATGTTGACAGCATTATTAATATCCTAAGCATTTATTAATACTCAACATCAGGGTGGCGTCGCCAGTGTAAGTAATCATAGGATATAATTGGCGTGCTTCCCTTCAATCAGTTAGATATTTTAGTTGTACCGGTGCCCAATGCCGAGGATTTATACATTTAACCACTTAGCTTTAGGAGAAGCAGGCCAATTGCCCATCAGAAAGGTTGACTATGATATGTTAATTTTTATGCATCCAGCCAATTATACATTAATAACAACAGCAATAATCTAGATATGTGCCAGGAGAGATTTCCCGGGGTTTCTGAAACAAGGGAGACATGGCAGAGATGGAAGCACCACGGGAAGATCAGGAGGTCGGCTTGGTAGAGGCAGAGGAACGGATAATCTTGGAAGACTATGGCCTAGCAGATACTAAGTGTTTTAAGTGCGGAAAAACCAATGCAAGAAAGAATTCGCGAAAATGTTCCGGCTGTCTTAGATCTATTCATTTATATTGTGCTAAGCTGACAAAGAAAACATCAGGAGAACAATCAAACTGGAAATGTCTCGCATGCCCAGGGCCCACTGCAGAGCCAACCGGGGCAACACCGGCAACACCGGTCGCCGACTTGACCCAACTTGTGACCAAATGGAAAGCGGGAATCCAGGTCCTTGCCCGGGTACCTAAAGGAGCCAGAATCCAAGTGGCGGCGGCCCTTACAACCATCATAAAGCAGGCCCTACAGCTCAAGACACCTCTCGCATGGGCACGGCTCCTGGGTTTCTCCTATGGGGCCCTCCAAAAACCACCCAGAACCGACATACAAGACCATCTTCAGGTTTCACTAGCCACCAGAGTGAAACGTCAAGTAGCACAGTATATGGATGGAAACAAACTGGGGGAACCCCCCGAACAGCAACCAAACAGGGCCCAGAAGCAACAGGACAAGGAAGAGGAAGAGGCTGAACAGCTACGTAAGAGGGTCGCGGCGAAGCTGGCGGATAGTGACATCAAAGGGGCCGTCAGACTGTTGTCCTCTTCAGAAGGTTTTGCTGGTCAAGGCACCGAAGTTGTTGAAGCCCTACAAGAAATACACCCACCTACACCTAGGGACCTAAACCTCCCCCCTGCCCCAAATGACCAGATGCGCCAACCTTTAGTTGTCACGAAGGAGCAGGTGGTTGCCGCAGTGACTTCATTCCCAGCAGGCTCAGCCGCGGGCCCAGATGGTATCCGACCCGCCCACCTCAAAGGCCTCTTGGGTCAGGGATCAGGAGCTGCTGGGGAGGCACTCTTGGAAACCCTCACCAAATTCATCAACATGGTTTTAAGAGGGGAAGTACCCGACTGTGCCACACCCCTATTTTTGGGGCATCACTCTGTGCACTGGCAAAAAAAGATGGCGGTGTGCGCCCAATAGCAGTAGGGAACACCTTCCGCCGCCTTGCCACAAAGGTGGGTTTGAAACCACTCTCGAATGGCCTAGGTCAACACTTAAGACCAGTTCAACTAGGTTTCGGAACTCCAGGAGGGTGTGAAGCTGCTGTACACGCAACCCGCACCTACCTCAGCCAAGCCCAAGAAAAACGAGTGCTTCTAAAGATTGACATGCGGAACGCATTCAACAGCATTCGCAGGGATGTCTTCCTCCGTGCAGCTCAAGAACACATCCCCACTCTGTACCCCCTACTTTGGCAGGCTTATTCCAAACCTTCAATCCTGATTTTTGGCGAGACGGTAATCCCATCAGCGACCGGGTTACAGCAGGGAGATCCAGGTGGTCCTGCTCTTTTCTCAATAGGGGTGGATGCAGCAGCTAACAAAGTAAGGTCAGAACTGAATGTATGGTACCTGGATGATGCAACCTTGGGTGGGTCAGTAGAGAACGTTCTAACCGACCTAAATAACATCGTAACTGACCTCGGCCAGGCTGGGCTAATGATAAATGACACCAAATGTGGACTTGTCCTCCTCAACCACACACGTGAACAAGGAGAAGAGACTCAGGCCCTGTTTCGAGGCATATTGCCAGAGGTAAAGATCCTTCAAGAGCACCAGCAAACCCTATTAGGTTCCCCACTAACTCTGGCAGCAATCCCACCAGTACTTCAAGTTAAAAAGGAGGAGCTTCAACGTCTCGTGAGTCGCCTGATACACATCGATGCCCACTCAGCTCTGGCCCTTCTCAAGAACTGTTTCTCCATTCCAAAACTCCAATACCTCCGGCGCACATCGATGACTTACACGAACAATGGTGGCCTCCAAGAATTAGACAGCATAATCCGAGAAGCAGTGACCAGCATCACCAACGTGGAATTTAAAGAACGGACCTGGACACAAGCCACCCTTGCTGTCCGCCTCGGGGGCTTGGGCATACGGAGAGCCTCGGATATTGCCTCCCCAGCCTTTATCTCTTCCCTCATCGCGACCAACGACCTTGTAGTGTCTATCCTTTCTTCTCAACCCGGAATGACACTTAATTGGGACGTAACAGTAGTGATTAACACCTGGAAGGAAAGTACAGGAGTAGAGGAGGAGCCTCACGGTACCTCCAGGAGCAAGCAGAAAGCGTGGGATACCATCTCGGCGAAGAAAACTCAAGAAAATCTCCTAACCAATGCAGACCAGGTTGCAAAAGCACGCCTCCAGGCAGTCGCCCGTTCGGAGAGTGGCTTGTGGTTACACGCCATCCCCATCCCACCTCTTGGAACTCACTTGGATGCTGAAGCGCTCCGGGTTGCCATCGCGCTCAGAGTGGGTGCGGCAGTTTGTCACCCACACACTTGCAAGCGTGGTGGGGGGATGGATGCTCAAGGTCACCATGCCTTGTCATGTAATTACAACGCAGGCCGCCTGCCAAGACACTCTGCACTAAATGATGTCATAAAACGGGCCCTGCAGAGTGCTAACCGTGCATCAATCCTCGAACCACATGGACTTCACAGAGAAGACGGCAAACGGCCAGATGGGATGACCACTTTCCCTTACAAGAATGGCCGGTGCCTCGTGTGGGATGCCACATGTGTTGACACTTTCTCCACAAACAACATCGCCAGAAACGCCGACGAAGCAGGTGAAGCCGTCCGGATAGCAGAAAATAAAAAGCGAGAAAAATATCAAGCCATCGCCAGAAATCATCAGTTCGAGCCCCTGGCATGCGAAACTTCAGGAGTCTTCGGCCCTACCACCCTTAAGATGGTGAATGAAATAGGCCGTAAAATCAGAGAAGTTTCAGGAGAACCTCGGGAAACCCTCTGGCTCAAGCAAAGACTAGGGATGGCTATCCTCCGGGGCAATGCCACCAGCGTCATGAGCTCAGTTCGACTGGACTGGGTCATGCCACTGTGTGAGGCCCGGGCAGGAGTGGTGTATCCATAGTCTTTCCACAGTAGGGTAAAACAAAACATAAACTTTATTTGTATGTAACATGTGTGATGCACATAAATAAAAGGGGATGTGTCGGATGGTTGAAAGCCACAGTTGCTCGCGCGTCTGGGGCTAGCAACACGTATTATGAAAAACATGTATCCTCCTTCATTCACTGTCCCCCCCTTCACTCACTCAACCCCACAATTTGCCGGAGGATAACAGGTTTTTCACAATATGTAGACGGAGGTCTTTTAAAAAAAAAAAACACTTTCCTATAGTAATTACACATCCCTAGGAAACATTGTAATTCATGCATGGTTATTGGAGGAGTTAGTTGTTTTATAGCCTGTATTTTAGCAGGTTGATGCTTGATACCGTCGGTACCTACGACATGACCTAAGTAATGTACTTGTTCCGCGAAAAAGCTACAATTATCTAGCCGGAGCTTGAGAGAGGACTCTCGTAGTCTCTCTAGTACAGTGGTCAGATTGTCTATAATTATGTTGTTCCCAGGTCCTCCCAGGTACAACAATGTCATCCAAATAGACGTGTGCCTTATTACCCACGAGACCCATCAGTACTTGATTTATGATACGTTGAAAACTAGAGGGTGCATCTTTTAATCCAAAAGGCAACACATTATACTCATAATGACCATCTGGGGTTGAAAAGGCAGTTTTCTGCTTACTTTCCTCCGTCAAGGGAATTTGGTGATATCCCCTGCGTAGGTCAAGACAAGTTAAAAACTGGCTTTCTCCAAGATGGGCTAGTATACGATCTATGTTAGGTAATGGGTATCTGTCATCAGTAATTAACTTGTTCAAATTACGGAAATACAAGCATAACCGTAATCCTCCTTCCTTCTTCACTACTGGGACTACCGGATTATTCTAAGGAGAGCGGGAAGGGCGTACTATTCCTTGTTCCATTAAGGTCTGAATCTGATCCTTCACAGCTTGAATATATTTATGTGGAATTGGATAAGGACGTCTGTAAACTACTTGGTCCGAGACTGTCTCTATATTATGAAAAAAATATGGACTAATTGTTAATGGATCAGATTCTAGTGCAAATACATCAGAGAATTCCCGTACTACGGTTTTCAGAGCTTGTTGCTGTTTCACAGGTAAATGTGAAAAATTATCCTCCACGTGTTTAATTAAGCCATTACTTCTTTCGTCTTCTGTCAAGGTACAGACACGATCTTGCTGTGTATTAGACATCTCGTCTGAAACATCTAAGCCAATAATTTCACATATTTCAACAGAGCCTACTGAGTCACCAGGCTTAATTACTATTTCATCAGGAGTGAAATTGGCAAACTTTACCGCAAATGTACCATTATCTACTTCAATAATACCTTGAAAGAAAGCAGAGGCTTGGATGACACTTCGAACGGTGTAAACACTCCATAAAGCTTATTATTATCTTCACCGTCTCTCTCTCTCCCTGTTTCACACGCGAGAGATAGAGTTCCGTACTGCCATGGTGAGAGTTGTGTAACCTCCCTTACAGTAACTTTGAGCGGTTTAATTTTCCTGGCTCCCTGGGTACTTACCGAAGTTATGAATTCCTCTTCTAAATGCGAAATGTTTGCGTTTACCCCATTTATATTAAAAGACAAAGGGCTAGTGGTCAAGCAAATCTTATTTCCACAGAGAAAGTCATTGCCTAGTAGAAGGTTTGTGGGTATAGACGTAGTTTTGACAACCATAAAGTCTTGATGTATGTCCATACTTCCAATAGTTACTTTCAAATTTACAGAACCTACAGTAGATAGCGATTTTCCATTCACATCATACAAAGGTTTTGCTTCACTCATCACCAAGTCATTAGAAAGTGATAATTCATTCAGTTTTGTTTCATTTATTAGGCTGGTTTTAGCACCTGTGTCAATCACAGCTATTATGTCTTCTCCATTTACGTTAGTTTGAATTGCTATCAGGTTTGAATTGACTTCTGGTGACGAGTTAAGTATTCTTAATTTTATTTTGGCGTTTTTTTTTTTTAAACTCTCCCGAAAGATGTGCGGGTGAGTTTGGGTGTATATAGCCTGGGTCATAGCGAGCTTGAGGAATTTGTGAGTGCGACAGGTGTTGTTGGTAGTGAAAGGTCTGGGTAGGGTAGGAAGAAGGAGAATAAGGGGAGAATAAGGGGAGAAAGGAGAATAAGGGGTTGTGGAAGGGACTCTATGGTCTTGAGGGTAGTTGGTATAACCAGGCGTTCTATTTTTAGCCTGAGGGTGGTACGGTAGTTCAAGTGGGTCATTGCGCCAATCGACAGAAGCAACATAAGACCTACAAGCACTGTGTTTAAAAGGTTGTGTATTAGACATGTCTCCATACCATTTACCAATAGATTCCCATGCTGTAGAACAATTCTTAGCAAAATGTGGTACCCCTTTACAACGAGAACACTTGATATCAGGACTTTTTCGTAGACCCCTTGTGAAACCAGCTATATTATTGGCAGGCATTCTACAGACATTCGCCTTATGACCATTCCTTCCACACCTGTTACAAATTATTCTAACAGCTTGCTTATTATGACTGGGTGTGTTAAACTGCCTTTGTTGGGGCTGTTTACGGATGTCAGGGCGAAGGCCTACCTCGGTTGTGGAAATGGTTAACACTGAACGTTTACTCGCCTCTCCTACACCGTTTTTTTCAGCTGCAGCTAATTTCGGGTCACGTTCTATAAACCGTAGAAATTTGCTCCATACCTTTTGTGCATCCTCACGATCAGTTTCCTTTACATGCATGACGAAGGCTACAGGTGCGCTATTTAAGAAACTAGCCACTACCACCGAGTTTACCGCTTTTTCATCAGATTTAAATTTCCTTAATTCTGCTGCAAGCTTAGTCAAACGAGAAAAAAAGGTCAGACACGTCTCGTCTGCGTTCTTAGTTGCTTTCATAAGATCTCCCATGACTCGATGTAACGTTCGTTCAGTAGGAAAGAAAGACAAGAACCTATCCTTGAACACACCCCATTCTGTTTTTCCATCAGGAATAGTTCCTAAGTCATCGAGGATCGTTTGAACGATAGACTTAGCAGGACCTAAACTGTAAAGTCTTGCAACTTCCATCTTTCCCTGAATACTCCATTCTAATGGGACTGGTGTTTTAGAGTCTAAATCCTTGTCCAGGCTCTAGCAGAAGGATTTCACTTAACCTCCGGTTTCTCTGTGTTGCTCACGGGACCGCCACAAAAATATGAGACGTTGGTGAATTTAGACAAATTATTTGTATTAGCTAGCGAAAGACCAGTTGTTATAGTCTCTGCTAATTTATTAATTACCTCTTCCGCCATAGTTTCGTCTTCACCGTTGTTAGTATCGCTATTAGAGGTTAAATCAGAAGTGTTCAAACTTCCTTCGGTATCAGTATGATTATCACCTCTAAGAGAAGAATCAGATAATGAAAGATCTGCAAAGTCAGATGCCATTAATCATACTCCAAATATCCTACTCCCATAGTGTTTCTCACCATTGTTGTTAAGGAAATATACAAACAAAATCACGACAGGGAAATAAAAAAAAATGTACGCTGCTATCAATGTCGGCAGGCCAAAACAAAAACTTGTTACTCGTACACCGCAGCCAGAAACGTCGACAGGGTAATATAAAAAATCAGTGTGGTTAATTATCAACTAATGGGCAATAAGAACATTAGTTTAAGATTAACCTGCGTTCACTGCGTAATCGCTCTTATTGACGATTAGGGTATACAAAACTTGTTTACTATTAAATGTCAAATCACCGCACTGTCGATTACCACTTTATCATTACCGCATAATTATGTTTAACGACGCATTAACCGCTGTACCGCTGCCTCAGTTGACGACAGGGTAATACACAAATTAGTGTTGAAGATAATTGTTGTTACTGCTCTCACTATGTACGAATAGTGTACAGGGGAAAATAAATAGAATCGGTGTGATTTAAAATCATGCTGCTACCATTATCGTATGGCAGTAATCGGAAATACCATTATTGCTTCCACCATTATCGTAGGTGCTATAATAAAACGAGTTTCCTGCTGCCACCATTATCATATGGTGTACAGGGAAAAATAAAAATAAATTGGCGTGTTTCACCACTATGCTGCCACCATTGTCGTATATCGGTTTTCACTCTATATATTATATTTAAATCTAATGGTATAATCAAGGTTGTGACTTTACTTTTAGTTGGCCAAGATGTTATTTGAGTGAATACGCAATTACGAGTTTAAGCAATTCCAAGATTATTATAGTATCCCATGAATCACTTTATATATTATATAATTTTATAGTCATTCTCCAATCTCTGTTGATAGCTAGTCATATCTACCGTATTTCTAAGTCTCGTATTTTAACTCTAGATTTAATTATATTCTTGTACATGTAGCCAAGCAAGAACTATGATTATTGATTACACTGTTGGAGTACAATTATAAATACACATATATTTATATCGGATATTAAAAACACAGTTTGAGTAGTTTTGTAATGTACAGTTTGTTTATGGTTTTATTTATGAGATTACACATAATAACAAGTTGTATAAATTATCTAGTTATATTCGAATGAATACTTTACCAATACTGACTTGGTTTAATTAACACATATTATAGAAGATTAATAATTATGTTTCTTAGTTTCCAACCAATACTATCACCTCAATTATATTATTTGAATTGTACTTACAATGAATTTGAGTGAGGTGTGGTATTGGACTCTGGTTTGGTTTCTCAGGTGGATCTCCATGATGAAGTGGAGTTAGGTGGAGAGGTGGATGGAGCTGGAGAGCCCTTGCTCTCTTGGTGGTGTCCTTGGTTGAACTGAATTATAATACCTCCTTAGAGATCGACAACTCCTATATTGTAACCTGTGAAACTCTATTCACTACCAAATATGGTATGGTCTCTGAACAGCTGTAATTATAGCTGTATAGCTGTTTGCTATATGAGAAACTATAAGCTTGTAACCCCATGTAACAGTAGGCTTGGTTAGGGTAGGCCTATGACTCACTATGTTCCAAGAGAGGTCTTGCTTCTTTTGTATATACAAACTGATATCTCCAATTGTTTACATTCACGTGTAGAGCTCATTTCAGGTATATTCATAGTATATATCTCTAATTTCTTCTTATAAATATGTCATCTAACTACTTCCTAATCTATTGTACATATAAATATGTATTACAACTCACAGGTTTCTTTATTAGACTTATATAAACATTCAACTAAAATTAATTTGTCACAGCGAACCCTCGCGTCCATGACGTTCACAATAACATTTGTGAGGGGAGAAGAAGGAAGAAGGACAAGGGGGAAAGAATCTCATCTTTCTTCAAATTTCCTTCCACTTCCTCTCCATTCTTTCTAGTTCATCTTCTACTTAATATATATTCCTATATCTTTATTCATATCTAATCACTTTAGTCACTAGATGACTCTATGTCGAAATCAGGCTTAATATCAAGTCTCGACAAGGCCGTGGTCCAGAGCATTTTGAGGGGTCGTCATGGGAAGGTCGGGCAGGTGTGGGGGTGTTTATGGTCCCCCCCCCCACCCTGGGGACACCGAGGCTGGGCCTGTGTTCATCATCTTTGATTAATATTTTTTGGAAGGAGGAAGTGTGGTGTCCATGTTAAGTGTAGTGAAGTAGATAGGAGGAGGAGGTGTTTGTGAGAGCAGGCTGGACTACTCTCAGTGTAAGTGTGGCACAAAGGTAATCAGTAAGAGAGGCCAAGCAAATGAAACAGAAGTTCCAGCGACTCCTTATCAAATGCCTAAAGTCTCTCCTGGGTATAGCCCTGTTCGATTGGTGCATACAATCTACTCACATTCCCCCTATTAGTCGCCTTGTACGACACCACGCAGTAGGACGCGTGGGACATATTTTTTTTTTCCTCCACCCTGGGGGTGGGGTGGATTAGATGTGGTGGTGGTGGTGCATGACTATAGTGTGCCAGTTGTAGGTGATGTGCCCAGAGATGTTTTGGCATATGGTTGTAATTTGCCTGTTGTGGGTGACGTGGGTGTGATTGTATTGGAGCATGGTTGTAGTGTGCCTGTTATAGTTGACATGGAGGTGATGGTTTTTATTGTAGTTGGTTGTTCTGGGGTGTGATTGTTATTGTGGGTAGTGTGAGAGTTGTCATCGTAAGGTGTGAATATAATACGATCATTGAATGTGGAGTAGGGGTAGTTTTTGTAACGTGTGATTGCATTGTGGCATTTGGAATTGCAGATTGGAAATTGTGGGGTGTTGTTGAAATTATTAGTGTTGTAGGTGGTGTTGAGGTGGATGGTTTGGAGCATGGTTGCATCGTGAGTGGTGTAGGTGGTATGGGTGTGGTTGATTTGGACCATGTTATATTTTGACTTAGCGTGACTGTCGTAATTGGTGGTAACGAAGTTATGGACTGTGGTTACTGTGGCCTCTGTTTTTAGAGTTACGCAACGTGTTTGTTGTAGGTGATTAAAACGTTGTTTTAGTGGATTGCGGTTGTCTTGTGACGTGATGTGATAGTTTTAGTGGTGTAGAGTGGTTGTTATGGATTGTGGTTGTACTTTGATTGTTGAAGGCGATATAAACGTAGTCTATGTGTCTCTAAGAGTGCTTGTACTGTCACTGTTGTTGGTGGTGCGGTGTGGTTGTTAGTACACAGTACAAATGAGTACAAAGAAAGTCAAGCAGAAACAGGTCTAGCGACCCCTTGAGACTGCTTGCAGTCTACATCACTGCTGATTAGAGTGTTCAACAGTGGTTTACAGTGGCCAAGGGAATATCAGAAATGGAGGTACTACTTTGGGACGAGATGTTAGTAGAGGGCAATTGGGTTAGTAACAAAACACAGCTATAAGTGATCCTTTGTTTATCAGCGGAAAAATGAGTAACATCTTAGGAATGTATTTATATACGCAATGATCATCGTTGTATCTGAGGAAGAACAAATATCAAAGTTATGAATTTACAAATGCAGTCAGTCGCAGATTTAAGACAAGGTGTTTGTCTTGGCAATGTTTAAAACAGTTAACGGTGTTGCAGTCTAAAGCATCTCGAGGAAGCCCAATCCACAAGTTGATAACTCGATTGAAGAATCAAATTCTTAGACTCATTAGAGTTGACAGATTTACCAATTATTTTGCAACCATTTCCCCGCGTGTAATTTGATTGGTTCAACATAAAGTACTTATTACTGTTCATGTTGTCTATGCTTTTGATTATTTTTGAACACTTGAATTAGGTTACCTTTGAATCTGTACTGGGTTAAATTGTATGGTTTGTTCTTCAGACTAGGTATATTTTTAGTGACTCTACGTTAAACTTGTTCCAATTTGTTTATATAATTTTGATAGTAAGGGCATCAGGATTGAACGCAATTTTCCAAAAGAGGGCGGAATTGTAAAAAGTGAGGATTACATGTTTGGATTTATGCTCAAATGAACTGTCTATGAAGCCAATAATGTTGTTTTCCTATTTGACAATTTGTGTACATTGTTGACAGGGTTTTAGATTGCTCTCTCTCTCTTGTTACTCCTAAATCTGTTTCTCTTTCTACACACTTAAGATGAGTGCCATTCATTGAACAGTTGCTTTTCTCATTTCGGTTTGCAATATGGAGTACTTTACCTGTATCCACATAAAACACACATTTGCCAAATTTCAACCCAAATATACAACTTATATAGATTAGTTTGCATAACTTTTACAGGGTCATTTGAGAGTTTGGTATTTGCAATTTGTGTATCATCAGCAAACGTTTAAGATTGTACAGGTGAGACCATCATCTATGTTAATGTAAACTAGGAAAAGAACTGGACCTAGTACCGATCCCTGGAGTACACTGCTAGATACATTGGTCTATTTGAATGCTTTACCATTTATAACAACTCTTGGCTTTCTTTCACTGAGCGAAGCTGCTATCCATCTCTATACTAGGTATATTTTTAGTGACTCTACGTTAAACTTGTTCCAATTTGTTTATATAATTTTGATAGTAAGGGCATCAGGATTGAACGCAATTTTCCAAAAGAGGGCGGAATTGTAAAAAGTGAGGATTACATGTTTGGATTTATGCTCAAATGAACTGTCTATGAAGCCAATAATGTTGTTTTCCTATTTGACAATTTGTGTACATTGTTGACAGGGTTTTAGATTGCTCTCTCTCTCTTGTTACTCCTAAATCTGTTTCTCTTTCTACACACTTAAGATGAGTGCCATTCATTGAACAGTTGCTTTTCTCATTTCGGTTTGCAATATGGAGTACTTTACCTGTATCCACATAAAACACACATTTGCCAAATTTCAACCCAAATATACAACTTATATAGATTAGTTTGCATAACTTTTACAGGGTCATTTGAGAGTTTGGTATTTGCAATTTGTGTATCATCAGCAAACGTTTAAGATTGTACAGGTGAGACCATCATCTATGTTAATGTAAACTAGGAAAAGAACTGGACCTAGTACCGATCCCTGGAGTACACTGCTAGATACATTGGTCTATTTGAATGCTTTACCATTTTACCATGCAAATAGCGTACTCTCGAAAGAACAAGTTGACGATATGCAACACAATCTAGATAAATTGTCATGTTGGGCCCAAATTTGGCAAATGAGTTTCAATGCGGATAAATGTAAAGTACTACATATCGGATACCTAAATGAGAAAGCAAACTATTCGATGAATGGCACTCAGCTTAAGAATGTAAACAGAGAAACCGATCTGGGAGTAACAATATCGAGTAACCTAAAACCGAGTCAACAATGTTCAGAAGTTGTTAAGAAGGCAAACAAAATAATTGGCTTTATAGGCAGGTCATTTGAGCATAAATCCAAAGAAGTTATCCTAACCCTTTACAATTCCTTAGTCCGCCCTCTTCTGGAATACTGCGTTCAATCCTGGTGCCCTTATTACCAAAAAGATATAAACAAGCTAGAACGAGTTCAACGTAGAGTTACCAAAATGATACCTAGCCTAAAGAACAAACCATACGAAGAGCGTCTTAGAGAATTAAATCTATTTCCTTTAACCCAGCGCAGATTAAGAGGCGACTTAATTCAAGTGTTCAAAATCATCAAAGGCATCGACAATATGAACTGTAGTAAGTACTTCACTATCGACCAATCTAATTACACGCGGGGAAACGGTTGCAAAATTATTGGTAAATCTTTTAACTCGCACGAATCTAAGAATTTCTTCTTCAATCGAGTTGTCAACTTGTGGAATGGGCTTCCCCGAAACGTTATAGACTGCATCACCGTTGATTCATTTAAACTCCGCCTAGACAAATATCTCGCATCAAACCCGCGACTGACTGCGTTTGTAAATGAATAACTTTATTTTATCCCCCCCTCAGTTACTAACCCATCTGTCCCCTACTAACTTCCTAATCCTGCCACGGACATTAGTTCCAGGGCAGTAATTCCCTTTCCAATGTTCCCTTACCCACTCTAAACCACTGTTTGGACACTTGATCCTCAGTGTTTTGGAGGACAAGCAACCTAGAAGGGTCACTGGATCTGTTGTTGCTTGATTTCCTTTGTACTCCTTTGTACTCCTTTGTACTCCTTTATACACTACCTTGTATTCTATGCACCTATAATTTTATCAATACACATTCGTGGGGTACTTTGTCAAAGACCTTTTTAAAGACCAGTTATATAATATCTACAGCATTACTCTAATCATTTAGGTTGACGATATCGAGAAAGAAGTCTAAGAGATTCATCAAGCAAGAACGTTTTTTGAGTATGTTTGAGTATGTTGTTTTCCTCTAAGTGATTTACGAGTTTGTCTGCTTTGAGTGTTTATAGTATTTTTAATACAACTGTGGTTAAGATAATTGGATGATAGTTACTAGGTAAAGATTTGCACAATTTTCTAAATATAGGTGTTAAATTACCGAGCTTACACTTAACAGGAATAGGACCAGACTGTATGGATATATTGAAAAGCAATGTCACTGGGTTGGAGAGCTCATATTTAGCTTCATTTATAACTCTAGGTTAGGTCATTTAGGGACCCGGCGATATAGTTAAGTTGAGTTTATCCAAACATTTCACTACACTCTGATATGCTGAGAGCTGTGGTTGTACTATGGCTGTTGTAGGTGATGCAAACGTAGTTTTTGTGTAATATGGTTGTATTATGACTGTTGTAGATGGTGTAGACTCAGAGTGACTGTTATGGGGTGTGGTTGTATTGTGATTGTTATAGTATAGACTCTAGATGGTGTTGAAGGGTGTATTTGCATTTTGCCTGTGGTAGATGAACTGAACGTTGTTGTTGTGCAACATGGCTGTATTTTGACTGATGTAGGTGGTTTGGAGTGGTTTGTATGTGGTGTGGTTGTATTTTGACTGTTGTAGGTGGTTTGGAGTGGTTTGTAAGTGGTGTGGTTGTATTGTGACTGTTGTAGGTGGTGTGGAGTGGTTGTTGAGTGGTGTTGTTGTTGTTTTACTGTTGTAGGTGGTGTGGAGTGGTTATTGAGTGGTGTTGTTGTTGTTTTACTGTTGTAGGTGGTGTGGAGTGGTTGTTGAATGGCGTTGTTGTTGCTTTATTATTGTGTGACGTTAACCACTCCGTTAGAACCGCATGGCTTGTCCTACAGTGACTCGCTAGGATCGCCAGGGCAGTGGATGGGGCTACAGTTTATGTATTAGAGTGTGCTTTATTTCATATGAAAGCTTGTGTCATGGGCAGTCCAGAAAGGCTCTTTGTTTTCACCCATGTCAAGGCTTTCTATATTTAATTGTAAAGTATATGTTTTATCATTAACTAGTAATGATGGGATCTGGGAGAGAGAGAGAGAGAGTAGAACAGAGTGAGAGGGAGCGCGTAGTGTTTTTGTCCGGCTCGATGACGTCACGGCTGGCTGCCTCGTTCGTGGGGGTTGGTTGAGAGAGGTCCTTTCCATGCTGTTAGCTACCTTGCTAGTGGCTAGAGGACTTGTAACCGCTTTTTTCCCACGCGGCTCGAGCTGGTGCGAGTATATATACAGTTCCTCGCCACTCTCTCCCTCAGATCTGGTTTCTAGAATGCACCCATCTTTTTCCCTTGCTACCTGTACCCCGCTCGCACCTGAGAATCTTTTCCTCTGCCTATCTCTCTCATTTTCCATATCTTTCACCACCTTTTATTAATATTATACCCCCTCTGGTTAACTCTGCAAAATCAGCTTCATGCTGGCCAGTTGTATTGTGCGTTAAGGTCTGATATAACCCATGTATGTTAGTTGTTAAGATAAGTGGATCACGAAGCATTGGTTGGCTTTCATAGTACCGCATCCTTTAATTATTAGTGTTCTGCTGGATTAGATAATGCTAGACTAGGAGTCTGATATTATAAGGTATTGTTTCCTATGAGTGCTGGCTTTAGTTAAAAGCTGCACGACATACCTGAGAACTGGAGTTGATTGAGTAAATTCTAGTCTGTGTGCCATTGAGAGTAGAGCATGCACGAATGAGGGTTTTTTGCCTATACCATTCTGCACTGTTCTAGTCTCGATTGTTTGTCTTTGAGGTACGCCAGGAGAACGCTTAATACTTCGGTATTAAGGTTTCTCAAGAGAGCTACCCTTCCCTATAACGTAATATTTGACGCACAGACTTGAGATTTGCACTAGGCTATGCGGCATGCCATGCGCACCAGTATCTCGTATCATTGACTCTAGCTAGACTTTATCAATCATAGTAGACATTAAGTATATTAAACCAATTACTCTTTTTATGCATACCCATTTATGATTACACAAGCATTTCGCAGCCTAGTTTGATGTATTGAGACAGAAACGACTTAGGCTCTTTTTGTTGATAGGAATACTGCATTGTCGTGGCGATTATTATTATTGTTGTTGTGTTTAGGATATTCTTGGCTCCGACGGCATTATATATTCTACCTTTGTGTGTGCATAGCCTGCACGAGCATTGTTCCGCTGCCTGCCTTTTTGGGTTCCATTTCCGATACGAGCATCTTTATAGCATCTAACATTTAAAGAAGATTCCTTGTTAGTGTTGAAGGACTTTAGTGCACTTTCTTTCATGCAGGAGTGCCTGACATTTATTGATTAAAGTAACGTAAGCTGTAACTTCTCGTACCACCTTACTTTGCATACCATAACTAAGCACCTTCGGTTATAGGTAGTAATAGGCTGTTTTCACATAACATTAAGCTTAGAGTAGACGCACATTTATTGAGAGTTTGATAGCCTATTATTGCATATAGAACTCTGTAGAGTATTTGTGTTCTTTGTTCACTGGGAATATACATCAGAGGTTGGAGCTAGCGCTTTCCGTTGTAACATTTATGCCATTACTAGTCCAATGAATAAGAGCCCTGATATATTTGAACCCCAGTCGTAACAAATGGCGACCTTACCTAGGATTTGTTGAACCTACATTTATTAGCAGGGAACATTTGTTGTTTTGGAGAATATTTTGCGGGGATCAGCAAGAATAATTTGTTTGGAACATAGTATAGCCCTTGAGTATTTCCGAGAATTTTGTGTGTATATCGAGGTATAAGAGTTTGGGGTGCTTCTTTTCTGAATATTGTGGTGAGAAATTTTTGTGAGCATCATGTCTTATACCGGATCAGAGGAGAATGGAGACACAGTACGTAATGTCGAAACTGAGGAACAGCAGCATGATGAAAGGGTTAATCGGGTGAACTGTGAGGAGGATGCTAGGATATTTTTGCAATGGCCTGTTACTGCCGAGCGGTTGGAGGGTATGGATCGGTACGGTCTTCAATGCCTGGCCACAGCTATCGGTCATGCGGTTACTAGCAGCATGACCAAGGATAACTTGATAACGTGTGTACTGGGCAGGGTGACTGGTGAGCGAGATTGGTTGAGTGCTCAGAGCCCTTCGGCCATGCTTCCCCTACACTCGACTCCCAGCCATCCCAGTGGTTTGCTGACCCCGGGTACGCTTCCACAGGTGGGTGGTGACTGGCAGGGTGGGTTGCCCCTGGGGGGACCACCGGTAATTTCAAACATTGTAGCACCTTCACCTCCTCAAGGGTTATCTCCAGAATTATTGCTTCAGCTCGAATTAGCTAAGATCGAAGAGAGAAAGGCTATCAGGGCAGGTGAGCAGCAAATAGAATTAGCCAAGATAGAAGAGAGAGCCAAGCTAGCAAAAATCCAAGCGGATTTAGAGTCGACTAGGTACTGTGCCGACATGGACGTAGAGAAGTCGCGAGTAGAGGCGACGGGACAGCGACTTGGGGCTGGTAACCGTGTTCATGAGCAGTCTCTCTCGCACTTATTGAAACTGGTTCCGGTGTTTGATGAGAGTGGTGTAACAGAATTTTTCACACGCTTTGAGAAGAAGTGCCAGGAACACCAGTGGCCAGAGAATAAATGGGCAGCACTTGTATCCTCTAGATTAATAGGCAAGGGTCTTAAAGCCTACGATGCGTTACCTTTGGAGTTATGTATTGTGTACGAGGATCTCAAGGAGGCTGTCCTGAGGGCTTACGAACTGCAACCAGAAACGTACCGTTTGAAGTTCCGGGGTGTAACTAAGGGAAGAGATAGCACCTTTTTGGAACACGCCCGGGACTTGTCCGATGCTATGGGGAACTGGCTCCGATCTGAGAAGGTAACAACGTTTGATGGAGTTAAGCAGTTGATGATGTTGGAGCAGTTCTTTAAGAGCACGGGCGGTGATCTAACTTTGAACTTAAAGGAGAAAACCCAAGCACTCTAGTAGAAGCAGCAGAAATGGCTGATCTACGGCTGTCGTTGATTCGGGGTTGCGGGTCCTCACAGTAGTACGATGCAAGTGCTAGGGACCGTTATCCTCCCCCTCCCCGTAGCAATGACACATTTAAACCAAAGAGCAATGAAACTAAAACTGAAGCCAAACCTACCACCACACCGTATGTGAAAAGTCAGGGGCCTTTTACATCACAGTATAAGCCGAAACCGAAATTTATGTGTTTTAGGTGCCACCAGGAGGGTCATAAGGCAAATGAGTGCCCTAGTCGACCTCCTCCGGCAGCCGTGTCTTTTGCTCACGGCATTGGAGTGTTCAAGAGGACATCGGAGTTTGTTAGAGGCATTTCTTCCGAGGTAAATACACTGCCAGTGCAGAAGGATCCGGAAGGCTTATTCCCTGTCCGTGATGCCTTTAGTGACCACAGGGGACTCGGTTGTGTGGAGTGGGGGGGTAGAAGACATGAGGTGAGAATTTTGCGTGACACTGGGGCATCGCAAACACTGTTGAGAAATTTCACTGGTAAACCTGTCATTACGGCGCGGGTGGTTGTGGTTCAGGGAGTTAATGCGACAAGGTCATACCCGCTTGTAAGAATGAAGGTGGAAGTTGATGGTGTGACTCGGGACCTGGATGTAGGAATTGTGGAGAAGTTACCTGTTGGGGGCGTCGACCTCCTTCTTGGCAACGACTTTGCGGGGCCTACTTCTGAGGCTCCACCCTTAGTCGTTGTCGAGAAGCCGGCCGACGTGAGTAGGGAGGAGCAGGAGTGGGTTGGGAAGTGTCCGGGGCAGCCTATGGAGTGTGTTGTCACCGGAGATTCTGCATCCAGGGAGTCACATTCTGGTCAACAATCTTTAGATCAGCGGAGGAAGGGTACCGAGAAGGGGTTGAAAGTTGATGCGGTTGAGAGTTTAGTGTCAACGGACCTTCTCGGGGACTCATTATTAGGACCACATTTCGAGTCTGGAGAGGACCCAGTAACTGTTCCTGAAGAGGCAGAGGATGGGCTTAAAAAGACGAAAGAATTGAAGGAGGACAGTGATGCACAGTCGGGAGATGTAGCAACAAGGTACCCTGACGCGTACCCTATGAGAAATGGGTCGGCGAAGACGGTGGTCCGAAGCTTGCTAGTGTATTTTTCCCGGTATGGTTACCCGCAGGGGATTCAGTCAGTCCGGGGACCCAACTTCACTTCTAGCCTCTTTGTACAAGCAATGCCGCAGCATGGGATTGTTGGGGTTGTGTCATCTGCATATCATCCGGAGAGCCAGGGTGTGTTAGAGCGATGGCACTCAGCCTTGAAATCTGTGCTTCGTTGTTGTTGCTTTGAGAGTGGGAGGGATTGGGATCTTGGCCTGCCATGTGTTTTGTTTGCTGTGTGGGAGGTACCTGGGGAGAGTTTGGGATTCAGCCCTAATGAGCTCGTCTTTGGACACCGTGTCAGAGGGCGTCTCCATATAGTTGAAGAAGTATGGGAGGGCGCAGAAAAACCTTGTTCTATGCTCAAGTGTGTCCTCAACAGTCGAGAACGGATGTTGCGCAGTCTGGAGTTGGCTGGCCGTAATTTGACTAGCTCTCAGGCCCTCAGGAAGGACAGGTACGACCTCAAGGTTGAACTCAGGGAGCTTCACGTGGGTCAGGAGGTGTTGATTCTACTGCCCCTTGTAGGTCACCCCTTATCCGCGAAGTACGCTGGTCCTTATAGGGTGGTGGAGGAGCTATCGGACCTGGTTTACTTGGTAGCCACTCCAGACAGACGGAAGCGCAACCAGTTATGTCATGATAATCCCGTGAAGGAGTATGGGAGGCACCCCCCTGTGCCTCTCACTGTGCCTGTGATGACGTTTAGCAGTCAAGGTGGAGAAGGAGAACGGGACAGTTAAGCTCAGGTGGAGGATAACTGGAAGGATAAGAAGTTCAAATGGGCGCCTGAGTGTGAGAAGGTGTTTAGAGAAGTAAAACACCTGTTGTGCACTCACCCGATCCTCAGGGCCCCTGACTTTAGCCTACCTTTCCAACTAGCAACGGAGGCTAGTGGTGTGGGGGCTGGTGCCGTCCTTGCGGAAAGGGACGATGATGGGCTGGAGCATCCTGTTAGTTTCTGCTCGGAGAAGTACAATTCGGCCCAGGGGAGCTGCTCTGTTGTCAAGGAGGAGCTGCTGGCGGTTGTACTTGCTCTGAGGCATTTCGAGGTCTGTGTTCCAGCCTATGGTCCGGTCGTTGTAGTTTACCCAGATCATCACCCTCTCAAGTTCTTGGACCAGTTTCACAATCGGAATATGAGGCTGACCAGGTGGTCACTAAGGTTATTGGTATATAACATGGACATACGCCATATTGCCGGTTGTGACAACGTGGTTGCAGATGGTCGTTCAAGGGTATATGATCCTGGGTAGATTGACACACTCCTGCTTTAGTTTGAATAGTATTTTGCGCTTGGTGCTTGTTGGCTCGCGGTTGTAGCCCAGCGTATTGGGTCGTAAAGCAGGAGTTGAGCGTTTGGTATAGAAGACAAAACTAGGCTTGCCCCTATAGTGCAGCCGAAATAAACAAATTATAAACATAAAAATCAAATAAAAACTCTTTCTTTGATAGTTGATTTTTTTTAGTATGTTATAGCAGTAATTCTGAGTTGCACTCCTCTCAGAATGCTGGGCTAGAGAAGCTCGCTCTTGAGGAGCATAACTACATATAATTTAACCTATGGTGTTGGGGAGGGTTATAATTTTGAAAAATGTTTTGTTGAAGAACTGTGCCAGATATTTTACTGCCGCTGGGTGATGGGAAGTGGAGATATAGCATGGGTTCTAACCATCAGATTTTTGTGAGCCTTGGGGCCTCTGAGAAATATCTTGGGGGGGTGTGACGTTAACCACTCCGTTAGAACCGCATGGCTTGTCCTACAGTGACTCGCTAGGATCGCCAGGGCAGTGGATGGGGCTACAGTTTATGTATTAGAGTGTGCTTTATTTCATATGAAAGCTTGTGTCATGGGCAGTCCAGAAAGGCTCTTTGTTTTCACCCATGTCAAGGCTTTCTATATTTAATTGTAAAGTATATGTTTTATCATTAACTAGTAATGATGGGATCTGGGAGAGAGAGAGAGAGTAGAACAGAGTGAGAGGGAGCGCGTAGTGTTTTTGTCCCGCTCGATGACGTCACGGCTGGCTGCCTCGTTCGTGGGGGTTGGTTGAGAGAGGTCCTTTCCATGCTGTTAGCTACCTTGCTAGTGGCTAGAGGACTTGTAACCGCTTTTTTCCCACGCGGCTCGAGCTGGTGCGAGTATATATACAGTTCCTCGCCACTCTCTCCCTCAGATCTGGTTTCTAGAATGCACCCATCTTTTTCCCTTGCTACCTGTACCCCGCTCGCACCTGAGAATCTTTTCCTCTGCCTATCTCTCTCATTTTCCATATCTTTCACCACCTTTTATTAATATTATACCCCCTCTTGTTAACTCTGCAAAATCAGCTTCATGCTGGCCAGTTGTATTGTGCGTTAAGGTCTGATATAACCCATGTATGATAGTTGTTAAGATAAGTGGATCACGAAGCATTGGTTGGCTTTCATAGTACCGCATCCTTTAATTATTAGTGTTCTGCTGGATTAGATAATGCTAGACTAGGAGTCTGATATTATAAGGTATTGTTTCCTATGAGTGCTGGCTTTAGTTAAAAGCTGCACGACATACCTGAGAACTGGAGTTGATTGAGTAAATTCTAGTCTGTGTGCCATTGAGAGTAGAGCATGCACGAATGAGGGTTTTTTGCCTATACCATTCTGCACTGTTCTAGTCTCGATTGTTTGTCTTTGAGGTACGCCAGGAGAACGCTTAATACTTCGGTATTAAGGTTTCTCAAGAGAGCTACCCTTCCCTATAACGTAATATTTGATGCACAGACTTGAGATTTGCACTAGGCTATGCGGCATGCCATGCGCACCAGTATCTCGTATCATTGACTCTAGCTAGACTTTATCAATCATAGTAGACATTAAGTATATTAAACCAATTACTCTTTTTATGCATACCCATTTATGATTACACAAGCATTTCGCAGCCTAGTTTGATGTATTGAGACACAAACGACTTAGGCTCTTTTTGTTGATAGGAATACTGCATTGTCGTGGCGATTATTATTATTGTTGTTGTGTTTAGGATATTCTTGGCTCCGACGGCATTATATATTCTACCTTTTTGTGTGCATAGCCTGCACGAGCATTGTTCCGCTGCCTGTCTTTTTGGGTTCCATTTCCGATACGAGCATCTTTATAGCATCTAACATTTAACACCTTACGAGCGGCCTATGCGGTTTATTTATGTGTACCGCCCAGCGGGGTGTTTTTAGCCAAAATAGGGCTGTTTACGTGATCATTTTCATGCCTAAATAAGACCCAGAACGTAAAACAAGTATCTCTCCCTGAAAGGGCATAAACAGAGCTTTCGAATGACACCATAACGATCCTTGTATGATGGATAGTTTTCTTGCAATAACCGTGCAACGCGAGTGCAAAAAGCAGGTAATTCGGTACTTTCGGTACATAATTGAGTATGTAGCGAGTGAGAGAGGGAGGAGGGAGCTGAGATTTGTGTCAGTAGGTTCGCCGCGGTGGTCTGGAGCAGTCATACGCTCGCTAGTCTCCTGCCACCACTTGTCTCTCTCTCTCAGCCACATTACGTGCTGAAATTGCCACTCGAGTTGTGTCAAGCGCCGCCACATAGTCCAGCTTTATTTAACTCGACTTAAGTGGTGAGCCGCTTTTTAAGGGTTAAAGAAGATTCCTTGTTAGTGTTGAAGGACTTTAGTGCACTTTCTTTCATGCAGGAGTGCCTGACATTTATTGATTAAAGTAACGTAAGCTGTAACTTCTCTTACCACCTTACTTTGCATACCATAACCAAGCACCTTCGGTTATAGGTAGTAATAGGCTGTTTTCACATAACATTAAGCTTAGAGTAGACGCACATTTATTGAGAGTTTGATAGCCTATTATTGCACATAGAACTCTGTAGAGTATTTGTGTTCTTTGTTCACTGGGAATATACATCAGAGGTTGGAGCTAGCGCTTTCCGTTGTAACATTTATGCCATTACTAGTCCAATGAATAAGAGCCCTGATATATTTGAACCCCAGTCGTAACAATTGTAGGTGGTGTCGAGTGGTTGTTGAGTGGTGTTGTTGTTGTTTTACTGTTGTAGGTGGTGTGGAGTGGTTGTTGAGTGGTGTTGTTGTAGCTTTACTGTTGTAGGTGGTGTGGAGTGGTTGTTGAGTGGTGTTGTTGTTGTTTTACTGTTGTAGGTGGTGTGGATTGGTTATTGAGTGGTGTTGCTGTAGCTTTACTGTTGTAGGTGGTCTGGAGTGGTTGTTGAGTGGTGTTGTTGTTGCAGTACTGTTGTAGGTGGTGTGGAGTGGTTGTTGAGTGGTGTTGTTGTTGGTTTACTGTTGCAGGTGGTGTGGAGTGGTTGTTGAGTAGTGTTGTTGTTGCTTTACTGTTGCAGGTGGTGTGGAGTGGTTGTTGAGGGGTGTTGCTGTAGCTATACTGTTGCAGGTGGTGTGCAGTGGTTGTTGAGTGGTGTTGTTATAGCTTTACTGTTGTAGGTGGTGTGGAGTGGTTGTTGAGTGGTATTGTTGTTGTTTTACTGTTGTAGGTGGTGTGGAGTGGTTGTTGAGTGGTGTTGTAGCTTTACTGTTGTAGGTGGTGTGGAGTGGTTGTTGAGTGGTGTTGTAGATTTACTGTTGTAGGTGGTGTGGAGTGGTTGTTGAGTGGTGTTGTTGTTGTTTTACTGTTGTAGGTGGTGTGGAGTGGTTATTGAGTGGTGTTGCTGTAGCTTTACTGTTGTAGGTGGTGTGTAGTGGTTGTTGTGTGGTGTTGTTTTTGCTTTACTGTTGTAGGTGGTGTGGAGTGGTTTTTGAGTGGTGTTGTTGTTGTTTTACTCTTGTAGGTGGTGTGGAGTGGTTGTTGAGTGGTGCTGTTGTTGCTTTACTGTTGTAGGTGGTGTGGAGTGGTTGTTGAGGGGTGTTGTTGTAGCTTTATTGTTGTAGGTGGTGTGGAGTGGTTGTTGAGTGTTGTTGTTGTTGTTTTACTGTTGTAGGTGGTGTGGAGTGGATGTTGAGTGGTGGTGTTGTTGTTTTACTGTTGTAGGTGGTGTGGAGTGGTTGTTGAGTGGTGTTGCTATTGCTTTACTGTTGTAGGTGATGTGGAGTGGTTATTGAGTGGTGTTGCTGTTGTTTTACTGTTGTAGGTGGTGTGGAGTGATTATTGAGTGGTGTTGCTGTAGCTTTACTGTTGCAGGTGGTGTGGAGTGGTGTTGTTGTAGCTTTACTGTTGTAGGTGGTGTGGAGTGGTTGTTGAGTGGTGTTGTTGTTGTTTTACTGTTGTAGGTGGTGTGGAGTGGTTGTTGAGTGGTGTTGTTGTAGCTTCACTGTTGTAGGTGGTGTGGACGTGGTTATTGAGTGGTGTTGCTGTTGCTTTATTGTTGCAGGTGATGTAGAGTGGTTATTGAGTGGTGTTGCTGTTGTTTTACTGTTGTAGGTGGTGTGGAGTGGTTATTGAGTGGTGTTGTTGTTGCTTTACTGTTGTAGGTGGTGTGGAGTGGTTGTTGAGTGGTGTTGTTGTTGTTTTACTGTTGTAGGTGGTGTGGAGTGGTTATTGAGTGGTGTTGTTGTTGCTTTACTGTTGTATGTGGTGTGGAGTGGTTATTGAATGGTGTTGCTGTTGTTATACTGTTGTAGGTGGTGTGGAGTGGTTGTTGAGTGGTGTTGTTGTAGCTTTACTGTTGTAGGTGGTGTGGAGTGGTTGTTGAGTGGTGTTGCTGTAGCTATACTGTTGCAGGTGGTGTGCAGTGGTTGTTGAGTGGTGTTGTTATAGCTTTACTGTTGTAGGTGGTGTGGAGTGGTTGTTGAGTTTTGTTGTTGTTGTTTTACTGTTGTAGGTGGTGTGGAGTGGTTGTTGAGTGGTGTTGTAGCTTTACTGTTGTAGGTGGTGTGGAGTGGTTGTTGAGTGGTGTTGTAGCTTTACTGTTGTAGGTGGTGTGGAGTGGTTGTTGAGTGTTGTTGTTGTTGTTTGACTGTTGTAGGTGGTGTGGAGTGGTTATTGAGTGGTGTTGCTGTAGCTTTACTGTTGTAGGTGGTGTGGAGTGGTTGTTGTGTGGTGTTGTTGTTGCTTTACTGTTGTAGGTGGTGTGGAGTGGTTTTTGAGTGGTGTTGTTGTTGTTTTACTCTTGTAGGTGGTGTGGAGTGGTTGTTGAGTGGTGCTGTTGTTGCTTTACTGTTGTAGGTGGTGTGGAGTGGTTGTTGAGGGGTGTTGTTGTAGCTTTATTGTTGTAGGTGGTGTGGAGTGGTTGTTGAGTGGTGTTGTTGTTGTTTTACTGTTGTAGGTGGTGTGGAGTGGATGTTGAGTGGTGGTGTTGTTGTTTTACTGTTGTAGGTGGTGTGGAGTGGTTGTTGAGTGGTGTTGCTATTGCTTTACTGTTGTAGGTGATGTGGAGTGGTTATTGAGAGGTGTTGCTGTTGTTTTACTGTTGTAGGTGGTGTGGAGGGATTATTGAGTGGTGTTGCTGTAGCTTTACTGTTGCAGGTGGTGTGGAGTGGTGTTGTTGTAGCTTTACTGTTGTAGGTGGTGTGCAGTGGTTGTTGAGTGGTGTTGTTGTTGTTTTACTGTTGTAGGTGGTGTGGAGTGGTTGTTGAGTGGTGTTGTTGTAGCTTCACTGTTGTAGGTGGTGTGGACGTGGTTATTGAGTGGTGTTGCTGTTGCTTTATTGTTGCAGGTGATGTAGAGTGGTTATTGAGTGGTGTTGCTGTTGTTTTACTGTTGTTGGTGGTGTGGAGTGGTTATTGAGTGGTGTTGTTGTTGCTTTACTGTTGTAGGTGGTGTGGAGTGGTTGTTGAGTGGTGTTGTTGTTGTTTTACTCTTGTAGGTGGTGTGGAGTGGTTGTTGAGTGGTGTTGTTGTAGCTTCACTGTTGTAGGTGGTGTGGACGTGGTTATTGAGTGGTGTTGCTGTTGCTTTATTGTTGCAGGTGATGTAGAGTGGTTATTGAGTGGTGTTGCTGTTGTTTTACTGTTGTAGGTGGTGTGGAGTGGTTATTGAGTGGTGTTGATGCTTTACTGTTGTAGGTGGTGGGAAGTGGTTGTTGTTGTCGTTGGTGTTCCCCAAGCTGCCTGGCCGAACAGCCCCAAGGCCCCGAGTAAGGCCAAGGCCATAAACGAGCGCCCCCACAGAACCCTCCCTGCCGACCACAATAAAGCCTGGGTGACCGAAGCCACTCCATGGCGGGGAGCTGAGAGGGTGCGTAAACGCCCGGGAAACCAAAGCCCCACCCAGGGCCCTGTGCCCCTCAGCAATTATGAAGAGAAAGTTGAGGGGCAAAGGAATAATGTGACGCTTTAGCTTCCAATCTTGGTAGATTGGGAGGTCAATCCACGGAAGAGACGCCGTCACTCGAGATTTAGAAAATATATAAGTAAAAGGAACAGTCAGAGTAAGCTATGGGTATGGCAGAGATCGCTCAGGTCTCACTCTGATAGACCAGCCCATCGCCAAGGTGGGAAGTGGTTATTGAGTGTGATGTTGTTGTAGCTTTACTGTTGTAGGTGGTGTGAACGTGGTTGTTGAGTGGTGTTGCTTTTTTATTGTTGTAGGTGGTGTGGAGTGGTTGTTGAGTGGTGTTGCTGTTTTACTGTTGCAGGTGGTGTGGAGTGGTTGTTGAGTGGTGTTGCAATTTTACTGTTGCAGGTGGTGTGGACGTGGTTATTGAGTGGTGTTGTTGTTGCTATACTGTTGTAGGTGGTGTGGAGTGGTTATTGAGTGGTGTTGCTGTAGCTTTACTGTTGCGGGTGGTGTGGAGTGGTTGTTGAGTGGTGTTGTTGTAGCTTTACTGTTGTAGGTGGTGTGGACGTTGTTGTTGAGTGGTGTTGTTGCTTTACTGTTGTAGGTGGTGTGGAGTGGTCATTGAGGGGTGTTGTTGTTGTTGTTGTTGTTTTACTATTGCAGGTGGTGTGGAGTGGTTATTGAGTGGTGTTGTTGTAGCTTTACTGTTGTAGGTGGTGTGGACGTGGTTGTTGAGTGGTGTTGTTGTTGTTTTACTGTTATAGGTCGTGTGGACGTGGTTGTTGAGGGGTGTTGTTGTAGCTTTACTGTTGTAGGTGGTGTGGACGTTGTTGTTGAGTGGTGTTGTTGCTTTACTGTTGTAGGTGGTGTGGAGTGGTCATTGAGGGGTGTTGTTGTTGTTGTTGTTTTACTATTGCAGGTGGTGTGGAGTGGTTATTGAGTGGTGTTGTTGTAGCTTTACTGTTGTAGGTGGTGTGGACGTGGTTGTTGAGTGGTGTTGTTGTTGCTTTACTGTTATAGGTCGTGTGGACGTGGTTGTTAAGGGGTGTTGTTGTTGCTTTACTGGTGTAGTTTGTGTGGACGTGGTTGATGTATACTATGGATGTATTGTAACTGTTTTAGGTAGTGTGAAGATTGTTGTAGAGGGGTGTGGTTATAGTGTTACTGTTGAAGATAGTGTAGGGAAGGTTCGATTGTGACTATTGTAAATCATGTAGGTTTGGTTGATTGAGAGAATGATTATATTGTGACATTCCGTTATTGCTGTAGGTGATGTCCTGGATGTGGTTGTTGTGGACGATGGTTGAAGGCACCATCACCACCACCCAGTACGTGAGGGTACCGGCAGGAGTCATCGGATCCACCATAAAGGTTAGTAATGTTACAGGAATCTAGTGTAAACACGAACACTCTATTGTCGGATATTTTCGGAGCCATTGAATCGGAGTCTAAATTATAATAAAATTAAGCCATGTATATGCCGATTTCTGCCTTCAAATTGACAGAATTATGACTTTTTGCTTATACCAATAGAATAATAACGTTTAATAAAACAATAATTAAGTCAGCAGCCGAACCCACTCACCCTTAATCCATACAGTACCAGGGATGTCCTTTGTATCTTAGTCTGGCAGCTATTAGACGGCTATATTCAGCTAAGGGAGGACCTCTAGTAATAATAAGGCTTCAAATGATCATAACCAACCCTTTTAAATGCCACAGATCCTTCCTAAGCTGCATAATATCGTATAAATATAGCTAGAATAAATTAGAACACACATCGCTGGTACTTAAAGGGTTAAGAGAGGTAATAAGAATACAAAAAGTGCTGGACCCCTGGCAGATAAAGGGCCCATCTCCGAAGCTTGCTGATCCATTAGTGGTAGTACATTCTGGAGGTGGGATAATCTCAAGCTGTTAACGGGCTTCAATGCAATTTTCCTTACCAACAGACATAGTGAGATCTCATGTTGTCGACTTGTAAAGTATGTTTAAGCAATCCAGAAACGAAATGGGTCTTCTCGTTAATGGAACAATCATATTCCCACTGATTGCAGTCTAAAATGTATTGGTATTCTCTACAATCATGCATTGTGCACATTATAATACATAATTATAGCAATTTTATTTGGTAGTCAAAAACATGTTCATACACAGCAGTGTGAAACCCGAATTATGTCACCTCAGCCACCCTCCTCTTGCTGACGAGAAGAATCCAAATAAAACTATTAATCTGCAGTTGCTATATACAATAGAGTACAAAGGAAATCAAGCAACAACAGTTCAAGCGACCCCTAAAGGCTGTTTGCCCTCCAAAATACTGATGGTCAAGTGTCCAAAAAATATTTAGAGTGAGTAAGGAAAAAATGGAAAGGTAAGACTGCCCTGGGACAAATGTCCGTGGCAGGATTAGAAGATGTTAGTATGGGACAGTTGTTAGTAAAACAAACAAAAAATGTATTCAATTACAAATGCAGTCAATCATGCATTTAAGGCAAGGTGTTTGTCTAGGCTAAGTTTAAAATAATTAACGGTGCTGCAATTTATGACATCTCGGGGAAGCCCATTCCAGTAGTTGACAACTCGATTGAAGAAATTCTTAGACTCGTGGGAGTTAAAAGATTTACCAATAATTTTGCTACCGTTCCCCCTCTGCAATTTGAGTGGTCGATAGTGAAATATTTATTACAGTTCATATTTTCGATGCCTTAATGATTTTGAACACTTGAATTAAGTCGCCGCTTAATCTGCGTGGGGTTAAAGGAAATACATTTAATTCTCTAAGACTCTCCTCGTATGGTTTGTTCTTTAAGCAAGGTATCATTTTGGTAACTCTACCCATAAGCGTATAATATCCAGCTGCATTCAATAACCTGGATTTGTTTGGTAGGCATATAAATGTCACTATTATTATTATTATTATATGAGATGCCGAAATCTCCAACCAGGGTGCAGAAACACCATCAAAATCAATCCACACAAAACACCCGGAGGCACTAGAGAGAGACTACGGCAACTTAGGAAAAAATAAAAACATATACTGTATACTGTACTGTACATATACACATATTAAATATAGATAACATATTATGCAGTGGTGGATATGTAATGGAGATAGGGCGATAGTCATTAGGAGATGATGAGGCAGTATTTCCCTTTGGAATAGGAGTGATAATAGCCTTACGCCAGCAAAGAGGAAAACTACCTGATTTCAAAAGCAACCTACACACCACAGCCAATTTAGGTGCCAAGACCACTGCAACCTTTTTTTTTTTTAAAAAGAGAGGCAAAAACCCATCCGGGTCTGTGCCACCATAGGTATCAAGATCCAGCAAGTACCTTTTCAGTTCAGCTGATTTGAATGCCATTAAATTGAGGTTGGGTCTAGGGAAACATGTCAATGGCAAAGACAATTCCTGATTACTCTGCTTATTAATAAAATATTAGATAGAATATTGGCCTTCGATAATGGATCAAAAGAGATGGAGCCATCAGAATCACAAAGAGGAGGCATGGAGGAATCTATTCCAAATAAAGAGGATTTCAAAGCGGACCACCATTTATGAGGCTGTGTAGCTCCTGCCAGAACATCCTGAAGATGGGAGTTATAATCCCTCTCAGCACCATCATAAACTCTCTGCGCAGCTGCCCTTTTAAAAACATAATTTTCCCAATGCAAGGGAGTTTGATTACTCCTCCATAGACGATATGCAGCCTGTTTGTCCTCAAATGCACGCTTGCAGTAGTCATTAAACCATGCTTTATCCCTGATACGAGACTTAATTGTCTTTGATGGAACCCTTTTGCGAAGGATACCAAGAAGGGAATTGTTGAGAGCTGAAACCGGGTCATGAGATCTTAGTATGTGATTCCACTCAATATTACAAACATCATTAGAAACGTTGTCCCAGTTAACCCGGGATTTAAGGTAGACTTTACGTGAGAGAGTAATATCAGGAACAGAAAAATCAAGATTAATTTTACACATGATGGCATTGTGGTCGGAAGTGCCAACAGGTACAAGAACGGAGGTTTCTACAACGCCAGGAATATCTGTTAGTACTAGATCAAGACAATTTCCAGACATATGAGTAGGTCCTTGGATTAGCTGTTCACAACCAGATAAGTTTGCAAAATCCAAGGTAGCATGACCATTTCTATTAGTTGGAGAGACCGAGTTCAAACACTCTTGATGATGCGCATTGACATCACCAACAAAAATAAAAGATGGTTTGACATCTACAGACTGTATTGAAGCCATGGCTGTTAAAAGGCAGTCATATATGTCATTGTTAACATCAGGATTTCTGTACAGGCTAAAAATGTAATGATTATGATATTTGCTGGAAACTTTAACTAACTGCATCTCATGGCATTTACAAATATGCTTAGTTAAGTGCTGAACATTATACCCAGATCTAATATACAAGCTCATTCCACGAGCACGAGGAATAGAATCACGCCGAATAAGAACTGGTTTACCGAAGTTAGGTATAAGAAGTTCAGAATAATCTCTATAACCAGAGACAAGGGTTTCAGAACAAAAGACAATATCATAATCAACAGATGCCAATGTAAGATCCTTGATGTTCTTATAGAGACAACGAATATTCGAATAAAATACACGACAACTTGTAGCAAGTTGTCTGTGAGGACCGGGATTAACTTCTATATCACCGGACAAAAGTAGAAACAAAAATAGAAAAAGTTGAAAGCAATCCATATACAAATACATAAAGATGGATATAAACAGGTCGACCCAGACGGAGCCATCACATCTGGGTAAGGTATAAAACAAGCCCCAAAGACACCATATCCAGGGGGGAGCAGTAGCGGTGGATTTTATTTGTTTAGAAAAGACTAGAAACAGAAAAAGAATGCCAAATCTCCTGAAAATCCACCAGACTCAAAAGTCTTCCTCATTGGCCTGCTAACCACCGTGGGGAAAAAAACAGGAGATTGCAGGAAAAGGAAGGAAAGTTGCTGTATAGCACCAAACAGCAGGGATGGATGTAAACGGACAATGGAAGACCTTGGTGCAGGCTATGGCAACATCCTAAACATCCATCATGGTAAAATACCATAAGTTTGCTAGATGGCCGTTGACTAATATATACAGTAGTACATCCGCCCTTTGACAGGTATTGCTTTTAGTCCTGCAGGGTGTCTAGCCACCCACCCTCCAAGTGAGGACCCGGAGGGGTAGCCGGTTTAGTCGCCGACAATCCGACCATGAAACAGGTAGTATCAGATTACATGTTACTGATAGCTGGAATACCTGACCTGACACCATTCAGCATATTCTTCCTGTTTGGAAAGCTACTCAGTGGTGGCTATAGCCAGAGTATAGTCATTTAAAGATAGCAAACACGTTAGCACATTGCCAATCTGCTGTAGCGGCCACTATACCCTGTTCCAAGTAGGTAGGCCAGAAATCGTAGCCCCTAACCTCTGTAACTCAAAAAGTGCTAGAGCAAATGGGCTGTAAATGTCCGCACTTAATATTTGGCTGACCCTTCCCTCAAATAGTAGAAATATTAGATAGATTACTCTAGTCGTTTGTGAGTTATAGAGGTTAATGTTCAATAGTTTACTTACTTGGAACAGGGTATAGTGTCATAATTCAGGTTAACATTGGTCTTGAGACAACAGGTAGTCTTATTTGGTTACTTTTATTAGAGTCTGGCATCCACTACAATTATATATTGATAAATCATTGTCATTCATTATTATATTACATATGTTCATTGGAAATTACGAAGCATAATGGAAGTGAACTTCATCAGATAATATTAGTGATGTTAGTATATACTGTGTTTATGATTAATAATAATATGACCCTGATGATACTTAGAGCAAATATTATGTTTGTGTGTCTAGACCTTAAACTGACGCACCACATAACCTTCCCGAGGATTTAATCTCATAATCTTGGGCACAGCGATAAATAATCCAATTTTGTTGTGAGCTTTATGTTTCTTCGCTGTGGTTAATTTAACTATGCCATTGTTTGCTACACAAACAAAATATCTGCTTTGAGTCATTGTTTTCGTCTGAACAGGAAAGGTTATAATGTAACTCATTTAAATGTTTGATCTTTACCTCTAAGATAAATCCCCAAATGTTCAATATATAATCGGTATACTATTGATATACTGTATATATATTAACTAACTTAATTGAATCATATGCAATTTGAATGAATAGTAGAAAAGAAAAACACATCATCATAGACGTTCGATAAAGATTGACTTTGTACTTTGACTAACTTTCCCATTGACTAACTGATTGTCACTATGAAATATTTGTTATTTAAGTAATTCACTTGATAAAATAGTTAAAAAAGGTTAATAATTACGTTATCGAATAAGACACATATAATAATGTATTTGTATATTTATTATTTATTATTATCTGTATTTATATTTGGTTTAGTTTGCTACCTAGATCTCTATCAAGCTTAACGATACATCATCCCAAATACAACCATTAGAGATTAATTTGGACATTATTTGGTAGAAAACATGTCCCGGCCAAAAAATACAGGCTCGCTATTTGACACTTTTGTTCTGTTGGTCTATATTCCAACTACTCCCTCTCGGTCATAGGCTGTACATGCTGTACATAGGCTGTACCTGCTGTACATTGAACGGTGAAGCCTGTGAAATCTCGTTCCAGTCTAGGTGGTGATATATGTGAAGCAATTTTAGCTGCAACCAGCCTCTGCCATCTTGTCTTCGCGGATCCATGGGGCTTAGTTGCCCACTCACGGCTCGAAGCAGACCCATCTCTGTAGCTGTCTTGCTCCAGTGCTTCACTGACTCACCTCTTAGAATCGGACCCTCACTCTCAGAACGCCATCTATTGAGCAATGAATTCACTAGGCATTGCCCCCCTGTAGCATATTTTGAATATGGGAATATTAATACAGTGCTATTTAATCAGGGAACAATGAGGGTATTTATTCGGAATTTCTGTGAGCTTTGTGGTAATGCACTGATACTAAGTAGAGCACAAATTCCATCCCAATAATATCTTCCCATTGACATATCGGGATTCGAGCCCGGTTCCATTGGATTACCAGTCCAGTGGCAAGACCACTCCACCACACAGAAATGGACGAAAGTATTCAAATTTGAAAACTATTGGGACTAAACATGAAGGAGAAGGGGGTACAGAAAAACCCCGAATACTTCACCTTAACCAGTGATTTTTCATGACTGATGTTCGTTGACGTGGTTGGGGTTCAGGTGACTAGCGGTGTGGGTGTGTCGTGTGTGTCAGTGTGTGCTGTGGACGGGTGTGCAGCCTATACCTTGGAGGAGGACAGTGCTGGGGGAACCTTCCTCTGTGTCACCCTCATCACCCTCACATCAGCCACCAAGGTCGACCAAAACCACAGTAAACAGGTCTACATTCCTTCACACAATGGTAAATATATTCAACATTCATATCCTTCTGCTTATATATGTTAGTCAGTCAGTCATTAGCCAGCCTTTACTCCCACAAGGTGTAGGGAGGATCAGCAAGATACACGAGAAAGGAACAAGAGGTGACAGGAGAAGAACACATAACAGTTCGCCCACAAACAAATAGCACACACACATTCAGAAGCACCAATCACTCATCAGCCCCAGAAATCAATGGTTTCACCTCAGATGTTATACTTCCGGACAAGGTCTTTTTACATCAACATCTGGGATAAGACCTTCCAGGTTTGTCATTTAAAAGGGTCCAGAGACCTTCATGTACTCTCTCTAACAAACTTCATTCATTCCTGTAATTTGCTAATTCTTTTGCTTCAACCATTCCTTTTTCACGCTTTGACTCACATTCTGACACCATAACATACCATCTTCTCGACTCTCCGCACATTCTTCTTCCTTCCACTTCACTGACATGATCCTTTTAACTATTCTTTCTTCAGGCATTCTTGTCATGTGAGAATACCATTTGAGAACACTTTCTTCAACCTTTTGCTCTACCGACTTCATAGCTCCATATGCCTCCCTTGTGTTCACACTTCTTACTGTGTCTATTCTTCAAACTCCGCATGCATTTCTTAGCAAATCCATTTCAACAGCTCTTACTCGAGACATTTCATTACTATACCATACCAGAGTTTAACATCCATACATCAATGCCTGCATCAACACACCCTCATGTAATCCTCTCACTGCTTTCATACTCAAGTTCTGTTCCTAAACAAGGTTTTCATTGCTACAACTTTCTTCCATGTGTTACTCTGTTATCTACTTCTCTTGTATATTTTCCCCTTTTCTCAATCATGGCTCCCAGATACATACATTCTTCTACTAGTTGAAGCTGTTCTCCATTAATCCTTACATTACACAGTGTCTCCTTCTCTTTCTTTTGCTCTTATTAACATTTACTTTTAGACCTCGTTTTTCACATACTTCCACAAATATCTCCAATGTCTGGCACAGGTCATTCTCGCCCTCGGCACATAACACTGCGTCTTCTGCATACAACACATTAGTGACAGTCATTCTGTTTCCACCACTCACCATCACCATCTCAACTCCCTCTCTTCTTGTTCTGTCCTTTACTTCTCCCATTACCCCATCCATGTAGATATTAAACAACCAGGGCAACATCACACTTCCCTGTCTTACTCCAACCTGCACACTAAACCACTAACTTAATGCGCCATTTATTCTTACACATGCTTCACTACCATCATAAAAAAAACTCTTCACAGCATTTAACACATTATCTTTTACATCATACAGCTCTAAAACGTTCCATAGTCCTTCTGTAACCTTCTCTATAAACTTACTTTGGCTATTATGCTTTCTCCAGACCCATAAATGCCATGTATACCCTCTTATGTGTTTCACATTCCTTCTCTATCATCTGTCTGCCTACACAAATATAATCCACACATCCTCTTTCACTTTGAAATCCACCCTGTTCATCACACACTTTTCCATCGGTAATTTGTTTCACTGTCAATAACTATTCTTTCATAAATATGACTTACCAACCACACTCAGCAGACTAATACCTCTGCAACACTTACATTCATTTCGTTCACCTTTACCTTTATACAACGTGACTATCATTCCCCTCTTCCAGTCCACTGGCATCACTCTATTTGTCCAAGCTTTTGAACATAGTTTCCACAGCCAATCCATTAATACTTCATCTCCATTCCTTATCATTTCACATTGTATTTCATGTACAATATCAGCTTTTCCATTGTTCAACTTCTTTACTGCATTCACTATTTCTACTCTAGATAAGTTCCCTCTTTCTACATGTCTCTCACGTGACACATCTAAAAGACCTCTATCATTAACAACTGCTCTGTTTCCATTTCCACTCATTAGTCATTCAAAATACTCCTTCATTCTCTCCCTTTTTTGCTCTTCATCTGTAATCACATTTCGTCTTTCATCTTTCACACATTTCCGGCCACATTATCCCCTGCATTCACGCACTTCGTTCCAAAATATTGTCTTATTCTCTGCAAAGTTTATATATATATATATATATATATATATATATATATATATATATATATATATATATATACAGTTGAAAACCAATGTCAGGCGGTACATTTTCTTTATTAGTAACTTTTCCTACACTTGGATCATCATCAGACCTATGAAAAATACAAATTGTCTTAAACATCTCTTATCTCTAAGATAACATGATTAAGTAAATATTACAATAATATTAATACACAGGAACATAACTAATTTTTTTTTTAAATAGGGCATTACTAGGATTAAAGCTCGAGTAATGAGTTATGAAAATGACAATGGTGTACCTAACCTAAATAAATTGTTCTGCGTACACAATGAAGGAAACTAAATACCGGTATCCTAAATGAAGTTCAAAACATTGTAATAGTGTTGAGGCCTCGTGCGTGCCAAGGGAAGGTCGAATATGGAGGGTGAGGAGGGATTCAGTAATCATTCATGCCATGGTGTTGGGACTACTGAATATTATGATTAAGTTAAAATATAACTTCAGAGGCTATCAACCCTACTGGACAATTAAGCCAGCATACTGCAAGTCAATAAATAGCGTCAGGACTGGAGCCCGTTTTCGAGAACTCTACTCCCTTGTGGGAACAACATTTTAGGTAAAAATATATTGTAGTTAAAATAGGACTTCAAAGGCTATCAACCATTCTTGATAAATAAGCCTGCACACTGTATGTAAAGACTAGTGTCGGGAAGTGTGTCCTAAACCTTTAACCTTATTGGTAGTACAGTGGTAGAACACTGTCGTCCTGTTTGTGGATCTTGAGTTCCATTATTGGCAGTTGCAATAATTCATCATTTATTAACCCTGCACTTGGTGTAAGTGGTTAGATGTTAAGGACGTTTGTATAATATAATGATATTAAATAATGTTGTGTTCATAGGCATTTCTTTCACACATATATATATATATATATATATATATATATATATATATATATATATATATATATAAATATATATATATATATGTTGGTAAAGCCAGGTAATACATTTTCTTTAACACCTTATTGGCGGGCTAGGCGGTATTTTACACCGAGCCGCCCAGCGGGCACAATCCCGAAATATTCGCTCATTTTCACTCGCCCTATCGCAGTAACTATGTCTCCAATCGGAACGAAACGATCATTTTTGGAACGAGCCACTCAATGCTCCCCATAGAAGTCTATTCTGAATGAAGTGAGGGAGTGTGGAGGGTGGGAGGAGGTGAGGAAGAGAGGCTATTTTTTGGTCTATTTCCCAGGCGCGTTCGGATGCGTTCGCTTTGTCCTGATTTTGGCCTCACGTGCGTCTATTATTCCTTCGGTAAGCCCTCTTATTTGTTCTTGTTTCTCCTTATTTCTGTATTCTCTGTATTCTCGCTCTCTCTCTCTCTCTCTCTCTCTCTCTCTTTCTGTCTCTCTCACTCCTCTTGTCTGTCTGTCTGACTCTCTCTCTCTCTCTCTCTGGCTAGCTCGCTTTCTCTCTCTCTCCTCCCTTCTCCCTCGTACGCGCTGTCTCCCTTCCTCCCTTTCTCTCTTCTCTATATTTCTCCCTTTCGTATATGTAATTCTCATTATTCTTTTCTCTAATCCCTCTTTCTTTATTTGCTTGTAATATTTCTGTATTATTATATCTTTTTCACTCTATTTTCAGTTCAGTTTCTGTATTCTCTTTCATTTATCACTAATAAATTTCATTCCTTACAAGCTACCGTACAAATACGGTATATATATATGATATATATATATATATACTATATATTGGTGTATATTGATATCAATCATTTGATAGGCGTATATATCACGGTATACGGTATATTTCTGTCTCTACAATGTACCGTATATGGTGATATGTAAGAAGAACATAAGAACATAAGAAAATGGGAGTCTGCAGAAAGCCGATTGGCCTAAGCAAGGCAGATCCCTGTCCCACACAACCCCAAATCAATTACAAAGCCCAATTATAGGCTCAACACTCTAATACCCTGAGGATCATCCTACCAAAACGGTTAGAGATTAACGCAGGATTATGGGGGTCTGCAGAGCGCTGATTGGCCCAACCCGGCTGATCCCCCTTCACACCCAACCCTTCTCGTCCATATGCTTATCCAATTTTATCTTAAAGCTCCCTACAGTTTTAGATCCCACTATAGCACTTGGTAGTCCATTCCACCCATCTACAACTCTGTTACCAAACCAATATTTGCCTATATCTTTTCTGAAACGAAATTTATCTAATTTGAAACCATTGGTACGAGTTCTTTCGCTATCACTGAGCTTTAGTACATTTGTCATGTCCCCTTTGTTAATCCCACTAACCCACTTGAACACCTCTATCATATCCCCTCTAACTCTGCGTCTCTCTAACGAATGTAAACCTAATTTCTTCAACCTTTCTTCATACGGAAGATTTCTAATATTATGGATCATTTTTGTCATTCTACGCTGTACTCTCTCCAATGAATCTATGTCCATTCTGTAATAAGGACACCAAAATTGGACAGCATAATCCATATGGGGTCTCACTAATGACAAGTAAAGTTTTAAGATAACATCAGCAGTTCTGTTACTCACACTCCTAGAGATGAACCCGAGAATCCTGTTTGCCTTATTACGAACGCCTATACACTGTTTTCTAGGCTTCAAATCATTGCTAACAAACACACCTAGATCTTTCTCGCAGTCTGAATTTTCTAATTCTAAATTAGCTAGTTTATATTTAACATTTGTTTGCATCTTCCCTATCTTTAATACCTTGCATTTGTCAATGTTAAACTTCATCTGCCAATTTACTGACCATTCATGTAAGGTATCTAGATCCCTTTGGAGGCACTCTATATCGCTATCTGAATCAATTGATCTCCCCATTTTAGTATCGTCTGCGAATTTACTTATCCTACTAGTTATACCTAAATCTAGGTCATTTATGTATATAAGAAACAACAGGGGACCTAATACCGATCCCTGGGGGACACCACTTTTGACTGCTCCCCACTCTGACTTGGTACCATTTATGCTGACTCTCTGTTTCCTACCAATTAGCCATGACCTAATCCATCCCAACAACGCCCCACCTATTCCATGTGCCTCAACCTTTCTCATCAATCTCTCATGAGGGACTCTGTCGAAAGCTTTACTGAAATCTAAATATATTATATCGTATGCCTTGTCATTATCTACTGCTTCATATACCTCTGAGAAAAAACTAAGCAAATTAGTAAGGCAAGAACGTCCCTGTGTGAATCCATGCTGAGAAGAATTGATTAAGTTAAATGTTTCTAAGTGGTTTCTCATTTTCCTAGCAATAATTGACTCTAGTAGCTTTCCTATGATTGAAGTGAGACTAATGGGACGGTAATTGGATGCTATTGATTTATCACCTTTTTTGAAAATCGGAACTACATTTGCAAGCTTCCAAGCTTCTGGAACTATACCTGTTTCTAATGAATTGTTAAAAAGAAATGTTAATGGGTAACTTAACTCATCTCTGCATTCTTTTAATACTCTGGCATATACCTCATCGGGACCAGGCGATTTCTGAGGTTTCAGTCTGTCAATTTCCTTAAGCACATCATTTCTACTTATAGTAACCGTACTTAACCTATTTTCTATACTATCTCTATACACCTTACGGACTTCTGGAATCTGTGCCAAATTTTCATTAGTGAAAACGGATAGAAACTGACTATTTAATGTACTGCACATTTCTAAATCACTTTCTGTCATTTCTCCTATCGAAGTTTTAAGGGGGCCTATTTTATCTCTAACTTTAGATTTATATAGCTGGTAAAAAGCCTTAGGGTTATTTTTTGAGTCATTGGCTATCCTGATTTCATAATTTCTTTTGTCTGTCCTTATACATTTTTTAACCTCTCTTGATAGATTCTGATAGTAAGCAAGTAGGTGAATTTCGCCTTTCTTTATTTTTCGATATATTCCTCTCTTTTTTCCTAGAAGGTCTAATAGTCTATTATTCATCCATTTGGGTTGGTTCTGTGTTGATCTAAATGTTCTTTTGGGGATATATTTATTTTGCGCATTGTGGAGTGAAGAAATAAAATTATTATATGTAGCTGTCAAATTATCCTGAGTTAAGACAGGTATCTGAGAGAGAGTATGTTCATTAGCGCACCTGGGTCCACTTAATAGTTTAACCATAGGATCGACTCTTAAGGCTCGTCTTAATCCACCATAATTGGCTTTTCTGAAATCTGGGATAAGTGTCGTATTCTCTTTAGCCTTTCCTGTCCATTGTATGTTAAAATAAATTGATTTATGATCACTATTTCCTAGTTGGTCTCCTATCTCTACATTATTTATAATTTGTTCATTATTACTGAGAACTAAATCGAGGATATTATTACCTCTAGTAGGCGAGTCTATGAATTGAAATAAAAAACTATCCTGTACCGCCTCAATAAACTCTGTTGAATCTGAGTCGCCGATTTGATGCTGCCAATCAATATTCGGAAAATTGAAATCCCCTATAATACACACATTGCTAAACCTTGATGCTATTTTCACTTCCTGCCATAAAGCTGTACCTTCGTTTCTACTCATATTTGGTGGTCTATAAATAACTCCAATAATTATGGTCTCACTACCTTCGCTAACCTCAACCCATGTATGCCTATCAAATGATTGAAATCAATATACGGTATATATATATATATATATATATATATATATATATATATATATACTGTATATTGGTGAATATTGATATCAATCATTTGATAGGCGTATATATATCACCATGTACGGTATATTTGTTTCCTTACGAAGGTGACCTTGAAATTGCTATGACTCTTCTCTCTCCTTTCGTAAGGAGAGAAATGTACCGTATACCGTGATATATACGCCTATCAAATGATTTATATCAATATATATATACTGTATATTGGTGTAAATTGATTTCAATCATTTGATAGGCGTATATATGACGGTATACGGTACATTTCTGTCCCGACAATGTACCGTACATGTGACCTTGACATTGCTATGACTCTTCTCTCTCCTTTCGTAAGGACAGAAATGTACCGTATACCGTGATATATACACCTATCAAATGATTGATATCAATATATATATATACTGTATTTTGGTGTATATTGATTTCAATCATTTGATAGGCGTATATATCACGGTATACGGTACATTTCTGTCCTGACTATGTACCGTACATGTGACCTTGACATTGCTATGACTCTTCTCTCTCCTTTCGTAAGGACAGAAATGTACCGTATACCGTGATATATACGCCTATCAAATGATTGATATCAATATATATATACTGTATTTTGGTGTATATTGATTTCAATCATTTGATAGGCGTATATATCACGGTATACGGTACATTTCTGTCCTGACAATGTACCGTACATGTGACCTTGACATTGCTATGACTCTTCTCTCTCCTTTCGTAAGGACAGAAATGTACCGTATACCGTGATATATACGCCTATCAAATGATTGATATCAATATATATATACTGTATTTTGGTGTATATTGATTTCAATCATTTGATAGGCGTATATATCACGGTATACGGTACATTTCTGTCCCGACAATGTACCGTACATGTGACCTTGACATTGATATGACTCTTCTCTTTCCTTTCGTAAGGACAGAAATGTACCGTATACCGTGATATATACGCCTATCAAATGATTGATATCAATATATATACTTTTTTTTGGTGTATATTGATTTCAATCATTTGATAGGCGTATATATCACGGTATACGGTACATTTCTGTCCCGACAATGTACCGTACATGGTGATATGTATGCCTATCAAATGATTGATACCAATATACGGTATATATATATATATATATATATATATATATATATATATATATATATATGTATATATGTATATATATATATATATATATATATATATATATATATATATATATATACCGTATATTGATTGAAATCATTTGATAGGCGTATATATATATATATATATATATATATATATATATATATATATATATATATATATATATATAGGCGTGCATTTTCACTCTCTCTCTCTGTTTCGCTTGCTTTGCAGGAATTTTTGTTTTGATTTATAAATAATATTATTTCAACACATTTCCAAATCACCCTATGGGGTAGTGTTGATGACTCATTTTTTTTTTTGTGGTGTTCCCAGGAGGTGTAATCCACATTTCATTGAGGTAGAAAAGGCAGTTATAGGATTGAGGTAGATAAAAGGCAGTTATATGATTGAGGTAGACAAATGACATGGATGTATGAGGTAGACCAAGAAGCAGATGGATGGATGAGATTAGAAACTTATGGATGTAATGGGTGATGTTGCTGATGATGATGAATGCACTTGTGTTGGGGTAGTGTGCTATTCCACCATATGAATGATTGAATGACATGAATTCATGAGGTAGTTTGAAATAGATGAATGAATGATTGGATGAACTTATGAATGATTGGCAAGAGGTCTAGAGGAGGAGGAGGTCTTGGAAGAGGTCTAGAAGTGTTCCAGTGTGTGGTACTCGGTGTAACATGGAGAAGCGTATAGTCCCACATTGCAGTAACTACACATGAACGTGGTTTCCTTCCTGATTTGGTTCCTCCTTGTTGTGTGTCTGCAGACGTGGCACTGCTTCAGTCCGTGCATCCGGTTGGCTGCGATTTGTGATGCTGAGCGGGGCCAAAACAGAAGCATGTGGGTCGAGAAGTAGTCCCGGCTCTCAAGGCGGGCAGGCATATTCACGATCGGCCTCGAAGGTGGTAGCATACGTGTGGTTCCGTGCTTCCTGAAGATGGAGTCGATGATTTCCTTCGCGAACAGCCTTACCGAGCTCTTCCTTCCTGTCCGCGTCATCCACAGGTTGTACGCGTTCAGGATAGTGACATCAAGAAGATGGAGTACCACCTTCTTATACCACTTACACGTCTTCCTGAGGCAGTCAACAGCAGTGATTTGCATGTCACTCTTATCCACCAACCGCATGTTTATGTTGTAGTCCATAACAAGGTCAGGTTTGGAGATAGTTACTAGATGCTTCTCGCGGGTGACAGGGTCCATGTGGTATTTCTTCTTCCCGCTATCTCGCATTGTGGACTTGTGGAAGGTGGAGAGGACATTGACTGGCTTTGTGTCTTGCCAACAAATAGCCAGTATACTGTCACTGCTGCTCTTCTTCCGGAAGATGTCTCCTTTCTGTGTAGCATGAAACTTGGGCCAGTGTTTCCTGTTTGCCCTGACAGTTCCACAGCTTCCCGTGCTCCTTGCAAGGAGATACCTGGCAAGGAGAGGAGAGGTGTAGAAATTGTCGCTGTACAAGATACGGTTGGCATCCAGATACGGCTCCATCAGTGTCTTCACAACCGCCCCTGAAAGACCCAGTGGGTCGTTTGGAATGTCCACATCAGTAGCGGTGTAGATGATGAGGTCCAGCACGTATTCTGTCTCGCAGTCACACAGTACAAAGAACTTGATCCCGAAGCGGTGACGCTTCGACGGAATGTACTGCCTGAAAGAGAGACGTCCATGGAAGAGGATCAAGGACTCATCGATCACAACATTCTGAAAAGGTTTGAAAAACCGGCGATACCTGGTCAGGAGGGAGTTCAGGAATGGCCGGATTTTCCAAAGCTTGTCAGCTCCGTGTGCGGCAGTGTTGTCGACAAAGTGCAAGCACTTGAGAATTTGTCGGTATTGGTCCCTGGGCATGTACATGTTGAAGACTGGCGTTGATCTAATGTCATGCATCAGCCAATAATCCAGCATGTTGTGCTTTCTCATGTGGGGCATTAGCATGGTGAGGGCCAAAAACACGAGGAGCTCAGGGATATCGATGGGCGTCCATCTCCTCATGTGGGGCGAGGCCATCTCTTCGGAATGCTGGCTTGCGTAGAGGTTTGTCTCCCTTACCATGTCCCCGAGCAATTCATCGTCAAAGAATGCTCGGAAGTAGTCATAAGGGGTGTCATTTTCGGAACAGGGAAAGGCAGGCTGGACGCCATTTGTCCCCTTATCAAAATTGGGTGGAACCCCAGGCATATCCCGAGGCTCGCAGTGCTCCCACTGAAAGATAGGTGGCTCGTCCGGCCTCCTGCCCCTCCCGACCACTCGTGGGGCACCTCCTGGGGCACCTCCCGGGGCATCTCCTGGGGCACCTCCTGGGGCACCTCCCGGGGCACCTCCTGGGGCACCTCCCGGGGCACCTCCTGGGGCACCTCCTGGGGCACCTCCCCGAGCACGTACCCGAGCACCTCTTCCGGCCCTTCCTTGGGCCCTTTCTCGGGCCCTTCCCCGGGCACCTTGCTGTGGCTGTCCCTGTTGTGGCGGTCCCTGCTGTGGCTGTGGCTGTGCCTGTTGTGGCGGTCCCTGCTGTGGCTGTGGCTGTGCCTGCCCGCCATTAGAATCGCTTGCTGGCGTGGGGGATATCCTGGCTTCAGGCGAATCGGGAGAGCTTGAGCCGGTGCCGGCATCACTCTCAGACATCGTCAGCCGACACCTGGTCCTCCTGATCCTCCTCATCCGCTGCAGCCCGGGTGGCGTTGACAACCTGGGAGGAGCAACAACAGCTGGTGTTGACGTCGCTGGTCCTGGTTGTCCATGGGCGGGGGTTAGTGGTAGCTGCACTACCCCCGAGATGTTTCCTAGCTCACCGGGCATCACTGGAGGCTCTGACGAAGCTCGCTGCCTGGATGTGGATGGGCGTGGCTGTGGGGATGACGATCTTCGTCGTTTGGCCTGTCTTGTGTTGCCTATAAAAATTGTGGGAATGGTATTTCGTATGAGGGATGTGCAGACTCAAACTTGACAACTAAGACATGATTGATTTGAGAGAGAGAGAGAGAGAGAGAGAGAGAGAGAGATAGAGTCCTAGCAATTTCAAGGTCACCTGCGTAAGGAAACAAATGTACCGTATACCGTGATGTACAGTACATTTCTTTCATTACGAAAAGAGAGAGAAGAGTCCTAGTAATTTCAAGGTCACCTTCGTAAGGAAACAAATGTACCGTATACCGTGATATACGCCTATCAAATGAATGAAAACTCGCAAACACATAATAATATCAATACCATCATTTGATATGCGTATATATCACGGTGTAGGGTTGATTTCATACTATGAAATCAACCCTACACCGTGATATATACGCCTATACAAAATGATGATATCAATATACGGTATATATATATATATATACGTATATTTATATATATATATATATATATATATATATATATATATATATATATACGTATATTTATATTATATACGCCTATCAAATGAATGACAACTCGCAAACACTAAATAATAATATCAATACCATCATTTGATAGGCGTATATATCACGGTGTAGGGTTGATTTCATACTATGAAATCAACCCTACACCGTGATATAAACGCCTATACAAAATTATGATATCAATATACGGTATATATATATATATATATATATATATATATATATATATATATATATATACGTATATTTATATTTTATACGCCTATCAAATGAATGAAAACTCGCAAACACTAAATAATAATATCAATACCATCATTTGATAGGCGTATATATCACGGTGTAGGGTTGATTTCATAATAAGGAATCAACCCTACACCGTGATATACGCCTATCAAATGATTGCAAGCAACATGGAGTCACGCGAAGAAATGAATAAATACATGAATACATGAGGGTAGAGAAAGAATATACTACATGATGGTAGTGCCCGGGGCTAATTGTCAAAAGGGTATTCTGGGGATTGACCTGGTAAACAGTGAGTCACACAAACAGATGGGAAGAAGAAAAGAGAGAAAGAAAGAGAGAGAGAGAGAGAGAGAGAGAGAGAGAGAGAGAAAGTAAATTTCTCCAAAATATCATATATAGAACAATAAATATACGTATATATTTATATTTATATATATATATATATATATATATATATATATATATACATATATATATATATATATATATATATATATATATAAATATATATATATATATATATATATATATATATATATATATATATATATATATATATATATATATATATATATATACCGTATATTGATATCATCATTTTTTATAAGCGTCTATATCACGGTGTAGGGTTGATTTCATACTATGAAATCAACCCTACACCGTGATATACGCCTATCAAATAAATGAAAACTCGCAAACACGAAATAATAATATCAATACCATCATTTGATAGGCGTATATATCACGGTGTAGGGTTGATTTCATACTACGAAATCAAACCTACACCGTGATATACGCCTATCAAATGAATGAAAACTCGCAAACACGAAATAATTATATCAATACCATCATTTGATAGGCGTATATATCACGGTGTAGGGTTGATTTCATACTATGAAAGCAACCCTACACCGTGATATACGCCTATCAAATGAATGAAAACTCGCAAACACGAAATAATAATATCAATACCATCATTTGATAGGCGTATATATCACGGTGTAGGGTTGATTTCATACTATGAAATCAACCCTACACCGCGATATACGCCTATCAAATGAATGAAAACTCGCAAACACTAAATAATAATATCAATACCATCATTTGATAGGCGTATATATCACGGTGTAGGGTTGATTTCATACTATGAAATCAACCCTACACCGTGATATACGCCTATCAAATGAATGGAAACGTAATATATGAAGACCAACACCACAATCTTCAATCGCTTGCAATCAAACTTGCAAGCAATTTCAGTCACATGCGTAAGGAATGTAATCTACTGTACACCGATATATATGTATTATATAGCCTACGCCTATAAATAATGAATGGAAACGTAATATATGAAGACCAACACCACAATCTTCAATCGCTTGCAATCAAACTTGCAAGCAATTTCAGTCACATGCGTAAGGAATGTATTCTACTGTACACCGATATATATGTATTATATTATATATAGCCTACGCCTAAGATAATGAATGGAAACGTAATATATGAAGACCAGCACCACAATCTTCAATCGCTTGCAATCAAACTTGCAAGCAATTTCAGTCACATGCGTAAGGAATGTATTCTACTGTACGGCGATATATATAATATATATAATCTCTATCAATCTCTCAAAAAATATAAATGTACATTGTACTTACCAACACCCACACCAGTGTGTTCACCAAGCTCCTCGTCACTATCTTCACCATCTTCACCCCGCATGTTATGGCGTCTGTGAAAACCGATGACAGGGTTATCTTCCAGTTCTTCTTCCTCCGCACTTCCCCCACTCTCACCAAGCCTTCCATGCTTTCATTCAATGATATTCTAGATACCGCTGAAGAGTTCATCAGCAGAACTAACTCCTCGGCTGAGAGCGGGGCTCTACGCCTTGGCTGGCGCGACGTACTGGGGCCGGGCACCGAATCGAACACTGGCAAATCTTGTCTCTCCATTGTGGCGGCTAGAGCGGTACTGAGCCAAGCTCACGCGGTGGGGATGTGTGGGTGGGACTTAGTAGTACACTGCCTGACCACTAGATTTTGCTTTCCACTTAAATTACGGCGGGAAATACCAACTCGACCTATGTAGCGCGCCGCCAGATAGTCCAGATTTATTATACTCGACTTATGTTGCGCGCCGCCATTTAAGGGTTAATACATACGAGGTTGAAAGAAATGGCAATTTCTGCGTTGGAAATTTTATTATTCAAAGTTTCCAGGTCTCTGATGAGTTTTCGCTGGGTGGCAGGAAGTAGATGAAGGAGATGAGCAAAATTCATGGTGGTACAGGGTTACATTAAAGTACATGAAGATACAGGATATACGACGCGTTTCACTGGACAACCAGCATTATCAAGCAAGGAAGGAATGATATAAAAGGTAAACAGGAAGGGTATATATAGAGGGTGGAGGATCAGAGGAGGCGGAAAACAGGGGGCAAAAGTCTGCGATTGGTGGAAGGCTAAACTAGGAGAGAGAAAGGGCGTAACCGCTTCATGCATGCGCACTGGATGCGGGATGGTGGTCGATAGGTGGGGTCGAAGCTGATTGGCTGCGTGTCGAGGGGCGTGGCCTAAGTTGTGTGGCGCCTGCAGAAGACGAAGCTGAAGGAGGTAGCGCGGGGGGCTGCGTCAAGGGCACCGGGGGGCGAGGAGGGGTGTTAGGTCCTGTAGGGTAGTGCCTTTTGGCAGAAGGAAGGATCTGAAGGTCCAGAGTTTGGTTGTTGATGTTGGGATGTAAGGCTTGGGATATATAAAGCTTCGAGTATAGGTAATCTACTTGGGTCACTTTCTTTATCGAGTATGGTGGTGTGTTTCTCTAACTCGTTGCGTGTGAGGTGAGGGTGGTTAGGGGTGAGATAGTGGTCTTTGATGGCTCCAGCCTGAAGGTGAAGAGTTAACCGACGTGAAAGACGAGTCTGCGTCATACCAATATAGGAATGAGGTCCACAGTCCTCATAATTACAGGTATGTTGGTAAATGACGTGATCGTCGGTCATCGGGCTCTTTATCTTGGTGGAGGCTGGTTTGTTGCGGAGAACGAGGTTGGAGGTCTTGGGGGATTTGTAATAAATTATTAATTTGATTTTGTTTTCCGGGTTGGTTGGGTGGACATGCTTGGAGATTATTTCTTTTAAGACAGCCTCGTCATTTTTGTGTTCAGAGGACATGTAATTGCGGTAGAAGATCTTAATTTCATTGGGGGGTTCAATGTTGGGAGGGCTTTGGGTGTACCATTTTTCAAGATGGTGGTTGATGGTGCTGGAGATGTCGGAGTTGGAGTATCCGTTATTTACTAAAACTTGGGATAGTCTTTCTAGTTCCTGGTGGGTGTCGGCCCAGGTAGAGCAGTCGTGAGGGCTCTCCTAACATAGGCGGAGATGGAGGATAGAAGATAACGGCGGGGGCATTCACTATCACCGTTGAGGCATTGTCCTGTGTTCGTAGGTTTAATGTAGATGGTGGTTTTGAACCCATGGTCGTTCAGAGCTACGAGGATGTCGAGGAAGGGGAGTTGTCCATTGTTAGATTTTTCAAAGGTGAAGTTAAGTCCGGAGGAGGTCATGAAGCGACGCTGGAGTTCCTGTAGTTCGTGGAGGTCCTTGATTTGCACGAAGATGTCATCCACGTATCTACAGTAGACGGCGGGTCGTTGGGCAGCTAGGAGCTCTTCCTCGATGGTACCCATGAAAAAGTTCGCAAAAAGAACTCCTAGGGGGCTGCCCATCGTCACACCGTCTATCTGCTTGTACATGTTGCCCCGGGGGCAAAGGAAGGGGACCTCCTTGGTACATAGCTCCAGTAGTGTTTACAGGGCCTTCTCCGGGATGTCCAGTGTAGGTGTATCAGGGCAATGATAAATTCGACGTAGAATCATGTCAATGGTCCTATCCACTGGCACGTTGGTCAACAGGCTTTCTACGTCGAGAGAGGCGATAGTGTGGTTGATATCCGTGATCCGTGACAAGGAGGAATATCTTAGAAAAATGGACGTCATCTTAAGTGACAACACTAAATTTAAAAAGATCACCCGCAACCCAACCGACGAAATCAAACGTATTGCCAACACCACCATCACCGCCATCAACGCCAAACAAGGAGGGATCCACCTTAAAAAACTCGTCGGAGAATACACCCCTGGGTATGCGTACGGAACCATCAAAACACACAAACCTGGGAACCCCCTCCGCCCCATCATCTCCCAGATCCCCACTGCCACCTACCAGATCGCCAAGGCCCTGATCAACCTCCTTACCCCCTACGTGCCCAGCCAATTCAACCTTAACTCAGCCCACGATTTCTTGGAAATTTTACGAGACGCCCCCCGTAACAACAACCACACTATCGCCTCTCTCGACGTAGAAAGCCTGTTCACCAACGTGCCAGTGGATAGGACCATTGACATGATTCTACGTCGAATTTATCATTGCCCTGATACACCTACACTGGACATCCCGGAGAAGGCCCTAAAAACACTACTGGAGCTATGTACCAAGGAGGCCCCCTTCCTTTGCCCCCGGGGCAACATGTACAAGCAGATAGACGGTGTGGCGATGGGCAGCCCCCTAGGAGTTCTTTTTGCGAACTTTTTCATGGGTACCATCGAGGAAGAGCTCCTAGCTGCCCAACGACCCGCCGTCTACTGTAGATACGTGGATGACATCTTCATGCAAATCAAGGACCTCCACGAACTACAGGAAGTCCAGCGTCGCTTCATGACCTCCTCCGGACTTAACTTCACCTTTGAAAAATCTAACAATGGACAACTCCCCTTCCTCGACATCCTCGTAGCTCTGAACGACCATGGGTTCAAAACCACCGTCTACATTAAACCTACTAACACAGGACAATGCCTCAACGGTGATAGTGAATGCCCCCGCCGTTATCTTCTATCCTCCATCTCCGCCTATGTTAGGAGAGCCCTCACGCACTGCTCTACCTGGGCCAACACCCACCAGGAACTAGAAAGACTATCCCAAGTTTTAGTAAATAACGGATACTCCATCTCCGACATCTCCAGCACCATCAACCACCATCTTGAAAAATTGTACACCCAAAGCCCTCCCAACAATGACCCCCCCAATGAAATTAAGATCTTCTACCGCAATTACATGTCCTCTGAACACAAAAATGACGAGGCCGTCTTAAAAGAAATAATATCCAAGCATGTCCACCCAACCAACCCGGAAAACAAAATCAAATTAATAATTTATTACAAATCCCCCAAGACCTCCAACCTCGTTCTCCGCAACAAACCAGCCTCCATCAAGATAAAGAGCCCGATGACCGACGATCACGTCATTTACCAACATACCTGTAATTATGAGGACTGTGGACCTCATTCCTATATTGGTATGACGCAGACTCGTCTTTCACGTCGGTTAACTCTTCACCTTCAGGCTGGAGCCATCAAAGACCACTATCTCACCCCTAACCACCCTCACCTCACACGCAACGAGTTAGAGAAACACACCACCATACTCGATAAAGAAAGTGACCCAAGGAGATTACCTATACTCGAAGCTTTATATATCCAAGCCTTACATCCCAACATCAACAACCAAACTCTGGACCTTCAGATCCTTCCTTCTGCCAAAAGGCACTACCCTACAGGACCTAACACCCCTCCTCGCCCCCCGGTGCCCTTGACGCAGCCCCCCGCGCTACCTCCTTCAGCTTCGTCTTCTGCAGGCGCCACACAACTTAGGCCACGCCCCTCGACACGCAGCCAATCAGCTTCGACCCCACCTATCGACCACCATCCCGCATCCAGTGCGCATGCGTGAAGCGGTTACCCCTTTCTCTCTCCTAGTTTAGCCTTCCACCAATCGCTGACTTTTGCCCCCTGTTTTCCGCCTCCTCTGATCCTCCACCCTCTATATATACCCTTCCTGTTTACCTTTTATATCATTCCTTCCTTACTTGATAATGCTGGTTGTCCAGTGAAACGCGTCGTATATCCTGTATCTTCATGTACTTTAATGTAACCCTGTACCACCATGAATTTCGCTCATCTCCTTCATCTACTTCCTGCCACCCAGCGAAAACTCATCAGAGACCTGGAAACTTTGAATAATAAAATTTCCAACGCAGAAATTGCCATTTCTTTCAACCTCGTATGTATTAAAGAAAATATATATATATATATATATATATATATATATATATATATATATATATATATATATATATATATGTATATATATATATGTTCTTTAATACATACGAGGTAGAAAGAAATGGCAATTTCTGCGTTGGAAATTTTATTATTCAAAGTTTCCAGGTCTCGGATGAATTTTCGCTGGGTGGCAGGAAGTAGATGAATGAGATTAGCAAAATTCATGGTGGTACAGGGTTACATTAATGTTCATGATGATACAGGATATACGACGCGTTTCACTGGACAACCAGCATTATCAAGTAAGGATAGAATTTATATAAAAGGTAAACAGGAAGGGTACATATAGAGGGTGGAGGATCAGAGGAGGCGAAAATCAGGGGGCAAAAGTCTGCTATTGGTGGAGGGGTATTCTAGGAAAGTAAAAGAGAGAACCGCTTCATGCAGGCGCACTGGATGCGGGAAGGTAGTGGTCGGTTGGCGTGGTCGAAGCTGATTGGCTGCGTGTCGAGGGGCGTGGCCTAAGTTGCGTAGTACGTGTGGCGCCGGCAGAAGACGAAGCTGAAGGAGGCAGCACGGGGGGCTGCGTCAAGGGCGCCGGGGGGCGAGGGTGGGTGTTAGGTCCTGCAGGATAGTGCCTTTTGGCAGAAGGAAGGATCTGAAGGTCCAGAGTTTGGTTGTTGATGTTAGGATGTAAGGCTTCGATATATAACGCTTCGAGTGTAGGTAATCTCCTTGGGTCACTTTCTTTATCGAGTATGGTGGTGTGTTTCTCTAACTCGTTGCGTGTGAGGTGGGGGTGGTTAGGGGTGAAATAGTGGTCTTTGATGGCTCCAGCCTGAAGGTGAAGAGTTAACCGACGTGAAAGACGAGTCTGCGTCATGCCAATAAAGGAATGAGGTCCACAGTCCTCATAATTACAGGTATGTTGGTAAATGACGTGATCGTCAGTCATCGGGCTCTTTATCTTGGTGGAAGCTGGTTTGTTGCGGAGAACGAGGTGGGAGATCTTGGGGGATTTGTAATAAATTATTAATTTGATTTTGTTTTCCGGGTTGGTTGGGTGGACATACTTGGAGATTATTTCTTTTAAGATGGCCTCGTCATTTTTGTGTTCAGAGGACATAAAATTGCGGTAGAAGATCTTAATTTCATTTGGGGGGTCAATGTTGGGAGGGCTTTGGGTGTACCATTTTTCAAGATGGTGGTTGATGGTGCTGGAGATGTCGGAGTTGGAGTATCCGTTATTCACTAAAACTTGGGAAAGTCTTTCTAGTTCCTGGTGGGTGTCGGCCCAGGTAGAGCAGTGCATGAGGGCTCTCCTTACATAAGCGGAGATGAAGGATAGAAGATAACGGTGGGGGCATTCACTATCGCCGTTGAGGCATTGTCCTGTGTTAGTTGGTTTAGTGTAGACGGTGGTTTTGAACCAATGGTCGTTCAGAGCTACGAGGATTTCGAGGAATGGGAGTTGTCCATTGTTTGATTTTTCAAAGGTGAAGTAAAGTCAGGAAGAGGTCATGAAGCGACGCTGGCGTTTCTGTAGTTCGTGGAGGTCCTTGATTTGCACGAAGATGTCATCCACGTATGAAAAATTGTACACCCAAAGCCCTCCCAACATTGACCCCCCAAATGAAATTAAGATCTTCTACCGCAATTTTATGTCCTCTGAACACAAAAATGACGAGGCCATCTTAAAAGAAATAATCTCCAAGCATGTCCACCCAACCAACCCGGAAAACAAAATCAAATTAATAATTTATTACAAATCCCCCAAGACCTCCAACATCGTTCTCCGCAACAAACCAGCTTCCACCAAGATAAAGAGCCCGATGACTGACGATCACGTCATTTACCAACATACCTGTAATTATGAGGACTGTGGACCTCATTCCTATATTGGCATGACGCAGACTCGTCTTTCACGTCGGTTAACTCTTCACCTTCAGGCTGGAGCCATCATAGACCACTATCTCACCCCTAACCACCCCCACCTCACACGCAACGAGTTAGAGAAACACACCACCATACTCGATAAAGAAAGTGACCCAAGGAGATTACCTATACTCGAAGCGTAATACATCCAAGCCTTATATCCTAACATCAACAACCAAACTCTGGACCTTCAGATCCTTCCTTCTGCCAAAAGGTACTATCCTACAGGACCTAACGCCCCCCCTCGCCCCCCGGTGCCCTTGACGCAGCCCCCCGCGCTACCTCCTTCAGCTTCGTCTTCTGCCGGCGCCACACGTACTACGCAACTTAGGCCACGCCCCTCGACACGCAGCCAATCAGGTTCGACCACGCCAACCGACCACCACCTTCCTGCATCCAGTGCGCCTGCGTGAAGCGGTTCTCTCTATTACTTTCCTAGAATACCCCTCCACCAATAGCAGACTTTTGCCCCCTGATTTTCGCCTCCTCTGATCCTCCACCCTCTATATGTACCCTTCCTGTTTACCTTTTATATCATTCTATCCTTACTTGATAATGCTGGTTGTCCAGTGAAACGCGTCATATATCCTGTATCATCATGAACATTAATGTAACCCTGTACCACCATGAATTTTGCTAATCTCATTCATCTACTTCCTGCCACGCAGCGAAAACTCATCCGAGACCTGGAAACTTTGAATAATAAAATTTTGAACGCAGAAATTGCCATTTCTTTCAACCTCGTATGTATTAAAGAAAATGTATTACCTGGCTTTACTAACATATATATATATGTATATATGTGTATATGAGAATGAGAGATAGATAGATACCAAATATTTCAGCAAGATCATATGCTAAACCTGGTATTACCACATATTACAAGAGCGTCAACTTTCTATAACTTACTAGAATCCTATATACTGTATATACCTGAATAACCAATGTTGCTAATGAGGACAAATGTAATGATTGGATACAGAAGGACACCAGCAGAGAAGATCAATATGCACACACATTATCACACGACAACTAAACATGCATCGTACACACCAGTATATAAACATTAACACTATTAGCACAAATGCTATTAATTATTGCTATAAGTCTCACCTCCATTATCTCTCGCTATGAAGGCATGCATCATATACTGTAAGTGTAACATAAATACATGTTCGGCATCCGGTTACTTATATGAAGCTTAGTAAAAATCATATCGTAAATTAAGTAAGAATCATTTATTGCATAAAGTATATTTTAATCATAATATATATATATATATATATATTACTTTCTGAACAAGGACGTTGATTTAACAGAACTTGTTGTAGGTTTGCTTGGCCATTGATCCCGCTAAGAGAAATAGCATTACCAACATGTCTTGAGGTACTTTCCTGTTGCTAAAAGCTAAAAGATAGTGTGTTTAACATCCTCCGGGCCACTTTAGAGGACCTCAAAAGCCATTACGATCAAGACAAGTGAGCAAAGGTAAGTGATTTACAGGCCAATAGGAAGGAATGCGTGTGTGTGTTACTTACTCCAGTACAGCGTCAGAATGTAAGATATAGAAACTGTGAAAAAGTAATATAAAGGATCCATATTAATATGCTTTTATCAAGGTGTTTTGGTAGTAATAAACCAATGTAACCCTGTACAGCTTATGGATAGACAGTAAATAACTATAAACATATTCGATCATGTATATACCTATTGTGTATTATACACTTGATACTATTATAAATCAATGAACATGGATTTACCAATTGTTAAGGGGAAGTTATATTATATAATCGTTTAATTTGTATTAATGCCGGTACATATTATTGTTTTCATTTGCTTCCTAGACCTCTATCCAGCTTTAAACACAAATACCCCCAAGACCCCCTTTTGAGGTAAATGTGTACAGTTTTCGGTAGAAAATGTCCCGGTCCTCTTTAATTACAGGCTGGCTATCGCTCTCAAGGACAATAAATTGACACCTAGATAGGGCGAAAAGTCTTAAAATCGCCAAAGTAATTAGGCAAATGTCTTAAAATCTCATTACTAATTGGGCTAATCATGAAGGAAAAGAGAGTCCATAAAAACCAATCATCCCCCCCTTAGTTTTTAGATTATAGGATGTTTGACCCATTCATTTGGCGATTATAAGACCTGTCTCTTTGTCAATAATTAGACTTTTCATGTAATTTAGGTGTGGATATTTTTTTTGCCGAGCCTGTAATTTAGGTGGGACCTGTTTTCAGCCAGGACAAATTTCAACCGAAAAAATTACAAATATATCTTGAAGGGGGATATTGAGGTTGTATTTTTTTTAAAGTTTGATGGAGATCTAGGGAGGAAACTAGAAAATTAATAATTAAAAAAAAAAAACGTCGACCAAAAAATAAATCACCCCCTATTACGGATTTGGTGCAGCGCCCGTCACCTGACGGGAGCCGATTTCCAACTGTTATGTGGCCTGGGAGCCAGGCAGGCTGCTGCAGGAAGCGCGGGAGGGCCTCATCCAGAGCCCAAAAAGTCTGAGCGAGCACTGGTGTGCGAGATAACCTCGTCTCGCAAGAAAACAGCTCAAAAACACTCATTTTTAGTGATTTTGGCCAGCCTATGCAAGATCGTTGCAAGATAACCAGCCGTCGTACAGAAATGATTCCGGTGTCATTGGAAAGCTCTATTACTATATTTTCATGGATGTGCATGAAATTGAGTAGGGAATGAAGGTAAATTTAGGCCAATATGCCCGTTCATTTGGGGTTAAATGTGATTGCTGCTTGTGGACGGATTGAGCAACCCTTGTACAGTACATTGTAAATTAGTACGATTTCAGCAGGCATGGGAAGGTTTTGTTTTGTTATATGTGGATGAGGGAGACAAAAGGCAGATCTGCCTATGGTAAGTGCGTCCCCCAGAGTTGAAAGAGTGACAGGGCCAAAATCAGGAATGTTATTACAATTATTATTATTATTATTATTTATTTTTTATTTTGTTGTGGCAGAACAAAGTGTGGTGTGCTTGATTAGTGTAGTGAAGTAGATAGTAGGAGAATTGTTTGTGAGGCTAGCTGGATCACTCTGTTAGGTGAAGCACAAAATAAACAGCAAAGGAAGCCAGACAAGTTAAACAGGAGTTCCAGCAACTCCTTATCAAATTACTATTCGCCTCCAATGGGTATTGCCTTGCTCGATTGCTGCCTACAATCTCCTTATCTGTTATCTGCTATAAAGTTTGCCACCTGCAAGTGGCACTGATTAGGTGTCGCCCATCGGTAATTTGTTTAGGGTTTATTCCCCTAGATGGGTTGTCCACCAAGGCTAACGAATCCCATCCACCCAGAAACATCCCTATCAGATAATACGGGGAGCGCTAACACCAGAGACAATCACATTATAGGGGAAGAATGGAGGAAGAGATTCACACAAACTCTTCATCACAGGAAAGAGGGTCTAGGTTGTGCCCTTCAGGGCTGGACTGGTTACTGTAGGAGGAGGACTCCTCCCACAACATGAAGAGGACCCCAGTGCACAAGAGGGCCATGACGGACGAGGAGTTTAGGCACCTAGACTCCTCCGAGTCCCCCAAGACCCCCCCCCCCCCCCCCCCTCCCCCCGCACACCATAGTCAAGACCATCACCAATGCCAAATCCCACACCATCTACCACTTCCCATCCTCCCCCACTCACTTTGCCCTGCAATATTAACTCCTTTGTATATGTGTGTTCCCCTAGATTTCAACTTTAATTATATTAAATATAGTTAATCACCAACCAACTTTACTTCTAAACTCATTAATGAAATCAACAAATACATGTGGCACTCCAAGGACTCGAACCTAAGATACTCACACCGAAATTCCGCGCATTTATGCATTATGCTATCAAGAAATCAATGAGTTTACTCAATTAAAGTTTTACGTCACAGATACTTTGCCTTTGAAAAGAAAAAGAAGTGAATATGTTATGATAATTAACGGTATATCACACATTACATTTTCCGTACCGGTGCCACCCTTTATGTTTTGTCTGGCTACTATTAGAAGATTATATTCAGTTAAAAAAGGGCCTATAGCAATTAACAGACTTCGAACTATCTTACTTAA